>CM056394.1:31230140-31830140 GCA_029718625.1 Synaphobranchus kaupii | reverse complement strand
CCAGTAAACGCCAAGACCTATTATTTGAAATAATGGAAATTCATTCATGAGTGGTAAAACAAGGCACTGTGGTCACATTAATTTGGGTTCCTGCGCAAATAGGTATTAAGGGTAATGAGAAAGTGGACAGATTAGCCAAAGAAGCTGTTAGAAAAGAAAACATAGACACTGCAATTGAACTTTCTAAAGCAGAAGGAAAGAGTATAGCATGGAAGGAAATCAATAAAGAGTGGCAGCAGTACTGGGATCAGGAGATAAGAGGACGACACCTACATGCAATACAAAAAAGAGTGGGTAGGGAGAGAAACAGAGGAGGAAATAGAAAAGAGGAGGTAGTGATGACCAGACTTAGAATAGGACATAGTAACTTGAACGGGACTCTCAACATTATAGGGAAACATCCAAATGGGCTTTGTGAACAGTGTCAGATACCAGAAACAGTAGAGCACGTTCTTCTTAACTGCCGGAAATATGTCACCAAAAGAAAGGACATGATGGATGGAATGGAAAGAGCAGGACTAACAGGAGCAGGTTTAAAATACATTCTGGAGTGTGGTGGAAGTGGACAAGGCAGGAAGTATTTGAGCACATTTCTAAAGAGAACAGGACTGATGGGAAGAATCTGACAAAATAGACACTGTAGGAGTTAACTAACTCCAGAAGATGGCAGTAATGCAACGCAAAGGATGCAAGCTGCTGTTAAACACCAAAGAAGAAGAAGAAGAAGTATTTCCGATTAGCAACACAAAAGACTAGCAACTGGCCTAAAAACACAAAGCAAGTTAACAAATGATCGCTAATGCTGCAATTTACATCAACTAAACAGTGACTACGCTACAAACAGTTCAATTAACTAACGCACAGCTGAAACCGAATGAAAAATACGACACTTAGCCTACCCGACGGTAGATTATTGACAACGCTGGTCTGATTGCACTCTGAAGTAGGAATGCAAACCAACGTGGTCTCACGCGGACTCGTCACATAGCGACGCTTGGGCAGAAGCCTCGGCGTCTTTAGTCTGACGCCAAAGGTAGCCTTTTGCGTCGTATATTGACGGTTGCGGCCGCATAACTTTTCTTTGGTTGTTTCTTCATCCGGTACGCGCTCTTCCGGAACACACTTTTTTCATTACACCCGCTACCTTCGGTAAGTAACGTTATGGCTAATGTTAGCTAACTTAAAATATACGGATAACTTATGTTATTATAACTGAATATGGCACACATTCCATTTTTATAGTTAGATATATACATTAAGTTAAGGCTTTTAGTTTAAATAGATTGCCCAGGGCTTTATCACTCATGTTAACGTTACTTTAGCTCCTTTAAGAAAACACGCCCCGCCACCCCCAATTACTTTCCATTCCATTTTACCTTCAAAATTATTCAATATCACAAATCGTTAAAACTATTAGCTAAATGAGAACTAATTACATGGCTTTATAGCTGTACAAATAAGATAACCAGCGAGCAGACTGGGCTAATTAGACCTCCCAAATCCCTATTGAGCTCGTCATCACAGGTTTTTAACCGAACATAGCAGGCTCGAGTCGCATGAAACGGTTAGCCAGTTAGCTTCCGCTGTTATACTAAATTGAAGATAGCTAGCAACATGAAGTCTGATGCTAACTAGCTAAGGTAACTTAACGTTACTTATGTGTTTGATGCAATATGAACAGAGCCTGCTAATGTGTATAACAAACTCCGTGTTAGATAGGCTATCATAATTTACACGAATTTGGAGTGACACCTGGCTCCCAAAACCGACGTCGACGGCCGGAACTGACTAGGCGCCTATTTTACCGACGACGTCGCTGTAGGATCGACGTTCGCCGTTTTGCCAAGGCATGGTATCGACGTTCGTCGTTTTGCTAGGCATTCGTCGGTTGACAATTCCCTCCCCCTTTGGGCTATGAATTAACATATTAAAATAGGGCGGGCTTTGTTTTGCCGTATGTGTTTTTACGACATAAAGACGAATTATAGGTAACTTCTAACTTTGAAATGAGACACAGAGACAGCTAACTTAGGTGTTTGGGTTTCTTTTATTAGTGTAGTTTACCGAACTGTAACTTTTAACTTTGAAATATGTGAAAGGTCTGTAGAAATCATATATTAGCCTATCATACTTGCGAGGTTTTATAAAAAGCATGTTGATTAGCGTTAGTACTATATTAGGCTATAGTCTATTTGTATACAATTATTATTGGCTACAATCACTCAATGTTTAGGAGTGGGCTACCATGTAGGGAACTGTAGAATATAATTTAGTAACGCTAGTTCTCTACCACATATTTATTTTGTAAGTAAGCTATTGTATATGGAATATCTGGGTTTTATAGGATTTTTACAGACCTTTTGCATATGGACAGAGACAGATAACCTCGTTCTTTGGCCTTATTTTATTAGTCTCACTCCTCACAAATTCCACAGGTTAGCTAACGTTGGCTATATCTTTTTCCGGGAGAGCTTAAAGGTTGTATCAGCGATTTTGGGTGGAAACATAAATGATTTTTTTTTTCCTCACGATCCGCTAGCTGCCCGCCCCATAAGCAGGCCGTCAAAAAACCGCGTCTCTGTAGGCAGCCTATGCTCCGAGATCGTACACAAAAACAAATGGTACTACCAACCACTCAAAACCAAAATAAACAGTATTCCAACCAATCACAATGATCTGCACAAACGCTAATACTCTTATCTCGCTGAAATCTTGACGGATTTACAAACGGTTTGGTTTCTTACAAACGTTATTAACGTGGTTATAATTCTGGATGCTTGAACACTATTTTTAAAAACATAACATAATTATTCATAAGTATGTTTGTTTGGGATTTCGCTTCAGAAGTGACGTCACGTTTGTGCAGATCATTGTGATTGGTTGGAATACTGTTTATTTTGGTTTTGAGTAGTTGGTAGTACCATTGTTTTTGTGTACGATCTCGGAGCATAGGCTGCCTACAGAGACGCGGTTTTTTGACGGCCTGCTTATGGGGCGGGCAGCTAGCGGATCGTGAGGAAAAATCAGATGAATGTGATCATTTATGTTTCCACCCAAAATCGCTGATACAACCTTTAATACACAAACAGTGATGGTTTTGTGCTACGTTTGGTCGCTTCTCTACAATGGCTAGTCGCTCTCACACCGACGAGGCGCTTCTCCGGAATGACTAGTCGCTCTCAAACCGACGAGTCGCCGTTCCACAGCGACGATCGTCGGTCTCAAACCGACGCGTCGCTTCTCCAGAACGGCGAGTCGGTCTCAAACTGACGATTCGCCGCTCTACAGCGACGATCGACGCTTCTCCAGAACGGCGAGTCGGTCTCAAACCGACGAGTCGCCGCTCCACAGCGACGATCGGCGCTTCTCCAGAATGGCAAGTCGGTCTCCACACCGACGAGGCGCTTCTTCACAAAGGCAAGTTGGAATAAAACAGACACGTCTCGCTACCAAAACAACATTAGTCGGTCCCAAACTGATTACTTTCACTATATGTAGGTGTAACATGATTAGTTATGCTTCCACTTGCCACTGAAACTGTTTTTTTTATTTTTATTGTAATGGTTTTATTATTCTAATATCCTGTAGGCCTATTATTCTGTATATAGTATATGTTAAAGGTAGGCTATGTAGCCTACAGTTATGAAGCGGTAGGCTATGTAGGCTACAGTTATGAAGCAGATTTGATATATTTTACAAATAATAATTATATAAGCTTCATAAATGTGCCATGAACATTACTGTAATGTTAAAGGATTATTCAGGAGTATAGGCTATAATGAATATGGTGGTGTTAAATGTTTTTTTTTGTTGTTCTTTTTTAAATAAATGTACATTATTTGTTGTAGGCTATCTTGATAACTCAGCTATAGCCCAGCTAACGCGTTCGCTAGCTAACGTTAATGGAATTTAGTCTCTAACTTGAAGCTAATTGGTAGTTTATTTTCTGTAGTTCAACTGCTGCTGCCATTGAGAGATCCCTGAGAGTGTTTTCTATGTGTTTGAATTCAGCAACAATAAACGGTAACGTTTGTCAGACTTGGGCGTCTTCATTAGCCACACAACACAAGAAATGTAGGCTATGCTAGTTCTCTACCACATATTTATTTTGTAAGTAGGGCCTAAGCTATTGTATATGGAATATCTGGGTTTTATAGGATTTTTACAGACCTTTTGCATATGGACAGAGACAGATAACCTCGTTCTTTGGCCTTATTTTATTAGTCTCACTCCCCACAAATTCCACAGGTTAGCTAACGTTGGCTATATCTTTTTCCGAGAGAGCTTAATACACAAACAGTGATGGTTTTGTGCTACGTTTGGTCGCTTCTCCACAATGGCTAGTCGCTCTCACACCGACGAGGCGCTTCTCCGGAATGACTAGTCGCTCTCAAACCGACGAGTCGCCGCTCCACAGCGACGATCGTCGGTCTCAAACCGACGCGTCGCTTCTCCAGAACGGCGAGTCGGTCTCAAACCGACGATTCGCCGCTCTACAGCGACGATCGGTGCTTCTCCAGAACGGCGAGTCGGTCTCAAACCGACGATTCGCCGCTCCACAGCGACGATCGGCGCTTCTCCAGAACGGCGAGACGACGCTGAAGTTGGCTCCCGATTCGCAGCTCCCGATTCGGAATTGCCGGTCCACCTTAAATCGGTCGCGAAAAGCGATTGTATGCTTTCACGGTCATCCTTCCGCTTTTTTCTCCGCTAAATCTAATTGGCTCAACATTCTGATAGCCTAGTTGTGTGTGTGTATACATACATTTATTTATTTATTTATTTATTTATTTAGGATACTGCACCGTTTTGAAATAATCGCACTCCAAACTTCCTATGTCCACCAATGTAAATTGCTGAAAAAGGTGAAATTTTGAATAGGATTTTCTTGCCAATTTTAGAACGTCTCAAACTTTTGACACTTGGGTATGAGAGAAGAGGTTCTCCACTATATCTGACCTGAGTTGGGTGAAATATTACTGTAGCATTTTGAAATAATCCCACTTCAAACTTTCTGGGCTCTATTTTCAAACCAGCGCAAGGGGACGGTATAGTCAAACGCAAACTTGTTGACAGCATCAACGTCTTAAAACTGGCACTATGGCGTTTCTCAGCAATACCGCTAGGATCAACAAATTCTCAACATAACATCCTTTCGGTTGCGCTGCAGTGGGATGGGTGGCGCTGTCGGGGGCGTGTTCTAAAATACTTTCGGCTCAGTGACAATTTGAACCAACGAAAACCCATTGCGTTATGATCAGCTGGAACCACCTCTTAGCGGAAACGCAATAGACTCTGGCAATTTGGTAACTTATTCGTCATGTAGTTCTATGTAGTGTCTATAGGTGATGCCAACATTACACTTCCATTTAATGAACAAATAGCCTATAATTATTATTAATTAATTAATTTTAATTTAAACTACTAGAATAAAACAGGACAGCTTACAAGAAACTTGCGATCATGTAGGCCACTAGCCTATAATATATAAATTACACATTGACACAGTTGAATCATAAGCCTACCATTTGAATCATAATTATGCCTACATCACCTAATGTAGGCTAATTAATGCATTCGTCACCTCCTCCCGTGCCTTCCGAACTTCTGGGAGACGAGGTGGTGTGGATTGTGATCCATAAATTACTACAGTCCTAGCCTGTACTTCTGTTGCAAGTATGTCTGATTCCTGTGCGGAAAATCGCTCTTGTCGTTGACGGTCCAGTGCGTTTGGGTTGCTCATTATGAAATTGCATGGAGCGATTGCGTTCCAACGCGATTGCGTTTTAAAGCATGAGAACAACAATTTGATTGGCTACCATAGAGACACACCTTTGACGTTTAAACCCAGCCTTTTAGCAATACCGCCATAAGGTGCGCCAAGATTGCCGTCATGAAATTACCAAATTTCTCGCCGACACGCCCTCAGAGCGATACCGCCAAGCGATTACTCTTGCGTTAACCATTGCGTTTGGTTTATTAAAATAGAGCCCTCTATGTAATCCAATGTAAAACGACTGAAAAAGGTGAAAGTTTGAATAGGATTTTCTTGCCAATTTTAGAACGTCTCAAACTTTTGACACTTGGGTATGAGAGACGAGGCCCTCCTCTATATCTGACCTGAGTTGGGTGAAATATTACTGTAGCATTTTGAAATAATCCCACTTCAAACTTTCTATGTAATCCAATGTAAAACGACTGAAAAGGTGAAAGTTTGAATAGGATTTTCTTGCCAATTTTAGAACGTCTCAAACTTTTGACACTTGGGTATGAGAGAAGAGGTCCTCCACTATATCTGACCCGAGTTGGGTGAAATATTACTGTAGCATTTTGAAATAATCCCACTTCAAACTTTCTATGTAATCCAATGTAAATCGACTGAAAAAGGTGAAAGTTTGAATAGGGTTTTCTTGCCAATTTTAGAACGTCTCAAACTTTTGACACTTGGTTATGAGAGAAGAGGTCCTCCTCTATATCTGACCTGAGTTGGGTGAAATATTACTGTAGCATTTTGAAATAATCCCACTTCAAACTTTCTATGTAATCCAATGTAAATCGACTGAAAAAGGTGACATTTTGAATAGGATTTTCTTGCCAATTTTAGAACGTCTCAAACTTTGGACACTTGGGTATGAGAGACGAGGTCCTCCACTATATCTGACCCGAGTTGGGTGAAATATTACTGTAGAATTTTGAAATAATCCCACTTCAAACTTTCTATGTAATCCAATGTAAATCGACTGAAAAAGGTGACATTTTGAATAGGATTTTCTTGCCAATTGTAGAACGTCTCAAACTTTTGACACATGGGTATGAGAGAAGAGGTCCTCCACTATATCTGACCCGAGTTGGGTGAAATATTACTGTAGCATTTTGAAATAATCCCACTTCAAACTTTCTATGTAATCCAATGTAAATCGACTGAAAAAGGTGAAAGTTTGAATAGGGTTTTCTTGCCAATTTTAGAACGTCTCAAACCTTTGACACTTGGGTATGAGAGAAGAGGTCCTCCACTATATCTGACCCGAGTTGGGTGAAATATTACTGTAGCATTTTGAAATAATCCCACTTCAAACTTTCTATGTAATCCAATGTAAATCGACTGAAAAAGGTGAAAGTTTGAATAGGGTTTTCTTGCCAATTTTAGAACGTCTCAAACTTTTGACACGTGGCTATGAGAGAAGAGGGCCTCCACTATATCTGACCCGAGTTGGGTGAAATATTACTGTAGCATTTTGAAATAATCCCACTTCAAACTTTCTATGTAATCCAATGTAAAACGACAGAAAAATGTGAAAGTTTGAATAGGATTTTCTTGCCAATTTTAGAACGTCTCAAACTTTTGACACTTGGGTATGAGAGACGAGGCCCTCCTCTATATCCGACCTGAGTTGGGTGAAAATATTACTGTAGCATTTTGAAATAATCCCACTTCAAACTTTCTATGTAATCCCAATGTAAAACGACTGAAAAGGTGAAAGTTTGAATAGGATTTTCTTGCCAATTTTAGAACGTCTCAAACTTTTGACACTTGGGTATGAGAGAAGAGGTCCTCCACTATATCTGACCCGAGTTGGGTGAAATATTACTGTAGCATTTTGAACTAATCCCACTTCAAACTTTCTATGTAATCCAATGTAAATCGACTGAAAAAGGTTGAAAGTTTGAATAGGGTTTTCTTGCCAATTTTAGAACGTCTCAAACTTTTGACACTTGGGTATGAGAGAAGAGGTCCTCCACTATATCTGACCCGAGTTGGGTGAAATATTACTGTAGCATTTTGAAATAATCCCACTTCAAACTTTCTATGTAATCCAATGTAAAACGACTGAAAAAGGTGAAAGTTTGAATAGGATTTTCTTGCCAATTTTAGAACGTCTCAAACTTTTGACACGTGGGTATGAGAGAAGAGGGCCTCCACTATATCTGACCCGAGTTGGGTGAAATATTACTGTAGCATTTTGAAATAATCCCACTTCAAACTTTCTATGTAATCCAATGTAAATCGACTGAAAAAGGTGACATTTTGAATAGGATTTTCTTGCCAATTGTAGAACGTCTCAAACTTTTGACACTTGGGTATGAGAGAAGAGGTTCTCCACTATATCTGACCCGAGTTGGGTGAAATATTACTGTAGCATTTTGAAATAATCCCACTTCAAACTTTCTATGTAATCCAATGTAAAACGACTGAAAAGGTGAAAGTTTGAATAGGATTTTCTTGCCAATTTTAGAACGTCTCAAACTTTTGACACTTGGGTATGAGAGAAGAGGTCCTCCACTATATCTGACCCGAGTTGGGTGAAATATTACTGTAGCATTTTGAAATAATCCCACTTCAAACTTTCTATGTAATCCAATGTAAATCGACTGAAAAAGGTGAAAGTTTGAATAGGGTTTTCTTGCCAATTTTAGAACGTCTCAAACTTTTGACACTTGGTTATGAGAGAAGAGGTCCTCCACTATATCTGACCCGAGTTGGGTGAAATATTACTGTAGCATTTTGAAATAATCCCCACTTCAAACTTTCTATGTAATCCAATGTAAATCGACTGAAAAAGGTGAAAGTTTGAATAGGATTTTCTTGCCAATTTTAGAACGTCTCAAAGTTTTGACACTGGGGTATGAGAGAAGAGGTCCTCCCCTATATCTGACCCGAGTTGGGTGAAATATTACTGTAGCATTTTGAAATAATCCCACTTCAAACTTTCTATGTAATCCAATGTAAAACGACTGAAAAAGGTGAAAGTTTGAATAGGATTTTCTTGCCAATTTTAGAACGTCTCAAACTTTTGACACTTGGGTATGAGACAAGAGGTCCTCCCCCTATATCTGACCCGAGTTGGGTGAAATATTACTGTAGCATTTTGAAATAATCCCACTTCAAACTTTCTATGTAATCCAATGTAAAACGACAGAAAAATGTGAAAGTTTGAATAGGATTTTCTTGCAAATTTTAGAACGTCTCAAACTTTTGACACTTGGGTATGAGAGAAAAGGTCCTCCACTATATCTGACCCGAGTTGGTGAAATATTACTGTAGCATTTTGAAATAATCCCACTTCAAACTTTCTATGTAATCCAATGTAAAACGACTGAAAAAGGTGAAAGTTTGAATAGGGTTTTCTTGCCAATTTTAGAACGTCTCAAACTTTTGACACGTGGGTATGAGAGAGAAGGGGCCTCCACTATATCTGACCCGAGGTGGGTGAAATATTACTGTAGCATTTTGAAATAATCCCACTTCAAACTTTCTATGTAATCCAATGTAAAATCGACTGAAAAAGGTGACATTTTGAATAGGATTTTCTTGCCAATTGTAGAACGTCTCAAACTTTTGACACTTGGGTATGAGAGAAGAGGTCCTCCCCTATATCTAACCCGAGTTGGGTGAAATATTACTGTAGCATTTTGAAATAATCCCACTTCAAACTTTCTATGTAATCCAATGTAAAACGACAGAAAAATGTGAAAGTTTGAATAGGATTTTCTTGCCAATTTTAGAACGTCTCAAACTTTTGACACTGGGGTATGAGAGAAGACGTCCTCCCCTATATCTGACCCGAGTTGGGTGAAATATTACTGTAGCATTTTGAAATAATCCCACTTCAAACTTTTCTATGTAATCCAATGTAAATCGACTGAAAAAGGTGAAAGTTTGAATAGGGTTTTCTTGCCAATTTTAGAACGTCTCAAACTTTTGACACTTGGGTATGAGACAAGAGGTCCTCCCCTATATCTGACCCGAGTTGGGTGAAATATTACTGTAGCATTTTGAAAATAAACCCACTTCAAACTTTCTATGTAATCCAATGTAAAACGACAGAAAAATGTGAAAGTTTGAATAGGATTTTCTTGCCAATTTTAGAACGTCTCAAACTTTTGACACTGGGGTATGAGAGAAGAGGTCCTCCCCCTATAACTGACCCGAGTTGGGGTGAAATATTACTGTAGCATTTTGAAATAATCCCACTTCAAACTTCTATGTAATCCAATGTAAAACGACTGAAAAATGTGAAAGTTTGAATAGGATTTTCTTGCCAATTTTAGAACGTCTCAAACTTTTGACACTTGGGTATGAGAGAAGAGGTCCTCCACTATATCTGACCCGAGTTGGGTGAAATATTACTGTAGCATTTTGAAATAATCCCACTTCAAACTTTCTATGTAATCCAATGTAAATCGACTGAAAAGGTGACATTTTGAATAGGATTTTCTTGCCAATTGTAGAACGTCTCAAACTTTGACACTTGGGTATGAGAGAAGAGGTCCTCCACTATATCTGACCCGAGTTGGGTGAAATATTACTGTAGGATTTTTGAAATAATCCCACTTCAAACTTTCTATGTAATCCAATGTAAATCGACTGAAAAAGGTGACATTTTGAATAGGATTTTCTTGCCAATTGTAGAACGTCTCAAACTTTTGACACTTGGGTATGAGAGAAGAGGTACTCCACTATATCTGACCCGAGTTGGGTGAAATATTACTGTAGCATTTTGAAATAATCCCACTTCAAACCTTCTATGTAATCCAATGTAAAACGACAGAAAAATGTGAAAGTTTGAATAGGATTTTCTTGCCAATTTTAGAACGTCTCAAACTTTTGACACTGGGGTATGAGAGAAGAGGGTCCTCCCCTATATCTGACCCGAGTTGGGTGAAATATTACTGTAGCATTTTGAAATAATCCCTCTTCAAACTTTCTATGTAATCCTTTGTAAATCTACTGAAAAGGGTGAAATTTTGGATAGGAATTTCTTTCCTATTTTTAGAAGGTGTCAAACTTTTGACACTTGGGTATGACAGACGAACGAGGTTCTCATTTCATATCGGTCAACACGCCACACTATGGGGCAATCCTCGCTGAGAGGAAGAGCTGCTGGGAAACTGAATAGCAAATTAACCACCACTACGGGCGGATCCACGTCACGCCATAAAATATGGCGCTTGTACGCCGCCCGGCCTCTTTTGCCGACTTGAGGGCACTTGCCATCCTGAGGGTGCAAGGTATCCCCGCCTGACCACGGGTATTGGTCACAGAATACCAAATAACGTTGGGCGCGGTATATATAGTGGGGTACCAGGACCGCAGGTCATTGCATTAGTGCGAATCCTGTAAAAAAACAAAATGCACTATTGGCTGCTGTTCTTACCAGAAGAGCAAGCTCAAGTGGGAAACGTGGAAAATAACCACCGGGTAATAGAAACCCTAAATCATCACAAAATTTCATACAAGGTTGCTCCGCTGCCCTGAGGACAGAGGAGGCAACTGATGCCGATGATGCTACGTCCAGGTGATAAAACCTGTTGAAAGTGAGTGATGAGGACCCAGCCCGCTGCTGCGCAAATGTCAGCAATTGTGGCGCCACGTAGTAAGGCCCAGGAGGTAGCTACGCCCCGAGTGGAGTGAGCTACCACGCCTGATGGGAGGGGATGTGTCAGAACTGCTGTACGCCATGGAACCGTCTCTATGATCCAGAGGGCCGCGTGCTGTACAATAGGGCAAAGCCCTTCATAGCCCCTCCAAAACAATAAAAGGATTTTTGGTCTTCCTCACTGCACTTTGTGCAGGAGATATAAGACCGTAGAGCCCGGACGGGGCACAGTGAGTGCAGCCTGGCTTCTTCAGGGGTCTCGTGGGGAGGATGGTGAAACGGCTCCAACACCATAGACAGAGATGTACGACCCGCGAGAGGGCCTTTGGCTGAAACACAAGGTTAAGAAGCAGAAAGACCGATGAGCTACTGTCACCCAACCGCATACAGGAGGGTTTTACTGGCAGTGCATGCAGCTCGCTCACACGCCTCGCGGAGGCGATAGCGAGCAGGAATGCAGTCTTCAAGGTTAGACTGAGTCCATCCAGCTCGAAGGGCGGCTCAGTGAGTGGATTCAAAGCCAGTTGTAAGTCCCACGAAGGGGACTAAGTTAGACCTGGGTGGGCAAAGCCACCTGGCTCCTCAGGGAAACTGGCTGGCGAGAGGGTGAGACCCCACCATCAGGCCCTCAATACGCTCATGGCTGGTCAAATATGGCTGCCAGATAACACCTTAGCGTGGACTCCACTAGCCCCTTTTTGAAGAGGGACTGGAGGAATGCCAAAACGACTTGAACTGTCATAATTGGGTAAACCCATTATTGTGGTACCAGCAGCTAACATCTGCCCACTTCCCAGCATAGAGCGCCCTCGTAGATGGGGCTTTGATGCCTGAAATGTTTCCAGTACTGCTGGCCCCAGGCCCTGTGGCCACTCCCATCTAGGGGCCAAGCAGGTCATACAACTGTGGATTGGTTGCCATAGCAGGCCTGTGGCAGCAAATCCGCTCTGGTCGGGAGGCGCGAAGGGGTGCCCACTAGCAACTCCCTAAATGAACTGCACTGTCTGGGTGCAGGCACCATTTCCCCGCTCTCAGGCTACCCCTGGACAGCCTATCGGCTTCCACATTGATTGTGCCCAGTACATGTACTGCCTTCGGTGACATACCCTAGGCCTGTGCCCACAGCAGGAGTTGACATGCTTTGCATGTCGAGTTGGAGACCAAAGCCCACCCTGTTGGTTGAGGTAGGAGACCACAGTGGAATTGTCTGTCCGGACAAGAACCTGTCTGTGTCGGACCACTGGGAGGAATGGGTCAATGCCTGATGCACTGCCTCCGTTTCTGGGCAGGGTTGATGTGCTTCCCGACCCATGAGTGGCTCCACAACCCTTGTAGGGAATGACCCTCTCCGACCGCTCCCAGCCCAGTCTTGGAGGCGTCCGTGGTGGTCGTCACCCTAGGTAACACACTGGGTAAATAGGGAGGAGTCGCCGCCTTGTCCTCGTGCGGGCTTACTCCCTGTGCTGGCGCCAACGCTGTAATGGACATGTATGCAGCAGCCCAAGTGGCACCACCTGGGCCGCTGAAGCCATCAAGCCAAGCAACCTCCGGTTAATGTTTACTGTCACCTGCTGCGCTGCAGCAAAGTGGGACAGACTGTCCATCAAAAACATGCTGCCTCTCTGGGTCAGAGGGGCCTGCATGGACATTGAGACCAAAACCGGGCCCAGGGAAAACCCTCTCTCTGGAGGGGGCTGAGGTGGCTCTTTTCCCTGTTCAGGGTCAGGCCCAAGCTAGCTAAGTGGGCGCAGTACTGACCTTGTATCCCTTCTGGCTTGCTCCTCTGAAGGATTGCAGATTAGCCAGTCGTCCAGGTAGTTCGCAATGTGAATCCCTTAGTGACAGAGTGGGATCAGCGTGTCTCCTTGCACTTCATAAAAGTGTGTGGGGCCAGGGCTAGGCCGAAGGAGAGGACCGAGTGATCGTACCCTTTGCCTTGGAAGGAAAAGCGGAGGTACTTCCGGTGATCCCGGTGTATGGGGATATGGAAGTATACATCCGGCAGGGGACACAGATGTGAACCAATCGCTGTCTCCCACCAGTAGGGGGAGACTGGAACGGCAGAGCATGTGCAAGGGCAGGCGCTTTAGGAAGCAGTTGAGCCCTCTCCGGCCGCGTGTGAACTGGAGCTTGTACCCCGATTCCAAGGTGCTGAGCACTGAAGGACATCGGGTACGTGGGTGCCATAGCAAGGTTACTGGGGGGTAGCGGAGGACATATCCTGCGGAAATCCCTCCAACACACCACAGGCAGCGTAGTGTCGGCTAGCTAAGCCAACCAAGCAGAGGCCTAGTAGGCTGGCGCAGGTGGCTAGCAGTAGGCCCGAATCAGTAGCACTGAAGGGCCGCCAGAGACCGCTAAAACCTCAGGTAGCGTGTGTCCACTGACACAGAGGCTACTTCCGGCTTGTCCCTTTTCCCTTTCTTAGTAACAACAAGGAGAAAGAAAATTCAATCCTCAACAGGACAAAATACAATCAGAAAGATATCGGCATAATCCGATCTACTTCTGCAAGGAAAACCGGCAGTGAACTGCCTAACAAAAGGTAACAACTCTACCGAGTAATGGTAGCCAAACAAACAGCAACAAACCGTGATTCCGCGTTGCTGGGGAGGGAAAGCCCCAGAAAGCATACTCCGATCAGGACGTAGCTCCAGGCAATAGGGAGAGGCAAGTAATTCTAAAGGGTACCATACAAACCAGTCTCAGCTCAAACTGAGACAAAAAAAGGCCCGGATGGCGTGCAAGCGCCATATTTATGGCGTGACGTGGTTCCTCCTGTAGTGGTGGTTAATTTGCTATTCAGTCTCCTCCCATACCATGCCATATTGAACAATATGAAATAGAACCTTCTTCCTCTCTCATATCCAAGTGTCAAAAGTTTGAGACGTTTTAAAATTGGCAAGAAATTCCGATTAAAAATTCAAAGTTTTATTCAGTAGATTGACATTGGATTACATAGAAAGTTTGAAGAGGGATTATGTGAAAATGTTACAGTAATATTTCACCCAACTCAGGTCAGATATAGGGGAGGACCTCTTCTCTCATACCCACATGTCAAAAGTTTGAGACGTTCTAAAATTGGCAAGAAAATCCTATTCAAACTTTCACATTTTTCTGTCGTTTTACATTGGATTACATAGAAAGTTTGAAGTGGGATTATTTCAAAATGCTACAGTAATATTTCACCCAACTCGGGACAGATATAGTGGTGGACCTCTTCTCTCATACCCCACTGTCAAAAGTTTGAGACGTTCTAAAATTGGCAAGAAAACCCTATTCAAACGTTCACCTTTTTCAGTCGATTTACATTGGATTACATAGAAAGTTTGAAGTGGGATTATTACAAAAAACTACAGTAATATTTCACTCAACTCGGGTCAGATATAGAGGAGGACCTTTTCTCTCATACCCAAGTGTCAAAAGTTTGAGACGTTCTAAAATTGGCAAGAAAATCCTATTCAAACTTTCACCTTTTTCAGTCGTTTTACATTGGATTACATAGAAAGTTTGAAGTGGGATTATTTCAAAATGCTACAGTAATATTTCACCCAACTCGGGTCAGATATAGTGGAGGACCTCTTCTCTCATACCCCACTGTCAAAAGTTTGAGACGTTCTAAAATTGGCAAGAAAACCCTATTCAAACGTTCACCTTTTTCAGTCGATTTACATTGGATTACATAGAAAGTTTGAAGTGGGATTATTACAAAAAACTACAGTAATATTTCACCCAACTCGGGTCAGATATAGAGGAGGACCTCTTCTCTCATACCCAAGTGTCAAAAGTTTGAGACGTTCTAAAATTGGCAAGAAAATCCTATTCAAACTTTCACCTTTTTCAGTCGTTTTACATTGGATTACATAGAAAGTTTGAAGTGGGATTATTTCAAAATGCTACAGTAATATTTCACCCAACTCAGGTCGGATATAGAGGAGGACCTCTTCTCTCATACCCAAGTGTCAAAAGTTTGAGACGTTCTAAAATTGGCAAGAAAATCCTATTCAAAATGTCACCTTTTTCAGTCGATTTACATTGGATTACATAGAAAGTTTGAAGTGGGATTATTTCAAAATGCTACAGTAATATTTCACCCAACTCGGGTCAGATATAGGGGAGGCCCTCTTCTCTCATTCCCAAGTGTCAAAAGTTTGAGACGTTCTACAATTGGCAAGAAAATCCTATTCAAAATGTCACCTTTTTCAGTCGTTTTACATTGGATTACATAGAAAGTTTGAAGTGGGATTATTTCAAAATGCTACAGTAATATTTCACCCAACTCAGGTCGGATATAGAGGAGGACCTCTTCTCTCATACCCAAGTGTCAAAAGTTTGAGACGTTCTAAAATTGGCAAGAAAATCCTATTCAAACTTTCACATTTTTCTGTCGTTTTACATTGGATTACATAGAAGGTTTGAAGTGGGATTATTTCAAAATGCTACAGTAATATTTCACCCAACTCGGGTCAGATATAGTGGAGTACCTCTTCTCTCATACCCAAGTGTCAAAAGTTTGAGACGTTCTACAATTGGCAAGAAAATCCTATTCAAAATGTCACCTTTTTCAGTCGATTTACATTGGATTACATAGAAAGTTTGAAGTGGGATTATTTCAAAATCCTACAGTAATATTTCACCCAACTCGGGTCAGATATAGTGGAGGACCTCTTCTCTCATACCCAAGTGTCAAAAGTTTGAGACGTTCTACAATTGGCAAGAAAATCCTATTCAAAATGTCACCTTTTTCAGTCGATTTACATTGGATTACATAGAAAGTTTGAAGTGGGATTATTTCAAAATGCTACAGTAATATTTCACCCAACTCGGGTCAGATATAGTGGAGGACCTCTTCTCTCATACCCAAGTGTCAAAAGTTTGAGACGTTCTAAAATTGGCAAGAAAATCCTATTCAAACTTTCACATTTTTTCAGTCGTTTTACATTGGATTACATAGAAGTTTGAAGTGGGATTATTTCAAAATGCTACAGTAATATTTCACCCAACTCGGGTCAGTTATAGGGGAGGACCTCTTCTCTCATACCCCAGTGTCAAAAGTTTGAGACGTTCTAAAATTGGCAAGAAAATCCTATTCAAACTTTCACATTTTTCTGTCGTTTTACATTGGATTACATAGAAAGTTTGAAGTGGGTTTATTTCAAAATGCTACAGTAATATTTCACCCAACTCGGGTCAGATATAGGGGAGGACCTCTTGTCTCATACCCAAGTGTCAAAAGTTTGAGACGTTCTAAAATTGGCAAGAAAATCCTATTCAAACTTTCACCTTTTTCAGTCGTTTTACATTGGATTACATAGAAAGTTTGAAGTGGGATTATTTCAAAATGCTACAGTAATATTTCACCCAACTCGGGTCAGATATAGTGGAGGCCCTCTTCTCTCATACCCACGTGTCAAAAGTTTGAGACGTTCTAAAATTGGCAAGAAAATCCTATTCAAAATTTCACCTTTTTCAGTAATTTACATTGGTGGACATAGGAAGTTTGGAGTGCGATTATTTCAAAACGGTGCAGTATCCTAAATAAATAAATAAATAAATAAATAAATGAATGAATGAATGAATGAATGTACACTACTCACAAAAAGTTAGGGATATTCGGCTTTCGGGTGAAATTTCAGGATGAACCTAAAATGCACTATAACCTTTACAGGTGAAATTAATTTGACCTTCTCTAAACTTTTGAATGCACATGTCCAACTATTCAATGTTTCAGTACTTTTTGCACAACTTGCTGTTCTCTAACAAGGAGCTGAACGGCAAAATTCACAACAGGTGTTTGATCCATGAATCGACCAATAAATTTCCTGGTTCAATTAGAATTGGTATTTAAACAGTCCTCTTCATCATGCTGTTCACATTTTGACATCATGAGACCAAGACGACACCTAACAATTGATCAACAGTACCTCGCCATTGCGAGGGCTTCAAACAGGATGTTCTCAGAGGGAAGTGGCCACTGAGCTTAGAGTGTCACAGAGTGTCATCAGCAGGTTGCAACAGAGATACAGAGAGACTGGAAGAGTCACAGAAAGGCATAGAAGTGGACGTCCTTTGGCCACATCCCACACTGATGACCGCTTCATTGTGAACAGTGCCCTGCGGAACCGGATGATGAATGCCACTCAACTCCAGGCACATTTAAGGGAGGTGAGAGGCACCCAAGTGTCACGTCAGACCATTCGAAACCGTTTACATCAGCGTGGTCTGCGTGCTAGACGACCTGCAAGGGTACCTGACCACACCACCAGGCACAGGCGTCATCGTCTTGCATGGGCCAGGGAGCATTTACGCTGGACGAGGAACAGTGCTGTTCTCTGATGAAAGTCGATTCACGTTGAGCAGAAATGATGGCCGCCAACGATGTTGGAGACGTCAAGGAGAGCGCTATGCATCAGCCACTGTTGTCACCAGACGACCCTTTGATGGTGGCGGTGTTACAGTGTGGGCAGGTGTGTCTAGTCAATACAGAACTGCCCTACACTTTGTGAATGGTACAGTGACAAGCCCATACTACCTGAATAACATCATTAATCCAGTCATTGTGCCCCTGCATGAACAACACAGGCCTAATTTCATCTTCATGGACGACAATGCTCCAGCTCATCGAGGTCGCATCATTAGGGAAAGGCTGCTGGAGACTGGGGTACCTCAAATGGAGTGGCCTGCACTTTCTCCAGACCTGAATCCCATAGAAAACCTATGGGATCACCTGACTCACCGTGTAGAGGCTCGTAACTCTGTACCCCAGAACCTCAATGACCTGAGGGCCACCCTTCAAGAAGAGTGGGATGCCATGCCTCAGCAGACAATAAGTCGACTTGTGAACAGCATGAGACGTCGTTGTCAAGCTGTAATTGATGCTCAAGGGCACATGACAAGTTATAGAGACATTGACATTTTTGTTGTGGTATACCCACCACTGTTGTTGGCTTTTGTTTCAATAAATTGTTTGAGATGAGGAAATCACCATTGCATGCTTCTACTTAAATGCCCTACTTTCATGATACGTATAATATCACTGTAGCGTGAACTTACATTTTCCATAAATTTCACCCGAAAGCCAAATATCCCTAACTTTTTGTGAGTAGTGTATGTATGTATACACACACACAACTAGGCTATCAGAATGTTGAGCCAATTAGATTTAGCGGAGAAAAAAGCGGAAGGATGACCGTGAAAGCATACAATCGCTTTTCGCGACCGATTTAAGGTGGACCGGCAATTCCGAATCGGGAGCTGCGAATCGGGAGCCAACTTCAGCGTCGTAACGGCGAGTCGGTCTCAAACCGACGATTCGCCGCTCCACAGCGACGATCGGCGCTTCTCCAGAATGGCGAGTCGGTCTCAAACCGACGAGACGCTTCTCCACACCGACGAGGCGCTTCTTCACAAAGGCAAGTTGGAATAAAACCAACCCAGTCTCATGCCCTGGCGTACAAATAACACGATTTTACACTTTCAAAATGCGTACAATGTATACGCCAAATGCAATTTTTGCGTGCAAATGATACGCGGAGCGCTCCCATTGACACCGATGGAGCCGTTGGAGAACAGTTGCGTCTTTATTGCACGCATACAAAAAAATACGTCCCGTCTTCGGCGAGGCTCGGATTTTCCGAAGATTGACGAGTTGAGGACGAGGTACCGCAACACGATGTAAGGAATGGCTATGGAAATGTGTTCTGTTTTTAATCATTTACCCTATATCTTAATTTTATAATTCGTTAATTTTACTTATTAATCTTCGTGATGTCATGTAACACATTTCTGATGTTCTGCCGCAGTGCAACAGTGCTGAATTCGCTAGCTAAGGTTAATTAACTAACTTCCAAGTTGCTAACGTTAGCTTAATTAACCCGCTCTAACCTAGCTAAACTTTCACTTTAAGCCAATTTTATTCATATTGCGACAGTCATTGTTTTATAGCTACGTGGTTGGTGCAGGCAATAGTAATGATTAGACTTCCTGTCTTTATGGTGTCAATGACTTATTTTATTTCTAAATGTTAAATAAATGGCGATAGCTTGGCTGTTAACTTTAGCTTGCGTCAGATCAGTTTCCCTCGTTATTTTAACAGCCTTGGATGTTACCGTAGAAACCGCTACCAGGGAAGCTGGCGTCTTCTAGCCAGACATTGCTAATTGATTGTAGATGATATTATCCACAATGGTAAGATGAGGAGTAAGAAGTAAATTGCTTTTCTTTAGATATGTTTTCTTATTTTATACTGCTCATAGATTTGATCTTAACCAAGGAAAGTGGTCAAGAGTTTATGCCTTCGACTGTGTTCCATATTTGTTTCACCTCCACATTAATCAAATTTGTCACCTTTGTGCTGCTGGGCATACATTTGTTTTTTTTGGTTTCCAAGCCCTGTTGGGGTTGGAACCTCAGAATGGACCTTTTAAAGTCATCATGTAAACTTTTATTTTTTAGAATGTCAGAAAAAACAAAAAACAAACTGGAAGCTGTTCTTCTGCTTGGGGATGCTTTCCTTGAAGAGATGCAGGCAAGTTGCATTTGTGTATTACAACAGTGTGAAATGAATCTAATAAATTAATTTAGATTCTTCCTTCAGCCTTTCATCACACTATGTCTCTTTACAGAAACAAAAGCGTGAGTCACAGGCAAAGAAAGACCTTGCAGTCCCAGGACACCCTAAAGTGACCTGGTGGAAAAGGAACCATGAAGGGCAGCGAATAACCACCAGTAAGAGGAGGAAAAAGGTGTCATCTGCTAGTAAGTTTCCTTTTTCATAATCTAATGTCAAGGATTTAGCAATGCAAGATCGTATCTTTTGGTTATAATATAAGTGGGCTGTATTGTACATTGACAGCACATTTGGTACATTATTTCATAAGATACTTGAAAACACATATTATCAAGAGACTGAATGCTCATAATCAATAAGCTAATATTCTATCAAGTTTTGCCAGCAGTTTTAAGAAGTCTTCCAGATTCTTCCGCCTTTTTGTTTCAAACAAAAAACTAATGAGCGACTTTTCACCCAGCCTAGCAAAGGTTGCTATTTTTGATTAGTGTAACAACTGATATAAATATAAACAAATATAAATGTATATTCTGAATTGTTGTTTTACCTCCAAACAAGTGTTGTATTGAGGGGAGGTAGTTGCATACTCGTAGCCTTGATGCAAAAGTTATTTTATTCAGCTCAACGTTTCGACAATACAAGTCTTCATGGAATTTATGCCCTGAGGAACACTTGTATTGTCAAAATGTTGACTGAATAAAATAACTTTTGCATCAAGGCTACGAGTGTGCAACTTCCTCCCCTCACAATTCTGCACTTTTTCTCTCCAACATTGGTGTGCATTCTCCTTCTCCTTCCAAGCAGGTGCTCATACTGCAAATGTCAGTTCCTCCTCCAGTACCTCAATGCCCGCCTATCAAGATGCTGGTAAGTTTAAAAAAGTTTTAAAAAGGTTATTTCCCTTCAAAATAAGCTGTGCTCTATATGAAAAATGAATAAGAAAATGCTTTTTCAGGACATTATTCTAGTTTTACTCTTTAGTTATTTAGTAAGTGTAGTTATGAAATAATTTACAATCATCACAATTTGGCAAATAATGCTCCCTTCATGGACTGGAATACCTGAGCATGGAAAATCCTTCTCAACAATGTTTTGTAGTTGTGTGGCTCTACAGTTGAGTGAACAACATGCCTGATTTCCAGCATATAAAGTAAATACCACTGATTATGTGTTTGATTTTACATTGTATTATAAATAATAAAACAATTGGCAGTATATTGAAGGCCTATGTTGAAATGTCTGAAATATTCTCCTGTAGATTAATAAAATTATTTGCACATAATTGGGAATGTGGACCATCTTGCTTAAAATAAATAATGAAATAAACTATGCAAAGAAAATAATATATTTTGATTTCTCTCTTTAAAGATTTTAATATGCAGAGGCTTGAGGACCTTTTAATGGACACAGAAAGCCCTGATGGGGAAGGTTGTGAAAAACCACAAATGTCCTGTTGGAATGAGAGGCAGAGAGGAGTACAACATTGCTGGAAGCAAGCAAGGCCACAAAACCTTGACAGCTTGCTAGCAGCATACAACATCCCTGGGAGGACCTGTACTCACTGCCACTCAGGGAAAGCTGTCATCTGTTGCCATGAATGTATGCCTCTGGAGTGGTTTTCTGCGGAGTGCGATTGTGCAGCACATAAGCGGCACTCACTGCACAACAGGCAAACCATTATAGATGGTTTTTATAAATACATTCCACCATCTGAGTTGGTGATCCTTAAGGATGACAAGTACAGCATCTGTGAACAGGGTTGGTGGCTTTCCTTAACACATGCTATTGTTTGCAATTGGAATTTGATATCCAGAATACTGTCTTTAGATGCATATGTTCTCATATACTTTTCTGACCCTTGTATGTCCCTGCAGCATGTTTACTGCCTGTAGCCTACCCTGAGAAAGTATGCTCCTGTGACTGATGTTACTGTGTCTGCTGGTAGACCAATCATCTTAGTTTGTGTAAATGGTATGCATAAATGGAATACATTTAAATGATACCTTATCCAACACATTAGGGGGGCTTTTTTTATATATGTACAGTTTGAGGGTAATTTTCAGTTTCAGCTTTAATTTGAGTTTATTTTCATCCATATCAGATGAACCGTTTAGAAATTATAGAACCTTTTGTTCATACTCCCCCCATTATTGGGCATCAAAAATATATTGGACAGTTTAACATAATGTAGAATAAAGTAATCATCTTTAATATTTGGTCACATATCCTTTGCATGCCATGACTTCCTGATGTCTGTGACCCAACAATATCAAAAGACTCTTGATATCTTATTTTCTGGTACTCTTACAAGCGATACTATAACCTCTCTGCATTTGAATGGATCTCTATGGGAATTGGGGGGTGGGACTAGATTTAGCTGTAAATTATGCTGGAACAGTATGGAATACATGGTTGGCGAAATGGCTGTAAGTCATCAAGGGTCTGAAGGGTTGTTTCTCCTGGCAAATTTTCCTATTGAACTCTATAGAAAAATAAGTCTAATTTCTTAACGGTTCATCCGATATGGATGAAAATACCCTCAAATTAAAGCTGACAGTCTGCACTTCAACCTCATTGTGATTGTATCCTTTCAAACTCAAAGTGCTAGTGTACAGAACCAAAATAGCAAAAAATGTGTCACTGTCCAATGAATTATGGTACTCACTGTATTTTACCTGCTTTCAGGCCGTTATGATCTTCATGTGCCTATGGTGTCATGCAATCACTGCAAGTGCCAATGGGCTCCAGATGTCTGTGATTTTGTAAGGAGTGGCTACTGGCCCACCACCATGCTAGCACAGACATTGTTCCACCAAGACCTGTTTGAGTCTTTTGAGGCTATGAAAACAACAGCTCCAGGGATGTCCAGACAGGGCCTTCACAGCAATGCTGGACCAGAGAACAAAGCACTTCGGAAGAGTGAGTAATACATTTTATGTTTTTATTACTCTATTGTACAATATAAAATTAATTTAGGGGTGGCACGGTGCTGCAGTGGTTAACACAGCAAGAAGGTACCGAGTTTGAATTCCTGCCGAGGGCCTTTCTGTGTTCTCTCCGTGTCTGCGTGGGTTTCCTCCGGTTTTCCTCCCACAGTCCAAAGACGTTAGGCTAATTGGAGACATAGGTAGGCACGGATTCCTTGCCCATAGGTATGAGTGTGTGAGTGAATGGTGTGCCCTGTGATGTATTGGCGACCTGTCCAAGGTGTATTCGTGCCTCTCGCCCAATGCATGCTGGGATAGGCTCCAGCCCCCCCGCGACCCCTGACTAGGAATAAGAGGGTTAGATAATGGATGGATGGACAATATAAAATAAATTTAAGAAAGCTTGAATAAGAAATGGCTGAATAATGTATTATGTGAGTGTTCATACAGATTGATGGAGCAAACCACAGTGAGCTTATGCTAATCTTTTAGCATTTTCTTTTTAAAGATAAATCTCATTTCTTTCTCAGTCCTGTTTTTTCTCTATAATACTGTTAATACGATTACCTCATTCATCAAATGAAATATAGTATTGTACATGGTATTATAAATTATGACATAATACAAATGACTGTTTTTGGAATTACTTTTAAGCATAATGTTTTCACCCTGGCTATGCTTTTAATGTGTCACAGAAATTTAGTTTATGCATTATTTTAGAAGATTGGTGTCGAGAAAATGTCTTCAATAGCACCCACATATTGCACGTCTTAAACTGTGGACCAAATTGGACACAAGTTCCATTTGGTGTTGTTGCTTAGATTTTAAAGGTTGTATTCACTATACCTATACATAATTTGCTTGTTTCAGACTGGCAAGGTTAATCCAGATACCTTCCAGAGAAGCTTCCTGCAGTATATATACTGCAAATTTGAAGAAAGGCAACTGATGGGAACGGAGTCATTTGTCTGTCCAGCCTGTGTCCCAGAACAGTTAGCTGTTTCATTGGATGGAAACAGAAAACTATATCGGTTCCAAAAAGCAAATCAGTGAGTTTTATGTACACATTAACAACTCACAATATAGTCAATATACTGTAGTCTTACCATAAATCTTACCATTATGTTTTCTCCAATGCTAAAGTTCAAAGCTTTTGGCAGTACAAAAGCTGTTGTCTATGTGGTGTCTAAGCTAACTATATATAATCAGTGTATATCAATATATGTGGATATTGTTAATGGTAATTCTTCATTTTCTTGTAGGGATAAAGATCCAGGCTTCTTTGATGGAGTGTTTCTAGCTAAAGACAGTGAGGTCTCCAGTTTTGTTGAGGAGGTCCGGGGGGCAGTCAAGAGTGTAAGTTTTAAGTCAGTCTGAACAGCATGTAACTTGGGCTAATTTAAAACTCATCAGTGGGTATTTTCATGGTTAACTGGAATGCGATGAGCAGATTTTATTCATCATGCGAACAAAATGGAAAAACAATTTAAATCTCGAGGTTACAAAAATTATTGAATTGAGCCTTCGATCGGTGTCTACTGTTTGATTTGCCCATGTAATTTTTTTTATGTTGGACCTACCAAACAAAGGTTACAAGACAGGCTTGCAGAGCACAAATACGCCATTCGTACCTATAACATTGATTACCCAATGGCGAAACATTTCCGATCGGCACATGAAATTGTTTCTAAATATACTAATGACAGGAATTCACCCCCTTTTTATAAAATAAAAAAAACAATGTGTCTTGAGTTTAATTACAATTCCCATACACATGTTTACAAAGGAAGTATTATTTCTGTTAAGATTATTTTATTTTTTCTTATCTTCTCAATGTTTTAAGGGTCTCTTTAAAATCCCCCATGGTTGAGTGGCATTGTTTTTGATTGATGTGAAGTACACTTGGTGAGGTGTTGTTTGCCTTAACGAGCAAGGGACATTTCCTTAACTGCCCTGTATTAGTTAATTAAGGCACGTGGACCTAACAAATAAGGAACATGTCCCTAATTGCTTCATACCTGCAATGGGTTTCCCTTGTTGATTGTGTGTAATCTTAAAGCATTAGTCACACATGTTGTGTCATACCCTGACGAAGACCAATGCACCGAAACGTGTAGGTACAAACATGTTTTTGTTTTTAAGTCCTCCGTGGACATGGCGTATAAATAAAGGCATTTTTACATTTTCAACATAAGCAATCCGGATTGTACTTTTTGTTTTTTAAATGTTTTGGAAATGCTCCGTACGCCAGGCATTTCAATCCATGCACAAGCTGGATTAGCTGATAGCTATTAATGCAATCTTTTACTTAACTTGATGTATAATATTTCTGGAAGTCTGAGGGTGGTTCTAAACATTTATAACAGCTTGCAATGGGATATGTCACCTCTTCGCTCGACAGGAGACACGTTTGCCAATGTTGTAGTTTCCTCATTACTGATTGCACCTTTAATACAGAAGTTGCTGTTAGGTTCCTTAACTCAGTTGTTCAGACTCAATGATCTCTAAGTTTCTATGCCATTTGCTAAAGGAAGGAGGCTAGCCAAAAAAACTACATTCCAACTACAGCATTATTTTTAATTTGGTAGACTGCCGGAAAAGCCATGTGTGGAGAATCCCACTGGACTGCAGCAAGAGAGACCTCCAAGCAGGCCAACAAACTGGATGAAGGTGTCGAAATAGCCGTTTGTAGGCACGGATTCCTTCTCAAAGGTGTTTTTGTTTGTTTTTTTCATTTTTTTCCCTCTTGTTTTAATTAAAATGCAAACATTATTCAGATTTTTAGATGCTGATCTAAAGCCTCTTCTTTAAATGCTCATTTACACTGCTCATTTATTTCGTCCTTAAAGGTCTCAACATGTATAGGGGAGAAATCTTTGCCTATCCCATGTATCTCCAAAGAGAGTTTCAGAGGTCCAAATTTTTTGCCATGGATGTGACCTGCCGGTACACCCCCTACCTTGAAAAAGTGGCAGAGGCATTAAATCATCTTGACCTTCTCAAGGAAATGAAACCATGCCTATCTGTGATGCATGCGAAAGCCCACAACACAAAATGTGAGGTAATGTCTTTTGAATGTTGAATTCTTATAAATTTCAGATGCAAACAGAGTCTAAAATGAATGTTACATTTTATAAAAATGACCAAGGCTCAGTAGTCTGAAGCTGACCCTAGCCACAACCTAGGACCATGTTTTCAATAGAATCCTTGTGCTTTGTCTTCTATATCCAATGGATAACCAAAAAGTAAGAATCAGCATTTGATCACACCATTGATCACAGCATTATCTACTTTCCTTCCTGCAGATCCTTTGGAGTGCAAGGAACCAGGAGGGAGTAGGCACTACTCTTGGTGAAGAAGTCGAGCAAGTTAAAAGTTTTCTTTCTAGGTGTGCTCTAACCACCAAATACATGACCAAGTCAGGTTTGTAAACTTCATTTCCCCTTACATACCTTCAAATGTCCATTTATTTTACATTTAAAATATGATTTCGCTTTGTTCTTTACAGTAAGAACTGATATGCTGACTGTCCATGCTATGGGGTGGAATGATCGTAAGAACAACAACCTCCACATTGCCTTGTCTTCCAGATTCAGTAAGGTGTGGTAATGTTTGTGAAGCTTCTGCTCAGAGAATTAAGTATTAATAAGGATATCTAGTAGTAGTAAGTTGAAGGCAACTGGACTTTTACTAGTCTTGAGAAGGTTTCATCACTCATCCAAGAGGCTTCCTTAGTTCTAACTGAATGGTGGAGAACCACAATATTTCACCTCTGTGGTTATTTCACATCCACACCCACCAGTACTGTGAGAATTGTTAAGCTCACGCAAGAGTAGTATTCATGTGAGTCTTTGATTTTGCACGAGGGAAGGTGTGAATTGGAGTGAAACTGCTAGAGTAGAGCCATCAAGATGGCATCATAGTAAGCAGACAGACAGTGTCACAGTCCCCTCCCCCTCTATTTGCATTGGTTGTTCCATCTCAGACATAAATGGTCTCCATGGCAAAACCATGACCTGGATGACTGAACCTGATGATTAATAAGCATTTTTAATGACAAAAGGGATTTACTATCTGAAATCAAAGACCACCCAGAAATATTTACCTGTCTTTCCATCGCATAACCAGATGCGATGCAGCACCCATGCAATGAATAATTGAGATTCTATCAAATCTGGCAGCTTCTCTTTAATGAATCTGTGAGGATGGTGATTCAGCTCTGTGAAAATAGTTATTGTTCCACCAGGATAAAACACTGTTGCAAAAACTAATCCAGGGGAATTGGCTTGATTTAAAAGTCTTGCTGCCACTTGCATTGAATTTGCAACTTGCTTGAGTCAAATCTAAAGTTACATAATTTCTACCATTTTACAGACGGTAAAAAAGACCTTGGAGGCAACTGAGAGCCTGAAAATGATGCAGGAACAGTTGCATTGCTCTGACGACACACTCAAACAGTGGGTTGGTCATGTGAAGCAGTGGGCCAGTAGTGGTAAGAACAAAATTGACACATGACTTGAAGCCTGATTTTTATCAATGATTTGGCCATCAACACAGCTTTTCTTTAAGCTTGGTCTGAGTCTTAGCAGATATGGGGTGCATCTATATCACAATGATTATCTTGTAGTGACTGAGGGTCAAGGACTTTTGTGTTGTGGACTCAAGGAACACTTGTGTTGTGATATCGGCCGGTACCATCACAATATCAATGACTAAAACCTAGAAAAGTCATTAAAGGCATACTGAACTTTTTTGAACATCATGTTGTATAGCTACCTGGCCACCGATATTAGTCATAATATTCAAGCTCACCTTCATGAGTTGCTCCAGTGGTCAGAAACTGACCAATGAAGAATGATGTTTTTTCTGTCTCCATTCACTCCTAGATAATGAAACTCCTAAATATCCCTATCACAGAGCAGCGTTTAAACGACGCTATTTTAGCCAGTTTTTTTAACGTAGCGTCAAACGTTAAACTGATATTAAACTGAATATTTTATCCTATCTTCTCGCATCCTTTTCATTATTTTCTTTGATATCTCTGACCTTTTGAAGTATTGTATTCGTTACACACAATTTATGTTGTCTAAACTGATGACTACAAGCTAAATGTTATTGAACTGACAAAATTGGGTATAACAGTTAAGGCAAACCATACTAGGTGAAATTATTCCTGAAATTTATATTGTAGTAAATATGAAGTATGCAGTAAATACAAGTTGTTCTGTGATTAAGACTGTAATCACATGTAAGTTGCTGTCCTAATCAAACAAAGGGGTATGCTGCTGCTCTAATTAAACTATAACTGTGTCTCTTAACATATTATCTGCTATTCATTGAAACAGAGCCATTTTCACATTATATTTTAATTTAGGAAATACTGTGGCCACTTCAGGTGACGTCCTTGGTTTGCAGAGCTCCATCGAAACTCTCTTTGTCAGCATTTGCCAGAAGAAGCACTACCTTTACAGACAGAATGGTACGTGACGTAAAAAAAATAAAACTGATAGAACTCAAATATGTTCCACTTAATACATATGTATGTCATAATATTAATCTGACCATTAATTGCTTTACTCCTCTTTAAGATCGTAATAAAAGGCGTCAGAAGATTAGCTATAAGATCTCCCAACTAAAGAAACGGCTACTTCAAGAGATTGAGAGATACAATCAATTGTCTATTGACACGCTGGACATAAATTCAGTTGTCCAGAAACTCTCCAGCAAAGCTGCAGAAAGCATGATTTGGCCATGGCAGGAAGAGAACACGGGTATTCCACTAACATTTATGTTTGCTCACAAATTCATCATTCTTGTCAATTTAGTTTATTTATTTGTAATGTTTTGGTTACTTTACAGATGGTGTTCACATTCTCACCAAAAAGAAGATTTTTGACCAGCAAATGCTTCTTTCAAGACTGGGAGAGGAAAGGCACATTCTCTTGAAGGAAATGATGCAGCACTGTGTGTACATCAACGACTCTTTGAAAAAGGTCCAATCACTGATGGTCACCATTTCAGAGAACACACAGACAGGAAGTAAGTTTAAATCAGACTACCTACCAAAATTCATATTTTCAAGTGAAAATAGCTCATTCGCACAGGCACTATTGTTCCCCTAGACTAATGCATGTATATAGCGCCTTTCTCACCACCAAGCATTACAATGATGAGGGGGAAACTCGCCTCCACCACCACCAATGTGTAGCACCCACCTGGGTGATGCAACAGCACCCATTTTGCCCCAGAATGCTCACCTCAGCTGTGAGGTGGAGAGGGAGCGAATGATTAGGTGGCAGATTGCCAGGTTTGGAATTTAGCCAGGACACCGGGGAAACCCCTACTCTTTGCACTCATTAAAGTGTCATGGGGTCTTTAATGACCACAGTGAGTCAGGACCTCAGTTTAACATCTCATCCGAAAGATGGCATCTCCTACAGCACAGTGTCCCCATCACTGCACTGGGGCATTGGGGTTTTATTTTATCAGAGGGAAGATTGCCCAATACTGGCCCACCAACACCACCACTTCCAGCAGCAACTTAGTTTTCCCAGGAGGTCTCCCATCCAAGTACTAACCAAGCCCACACCTGCTTAGCTTCAGCAATTCAGCAGGAGCAGAGTGCATGGTGGTATGGCTGCTGGCCATAGACTAGAGTATTCTGCTCTATAGCATCCCATCTGACTCAAAGTAATATCGAGTTTAAATGTTATCAGAAAATGCTTGTTTGAGTGTAACGTGATTTCATTACTCTTCTTTGTAAACTGTAATTTCCAGGTTCCATGACAGGGTTCTCAGAGGAAGGGTCCAAAGGTCTCATCTGTCTCCTTAAGGGAAGAATTCAAGACCTCAGACTAGAGAAACAAGCTGTGGCAAGCTGCTACAGAACCATTCTCCATTCAGAGCCAAGTCCTTGGCTGGGGGGAGAAGAGGAGGGAGAAATAGAAGAAGAAGAAAGGAACTGGCAACATGAAAGCAGCTCGGATTGTGAAGATGATACAGATGATGATGATGATGATGATGATGATGTACAGGTTTGAAGTACAAACCTCAATTCCAAAAAAGTTGGGACAGTATGTAAAATGCACATAAAAGCAGAAAGCAGTGATTTCTAAATTATCTTTTACATATGTTTAATTGAAAACAGTGCAAAGAAAATATATTTAATGTTTTACTAATGTTTACTTTATTGATTTTTGTAAATATACGCTAATTCCAAATTTGATGCCTGCAGCACATTCCAAAAAGGTTGGGACAGGGGCAAACAAAACACTGGGAAGTTCAGAAAAATGTATTTGGAACAGTCCACAGGTAAACAGGTGATGCTATCATGACTGGGTATAAAAGGATATCAAAAGACTTTTAATCTTATTTTCAGGTATACTCTTACAAGTGATACTATAACCTCTCTGCACTTGAATAGATCTCTATGGGAATTGGGGGGTGAGACTAGATTAAGCTGTAAATTACACGGGAATAGTATGGAACCCGTGGTTGGCTAAATGGCTTTAAGTCATCAAGAGTCTTAGGTATCAAACAAGCCTCAAACCATCACTCGGCTGCCAGATATGCAGTAGCTATGGATGGATCACTTGAAGGGTTGTTTCTCCTGACTTATTTTTCCATTGAGTTAAATCAATATCTACTGCATATCTGGCAGCAGAGTGATGGTTTGAGGCTCGTTTGATACCTAAGACTCTTGACGACTTCCCAGTCTTTTTTTAAAATATAAAAGACAATCACTGCTTTCTGCTTTTATGTGCATTTTACGTACTGTCCCAACTTTTTTGGAATTTGTTTGGTTTGGAGTGAATGATTAGGCTACATATTTAGGTGTGTGTACCAGTATGGATATCAATGTTTTCATCATAAACCATCATAAGGGCCAAATGCATATGCATTATAATAGACAAAAAGTATTTTATAAATTATATTAGGTTTTTGGACCCATAGATATATTTCCCCCTATACTGATGAAAATATGGTAATTTCGACTTGAAAATAATGCTAAAGTGACTCATGAGTCAAAACAGTTGATTTGTAGTTAAATATATAATTATTTTATGATTTACAGAACTTCTGGACAAGGGGTGTACGATCCAGGGAATGTATAGTTTTACCTGTAGCTCTAAGTATTTCATTGCAAACTACAGAAAAACAACTTTGTTTTGCATTTTTGCCAAGATTTCTTTGCATTTCTGGCTATTTATTTTCACTTAAATTATGAAAATAAACTATGTAAATGGTACAACTGTCTTTCTTCATTTAAGCAATTTCCCAAGTGTCTGGGATGCTCACACCTGGAGTTATAAAGCCTTAGAACGTAAATAGGCGAGGATTGACCAAATTTGGCATCTGCGCAAAGGGGTTAAGGTTTTGACGTAATTTCGTAATTTTACTGAATCAGCATCAACAAACCATGATGACATCATCTTTTGTTAACAAATACCACAAAATTGTACTAAGGTAAAAAAGTTGAGTAGAAGTACTTTGTTATTTTCCACCCCTGATTATTGTTATTTGTGTTGCTTTTATATTGTTATATTCATAATTTGCTTGCCATGATAATTGATTATTCCTAATCATTATCTTGGAATTGTAAGGTTCCATCTCCATCCAGGGTGGTCTTTAGATACTAGGCTACATTTCAGAGTTTTCACATAAAGCTTTGTGAGGTATTGTCTTCAATGAATGATAAAACATTTCTATCTGTTTTTGACTGGTTTCTTACTGGGTGACATAGCACAATTAGTCACTGATTGGTTGACTAAGCATTATGGCAGAGTGCCAATTGCATAATGCTGCGTTCCAGGTACCTTGGAAACTCGTAATTACGATCTTCCGACCAGGGAAAATACACTGGAACGGCCTCGGAATTGCAAGTCGGGAACTCGGTAGCCTATAATTTCTCAGCTCCGGGTGCCCGAGTAGGAGGAACGTGACGTCATTCAAAATTGATTAATTTATGTTCATGAAAAATGCTTAACAAGAGCTTGAAACACAATTAAAGTTAGTGGTTTATGCGTGCCCACATCCTTCACTTGACTGCATGGGAAATATAGACAAAGCTACGGGGTTATACACAGTTTGCATGAGTAAAAAATGTAAATATGTTTTTAAAATAGGCTAGGCCTATTATAGCCTATAGAAATATATGTAGCCTATGCTATTCAACACTGGCTTGCCTTATGCGTTTTTTCCTCTTTATCTATGTAATAAAGTAGCTCTGAAGCTTTTGGCGGTCAGAAAGTATTAGAGCGATAGCTTCTTGCCTACAGCCATGGATGCTACAACGTGACTACTGGAACGCCCAAGCTCATAACTCCAAGCTTCCGAGTCGGAGCTACGAGCTTGCGAGTTCACAATGAACGCAGCATAAGCAAGATAAAGTAATTTTATTGTAATGACAAGTATTATACCATTTGGCTAAAGCCCGGCACTGGGTAGGGAGTATAAATGTAACCTATGTAGGTATATGTCATCTTTTTAGGGATGCACATTTAGATTTTTTTTATTCTCACCGTTAGCCTAGTCGACCCTCATCAATCTATCAATCAACCAACCAATCATTAATCGTTAATTAATGATTGGTTGGTTGATTGATAGATTGATGAGCCACCTCTGTGTTTAACTCATGCCTCTCTCAGTCTCTCAACTCACTATGCCCTCTTGTCTCCAAACCAGCCCGACTATCACCCCCTTCCCCGTGGCTGACGGATTCTCTCAGATCCAGCAGAACCATGCTACGAGCCGCTGAGAGAAAGTGGAGGAAATCCAGATCCCCAGATGACCTGGCCTCCTACCACACTCTGCTGGCAGCCTTCACAGCTGCAACTACATCAGCTAAAACTTCATTTTTCCAGTTGAAAATTGATACATGTCTATCTAACCCACGTAAACTCTTTTCCACCTTCTCCTCCCTGCTCACCCCCCCTCCACCCCCTTCACCCTCCTCCCTCTCTGCAGATGACTTCCTGACCCACTTTGAGGGGAAGGTGGCTGCAATCCGGAACTCCTTCACGCATCCGGTGACACCCCACATCCCCCATACTGAACCCATCGCTACACTGTCGTCCTTCAAGACTCTGAAGGACTCCGATGTGCTCGAGCTGGTGACGCGCCAGCGCGCAACCACCTGTCCACTAGACCCCATACCTTCAGCAGTCCTCCAGTCTATATCTGCTGAGCTCCTTCCATATCTGTCCTCCGTTATTAACACCTCCCTAATCTGTGGCCATGTTCCTGCTGCCTTTAAAACTGCCCGTGTAACCCCACTCCTTAAAAAACCTAGCTTAGATCCCGCTGATGTCAGGAACTACCGTCCTGTATCTCTCTTGCCCTTCCTGTCCAAAACACTTGAACGTGCTGTCCTTAACCAACTGTCTGTTTTTCTCCACCAGAACAACCTGCTTGACCCGCATCAGTCTGGCTTCAGAACCGGCCATTCCACCGAAACTGCTCTCCTGGCTGTGACTGAGGCACTCGCCACTGCTAGAGCCTCCTCCCTCTCCTCTGTTCTGATTCTCCTTGACCTGTCTGCGGCATTCGACACGGTCAACCACAAACTCCTGATCTCCACATTCGCTGAGATGGGCATTTCTGGAACTGCCCTCTCTTGGTTTGTATCGTACCTCACTGATAGATCCTACCAAGTCTCGTGGAAGGGTTCCGTCTCTGCTCCCCGTCCCCTGTCTACAGGAGTCCCGCAGGGATCTGTACTGGGTCCTCTGCTGTTCTCTATGTATACTAAGTCTCTTGGCTCAGTAATGCATTCACATGGCTTCTCATACCTTAGCTATGCTGACGATACTCAACTCTTCCTCTCTTTCCCTCCCTCTACCCCACAGGTTAAAGAGAGGATATCTGCTTGTCTGACTGACATCTCTGAGTGGATGGCTACCCATCACCTGAAGCTCAACCTTGACAAGACAGAGCTCCTCTTCATGCCGTACAAGACCTCCCCACTACATGACCTCTCCATCACCGTTGATGGGACCGTGGTGGCTGCCTCCCGCTCTGCAAGGAACCTGGGGGTGGTCCTGGACGACCGGCTGGACTTCAAAGAGCACATCAGGGCGACGGCACGGTCCTGCAGGTTCCTCCTGTACAACATCAGGAGGATTCGACCGTACCTGACCACCTACTCCACCCAGCTTCTTGTCCAGACCATGGTCACCTCACGCCTGGACTACTGCAACTCCCTGCTCGCAAGCCTACCGGCCTGCGCCATCCTGCCTCTTCAACTCATCCAGAATGCAGCTGCCCGGCTTGTGTTCAACCTCCCGAAATTTTCCCACGTAACCCCCCTGCTGAGGTCTCTCCACTGGCTGCCAGTTGCAGCCAGGATCAGGTTCAAAGTTCTGACCCTGGCCTACACTGCAGCAAATAGGACAGGCCCCGCCTACCTGCAGGACTTAATCCAGAACTATGTTCCTGCTCGACCACTTCGCTCTTCTACAGCAGGGTGACTGGCACTTCCCCCCCTCCGTGTCAAAGGCTCTCGCTTGTCCCGACTGCGGAGTTTTTCCACATTAACACCTCAGTGGTGGAATGAACTTCCCATTCCCCTACGTTCTACTCCAACCCTGCCTGCATTCCGTCGAGGCCTGAAGACACACCTCTTCAGACTCCACCTTGACTGATATCCTCACCTAGGAATATCAGTTCCCTGTTCCCTGTGTTTTCCTGTCTGTTTATTATAGTTTATAATAGTATTTGGAATGGTTTATAATAGCATAGTTTATAATAGTATTTGGAATGGTTTATAATAGTATAGTTTATAATAGTATTTGGAATGGTTTATAATAGCATAGTTTATAATAGTATTTGGAATGGTTTATAATAGTATAGTTTATAATAGTATTTGGAATGAAAGTGTGGTGTTGCTGATTTGCCCACAGCTTACTGTGAACTACAGTCAACGTTCATTGCTAGGGATAGCTGCTACATTATGCAAAGGATGTGCTTTGCCTTGTCTGTTCTGTAATGATGATGATGTCTCTGTACGCACTTACTGTACGTCGCTTTGGATAAAAGCGTCTGCTAAATAAATGTAATGTAATGTAATGTAATGTTAATCGATATCCTGCAGGGCTCAACATACCATTTGCACACTGGCCCGGTCAGCATGTTGGGAACACTCCAGGCCATCTGATTAAACTTTTTAATGGGCCGCAGGGCCAGTAGGCAGGCCGGCTATACAAAACTCCAAAATAGTAAAAGGTACAATCTCACATTATTTTCCTACTGTTCTAATTGAGCGTTGATGAAAAACGTGAAATGACTCGGTAATTACTGCTAGAAGCCAGGATGTGTGCCGCACTTCCGAGGTTTCATGTTACATTGTAGCCTACAGTTACAGTGTGTGTGTTTGTTCCAGAGGTGGAAACCACGGGACATAAAGTAAAAGTCCTACCATGTGTTTCTTCCACCCATAGACTCAGCCAGCTGATTAGTTCTACCTCCTTGCTGAAGAATTATGTTAATTCGTAAATCCAGGTTATTGAAGAAAAATACTGGGGAGGACTTTTACTTTATGTCCCCTGGATTTCCACCTCTGTTGTGTAGCCTAACAGTGCGAAGCATCCGTCTGTTGGTAACCATTCATCGGACACATTTAACTCTTTGAACTTTGAATAGTTGCTATAGCTAGCTGGTAAGCTTTTTTTACTTGATGAATAAAAGTATTTATCTTAGTAGTAATGGTGTCGCAATCACCATAGCCTACTGCGGTGATTAAACTTACTGCGTTTTTACTTTTATACCAGTTTTAGATTAGTTTTAAGTTAATTAAAAATGTTGTATTTAAAAACCAGTCGCGTGTGTATTTTCAACTAGAATGAACAACAGCTGTAGCCCTGTAGCCTAATGCTGACTGCTTTTGGATAGGCTATGCGTCTTAAACGCTCTCTCTCTCTCTCTCTCTCTCTCTCTCTCTCTCTGAATTGGGAATCCTGGAAGTTTTTGGAACAGCTTGAACTGCAGTACCAGTTTCATCTTTAGTGATGGATGTACCAAATTTAATCCATATAGAGTGGAGCATTGGAGCTACAGCATATTATATCCAGACCATGTAGGACAGGGGTGTCCAATTTTATCCGGAAAGGGCCGGTGTGGGTGCAGGTTTTTGTTTTAGCCCAGCACTATAACACCTGATTCAACTAATTAACTAATCGTGCTCTTCAATCAAGACCTTGATAAGTAGAATCAGGTGTCATAGTGCTGGGCTAGAACAAAAGCCTGCACCCACACCGGCCCTTTTCAGGTAAGATTGGACACCCCTGATGTAGGACCATTGGAAGAGGGGAGGGGCTAAAATGCCTCCAAACTGCAATGTTAAGTCAATGGGAAATCTTTCTGAGAACTAGAGTAAAATATGTCAGTGGGAAGAATTTGTGTAATGCCTGCGCTGCAGTGATGACCTTTGAACTTTGAAATAGGGACATTTTTGAAGGCCTACAGGGCAACAATAGAAGGGGCTACAGACATGGGGTCAACAGTGTTGGAAAGCTCTTGAACTCTACTATCATAGACAATGGGAGTCCAATAGGGGGCGCCACTGAGAAAGGTCAAAAAGTGCTAAAAACCTGATTTCCCCCTCTTAACGATAAGATAGCTCGAATCCGACTAAACAAACGTGTTTCGCACCCCAAAAAACCTTTACTAAGCATGCCGGTATTGTGTTACTGTCTTCAATTAATAGAAAACACATATTAGAACTACAATACATATGGCTGCAGCACACAACTGTGTAACGCAATTCCACGAAAATTGTAGTTCTTGTATCTTGCTTCCGGGGTAGGGTTACGAAAAGATATATCTGCAAAACATTTAAATAAAACAGTAGAAAACAGAACAGTAATTTTCATGCTTTAAAAAGAAGCATATGGGAAAAACACAATGTACGTTTGTTTGTGCTATTTAGCCGTTTATTTGATAAACTTTTTTCGCGGGCTGAAAGGAGGTAAAGCGGAAGTTCCGTTGAACGCCTTTTCCGGTATATACTGCTAAATGCCATACTAGCGCATTTCACAATATAATGCCAATGACAACAGCGACAGCTTCATATAAGCAAATGAAGCATTGGGTCGTTCTGTAACCAAGAAATTGCAACGCTTCACATCATCAGCAAATAATCGATATGAAGCTTTTCATTAGTTTTTGATGAATTATTTACGAGCGAACGATCAGATGTGTGTCGCCAAATAGCTACAACTACAATGACGTTATGCATTCTCGACTGGCCTGTCTCTTGGGACGCATCAAAACAACCACGTCATCATAGAGAGAGACTACATCTCTGGTGTAATTGAGTGATTGGTGAAATTTCAGCAACTTGTCATATTATATTGCCCGCATCTTGCGTTCATGTGCGCATGTGTTTATTGAAGAAAAACAGCGTCCCTTTGAATCGGCTTATTCTGACAATACGAATGATACACTTCATCATGAACCATTATATGGGGTGATTGTATCTGTATCGGGTGAACATTTTGAGGGTGGGAGTTTAGTGCCCAAACGCCTTCAACATACAGATTTTTCCCTTACACAGTCATGCTTGATAAAGAGTAAAGACCATTGTATAATTAGATTGATGTTATAAGGGCTCAGGGATCTTTATTCACCCTATGTAAAAAGTACAATGGAAGTACCGTGGAATTACATAGTGACATGACACAAATAGACCAGAAAAGATGCACTGACATATAGACTACACATAATATATAATATAATGACATAGCTAAGTTAAGAAACCATAATATGCAATGGAGTAAAGGCACTCAGAATAACAAATTACAGACTAAGTACAAAAAATTATGTGAGAATAGAGCTTGGGGCTTAAAAATAATCCTTGCTGAGCTGGTAAACTGTAGTTATAGGTTACTTCTTGACCAGGCGTATTTATCTTGGATATTGATACAAAGAAGTAGGCTATTAAGAAAATGAGTGCGCTATTGAAGAGGAATCAAGAATACTTTAAAAAATTTTATTGAAGAAATCACTGAAAACTAATATACAGAAATAAGTTTTAAAAAAGTGTCAGTCTCCAGCGCCCATTCCAATGGCTACTTTCCACTGTAAGACAAAAAAGAAACATGAATTAGTAGTGTTAGTTATGCAGAAACTGTACAAAGATGCTTTGAAGATTCCTGTAGCTGCTATCCAATATCTTCATCAATGGACTTGCATTACATCCAAGTTATGTAAGTCCACTATAATGCAGAACAGACATACACTAGACAACTTATTAGGATCACCTAAAAAAGGCCTACTAGTAATATGAACTAGGATCCAATGCAAAAGCCATAACAGTAATTCTATAACAAGTTGACCTTTTTAGTCCAAACTGTATGATTGATGTGTTCGTTGTGAGTGTACTATAACACATGCACAACACATTTTTGACATGACTCACCATTGTATTTGGTATGCACTATACTACAATGTGTCTTACACTTTTTATGGGTACATATACTTCTTCATGTACCAAGCTGCTCAGTCTCACTCATAGAAGTTGACACTATGCTGTTTAAAGCTGAATGTAAACAACCATTAAACAATTGTGTTACATTACATTACATTACAATCATTTGGCAGACGCTTTTATCCAAAGTGACATACAATAAGTGCATATTGAAGGTCATTGACGCGACTACAAAGCAAATCCGACAAAGCACAACTTTCTCACAGCGTAGGAGCTATCGCTAGTAATAAACATGAGAAGTACACACAGTCAGCTATACATTCTGAACTATAAAATAACCAAAAACACAAGTTAAATAGAGAACAAGCAAATAAACAGGAAGCAAGTACTATAGAATTGGCCCTATATAGGTAGTTTAGTCGAGGTGGAGTCTGAAAAAGTGCGTTTTCAGACCACAACGAAAAACAGACAGTGTTTCAGCTGAGCACAGCAGAGTGGGGAGTTTGTTCCACCACTGGGGAGCTAGGGTGGACGAGCGGGAGCCGTTAACACGGAGGGAGGGAAGTGCAAGTGCTACAGTGTTAATGTGTCTTTTCTTCTTTTGGATAACAGAAGGCATGGGGAATCCAGACTGTGCTTGGAACCAGGGTCATTGATAAATGAGGTTAAAGTGCAGACTTTCAGCTTTAATTTGAGTGTTTTTACATCATTATTGGGTGTGTAGCTGTGTAGCAATTGTAGCCATTTTTACACACAGTCCCCTCAAATTTAGGGCACCAAAAGTAATTGGACAAATTAACATACATTTAAAGAAAGTAATCATATTTAATATTTGGTTGCATATCTATTGCATGCCATGACTTCCATGACATTGATAAATGAGACTCACAGGCTGACACATGTTAATGGCATGCAAGATGTACAAGTCCCTTTACAGATTTAGTATTGCAACGTTTGGTACTTCTACTAAATATGTATTCATGATCAATTGCCCAGCAAATATTAAACAGCTACCTGGACATAATTTACATTTGAAATGTAACAAAAATGTATCCATAATTAAATGTACTTGTTGCTACCGACCAATTTCACTAACTTTACAACCTTGCATTACTTTACCTCTGGGTATACTTTGCTGATTTTTTATCCTCAGTGTTATCTAGTTTATAAATATACCCAGGAACTTTGTTAGTACTATGAATGAGATGATGTAAAAAATTTTATTATTAGATTTTCTAATACAAAGAATATGTCAGTGCATTTGTTGGTGAGCCTCTTCCACGAGTGAGGACAATGTTCACCATAGTTTCAGCCATTAAGCTATGTGATTATTGGGTTACTCTATTAAATTATTTTAATTTTGGCACAAAATGCAAACCTCATATACATTATGTAAGTATGGCACAGTAGCGGCGCTTGTTGGCCGCGAGCAAGAGCCATTTAATTCTATCCCTATTTAGTGATAAACAAGTTGTTTTGTTTTCAATTCAAATATGCAATAAAGCCCCACATGGGGACATTTAAAGAACACAACCAAACACAACACAAACCATGATTTACTTAACGAGTTAGGTTGCAGTTAATGCCAAACTAATATTGTCTTGAGGTTCCCAGGAGGGGGGCCAGATATTTTTGCTGAAATAACAAAAAATATGTATTAATACATAAACACGCATTTACATACATACAGTGCACTCCAAAAGTGTTAGGACAGTGACACATTTTTTGTTGTTTTGGCTCTGTACTCCAGCACATTGGATTTTAAATGGAACAGTGAGTATGAGGTTAAAGTGCAGACTTTCAGCTTTAATTTGAGTGTTTTTACATCCATATTGGGTGATCTGTGTAGCAATTGTAGCCATTTTTACACACAGTCCCCCCAAATTTAGGGCACCAAAAGTAATTGGACAAATTAACATACATTTAAATAGTCATCATATTTAATATTTGGTTGCATATCCAACGAGCCTCAAACCATCACTCTGCTGCAATATATGCAGTAGATATGGATGTATCACTTTAAGGGTTGTTTCTCCTGACTTATAGAGTTCAATAGGCAAATGAGTCAGGAGAAACATCCCTTAAAGATTTTGATGTTACATGTCATTTTTAGATCTTTTGATTGTATTTAGGGTTAAATGTTTTATGTTTTGGTTACATGTAGGCCTACATTAGTTTAGGTATAATTTTAAGCTCAATTAGTTCAACATTGTTTACTTACCATGAGGGGCATGGGAGCCAGTGGACAATGACTTCTTTTTTGCCCTTGGTAAAAATAAAGAGGGTTTGGGTTAAATCACACTGTTCCAGCATAATTTACAGCTAAATCTAGTCCCACCCCCCCCCAATTCCCATAGAGATCCATTCAAATTCAGAGACGTTATAGTATCGCTTGTAAGAGTACCAGAAAATAAGATATGAAGAGTCTTTTGATATCAAGAGTCTTTTGATGTTGTTGGGTCACAGACATCAGGAAGTCATGGCATGCAAAGCCAAAGGATATGCGACCAAATATAAAAAATTTAAAGGCAAAGTCAACTTAGTGTATGTAAACTTCTGACCCACTGGAATTGTGATATAGTGAATTAAAAATTAAATAATCTGTTTGTAAACAATTGTTGGAAAAATTACTTGTGTCATGCACAAAGTAGATGTCCTAACTGACTTGCCAACACTATAATTTGCTAACATGAAATCTGTGGAGTGGTTAAAAATGAATTTTAATGACTTCAACCTAAGTGTATGTAAACTTCCGACTTCAACTGTACATATCGGGTGAACCGTGTAGCAATTGTAGCCCTTTTTATACATAGTCCCCCCCATTTTAGGGGACGAAAAGTAATTGGACAAATTAACATAAACTTCAACATCAAAAGACTGTTGATATCTTATTTTCTGATACTCTTAGAAGAGTTACTATAACCTCTCTGCATTTGAATGGATCTCTATGGGAATTGGGGGGGGGGGGGGGGGGGGTCTAGATTAAGCTGTCAATTACGCTGGAACAGTATGGATCACATGGTTGGCTAAATGGCTGTAAGTCATCAAGGGTCTGAGGTATCAAACGAGCCAAACCATCACTCTGCTGCGAAATATGCAGTAGATATGGATGATCACTTTAAGGGTTTCTTCTCCTGACTTATTTTTCTATAGAGTTCAATAGGAAAATTAGTGAGGAAAAACAACCCTTAAAGTGATCCATCCATATCTACTGCATATCTGGCAGCAGAGTGATGGTTTGAGGCTTGTTTGATACCTCAGAGCCTTGAAAACTTACAGCCATTTAGACAACCATGTGTTCCATACTGTTACAGTAATTTACAGCTTAATCTAGCCCCCCCCCCCCCCCCAATTTCCATAGAGATCCATTCAAATGCAGAGAGGTTATAGTAACTCTTGTAAGAGTATCAGAAAATAAGATATCAAGAGTCTTTTGATGTTGAAGTTCATGTAAATTTTTCCAATTACTTCTCGTCCCCTAAAATGAGGGGGGGGGGGTGGTATGTATAAAAATGGCTACAATTGCTACACGGTTTACCCGATATGGATGTAAAAACCCTCAAATTAAAGCTGAAAATCTGCACTTTAACCTCATAGTCACTGTTCCATTTCAAATCCAATGTTCTGGAATACAGAGCCAAAACAACAAAAATTGTGTCACTGCCCTCAAACTTTAGGTCCCCACTGTATGTACTACACTGCAGTGCATACGAGTCAGCAGTTTCCTTTATTACATGCACTTACTGTACGTATTGTATTTATCACTCAAAACAATAATGTTGTTTCTCTACTACTAACCTTTCTTTCTCGAGTCCTTGTCACATATTGCACTGGGAAAATCTCCATTGCATTGTGGTATGGGCAATCTGTAAATAAGATAAATAAACCTTACAACTGTGATACTGCTAACGGAAGTATCACACAATTTTGTTTATAAAAACTAAGGATTTTCCAAACCCTCTTTTTCGTTTGTCCTTTTTTCCCCCTTTTTTTTTGCTGTTATCTTCACAGCTGACCTGCAGAGAAAGGAAAAACAAAATCTGATATCAATTACAAATGAAATTTTCAGACACAGTGGCTGCACTGGCCTGAATGCCATTTTTCACACATTGAAGCTTCGTTGGCAATTTTCCGCAAAGCTATGAAGCTTCGTTTTCATAATAATCTATTAAAATCTTTTTTCGGGCTCCTTCAAACAATATTAAGATACATCCAGTAGGGGGCACGCCCATACCTATTTAGTAATGTGCACATGAAGTATGAAGCAATTGTATAAACTCTCAGAACATGAAACATCTTTCCGAAACATAATAGGTGGTCATACTATGCTAGCCTTCATACCTCATTTTCTTATATGAAGCTGCCACTTTTCCCGTCTATGATGAAATGTGCTAGCATAGCATGTAGCAGTATACCGGAACAGGCGTTCAACGGGACTTACGCTTTACCTCCCTATTGTACCCGTTATTCAATTCCCCGTTTAGCAACCGCTTGAGAATTTTCCGTTACAACCCCGTCAGCCAGTAGTAGGAAGGAGGGCGCGACTCCTCCGAGCTCCTGACCGTGATTCCTACTCGCCCGGGGCTGCTTTTACGCGATGATTCTCCCCCGCCAAGTCCCTCCCCCTACTCTGGGAGCAGCCGCCAATTGCCGCCCTCTCAAAGCACCAGCCTTACTTGGATCTGGCAGGACCAGGGGCGCGAAACCCTGATCCTCGGTGTGCAACTACACCAACTCAAAGTCGGCACTTTTACAGCTGCGTCACCGCGGCACGAAATGCATCCTTTTTCATAGACTATTTATTTATTTATTTATTTATTTATTTATTTCGGCACGCATATAGTCACACTTCATCACAATTTCTGTAATATGCCCTGACAAACACAGTACCTGCCGAAAAGGGATACGGGAAAAAGCAGCCTGCTCCCAATTATACAATTATACAATTGATAAACTGCCAAGACATTCAAAGCTCAATCAATATAGAAAAGCACAAATGCTGAAAAACATCCAGTAACATGACTGATGGAAATGGGTAAGGACGGAGTGTAATGTAATAATTGCCCATGGCAATGGCAACATAAGTGATGTGGTTTCTGACGTATGGGACTAGATTAAGATGTTAATTACATGGGAATAGTATGGAACACATGGTTGGTTAAATGGCTGTAAGTCCTCAAGGGTCTGAGGTATCAAACGAGCCTCAACCATCACTCTGCTGCCAAATATGCAGTAGATATGGATGGATCACTTTAAGGGTTGTTTCTCCTGACTCATTTTTCCATAGAGTTCAATAGGAAAATAAGTCAGGAAAAATAACGCTTAAAGTGATCTATCCATATCTACTGCATATCCGGCAGCAGAGTGATGGTTTGAGGCTAATTTGATACCTCAGAGGCTCAGACCCTTGATAATTTACAGCCATTTAGCCAACCATGTGTTCCATACTATTCCCGTGTAATTAAGTTTAATCTAGTCCCACCCCCCAATTCCCATAGAGATCCATTCAAATGCAGAGAGAGTATAATATCGCTTGTAAGAGTACCAGAAAATAAGATATCAAGAGTCTTTTGATGTTGCTGGGTCACAGACATCAGGAAGTCATGACATGCAAAGGATATGCAACCAAATATTAAATATTATAACTTTATTAAAGTTTATGTTAATTTGCCCAATTACTTTTGGTCCCCTAAAATGGGGGGGGGGGGGATTATGTATAAAAATGGCTACAATTGCTACACTGTTCACCAGATATGGACTAATAACCCTCAAATTAAAGCTGAAAGTCTGCACTTTAACCTCATAGTCACAGTTTTTAATTTTCTCTATGGTCTCAATTTTTGTGGGTATATGATTTTGTGGACTACAAAAAGATTAATACAGTGGAGTGCGTGTTATTTAGCCACAGATTGTGACGTTCCGTTCCCATCCAGTCCGTTTTTCCCGGTTTTGTCATGTCCCTCCGTTTCTTGTTGGATTCCCTTGTCCGTGTTTTCCCCTCTGCTTCAGGCTGGGCGTTTCCCCTCTTTGGCTCTCTTTGTTTCCCAGTTTGGTTTCCGCCTATCACCTTCCCCTCTCGTTTCTTGCATTCCTCACCTGTCTAATTAACAAGCACTCCCGGTTACTTTCCGCACCTGTGCCTTGTTGATTCCAATCTCACTCCCTTATTTAACCCACCTGCTGTCTCCCCTGCTTGGTCGGTTCATTACATGTCGTAACCCTTCAGACCCTGTTTACTGTTTGCTAACTAACCTACCTTGTCTATGTCCTGTCACGTTTCTGGTCCGGAGTTTGTGCAGCTTGCTGCACTAATTGTTGTTCACGTAAACTGCGGTTGGTAGCTATCTTCCCTGAACTGTCTTTGTTGCATGCTACTTACCTGTCTCCCTTCAACTCTCCAGACGCCGCGATTCCAACTCCCTGCAGCAGTGTTTGTCAGCAGTGTTTGTTTTCCCTTTATGTTGTGTGAGTGTGTTGCGGTACCCCCACCTCCAGCTCGGGGAGAGACCCGCTGTCTAGCCTGCCGGCTCGCTTCCGTTGTTGTTCCTGTCCGGCCTCAGCTACCTCCTGTACTGTGGTTACGGTTCCAGGATCCCTGGAGTTCAGCCGGCTCATACGAGGTCTCCCCAAGCTACACCTCACCAGCTCCGTGGGGTTTGTTCGTCAGCTAGACAGGCGGCGGACTATTCAACATCCTCACCTCTCATGCAAATACCCAGTCTGTTTACCCTGCCTGTAACCTCTGCTTTGTCCCCCTATCCAAGTCAATAACCCGGTCCAGTTCCTGTTCAGTCCCGGAGGGAGTTCTCCAGTGAAACTTAAGTCCAGTTTCGGCTTGGAACAGTCGCGCCGTTCCAGAACCTGCACCAGTGTGATACTCGCGGTCCAGTACAGTACCGTCCCGGTGGCTAACCCACCATTCCAGTAAATTCCAGTTCCGGCTTGGAACGAATTCCGTTCCAGCATCCGTTTCCAGTGTGGACTTCACGTTCCAGTTCCTGTCCAGTTCCTGTCCAGTTCCTGTCCAGTTCCGGCTTGGAACATATTCTGTTCCAGCACTCGTTTCCTGAGTGGACCTCCCGTTCCAGTCCAGTTCCTGTCCAGTTCCCGTCCAGTTCCGGCTTGGAACATATTCTGTTCCAGCACTCGTTTCCTGAGTGGACCTCCCGGTCCAGTCCCAGTCCAGTTCCTGTTCAGTTCCAGTCCAATCCCTGTTTCCAGTTCCGGCTTGGAACAGCAGGGCAGCCCTTTTGTTCCGGCTTGGAACTCACCGGACTTACAAGTCCAGCTCCGGCTTGGAGCAGTCCCTATGGGATTTTTGTGTTCTATGTACTAACCTGTTTTCTTATACCTTCTGTACAGCTTTGGGACTACCCCAAAGCTTAAATAAAAAACCCCTTTATGTGATTCTGCCTCAGTCGTGCATTTAGGTCCAAACCTTTACCAGGATCGTAACACAGATAGCATATTAGTTTTATTAATTGAAATATAAATACTTAATCAAAATGTATGTAAACAGCTGAACAAAAATAAGACATAAACCAGTATATGGTCAATAGTCCACCACACACAGGCTTTTCAGTTTAAGCCATACTGAACATATGTGGGCAAGTCAACATGTTGCCATTACTATCTTTATGGTATTTGATATTAGTTATACATATTATCTCAAATAACTACATGACTGCTCATGAGAACCACTGCAAAACAACACCATAATATCTTTGACAGTCAAATTCAATGTCTATTTGTAACAATAGGTTGTTAACCTGTTATTATAACAATACATGTAAACAGTGAAATGGAATGTTGTAATTAAAATTTATATAGTTTGATCAAAATGTTAGGTTCACAATACATGAAAAGGAATATTAACAGGCAGTAGACTGGGCTACTGTACATTTTCACCTTGGTGCATCGCTTATTCGCAAAATTCATCTTCTCCTGGCAATGGGGGCACTGGCGAAGTGTGGAACTATAGTAAACTATAGTTACTGGCATTTCATGGAACATGTAACGTTAATTAGCTATCGAGCTAGCGAACTTGGAAGTTAGCTAGCTAGCTAGGCTAGGTCGGGTTAATTAGCTAGCGAATTCAGCACTGTTGCACTGCGGCAGAACATCAGAAATGTGTTACATGACATCACAAAGGTTAATAAGTAAAATTAACAAATTATAAAATTAAGATATAGGGTAAATGATTAAAAACAGAACAAATTTCCATAGCCATTCCTTACATCGTGTGGCGGTACCTCGTCCTCAACTCGTCAATCTTCGGAAAATCCGAGCCTCGCCGAAGACGGGACGTATTTTTTTGTATGCGTGCAATAAGGTGAACTCAGCTAAATTGGGCCACTTTTTGCCAAATCACCTAGAACACAATCTAGAACACATCAAAATAGATGCACAACTTCCAAATGTGTCTCTTTTTTATGAAGTCAGGTCTCCTCTATCATACTATGTTGAAATTATGTAACGGTGACTCCGCTCCATGTATCGGACCATTTCTTCATTTCATTCTCTCTCTCCTACCCACCCTCCCACATCTCCCCTAACAACCTACCCCCTGTAACTTTCAGGAGAAATCTCCGCACTCTCTCACACTCCTCTCTCTCTACCTCTGCTCTCTCTGTACTTCCTCCTCCTGCATCATTTGTTAATTTACCTATTGAAGTTGCCACCTCCACCTTTAACTCCTGCCTCTCTCAGTCTCTCGATTCACTATGTCCTCTCGTCTCCAAACCGGCCCGATCATCACCCCCCTGCCCGTGGCTGACGGATTCTCTCCGATCCAGCAGAACCACGCTGCGAGCTGCTGAGAGAAAGTGGAGGACATCCAGATCCCCAGATGATCTGGCCTCGTATCACACTCTGCTGGCAGCCTTCACATCAGCAACTACGTCTGCTAAGGCAACATTTTACCAGTCAAAAATTAATGCATGCATGTCTAACCCCCGTAAACTCTTTTCCACCTTCTCTTCCCTGCTGATCCCTCCTCCACCCCCCTCACCCTCTTCCCTCTCTGCCGACGACTTCCTGATCCACTTTGAGGAGAAGGTAGCCGTCATCCGAAACTCCTTCACACATCCGGTGACGCCTCATATGCCCCATAATAAACCCACCGCTACATTTTCGTCCTTTAAGACTCTGGAGGACACAGATGTACTCCAACTTGTAACGCGCCAGCGTGCAACCACCTGCCCATTGGACCCCATCCCGTCGGCAGTCCTCCAGTCTATATCCGGTGAGGTCCTTCCATATCTTTCTTCCATTTTCAACACCTCCTTATCCTGTGGCTATGTTCCTGCTGTTTTTAAAACTGCCCGTGTTACCCCACTCCTTAAAAAACCTAGCGTAGACCCCTCTGATGTTAGAAACTATCGTCCTGTGTCTCTCCTGCCCTTCCTGTCCAAAGCTCTTGAACGAGCTGCTCTTAACCAACTGTCAGTTTTTCTCCACCAGAACAACCTGCTCGACCCTCATCAGTCCGGCTTCAGAACCGGGCATTCCACTGAAACTGCGCTCCTGGCTGTGACTGAGGCACTCGCCACTGCCAGAGCCTCCTCCCTCTCCTCTGTCCTGATTCTCCTTGACCTGTCTGCAGCATTTGACACGGTCAACCACAAACTCCTGATCTCCACACTAGCTGAGATGGGCATCTCTGGAACTGCCCTCTCTTGGTTTACATCCTATCTCACTGATAGATCCTACCAAGTCTCCTGGAAGGGCTCTGTCTCTGCACCTCATCCACTTCTTACAGGAGTCCCGCAGGGATCTGTACTGGGTCCTCTGCTGTTCTCCATTTATACTAAGTCTCTTGGTTTGGTCATTAATTCACATGGCTTCTCTTACCATAGCTATGCTGATGACACTCAACTCTTCCTCTCTTTCCCTCCCTCTGCCCCACAGGTAAAGGAAAGGATATCTGCTTGCCTGGCTGACATCTCTTAGTGGATGTCTAGCCATCACCTGAAGCTCAACCTCGACAAGACCGAGCTGCTCTTCATGCCATACAAGACCTCCCCGCTCCTAGACCTGTCCATCACCGTCGACGGAACCATGGTGACCGCCTCCCGCTCTGCAAGGAACCTGGGGGTGGTCCTGGACGATCAGCTGGACTTCAAAGAACACATCAGGGCGACGGCACGGTCCTGCAGGTTCCTCCTGTACAACATTAGGAGGATTCGACCGTACCTGACCACCTACTCCACCCAGCTTCTTGTCCAGACCATGGTCACCTCACGCCTGGACTACTGCAACTCCCTTCTCGCAAGCCTACCAGCCTGCGCCATTCTGCCCCTACAACTGGTCCAGAATGCGGCTGCTCGGCTTGTGTTCAACCTCCCGAAGTTTTCGCACGTCACCCCCCTGCTGAGGTCACTCCACTGGCTGCCGGTCGTGGCCAGGATCAGGTTCAAAGTTCTGACCCTGGCCTACACTGCAGCCAAAAGGTCAGGCCCCTCCTACCTACAGGACTTAATCCAGCACTACGCTCCTGCTCGACCACTTCGCTCTGCTGCTGCAGGGCGACTTGCACTTCCCCCCCTCCGTGTTAAAGGCTCCCGCTCGTCCCGACTGCGGAGCTTTTCCACCCTAGCTCCCCAGTGGTGGAATGAACTCCCCACTCTGCTGCGCTCAGCTGAAACACTGTCTGTTTTTCGGCGTGGTCTGAAAACGCACTTTTTCAGACTCCATCTCGACTAAAATTATACCTATAGGGCCCTTCTATAGTATTCGCTTCCTGTTTTCTATTTAACTTGTGTTTTTTGGTTATTCTATAGTTCAGAATGTATAGCTGACTGTGTGTACTTCTCATGTTTATTACTAGGGATAGCTCCTACGCTGTGAGAAAGCTGTGCTTTGTCGGATTTGCTTTGTAGTCGCGTCAATGACCTTCAATATGCACTTACTGTACGTCGCTTTGGATAAAAGCGTCTGCCAAATGATTGTAATGTAATGTAATGTAATAAAAAATAAATGCTTCATTCCTAGAGCCATTTAAGTGTCAGATGCCACCCTCCCAGACAACCTGACCCCGATCAGGTAAAATGGGCCACTTGTTCAGCTAAAATGGGCCAGTGACATTAAAACCATCATTCTGACCAAAGCAACAAATGTTCTTTATTTAATTTTTATTTGAAAATGGCATAACAAGAAATTAATTGTATTAAAAAACTTTTAGCAACAGCAAATATATAAAATTTTGAATAGAAAATACATTAAATGCAAAGGTAATTAGGCTACATTAAAACAGCAGTTGCACTAATGTTTTGAACATTGTGTGTGTGTGTGTGTGTGTGTGTGTGTGTCTGTGAGTGTGTGTGTGTGTGTGTGTGTGCATGCATGCGTGTGTGTGTGTGTGTGTGTGTGTGTGTGTGTGTGTGTGTGCGTGTGTGTGAATGATGTGGTGCTGGATTTTTGGGTGTTATAATTGAAAACAGGTTAACAAAAGCAAATATATTACATATTAAATAGAAAATACATTAAAAGGCAACAGTACTTACATTAAAAAACAGGAATTATATTATAAAACAAAAGTCATTTTTTGAACATTCCGTGCGTTCCTATGTGTGTGTATGTATGTTTGTGTGCATCTATATGGTTCCTATTTTAATACAAAATTAATATGACATATCCAGGCTTGACTCATTTCAATATTATTTGAATAGTTTTTAATAACAGGAACCATCAAAATATCTGTTGAAATTCAGTTCAGAAGGTGGCCCATTTTAGCTGACAATTAATGGCCCATTTTATCTAACACGTTAAGGTAAAATGGGTCAGTAACTAAAAATGCATTTTCATAAGAAAATAGTTTATCTTGCAAAATATCAGCATTTTTTCTGATAGAGGCTATCAAGACATTGATCACGAACCATTGCTTCTAGATGTTACTTTGTTGCTTATTGATATATCAACCTTATCATTGAAAAGTCAGATTTAGCATGTCAGGACACTCACCATGTAGTTTTCTTCACCAGTCTCTGTATCAGGCATTGTCCCGATCATCTTAGTAACCTCAGACCAATCAAATCAGTTGTAACATGAAAAGTACTGTTGTGGCAACAGTTTGAAATCATTTGCAGCGATTGGCTATTAAAACTGAAAGCACCAAGACGCTCCAACCATATCTGGCCCATTTTACCTGATGGCCCAATTTAGCTGAGTTCACCCTAAAGACGCAACTGTTCTCCAACGGCTCCATCGGTGTCAATGGGAGCGCTCCGCGTATCATTTGCACGCAAAAATTGCATTTGGCGTATACATTGTACGCATTTTGAAAGTGTAAAATCGTGTTATTTGTACGCCAGGGCATGAGACTGGGTTGCGTGGTCTCGCGCCCTGTCGTTATTTTCGGGATTGCTTCCTGAAAATCCGTACGACGCCACCTAGTGAGAACTCAGCGAAAGCCAGGGTAAAAATCTGACAGTACTGAGCGACCGAGTGCGTCAAAATGCTGACGCAAAAGGCCTCCTTCTGCGTCTAAAGGATGACGCCGTAGGAGCTGCCCAAGCGTCGCTATATGACATATACACCTCCCTAACGGCCTCAGAATATCTGCCGTGTTCAAATGTGGATATTTTCGCATGCCCCTGTACAAGCCTATCTAATTCCTCCCTCACTGCAGAATGTCCCCCCCCCTCCAAAGTTCTACCTGCTGGTTTAAAACCTCCACCTGCTCAAGTAAATCAGAGACCCTATGGCTACTCTTGCCTGCCTTCCTTTTGTAGTAATTACTACGGAGGGAGTCCCTTCTCTTCTCTAGCTTCATTTCTTCCAAGTTTTCACAGAGGTCCTGAATCCTGTTCTCTGCCTGCGCTATTGCCTGTTCTAGGCCCCTATTCCTAAGTCGAAGCTCTGCAGTCTCTTGTTGCGTTTTCTCTAACTTTTCCTCCCTGCGCTTGAGCTTCTTCTGAAATTTTTTTGGGTGCTGCTGATACAGTCTCTCAGTACACTTTGCTAATTTAGACTGTAAGCCCTTAATTTTAACCTCTGCCTCATAGAGTTTTCTATTTGTTGCTTTCTTTTCTTCATCTAACCTGTCCCTCTCTTTACAAAGAAGCGCAAACTCTCCCTGTAGCCTGGTTTTATCTGCCATTTCGTGTTGCAAATCCCCTACAATCTCACTAACATCCCTCACAGAAGCCTCATGTGCACTGTCGTGAGTATCTTCTTCACTTCGCGAACTTGCCTGATCAAGTTTTTTTGGCAGCTTAAAGACAGACCTTTCAAAGGCTTCTCTCTCACTGCACCACAACATTCTGGCTTTAGAAAAAGCCCTACGCACATATGTCCTGAGACAACGGAGAAGTACATCATGATAATCATCATCTAGCTGAATGGCAAAGTTGTGACACAGAATGTCAACTAAACACTTGTCTTTGCAGGGCACATCCATAAGCATACTTCTCCATTTCAAACATAACCATATTGGTTAACAGATTAACATCTAATTTGTCTACCCTCTCGACAGAAGTGTTGAATTCTACCCCCAACCTCTTACACTCCATACACCATGCCACTCATCTTGCTGCAGCTCATTGTGTTCTCTTCTTGGGTCCCAAGCAGAAATAATTTTTTAAAATATTAACAGCAACAGTTATGGGAAAAGGGTAGGGGGTGGGGGCCTTTGATTGGAAGCTGTATGTTGCATGTTGTTTTGTAGAACCAATTACACAGCAAACAGAATTTAAAAAGTCATAAACAAAGTGTTTAAAGCCCCACCTTCCATTCTCTCAGTTTTTGGATTCGGAATCTATAAGGTGCATGTTCCCTTTTCATGTTAATTTAAAAAAAACACCCATTCGCAATATTAAAATGCTTTATACCATACTGTAGACGAGATTTTGCTGAAGATCTACATGTAAAAATGTCGTTGTTCATTTGGAGTTTACCGGCGAAATGGTCCAGAGAAAAACATAGCAGCTAGCGACTTAAGCTGGCACTGGTTATCAGAATTCTCAGTTTTTGGATTTGGAATCTATAAGGTGCATGTTCCCTTTTCATGTTAATTAAAAAAAACACCCATTCGCAATATTAAAATGCTTTATACCATACTGTAGACGAGATTTTGATGAAGATCTACATGTAAAAATGTCGTTGTTCATCTGGAGTTTACCAGCGAAATGGTCCAGAAAAAAACATAGCAGCTAGCGACTTTAGCTGGCACTGGTTATCAGAATTCTCCGTTTTTGGATTCGGAATCTATAAGGTGCATGTTCCCTTTTCATGTTAATTTAAAAAAAACACCCATTCTCAATATTAAAATGCTTTATACCATACTGTAGACGAGATTTTGATGAAGATCTACATGTAAAAATGTCGTTGTTCATCTGGAGTTTACCAGCGAAATGGTCCAGAGAAAAACATAGCAGCTAGCGACTTAAGCTGGCACTGGTTATCAGAATTATCAGTTTTTGGATTTGGAATCTATAAGGTGCATGTTCCCTTTTCATGTTAATTAAAAAAAAAAACCCATTCGCAATATTAAAATGCTTTATACCATACTGTAGACGAGATTTTGATGAAGATCTACATGTAAAAATGTCGTTGTTCATCTGGAGTTTACTGACCTAGCCACATCAGAAAACATTTCAGAGCGCCTCTTTGCCAGCATATCTTGGACCAATCGGATTTGAACAATCGGCATGATGTCAAGACAGGGGTTGGCCACAATTTGAATAACATTTCATTTCACTATTACAAAATCCCTTCTGGGGTTATTTCGATTAAGGTGGCGAGCGCCTTATTTTTTTGGTGCCATTTTGCTTCTGAAGTGGCTGTAGAATTCTAAGTCCCGCAGGACGCGCAGCACATGTAACGTTTTCAGGACACCTAAATAGACGAAAGTATCGATACATACCGATCGATTAACACCTAAAACATTTCACAGTGAGTTTTTCTTGTAATAAAATGTGTATTGACGACTTCAATGTGGTTGGATGTTTTATAATGACCCCATTGATTTCGGTACAGCTTTAAGTATAGGCACAAATGCTCGTAAACAGAGTCAAATTAGCATAATAATTTCTGGGTTCTAAAGTAAAAAAATAACATTGTTGAAGTGTAAGTACACTTCTGAAACAAATGAATAGCTTCATCTACTCTCGTTTAGTAGATTTCCTTGTTAAATGACATGTTGAAATGAGCCCAGACGTCAATTTTGTTTTTTGTTTTGCGTGTGGAATGCCCATTGTGATTACATTGCGGGCAGAACGTTCGACCTCCCTACCTGGTCGTCGACGGCTTCCATGTTGAACAATATTACGCGGCGCTTGCTTATGAATATCCGAATCCACGAAATTACCAGTGGCGGCTCCTTAGCTGAAAATTGGGGGGGCGGAAAACTTCCCTTTAAACTTATTATTGCTCTTAATAATTTTTCAATCAGTTTCCTTGATTAACAGTAGGCTACATCAGCGTTTAATTCACCAATTACTCAATGCCGTCAAATGTAGCCTTTTTGAAAAGGTAGCTTTTTCCATTTAATTTGGCTCCAGTTGGAAGAAAATGGAATCTGCGAATGTAACGTCAAACATCCTGGATCGGATTCTGCGGGATTCTTTTCAGTCGTTAAACTACGAAGAAAAACTGCGAGTGAAGGCCGAGGGAAGACCGAAGCCTCCTATCAATTTGGTCCAGCGAGTGGGCTCGGTGAGTCGGAGTTTTAAAGTACCACGGCATGACAAGGTGGAGTGGCTAACTGGTAGCTTGCTAACGAACCGCCTGTATTGCTGGCCATGTGTCTTGTTCAAGTGCGCTGCTGCAGGAGATGTATGTTCAAAGTTTGCGAGAGATGGCTTTGAGGATTTACGTAATTTCGACAGGTCTGTTAAGATTTATGGGAAATCGAAGGAGCATGTCAGTGCAACCGTGCAGTTGATTCTTTTGGGAAATGTGAGAATCGAGCATTTAATTGATGAAGGTGCACGTATCCAATTAGCAAAGCACAATGAAATGGTGCGGAAAAATCGTGACATTCTCAGGAGGTTGGTTGATGCGATTGCATTCTTGGGTCGTCAGGAGCTGGCATTTAGGGGGCATGACGAGAGTGAAAATTCTGATAACAGAGGAAACAACAGGGAGTTGACTGAAATGCTTTCTCGCTATGATGACGTTCTGGCTGCACACTTTAAATCGTCCACTGTGTTCTCTGGCATGTCTAAGACAATTCAAAATGATCTGATCGAAGCTATTGCAGCTACGATGCAGCAGGAGATCAAGAGTGAAGTAACCGCTGCTCCTTTTTTGCGTGGCAAATAGATGAGACGACCGACATCTCTTGCAAAGCTCAGTTGTCCATAATTCTGCGTTATGTCGATACTGCGGGAATAATTCAAGAGCCCTCATCAAGTCCAGCTCAGCTATCTTGTGTCACTCACAAGCAGTACAAATTGTACACTTAAGTTGATGTCTCTGTACGCACTTACTGTACGTCGCTTTGGATAAAAGCGTCTGCTAAATAAATGTAATGTAAGTTGATATTTAAATTTTAATTAAATAACATTTAAACTGCCTATGAAATGTTTTTGCCCAGTATTTGCACTTAAAATATGCAATTGCACTTGAGATACTCTGCATATTTACTCTTGAAAAACTGCTGAATAAATATGTTAAATGTATATTGTCTTTGTTTTCATTTAAATTTACCCAATTCAAATATTGTCTGTTTTTATAGGTGTGGTGAAATGACAGTTAAAATGTCAACTTTACAGAAGTGTAAATCTACAGTAAATTGCTGACTACTGAGTTGCACTATTACAGTTGATATGTCAAAATACAGGTGATTACTGTAATTCTACAGCAGCATATCACAGTAATTCCATGGTCAGGTTGACTGAAATTGCAGCACAGTTATTTCATAAAGATTTACTGATAATACGATATGGAAATTACTGTGAAAGTAATGCAATTAGTAGCCAGAAATTTACTGTAAATTTAAAGTGAACTATTTTACAGTGTGTATTTTACAGTGGGGGGTGGGGGGTGGGGGGGGGGTGGTGTGTTTGGGGTTTGCTTCACCAAATATTTTGGTCAGCAGCCGCCACTGAATTCACCAATTACTCAATGCCGTCAAATGTAGCCGGTTCTCCTCAATTAGGCTATTAAGCAAGTAATAAAATTATTTGAACTTGCATCGCAAAATTGTGCATTATTATTATAATTATTATTATTGTCAACATTATAATTGTGGATACATGTGCTCTTCGTTCTCCGCACTCTTGATTCCGAAAGTATTCATGGAAATTAAACGATCTTAAAGCTCAGCTTTTGTTAGATTCTTTTTTATTTATTTAGCACAACCTGCAAAAAAACATAGCAGCATCGGGGGCAGAGGCAGCTCGGCCCTGCCTCCTCCTCCTCCTCCGACTCAGCGGCCTCCTCCTCCTCCTCCTCCATCTCAGCGGCCTCCTCCTCCTCCTCCTCCGTCTCAGCGGCCTCCTCCTCCTCCGTAGCGGCCTCCTCCTCCGTCTCAGCGGCCTCCTCCTCCTCCGTAGCGGCCTCCTCCTCCGTCTCAGCGGCCTCCTCCGTCTCAGCGGCCTCCTACTCCTCCGTCTCAGCGGCCTCCTCCTCCTCCATCTCAGCGGCCTCCTCCGTCTCAGCGGCCTCCTCCTCCTCCGTCTCAGCGGCACAGAGGCGGCAGAGGCAGAGGCAGAGGCGGAGGTAGCTCGGCCCTGCCTCCTCCTCCTCCTCCGTCTCAGCGGCCTTCTCCTCCTCCTCCGTCTCAGCGGCCTCCTCCTCCTCCTCCTCCGTCTCAGCGGCCTCCTCCGTCTCAGCGGCCTCCTCCTCCTCCTTCTCAGCGTCCTCCTCCTCCTCCTCCTCCGTCTCAGCAGCCTCCTCCTCCTCCGTCTCAGCGGCTTCCTCCTCCTCCTTCTCAGTGGCCTCCTCCTCCTCCGTCTCAGTGGCCTCCTCCTCCTCCTCCGTCTCAGCGGCCTTCTCCTCCTCCTCCGTCTCAGCGGCCTCCTCCTCCTCCTCCATCTCAGCGGCCTCCTCCTCCTCCTCCGTCTCAGCGGCCTCCTCCGTCTCAGCGGCCTCCTCCTCCTCCTTCTCAGCGTCCTCCTCCTCCTCCGTCTCAGCAGCCTCCTCCTCCTCCGTCTCAGCAGCTTCCTCCTCCTCCTTCTCAGTGGCCTCCTCCTCCTCCGTCTCAGTGGCCTCCTCCTCCGTCTCAGCGGCCTCCTCCGTCTCAGCGGCCTCCTCCTCCTCCGTCTCAGCGGCCTCCTCCTCTGCCCTCCTGGCCTTCCTCTTCTTGCCGACGGCCTTCGCCTGCACCTTAGCCGCCACCTGTGGCTGTAGAAAGAATAATACAAAGAGAAAGAGAAAAGTGAAATAATTATTATTTTCATACTCATTCATTACATTACATTATATTCATTTAGCAGACGCTTTTATCCAAAGCGACGTACAATAAGTGCATACAGAGACATCATCAAGATCACTACAGAACAGACAAGACAAAGCACATCCTTCCCATAATGTAGCAGCTATCCCTAGTAATGAACGTTGACTGTAGTTCACAGTAAGCTGTGGGTAAATCAGCTATACTACACTTCTATTCTAAATACTATTATAAACTATAATAAACAGACAGGAAAACACAGGGAACATTCATTCATTAAATATTAAAATATTAAAACAAATGTAATATCTTAAAAACAAACATTCTTGGTCTTAATAATTTTTCAATCAGTTTCCTTGATTAACAGTAGGCTACATCAGAGTTGAATTCACCAATTACTCAATGCCATCAAATGTAGCCGGTTCTCCTCAATTAGGCTATTAGGCAAGTAATACAATTATTTTAACTTGCGTCGCAAAATTGTGCACATTTTAATCAACATTATAATTGTGGATACATGTGCTCTTCGTTCTCCGCACTCTTAATTCCGAAAATATTCATGGAAATGAAACGATCTTAAAGCTCAGCTTTTGTTAGATTATTTTTTTATTGCAGGTTGTGCTAAATAATAATTAAAAAATCTGAGGTAGTTGGCTCCATGTTAGAAACCTATCTAGTCTGTGAGATTAACAAGCCTCCAGGCCAGTCAAAGACTGGAACACCCACAATCTTTAAAGTTGAACAAAGCACAAAAACCACTTATTTTAGATGCAAACAGATACATTTGGTTGTGTCGCTGATTGATTCGGGTCCAAATCTTGACTTTAATCATTCCAGGTGCCATTTCAGAAGGTAAAAATTGACTGTAGTCGATCACATGGTCCAATAATAGCAGCCAGATGTTACTTTTTACCTTCTGGAACGGCACCACAGTTTTACCAGGCTGCATAGGCTACTGTCTGTCTATTGTTTATTTGCATTAAGAGTTTCATGGCAATATGAATGTATTGGAAAAACTAAATAATCATGCATTTATGTTTTTCTAGGCTTGCACATTTAATAAAAATGAATTATGCATGTTGTGCATATTTTCAACCACCGTAAACACACCCCTTTTCTGGTTCGAATACGAGAAGGCGTGGGGCTAGCTCTAAGAGTATATATAATGTAGAGACAGCGATGCCAACAGAAACCAATGGGGAGCACATCCGAACCAGGAAGTTTTCATTTTGCGCTCATCTCACATGCACAGTTGTGTCCAGTCAAGTCACATGTACAACGATGAAGGCACAGATAGGCCAAAATTCAATTCAATTCAATTCAATTTTATTTGTATAGCGCTTTTTACAGAGAACTGTCACAAAGACGCTGCACAGGGAAACAGAAGGAAAATTGAGCAAAAAACCAGGCCATAGCCCCCAACCAGCAAAATGAGGTAAAAAACTCCCCGGTAGGGGAGAAAAAAACACTGAGCAGTGGCGAGAAAAAACTCCCCAGTGGGAAGAAATCTCGGAAGGAACCTGGCTAGAGAGGGGGTGCCCATCCTTCGCTGGCCGGCCCGGTTTAGACTAAAGGTGGACTGAAAATAAATAATACCAAAAAAATCATATCCTTGTCTGTGTGGTCAGAACCAAAAAAATTACTTCGGAAAAAGAAGTGATTTTTTAAAGAAATATAATACACAGAGTTAACATCATTATATTAATGGAAATATTTTACATTTGCTGTCAAAAAATGAATGGAGCCCAATGGGAAAACTGGCTTTTTGAGCGGAAATCATAGATATCAGCAGGGGGCGACATCAGGGGCGTCGCCAGAGATATATGTTTAGGGGGGCTAAGCCTGTACTAGGGGGATCTGGGGGCATGCACCCCCATGAGAACTTTTTTCAAAAAGGCAGCCACAAAATGGTTGTTCCCCATGAATTTGGGAGCAGCAATAAGCCTAAAATCAATAAATAATTTAGTTGTTGCAAAGAATATTTCTATAAATTGCTTACATATGTAGCAATAGGGTTGGGCTGATGTACGATACCATTGTCTATCAACTAAAATTTATCGGCATCGGCAACAGTTGACACATTGTGATGTCAAAGCCGATGTGTAGCCTATTCTAGTCTGACAGCTTATACACATTGTATGTGTTGTGTGCATCATGTTCAGGTGGTGATGTACAGAAAAGTCTTGTGCAAACGTTTGATATTGACTTACTCTAGTATTTGCTGCAACTGAGACAGTTCTGCGCTTCTTTAATTGAGGGATTTTATCTGGCTTTCCAAGGATTCGTTTGCTGTCAGGTGTAACTGAGACATCTGAAATCCTTGGAAATTTGGGTCTTGGCTCTGAAAAAAATTAGAGAGAGAGAGAGAGAGATCCAATGTTTTGCAGGCATAAAGGTGCAAGATACATTTTGCCTATATCTGATTATAATTAACATTGTTTATATTGTACTCATACTCACTGCTTTGCTGCATTTGGAGCTGGGAGGCTGGATAAACTGAAGGGAAAAGGGGAGAGGAATAAGGAGAGAATACTGAAAACATTAAATGGGCATAACTTATAAAAACAGATTTAGATTTTTTTTAAAAATATTGTGTCATTTTAAGGGGTTAAATAAAATGCTGAAAATCATGTCTTTAGGCGCAATCTCTCGAGGCGGTTCGTGGTCTGCTCATAACTTTATGGTATGCATACTAATACTATATAAAACTCCTCAAAAAAAGTTCGGAAACGTTATTTCGGTCGATTATTCCTCCCCTTTAATATAGGGGATTTTGGCACATTTTTTTGGGCCGCTACCCACACGGTTAGCTGTGTTGCTCATTCCACGAATGCATGATCCTTACAAGTTGTACCTCGTTGTAAAGGTGACTAATCAGGCTTTCCAATGATATAAAATACAATACCAATTGGTATTATTAAAGGGGAGGAATAATCGACCGAAATAACGTTTCCGAACTTTTTTTGAGGAGTTTATATGCATTTACACGATATGACTTCAGATATGCAGATAACAAGATGATATATAGCCAAAGTGAACTGGTTACGGTTAGCTAACTTTAGCTATCTAAAATAACGTAAGCGACCATTAACGGTTAGTTTAATTTGCTAGCTAAAATGGTAGCTAACATGTAGCCTACCACAAATCCGTCATCCAAATGTCTCTTACAGGCAAAATATAGTTATGAACTGCACATAGGCTATCAAATAACGTCAGTTATCACACAAAACATTTTGGCAATAATTTGTTATCAATTATTACAAAGTTATCGATTGACATAGGCCTGTCTGTTACCGTGATTTAAATCATCCATGCTGCTGAGAATTTTGCAGCGGGTGCAAAATATTGCACGTCTACGGCGCAAACTCGTGGACCGCCCCACGTCTCTTGTGTATGACGATAGTAGTCACACTCGACCAATCACAGCACAGATGGACGCATATTAATTAGATCTTCTTACGAGGTTATAATCCAATAACACGGCCTATATCATACCTCGACCATTCAGACGGAGGCGCCGCCCCACCTAGGCTACGAATAATCAGTAGCTTGTTTGGTTAGTTGTTTCGTTGAAGCCAGAGTAGGTTCACGTTATGAGGTTACACCGTAGCAAAGGATGAGCAAAAGTTAACTGACCTGCAACCTAATGTCACAACAATGCAGGCTAACGACAAAATCTCCTTGCTAAAAACGGTGACTTACAAAGTTATCAATTGACATAGGCCTGTCTGTTACCGTGATTTAAATCATCCATGCTGCTGAGAATTTTGCAGCGGGTGCAAAATATTGCACGTCTACGGCGCAAACTCGTGGACCGCCCCACGTCTCTTGTGTATGACGATAGTAGTCACACTCGACCAATCACAGCACAGATGGACGCATATTAATTAGATCTTCTTACGAGGTTATAATCCAATAACACGGCCTATATCATACCTCGACCATTCAGACGGAGGCGCCGCCCCACCTAGGCTACGAATAATCAGTAGCTTGTTTGGTTAGTTGTTTCGTTGAAGCCAGAGTAGGTTCACGTTATGAGGTTACACCGTAGCAAAGGATGAGCAAAAGTTAACTGACCTGCAACCTAATGTCACAACAATGCAGGCTAACGACAAAATCTCCTTGCTAAAAACGGTGACTTACAAAGTTATCAATTGACATAGGCCTGTCTGTTACCGTGATTTAAATCATCCATGCTGCTGAGAATTTTGCAGCGGGTGCAAAATATTGCGCGTCTACGGCGCAAACTCGTGGACCGCCCCACGTCTCTTGTGTATGACGATAGTAGTCACACTCGACCAATCACAGCACAGATGGACGCATATTAATTAGATCTTCTTACGAGGTTATAATCCAATAACACGGCCTATATCATACCTCGACCATTCAGACGGAGGCGCCGCCCCACCTAGGCTACGAATAATCAGTAGCTTGTTTGGTTAGTTGTTTCGTTGAAGCCAGAGTAGGTTCACGTTATGAGGTTACACCGTAGCAAAGGATGAGCAAAAGTTAACTGACCTGCAACCTAATGTCACAACAATGCAGGCTAACGACAAAATCTCATTGCTAAAAACGGTGACTTTAGCAAGGCTAACGTCGCATAGCCTATGGACTGACTAGTGTAGACTCTAGCCTACGTTGGTTCGGCTCTAGCCAGCCCGTTTCTTTCCCAGTGAACATTTTTGTGTTGAGAGCTTTCAAATTTATGTCTGTTCAGGTAACTATACAATGTCCTTACTACCATCGTGCCATTATGTGTAACGTTATGTCCCGGTGGTGACTCGACATTGCAAGGTAGCTAGGCTAACGTTAATTCACTCCCATCAGTCCTGAACTATCTGTTTTATAATTACCATTATAATATAATATACCATTTTGTTTTGTGAAAAATAAAAAATAAAAGTTAAAAAATTTTTTTTCAGAGATTCAACTATTTTTTTTCAGATCTGGAGAAACAAATCTGTCCCCCGGGAGAACAGTGTCATAAATCCCATGATTCGTAGCTTCACAAACGTAGTGGCAAATCTTTGTAAAAATGGGTGTTCGAGTCTTTGAAAAGTGTTTCAGAGTTTCAGATTTTTCAAATTTCAAATCGGTTTCGAGTTTTCAGAGATTCAACTCTTTTTTTCAGAGTTTAAACACTTTTTTTCAGAGATTCAACTCTTTTTTTCAGAGATTAAACTTTTTTTCGAACTCGCGAATTGTGACACTGATTTGACGCCATATTCCATCTGGCTGTCGAATCAGACTGTGCAACAAAGTATGACGTCATATGACGACATAACAACATTCTAGAGGTGTGCGACACTGAGAAAAAGTGTTTTTTCAGTTGGAAATACGTCATTTTCGTCATTTGACACCTGTCGTAAGGGCGTACGACGAAGTATAAATTAGGCTTTAGATCCAGCTAGCTAACGTTGTCTAACTATCGATGTGCTTAACGTTAGCTAAATTACATACGTTACAATGCGCGGATTATGTTAAATTGGAGATAAGTCTCTCAAATGATAACGTTGGTATTTTAAGTAAGCTAACGCTAGCTATCTGGTAAACTGACTATGTTATAGCTAACATTATCTGTTAAATTTAACACACATTTCGATGTTACTTTTAACTAGCTAGGGTTAACGTCAAATACAGCTGGTGTTTTTGAGTTGCCTGATAGTTGTAGCTAAACTAACATTAGCTAATGTTACCTAACCTTAAGTGTTAGCAAGCGTTTCCATTCGCCCATGTAACGTTAGCTAGCTAGCTGCTAACGTTACTGGGTGATGGGGCAAACGTTAAGGATGTAAATTGTTAAGCTGGTTATGTATATGTTTACACTCAACTGGTGTTTGAATGGGGGTCTTTCTACTTTTACTGGAGTCATTTTTAGCTGTGACCAGCAGCTAGTAGAAGTCACTGTCGGTAGGTCGGTCTCTGCGATATTTCTACAATATATACCTGCACATACAGATACTTGGGCAGCTTATCACGTGCTAACGTGCTTGTTTTTTTTTAAGTAAAGTCTGGTCCTGTTTACAGAATGATTAGTGATATTAATCTGAGTTTAAAATCGTACTCATTTTATGTAGGCCTATCTTGTATGGTACTGTCAAAAGTAAAAGAGACAAATTTCAAGATAATTCATGGGATTTACCATTTCAGACGTTTTACAGACGAGATTTAAATTAGAAACTGAACTGGAAAGGCTACGTTTTGTTCCGACCACATCAAAACCATTGAACAGCTGTTTTACTTATGCCACTCAATCTAAATGGCCCTAGGCAGAAATTCATAGGCTCTGTGTAGAAATGTGTGGATGGCTAGGCTATTATTAAAAATGTTATTCCATTTTACCAATCTATTGATAGCCTATGGACGGCTTGCTGGGCAACGCTTCGGATTTAATCAACTTGTTAATTTTATCAGGTAAATATCACACTTTGCCTACATTAGCAAATGGAGAGGGATCAAGCCAAATTTTAGCCTACTTGTTTTTTTAAATGACAGCCTAATTTGTCAATTAGCCATTTTAAATACATGAAAAGTGTTAAGACTATGAAAAAAATAGCAAGAAAATATAAATGTCTCTTTGCCTTTTATTCTAATTGATTGTCACGCTCGTCCGCTTTGGATCCTTTTTTTTTCAATAGATATTGGGCTTTTTGATGTTGGTTTTTTGTGACATGCCTTTTACCACCAAATTTATATTTTATTTAATTTGATTTCTTTTTTGTTAGCCTATATGTAATTTTTGATAATAAAAAGCTTTTAAAAAGAAGTCGGCTTATTTCCCACTTGTAGCTTGTGTCGGCTTTCAGTTAGTATTGAAGAGTATTGAAAATTCCAAATCTTCGCTTCCAGCTCGGAAAAAGCATAGGGAAAGTACACTCGGATGCATACTTAGTTTTTCGATCCTCGAAAAATGTACTTGCGTGCTTGCAGGTTTGGGACGCACTTCATCACATGACGACGATAACTATAACCATTAAAAAAAATGTCATCGTTCTAAGCAAAGTGAATGGACGTGTCCACATTACAACGACAACTATAAAAACAACCAGAACGATAAAGATGCCTATCGTTGGAATTGCTCCCAGAGCGATTTTTCGTAACGCTGTAAAACGATAGACAATTTCCAGCCATTCAAAAATCACGTTCTGTTCCTTAGTTCAAAAAAGGGCAGAACGTTAAAAAAAATTTGTAGTTAAATAAATACACCATGAAATAAATAAAAGATATATATATATTCATTTAATTGCTTATTTATTTATTTGATAATCTATTTCATTGCTTATTTATTTATGTATTTTTTTTAAATTTTGTCACATTTGTTATTCCAGTGACCAAGCCAGCTAATAGGAGTGTGAGAGACGCATGATTCACTGTCTGTCTATGAGGACGAGGTCTGTTAGCTTTTTTTTCCGTGTTTGTTTTAACGATAAGTTGTAGTGCGGACACGTGAGAAATTTTCCATTGTTATAGTTATAGTTCGTTTTTTATAGTTATCGTCGTAGTGTGAACGGCCCTTTACAGTAATGATGATCATACCAGTTGTAAAGTTTTTATCTAGTTCGGTAGCTTTTTAGTTAGCTAGTAATGACATTAATGTTACTGCAGATATTTAGAGTTTACAGTGTAGACCACATCACACAAGTAGGCCATTTTTATCTATAATTTCTTTAAAATGTACTTGTCCATTCAGGCAAGTTAAAGGCATACTGAACTTTGTTAGAACATAATATTGTTTAGCTACCTGGCCCTGATATGAGTCGTAATGTTCACGCTCATCTTCATGACTTGCTCCAGTGATCAGCAACTGGCCAACGAAGAATGACATTTTTTTCTCTCTCCATTCACTCCCATTGCATGTCGAAACAGGTCTCAAAAGCAAATAAATCAATCTGTATAACGCCGCGTACACACAGCGAGCAAGAGAAGAGTCTGGCTGCAGACATCCACCGTTAAGCCCCACGTCCACCGCCAGGCCCCTCGGGGCCTGAGCATGGACCTGGAAGTTGCGTCATGTGCCCTGACGTCACTTCCGACTACGTGCATGGACCTTTTCGTTACTTCTCCATTCTGTTTGCAGAACACACTAAACGAGCCGGACGTGTCTTCATTTGTCCAAGCAAGTTTATTCTTTTTTCTAATAAGTGGATTTCAACGAGCGGACATCTGCCAACAAGGTAAATGATGCCAATGTACTGTTGGAACCAATGACGTTAACGTTAAGTAGCAGACAACAACTTAATACTAGGAGTTGGCTAGCTAGCTCACGTTAGCAAATTAGCACTAATGTTACTAACTTGTATGTTGTTTTTTTCCATTGCTATGTTTATTTGTAGCGCAGCAAACGTTTGCAATCATGATAAGTCATGAATCATAATGTTTGTGTAACGTAACTAGCTAACGTAAGCTAACGTTAAGTAGTAGCTAGCTTTCTAGCCATTAGTGTTTGTCTAATGGCAGTTAAGTAACGACATACTTTATATATTGTTTGTTTTACAAACATTAGCACTAAAATCAATATCAGTTTTATGTGTGTTGCTAATGTAACGTTAACGTTATGTATGTAACGTTAGCCGCCTACTGTAGTTAGATGCCAGCTCTCTGTTCTCAAGTCGGTCTTTTAACGTTTGCTTACTCGCTACAATTGTTTTTTGTGTGGGTAATGTTATTATTGGCAATCATTATTTGTACGAACATATTAAGTTATTGTACTGTATTAAATAGATTTTTTCTTTCTTTTTTTTTTTTTTTACAGATGCATCATTCCATTCTCCAGGGCAATTCAAATTTAGAACTTGACAGATGCACAACCTGCTGCAATTTATATCACTGTCCACTTTGCCTGACCTTCAAACCCACAAAACTTAATCGATTAAAGTCTCATGTATATTTCCATCTAAAACATGCACTGGCTTTCAAATGTATGTTTGTTTAAACAATTGTTAGATTTTAGTAATTTCAAAGTGTGTTTAGCAACATGTTTCAGTTTGAAGTAGAATCTGTATGCCCCAACATATTGGAGACTTAGGTGCTGAACGGCCTGGGAAATGAGCTATGTTCATTTCCTCCCCCTCCCGCATTGTTAAGTACTCATTGTCACCTGCATGAATGCCCCCCCGAGTTTCCTGGGAATCCTAGCCTGGTAGAATAACGTGTGAAATAAAGTTATTGATCTAAGCCCTGAGACAGGAAACTAGGAAGAAGAACCAGAGATAGGAGTGAAGTAACATAGCCACAAGACTTCCCTGTCTAGCCTACCTTTTGTTATCACCTACATGACATTTCCTGTTTTCTGTGTATAAATGCTGGGCCGGTTTGGAGTGTAAGTAATGTTAGACTAGAAGCTGACATAAACATCATGCTAATAAAGAAGTTATAGCTACTGTCTTTCATCACAGAACCGATTCAAGACCCTCTTATTTCTTGAACGTAATTGCAAGTACCGGCAACGAACAGAAGTGTCATTGAGAAATACAAAGCAATTCTTCACCATTTAAACAATTAGATGGTGTAAGATATTCGTACTGTCAACAAGATGCATTATGGTTAATTTGTAAGTTAGTGGACACTTTCATGCAAGACAGTCCAAAAGTGTTTTCCAGCTGCCCCGTGTCCTGGGAATGGAGGAGAGCGAGGTGGCCAAGGCCCTCATTGCATACACCCAGCTCGCTGACGTGGTTGGGGAAGCAGAGCACAATGAGATTGTGGGACCATTTGTTTTTATTTTCAGTAACCAGCAGGATATGGAGCGATTCTTAATTGAAATTGTGGACCACAGGCGTTACATAATTTTCTGTCTTCTTCCCTTACAGCCTGTAAGGACTACTAGTAAGGACTACTCGTGTTATATAGTGTACATAAATATATGTATAGTTTTAGATTGCATGGGTGTTCAGTGTGTCGTGTAAGTTCTTATTGGTTGTCCTTTTTTCCCTTTGTTATTTTCTTATTAGACTTGATACTCCAAAAAAAATTAAAGAATTTTACAAATTATTAATTTGTGTGGTTGCTAAAGTCTATGGCTGCCTAATCTGTTCTTCTGTCATTCCATCATTTTGGGTTATTTGTACTTTTAAAGTTCCCTGATAGACTATCATATAAAGTGATGAAGAAAATGTTAGCCATATTCCCTATTCCTATATCACACATACACCTCAGCACAAATAAACCTTGCATAAGGTCATGGAATCTGTCCATGGTTCTGCAATGCTTAAAACATGCCTTCTGTCAGAAATTGTACAGTGCTGCACAATCATTTGTATTTAGTGTTGCACAGTGTTTAATGGTATGGACAAAGAGTTCAACATTGGGAACAGTCTGCTGGCTTGTATTGAGATGCCTATTATACCTCAAAATAACATTTTCAAAAATCTAGCAAGGTTCATAATATACATATAAACCCTTAGATAACTACTGAGTTTGTAAATTAAGTTTGGAACTGTGACGATTCCATAGTGTAGACTTGCAGTGACTGCTAGTAGGTGTGGTTGAATCATGTTGAAAGCACTGAGGATGTAGTGGTACTTTATTGATCCCACAATGGGAAATTTCTTCTTCAATCGTTACACTCCAGTAATACACAGTAAATATAACACGTGTACATTATTACAGGGAAGCCAGACCAGAGAAGGGATCAGCGATTCTTTTGTTAAAGTGGACAGTGATACAATTTGCAGCAGGTTGTGCATCTGTCAAGTTGTAAATTTGAATTTCCCTGTAGAATGGAATGATGCATCTGTAAAAAAAAACATAACAGAATAAGTACAATAAGTTAACACGTTCGTACAAATAATGATTGCCAATAACATTACGGGCTCTATTTTCAAACCAGCGCAAGGGGACGGTATAGTCAAACGCAAGCTTGTTGACAGCATCAACGTCTTAAAACTGGCGCTATGGCGTTTCTCAGCAATACCGCTAGGATCAACAAATTCTCAACATAACATCCTTTCGCTTGCGCTGCAGTGGGATGGGTGGCGCTGTCTGGGGCGTGTTCTAAAATACTTTCGGCTCAGTGACAATTTGAACCAACGAAAACCCATTGCGTTATGATCATCTGGAACCACCTCTTAGCGGGAACGCAATAGACTCTGGCAATTTGGCAACTTATTCGTCATGTAGTTCTATGTAGTGTCTATAGGTGATGCCAACATTACACTTCCATTTAATGAACAAATAGCCTATAATTATTATTAATTAATTAATTTTAATTTAAACTACTAGAATAAAACAGGACAGCTTACAAGAAACTTGCGATCATGTAGGCCAATAGCCTATAATATATAAATTACACATTGACACAGTTGAATCATAAGCCTACCATTTGAATCATAATTATGCCTACATCACCTAATGTAGGCTAATTAATGCATTCGCCACCTCCTCCCGTGCCTTCCGAACTTCTGGGAGACGAGGTGGTGTGGATTGTGATCCATAAATTACTACAGTCCTAGCCTGTACTTCTGTTGCAAGTATGTCTGATTCCTGGGCGGAAAATCGCTCTTGTCGTTGACGGTCCAGTGCGTTTGGGTTGCTCATTATGAAATTGCATGGAGCGATTGCGTTCCAACTGGCTTTTTTTTAAAGCATGAGAACAACAATTTGATTGGCTACCATAGAGACACACCTTGGACCTTTAAACCCAGCCTTTTAGCAATACCGCCATAAGGTGCGCCAAGATTGCCGTCATGAAATTACCAAATTTCTCGCCGACACGCCCTCAGAGCGATACCGCCAAGCGATTACTCTTGCGTTCACCATTGCGTTTGGTTTATTAAAATAGAGCCCTACATGTTGGCTATCTGTTACATACATAACGTTAACGTTACATTAGCAACACACATAAAACTGTTTGTAAAACAAACAATATATAAAGTATGTTGTTACTTAACTGCCATTGGACAAACACTAATGGTTAGAAAGCTAGTTACTACTTAACGTTAGCTTACGTTAGCTAGTTACGTTACACAAACATTATGATTCATGACTTATCACGATTGCAAACGTTTGCTGCGCTACAAATAAACAGCAATGGAAAAAACAACATACAAGTTGGTCACATGATAATTAAATTCCACTGTTTTCATATAAAGTTCATAAAAATAATAAATAGGGGTTTACCTTAAATTTCTGTTTATGAATATGATATAAATACATTTTCAAGGGTATTCCTGTAGTGCGTAGAACCAAAAATAAGATTTTCATATTTGTATACCAAAACTTTATATAAATTATCCATAATAATTTTACAAATATCTTTCCAAAGCTGGTAAGAATATACACAATACCAGAATAATTGACTAATGTGTCTGGATGTTCTCTACAAAAACAACACTTAACAATTAATCTACAGTGAGCACCATAGTTAATTGGACAGTGACACATTTTTTGTTATTTTGGTTTTGTATTCTAGCACTTTGAGTTTGAAAGGATACAATGACAATGAGGTTGAAGTGCAGACCTTCAGCTTTCATTTGAGGGTATTTTCATCCATTTAGGATGAAACGTTTAGAAATTATAGAACCTTTTGTACATAGTACCCCCATTTTTGGGCATCAAAAATATTGGACAGTTTAACATAATGTAGAATAAAGTAATCATTTTTCATATGTGGTCACATATCCTTTGCATTCCATGACTTCCTGATGTCTGTGACCCAACAATATCAAAAGACCCTTGATATCTTATTTTCTGGTACTCTTACAAGCGATGCTATAACATCTCTGTATTTTAATTGATCTCTATGGGAATTGGGGGGTGGGACTAGATTTAGCTGTAAATTATGCTGGAACAGTATGGAATACATGGTTGGCAAAATGGCTGCAAGTCATCAAGGGTCTGAGGTATCAAACCAGCCTCAAACAATCACTCTGCTGCCAGATATGCAGTAGATATGGATGGATCACTTTAAGGGTGGTTTCTCCTGACAAATGTTCCTACTGAACTCTATAGAAAAATAAGTCAGGAGAAGAAACCCCCCATATGGAAAAATATGAAACCCTTCAAGTTATCCTTCCATATCTACTGCATATCTGGCAGCAGAGTGATGGTTTAAGGCTTGTTTGATACGTCAGATCCTTGATGACTTAGAGCCATTTAGCCAACCATATGTTCCATACTTTTCCAGTGTCATTTACAGCTAAATCTTGTCCCACCCCCCAATTCCCATAGAGATCCATTCAAATGCAGAGAGGTTATAGTATCGCTTGTAAGAGTACCAGAAAATAAGATATCAAGGGCTCTATTTTCAAACCAGCGCAAGGGGACGGTATAGTCAAACGCAAGCTTGTTGACAACATCAACGTCTTAAAACTGGCGCTATGGCGTTTCTCAGCAATACCGCTAGGATCAACAAATTCTCAACATAACATCCTTTCGCTTGCGCTGCAGTGGGATGGGTGGCGCTGTCTGGGGCGTGTTCTAAAATACTTTCGGCTCAGTGACAATTTGAACCAACGAAAACCCATTGCGTTATGATCCGCTGGAACCACCTCTTAGCGGCAACGCAATAGACTCTGGCAATTTGGTAACTTGTTAGTCACGTAGTTCTATGTAGTGTCTATAGGTGATGCCAACATTACACTTCCATTTAATGAACAAATAGCCTATAATTATTATTAATTAATTAATTTTAATTTAAACTACTAGAATAAAACAGGACAGCTTACAAGAAACTTGCGATCATGTAGGCCAATAGCCTATAATATATAAATTACACATTGACACAGTTGAATCATAAGCCTACCATTTGAGTCATAATTATGCCTACATCACCTCATGTAGGCTAATTAATGCATTCGCCACCTCCTCCCGTGCCTTCCGAACTTCTGGGAGACGAGGTGGTGTGGATTGTGATCCATAAATTACTAGTCCTAGCCTGTACTTCTGTTGCAAGTATGTCTGATTCCTGTGCGGAAAATCGCTCTTGTCGTTAACGGTCCAGTGCGTTTGGGTTGCTCATTATGAAATTGCATGGAGCGATTGCGTTCCAACTGGCTTTTTTTTAAAGCATGAGAACAACTATTTGATTGGCTACCATAGAGACACACCTTGGACATTTAAACCCAGCCTTTTAGCAATACCGCCATCAGATGCGCCAAGATTGCCGTCATGAAATTACCAAATTTCTCGCCGACACGCCCTCAGAGCGATACCGCCAAGCGATTACTCTTGCGTTCACCATTGCGTTTGGTTTATTAAAATAGAGCCCCAAGAGTCTTGATAACCATAATTTTCTCCAATTGATACTGTCAAAACCACAGTTCCAATAACAGGTAACAGAAGTCATTGAAACCAAATCTTTTTAAAACAGGGCTCTGATTTGTATGTTGTTATTATAATGTAAAGAGGAGAAACAGATTTTTTCTACCAACAGGCTATCAAAAAGAGACATATGTTGTCACTTGTGACACTTCTTAAAATCACAAGAGCACCAGAAGGCATAGTATCAAATACTGTTGCAAATACATCTGGAGTAACATGGATATTTAACCTTTGTTATCCAATAATTGACATACCAAAATCATATTCTCATCATACCACGTCTTAATAAACAATTACTTATTTTTGTACAAAATATCCATATTATTCCAAATTAAGTATTTGTGGGGTGAGAAATTGTGCTTGTAAGCCAAAGACCAACCTAGAAAAATGTTTGTCGAAATTCAACAATTTAACTGGTATTTTGTCAATATTATAATTGCACAACAACATAGATTTTGTACTAGTTGGAAGTTAATTTAGAGTTTTACTTATTTTATTTATTATTATTATTATTATTATTAGGTTTTATGTGCATTATATATATACATGTATATATAATATTGATTATTTCTCTTACAATATTAATAGTACTATATTTTTATGGAGGATTATTCAACCCAAAATTAAAATTAAAATGAAAACGAAAATGAAAACGAAAACGAAAACGAAAACGAAAATGGAAAATGAAAATGGAGGATTATTCAGCCCAAAATTAAAATTAAAATTAAAATCTTTTCATTTTCGTTTTCATTTTCATTATCGTTTTCATTTTCATTTTCATTATCGTTTTCATTTTCATTTTCATTATCGTTTTCATTTTCATTATCGTTTTCATTTTCATTTTCGAACTGTACTATCTATGTAAATGAGGGGGTATGGTCAAGCAAGCAGGGTGGGCCTCATACAGGTTTAGTGCAGTAGCACTTAATGAACACTAGGGGGAGCATAGCATAGGGATGGGTAACAGTCTATGCTTGATACTATGCTGTCAGGGCACTCATACCTTTTAATGTATGAAATGATGAAGAATCTGAGCAGTGTTATAAAGTATTCTTGTTTTATGAAAGAAACGGAGCTAGCTAGCCAGCGCTACGCTGTGTAGGCTATAGGTCAAACCTGCGAGGTGGAAAATCCAGGTTCAGAAAGTGAAAGATTGCAATCATTTGTTGCAATCACCTGGATTTGCTAATTATCACAATTATTCAGCCAAGAGGTAGGAGCTAACTAGGCTAATTAGTGAAATCGTGAGTTCATGGGTGGAAGAAACACGGCAGGACTTTTACTTTCTGACCCCTGGAATTTCCACCTCTGCAAACCTGGTAGTAGCCTACGATAGGCTACATTGTGGCAGGTTAAACGTTGGATTGGATGGTTGTGTTGTGAAATCCTTTCTTAAACTAAATGAAAAGACCGCAAATGAGTCACTGGATCGTTTAAACTTTTAACCTGGCTCCGGTACTTTAAGCGAACATTAAGGCATTGCTTCAAAAAGTCTATCGACAGCCAGATTCTATTCTATGGGCTCTATTTTAATAAACCAAACGCAATGGTGAACGCAAGAGTAATCGCTTGGCGGTATCGCTCTGAGGGCGTGTTGGCGAGAAATTTGGTAATTTCATGACGGCAATCTTGGTTGTTCTCATGCTTTAAAAAAAAGCCAGTTGGAACGCAATCGCTCCATGCAATTTCATAATGAGCAACCCAAACGCACTGGACCGTTAACGACAAGAGCGATTTTCCGCACAGGAATCAGACATACTTGCAACAGAAGTAGCCTACAGGCTAGGACTAGTAATTTATGGATCACAATCCACACCACCTCGTCTCCCAGAAGTTCGGAAGGCACGGGAGGAGGTGGCGAATGCATTAATTAGCCTACATGAGGTGATGTAGGCATAATTATGACTCAAATGGTAGGCTTATGATTCAACTGTGTCAATGTGTAATTTATATATTATAGGCTATTGGCCTACATGATCGCAAGTTTCTTGTAAGCTGTCCTGTTTTATTCTAGTAGTTTAAATTAAAATTAATTAATTAATTAATTAATAATAATAATTATAGGCTATTTGTTCATTAAATGGAAGTGTAATGTTGGCATCACCTATAGACACTACATAGAACTACATGACTAACAAGTTACCAAATTGCCAGAGTCTATTGCGTTGCCGCTAAGAGGTGGTTCCAGCGGATCATAACGCAATGGGTTTTCGTTGGTTCAAATTGTCACTGAGCCGAAAGTATTTTAGAACACGCCCCAGACAGCGCCACCCATCCCACTGCAGCGCAAGCGAAAGGATGTTATGTTGAGAATTTGTTGATCCTAGCGGTATTGCTGAGAAACGCCATAGCGCCAGTTTTAAGACGTTGATGCTGTCAACAAGCTTGCGTTTGACTATACCGTCCCCTTGCGCTGGTTTGAAAATAGAGCCCGATATGTTATGCAAAATGAGAAATGTTAATGTAGGCTATTTGAAAGTGAGTCGGCTCATACAAAAAATCCAGGGTTAAATCTTAAATTGAGCTTGCTAGCTGTTTATTATTATCCTAAAATAGCTCTCATAAGTGTTTATGTTACCCATCTATCGTTAATTGTGTTTACTGTATTACACACTTCATGTGTGTGCCATGAGTCACTGGACCGTTTATTTTAACCTGGCTCCGATAGATCTAGCTAGCCTACTTCAAACGAACATTAAAGGTTGTATCAGCGATTTTGGGTGGAAACATAAATGATCACATTCATCTGATTTTTCCTCACGATCCGCTAGCTGCCCGCCCCATAAGCAGGCCGTCAAAAAAACGCGTCTCTGTAGGCAGCCTATGCTCCGAGATCGTACACAAAAACAAATGATACTACCAACCACTCAAAACCAAAATAAACAGTATTCCAACCAATCACAATGATCTGCACAAACGTGACGTCACTTCTGAAGCGAAATCCCAAACAAACATACTTATGAATAATTATGTTATGTTTTAAAAAATAGTGTTCAAGCATCCAGAATTATAACCACGTTAATAACGTTTGTAAGAAACCAAACCGTTTGTAAATCCGTCAAGATTTCAGCGAGATAAGAGTATTAGCGTTTGTGCAGATCATTGTGATTGGTTGGAATACTGTTTATTTTGGTTTTGAGTGGTTGGTAGTACCATTTGTTTTTGTGTACGATCTCGGAGCATAGGCTGCCTACAGAGACGCGGTTTTTTGACGGCCTGCTTATGGGGCGGGCAGCTAGCGGATCGTGAGGAAAAATCAGATGAATGTGATCATTTATGTTTCCACCCAAAATCGCTGATACAACCTTTAAGGCATAGCTTCTAAAAGTCTATCGAGACATTAATGTATTTGAAAGTGAGTCGGCTTTGTGATATACAGAAAATCCAGGGTGGAAATTTAAATTAGCTGTCTAACCCCTTAATCTCGTTTAGTAGCTAGGCTACACCTCTGCTTCATGAAATTCCCTCAGGGAAAAAACAACGACACACTTGGCAGGTTCCAAGTTTAGACATTCTTGTTTATTTTTCAGGATTCTAGCTCCGATGTGTATTAAAACAACCGGATAGAATAAAACGTCATAGCACCATTTTGTGCGTTCCATTTTCAGCTGTCTTCAGCAATATTTTTTCTTTCACAACGCAAAAACGCACCTTTCATTCCCTTGCCTATTCATATTTGCGACCATATTTTTTGACGACCGTCATGAATCTAGCTAGCTTTTAGAAGCTATGCTTTAATGTTCGTTTGAAGTAGGCTAGCTAGATCTATCGGAGCCAGGTTAAAATAAACGGTCCAGTGACTCATGGCACACACATGAAGTGTGTAATACAGTAAACACAATTAACGATAGATGTATGACGAAGCCGACTCACTTTCAAATAGCCTACATTAACATTTCTCATTTTGCATAACATATAGAATAGAATCTGGCTGTCGATAGACTTTTTGAAGCAATGCCTTAATGTTCGCTTAAAGTACCGGAGCCAGGTTAAAAGTTTAAACGATCCAGTGACTCATTTGCGGTCTTTTCATTTATTTTAAGAGAGGATTTCACAACACAACCATCCAATCCAACGTTTAACCTGCCACAATGTAGCCTATCGTAGGCTACTACCAGGTTTTCAGAGGTGGAAATTCCAGGGGTCAGAAAGTAAAAGTCCTGCCGTGTTTCTTCCACCCATGAACTCACGATTTCACTAATTAGCCTAGTTAGCTCCTACCTCTTGGCTGAATAATTGTGATAATTAGCAAATCCAGGTGATTGCAACAAATGATTGCAATCTTTCACTTTCTGAACCTGGATTTTCCACCTCGCAGGTTTGACCTATAGCCTACACAGCGTAGCGCTGGCTAGCTAGCTCCGTTTCTTTCATAAAACAAGAATACTTTATAACACTGCTCAGATTCTTCATCATTTCATACATTAAAAGGTATGAGTGCCCTGACAGCATAGTATCAAGCATAGACTGTTACCCATCCCTATGCTATGCTCCCCCTAGTGTTCATTAAGTGCTACTGCACTAAACCTGTATGAGGCCCACCCTGCTTGCTTGACCATACCCCCTCATTTACATAGATAGTACAGTTCGAAAATGAAAACGATAATGAAAATGAAAACGATAATGAAAATGAAAATGAAAACAATAATGAAAATAATGAAAATGAAAATGAAAACGATAATGAAAATGATAATGAAAATGAAAACGAAAATGAAAAGATTTTAATTTTAATTTTAATTTTGGGCTGAATAATCCTCCATTTTCATTTTCCATTTTCATTTTCATTTTCATTTTCATTTTCATTTTCATTTTCATTTTCGTTTTCATTTTCATTTTCGTTTTAATTTTAATTTTAATTTTGGGTTGAATAATCCTCCATACATTTTGGGGAAAGAAGGTAAAATCTTAGGACCACACTCCTGCCCTGTAGGTGGCGGTAATGCACCAAAAGCTGTTTTGTAAATCGCCAATAAAAACAAAGAAGAAAAATATGTGTTTCTTTAGTTTGAAAAGAAAAGGGCGCCAGATTCAACCGACAGTGGTTTATCGCCTGTTTAACGTTACACATGCCTTGGCCATATAAAAGGGATATGTTCGATTGTATTGGAGTAAATTTTCTCTCTTGAAACTGCTGTATTGGATCTAAAACCGGGACAGACAACCGAAAATAATAAACGTGTTTGGTAGGGTCGGGTGGTTACCCCAACATCATGGACCCGGGGGAGAGCGGGGGTGGGTGGAAGCAACAGGGAAAGAGGAAGGATAGGAGTGAGAATGGATCAGGAAGAGAGCAAACTATGTCTCAGGAACAGACGGCTAGACCCAAGCTGCAAAAAGTGATGGCCACTCGGGTGGAAGGGTTAAAAATAGGGTTCAAGTTTAAAATAGGGAATGGAAGCCCCAACCCGCTGAAAATAGCAGCGGCTTTGCGGGATGAGATGGGTGACGTCCAGAGTGCGGAAATTTTAGCAAATGGGAATTTAGTTATAATGTGCAAAAATGCAGATCAGCGGGACAAAGCTATGGCTCTGCGGTCATTGGGGGGAAAGGAGGTGATTGCGTATGATCCAGATGTGAACCTCAGTGCCAGGGGAAGAAAAGGGGTGATATATGGAGTATCGGTGGAGATAACTGAGGCAGAATTGATTAATAATCTTAAAGGAGCTAAGATATTAACAGTCTCTAGATTTCGGAGCTTCAGGAATGGACAGAAGAGTGATGTGCTAATAGCCTTTGATGAGGAGGAGTTGCCAGCAAGGGTGAGGTTAGAGTTTTTAAGCTTCTCAGTGAAGGAGTATGAGCGACCACCACTAAGGTGCTATAAATGTCAGCGATATGGGCATGTGGCAGCGGTGTGTAGAGGTGAAAGGCGTTGTGGAAAGTGCGGGGGGGATCATGAGTTTTCGGAGTGCCGAGGGTCTGTACCAAAGTGCTGTACCTGTGGTGGAAGTCATGTCGCGGCGTACAGGGGTTGTGAGTATCATATACGGGCGTTGCAAGTGCAGAAAATAAAAGAGACTGAGAAAATTACATTCGCGGAAGCGGTGAAGAGGGTACCTGTGGTGCCGGTGACAGGGCGTGTAGCAGCGGGAGAAGGGGGATCCAGGGGGAGCACAGCGGTGAGGGTGCCGGGGATACCGGCGCCGGCCCCAGTGCCGGCGGGGTCAATAGTGGTTCAGAGGAAGGAGTTTCTGGGGTTCTTAATCCAAATAATACACATGGTCAAAAAGGTGAAAGAAAATATTAGTAAGTCTGATATTACGTTGAATGTGGTAAAAGAGGCAGATAAGTTTTTTGGGAAAACAGGGATTCGGCCAGAGGAGTTGCATTCATATGTGGCATCGGTGGAGCGTAAATCACAGGAAGAGGCTAAGGAGTGTTCATGACTTTTTACGTACTGCAATGGAACGCGAGAAGTTTAATAGCAAATGGGCAGGAATTTAAAAGGTTTTTAGGCACTTATAAGCACAAACCAGAAATAATTTGTGTTCAAGAAACATGGTTAAAGCCGGTTTTGGATTTTATAATTCCAGGGTATGTTGCACTCAGGGAAGATCGGCTAGAGAAGGCTGGGGGCGGGTGTATGTTGTTTATAATGGAAGGCATACAGTATCGGCGGATAGGGTTACGGACGAGGCTGGAGTGTGTGGCAGTGGAGGTATGGGGTTCGCAGGGGAGGATTAGTGTGATAAATTTTTATAACCCGTGCCTCCAATTAAACATTAGGGACTTGAACGACATTATGGAAGCAGTGCGGGGTGCGGTGATTTGGGCGGGGGATTTTAATGCTCATAACACGTTGTGGGGTAGCACGCACAGGGATCGAAATGGCGAGGTGGTTGAGGAATTATTGGATTTATATGGTTTGGTGTGTTTAAATGATGGGAGGCAGACTAGATTTCAGCTGAATAGTGGGACAGGTTCATGTATCGACCTGACGCTGGTCTCAGGGGAGCTGGCGAGGAGGGGGGGTTGGGACACTTTGGATAGGTATTCAATAGGGAGTGATCACTGTCCGATTCTGTGTAGGTTTGGTGTTCGGTTGCCTCTGGAGAAGGATGAAAGGCCTAGGTCGTTTGATTGGAGCAGGGCTAGGTGGGAGGAGTTTGAGGAAAGGTGTACTGAAGGAATGGGTAGGGTTGAGGATGGGTCTGTGGATGGTTGGAATGAGACATTATGTAGAGTGATTACCCAGGCAGCGAACCACAGTATTCCTAGGAAGGGGCCGGCTAAAGTGCGTCGCATAGTGCCATGGTGGAACAGGGAGTGTGATGAGGCGATCAGGGCTAGGAATAAAATGTATAAGAGACTGAGGCGGTACCCCGTAATGAATAATATAGTTGAATACAAAAGGTTGAGGGCGGTGGCGAGACGGGTCATAAAGGCAGCTAAGAGGGAGTGTTGGAGGAAGTATTGTGGGACACTGGGTATGGACACACCTGTTGGTGAAGTATGGGGAGTGGTCAGGAAGATGAGGGGGGTCTATAGGCGGGGGGGTATGCCTGTGCTTCAATCAGGTGGTAGGGTGGCTATAAGCGATAGGGAAAAGGCGGATATGTGCGTAGAGGTGTTCCGTGTGGTGCACAGTGAGGCTAATGTGGGGGAGGAAGGCCTCAGGGCTCGGGCAAGGATGGTGGAGGAGATGACTGAGAAGCTGATGAAGAGTAGTGACAATGATGGAGCTGGAAATTTGTTTTTTAAATTGGAGGAGTTGCGTAGAGCTATACGAGGGGGAGGCAGCACAGCGCCAGGGCACGACAACATGTGTTATGAAATGCTAAAGCACATGGGGGATATGGGGTTGGAGGAAGTGCTAGCACTTATGAACACTGTTTGGGGGGAGGGGGTGTTGCCAACCTCATGGAAACACGCAGTAGTGGTGCCAATTTTAAAGCCAGGTAAAGATCCAGCCTGCCCGGAGTCGTATAGACCAATTGCACTCACGTCTGTGCTTTGCAAAGTGATGCAACGGATGGTCACAGATAGGTTAGTGTACTACTTGGAGAGGAGAGGGTTTTTTGTTAACTATCAGAGTGGGTTTAGGGTGGGGCGGGGTACTATGGATTCGGTGATGACATTGGAATATGACGTGGGGAGGGCATTAGCTAACAAGGAAGGAGTGGTGGCAGTGTTCCTGGATATTGAAAGGGCATATGATATGTTGTGGAGGGAGGGTCTGCTGCTGAAGCTATATGAAGCTGGGGTAAGAGGAAGGATGTTAAACTGGATCCAGGAATTTCTAAGGGGTCGTACTATTCAGGTGAGGGTGGGTGGGGCGCTCTCCTCAAAGGTCGCCATAGAAAATGGGACGCCGCAGGGCAGTGTTATCAGCCCAGTGCTGTTCAATGTTATGGTGAATGACATGTTTCAGGAGGTTGGGGAGGGCCTCGGGTTGTCCCTCTTTGCTGATGATGGGGCATTATGGAAAAGGGGTAGGAATATGCCATTTGTCCTAAAGAAGGTACAGGAAGCGATGGGCAAGGTGGAGATGTGGGCTGGTAAGTGGGGCTTCCGGCTGTCGGTGGAAAAAACTAAATATGTGGTGTTTGGCAGTAAGAGGAAAGGACTGGATGGGGGAGTATTGTTGTATGGTGTGCCACTGGAGCGAGTAAGGATATTAAAATTTTTGGGGGTCTGGTTCGATGAGCGGCATACGTGGCGGGTACATGTGGAAAAAATGGTGGGAAAATGTGGAAAAGTAATTAACGTGATGAGAAGCTTGGCAGGAAGCGCTTGGGGGGCATCAAAGGCAACGCAGAAGATGATCTACCAGGCTATGGTGCGTTCAGTCCTGGACTATGGGTGTATGGCGTTTGGGGCAGCAGCGGAAACTACGCTGCGCAAGCTAGATGTAGTGCAGGCTAAGGCACTGAGGGTTTGCAGTGGGGCATTTCGCACCACCCCGGTCCCGAGGTAGGAGAGGAGGAGTGGGTAAGGTTAGCTATATAACTCAACTGGGTGGCTGGGGGAGAGAAGTAGGGTTGGAGGGTGTGGGGGTGGGGCCCCCGGTGTGCTGGCCATGTGTGCCTCCGTGGCTATTACCCGAGCCGGAGGTAGACATGGAGGTTATGGTAGCATTACAGGCTGGGGACATGGGAGGGCCTGCAGGGGTGGTGGATAGGTGCCTGCAGCGGAAATGGGGAGCTCACCTGCACATATATACAGATGGGTCAAAAGATCCGGCTAGTGGGAGGGCGGGGTTTGCGATGCATATACCCAAATTGCAGATCACCCAGGGTAGGCGGCTAACAGACAGGGTTTCGGTTTTCACGACTGAGATAGTGGCGCTCCTGTGGGCATTAGAATGGGTGGGGGAGGTGGGAGTAGACAAGGCAGTCCTGTGTTCGGACTCTGCCGCTGCATTAGCGGCCCTGCAGGGCGGGGAGAGGGGGGCGAGACCAGACCTGGTGGCAGAGTTGCTAGTGGTTTTGTATAGGGTGGTTCAGGGGGGGTGTGAGGTGGGGTTCTTGTGGGTACCGGCTCATGTGGGGGTGGGTGGGAATGAGGCCGCTGATGCAGCTGCTAAGGCTGCACTGAGGAGGGAAAACATTGATGTTGTGGTTTCCCTGGGGGTGTCCGAATGTAGGAATATAATAAGAGAGGGGATTACTCAGATATGGCAAAGGGAATGGGACCAGGAAAGGAGGGGTAGATTTTATTATAACGTCCAACCATCTGTGAGAGGGAGCACAGGATGTCACTGGGCTATGAGGAGGGATGAGGTCATTATGACTAGGTTGAGGATGGGGCATTGTGGGTTGGCAGGGGGCTTAGCGAGGGTAGGAAAGCATGTGGATGGGATGTGTGGTGAGTGTGGGGTGGTGGAGGACGTCCAGCATGTGATAATGGACTGTGGGAAATATAGGGAGGAACGGAGGGAAATGTTCAGGGAATTACAGGATGTTGGGGTAACCACCTACTCAATAAGAACATTGTTGGGTCCGGAGGCATGTTGCAGAGAGGTGGGGAGGAGTGTCCTCAAATATATTTATTTAACGGGCCTGCACCTAAGGGTGTGAGGTGGGGAGTGAGACAAAAGGTGGTGGTACTAATAAAGACCTGTGGAGGGCAGCAATACACCGGAAGGTGTCAGTCTGCCGGAAAGGAAAAAGAAGAAGAAGTATTGGAGTAAGAGGACATTGGCTGTATCCCAAACCGCATACTTCCATGCTCCGAGCACGCATAGCGAGCACGCATCCATCTTGGAGTGTGAGTCCAAAAAGTGCCGGAGCACGGAGCACGGATAAAATACCCGGATGCGTGCTCCGTTTGGTCAAAATTCGAAGTATGCGTGCTCCAACCAGAAAAACATCCCATCATTCCTTTCGAGAAAAAGGTCAAGAGACTCAAGACCAAAAATTTACTATCGTAATGGAGGATGAGAATATTGACGGTGCCTCTCCCGAGGCTTTCTACAAATGTAAGTCATTTCAACATTTTTATATGAACATTTTCACAAGTTTGAAAACATCTGGCACAGCACTATTTTTGTTAGTGTTTACTTTTAATACTGAGCTAGCTCAATAATTAAGATAACCTCTTTTTCCAGCTAGTTAGCTTTCGTTATGTAAATTGCAATGCAATTTGCTCGGTAACAGCTAGCTAGCTAGGTAACGTTCGCTAACATTAATGACAGTAGGCTACTAACGTAATATCTATATTAGCCAGATAATGGCGTTAGTCGTAGATATAGCTATTCCGAAGCACGAAGCATTATTTAATATTCGTATTCGAATTTATTCCCATATGCTATAACTGACTTGCTAGCTAGCTGGATATCAACCCACTGACTAGCAAGCGTCGCACTAGTTACCGTTAGTTAACTTCGCTATAACACTAACATCACTTGTGTTTAATGCTAGCCCATGTTAATATTTGGTATTGATGCATTATATTTTCTGGTTTTCCATTTGTGACACTAGGGACATAATGTTACGTGTGTAGCCCCAGCCATGGTCCCTCTTGTTGGGGAGCATCTCAACGAGTGCACGGATTGCCCGTCGGGATAAGCGGAAGACTGGCTGGAGATCCTGGTCGTCAACAAAATATTTGGCAAGGATGGGGACATTGACAATGACCCTGCCATAGGTTGCAAGGCTCTCTCCCTAGAGACAAATTTCCCAAGTTAATAAATACTCTGCCTAACTTCAGTGCGTCTGTCTATTTGTGTAGTATTGACACCTAGTGGTTCAGATTGGAAACTTAAACGGGGAAAACTACATTAGGAGTTTGTAAATGAATAAAGTGCTACAATGTGAATGAACAGCACAATATGCGATGTAAAATAATAATTTTCATATACATTTAAGTTTAATGATATGTAATGTTAACCAGTGTAGCTAGCTAGTCGACTGTATAAGACAACCTACGTCGGTGCTGGCAAGCGCAATTGTTCTACGAAGAGAAGCCCTCCTCTTCACCCCACCTCTCCGGATGGCTTGCTTTCGTCGGATGCCGTTTTAAATAATGATCCGCCGTCTAATTCTGGCAGCAGCCCGTCTTTTCTCCGTTTCAATGGAAAACCACCCCAGAAGCAACACCACCGCCACAAACATGGCTCCATTTCTACTAACTGCGTACCCAGTTGTTCATGCTCTGGTAAACAGCGCGAAAATAATCAAAACACAGACGATTGCTTACAATGCGAAGACTATTTTATTATGGGGTTGATTGTTTACTTAAAGGTATCCAATGATGTAATGAATAGGCTGTCTTCCTAGCCATCGTTGCTTTCCACTGACTTTTCTGGAATAAGAACGCTAGCAAAAAGGATAATTCAACTGTTGCGGATATTGCTGGTTATATCACAAATGTATAATATAATAACAGCCGATACAGTACAATGCCAGCGAACGACGTTATGCCTCTCAGGTTTACCCTACTTACTCGTCCGCATTTCCCGATAGCTACGGTAAAGGTTATAGGTCGCCACGAAGTGCGTTCCACGACTGTGCAAAACTGCAACCGTACTTCCATGCTCCAGAGTGCGAACTCCCAAACCTTGAGTGCGCACTCGGGAGCACGGTAGTGCGGAGCATGGAAGTATGCGGTTTGGGATACAGCCATTGTCTGCTGCGGAAGAATGACATTTCGGAATTCAAACACGCCTTCAAATTTGAGAAAACACGGAAAGGTAAGTGAACGTTATTGCTAGCAAAGTTAGCTATTTCATGTTTAAACTTTACCTGTTGGCTAACCCAGAGAGTGCGTGATTTCAAATCGGCTAAGTTCACAACTTCACATTCATTTCAGCTGACACCCAATTCGTCAAACGGCGTGAGCTTTAGCCAATTTGCTGGTCCGAATTGGAATCATGGACGTTAGTTGGCTATTGATAGCTAGCTAGCTTGCGGTCTCCAAAGTTGAAAAGGTTTTCCAAGCCACTAGTAGTCGATGTCATTCAACAGGGTTTGAAGAACCAGCTCCTTGGAGACCCAGAACTAGTAGCTGCTGTCATCAAGACGTCCTGGACTAAAAAGATTAAACTGTCTTCAAAAATGTTAAGGCACAGCTTTCTTCTTCTGAACAGATTATTTATTTTTAAATAACTGTATAGAGGTGTTCATTGAACTGTGCAGTGACAACAATTAATTAATTCAACCTCACATTAAAGCTGCAGTATATAAGTTGAGCATGCTTTGTTTACACTTTAATGAATTATAAATACCCACTACTTCTTGAAGAATATAACTTAAATACCTAGTGAGATTAGAACAACTGTCATCATATAGTAGACCACAGTATAAGGGTATTTCACTTTTTTCAGGGGCAATTCGTCCTGACACCCAGAAGGTCAGACTATGAACTCTGTGGTAAGGGAAACATTGTTACAATTCCAAAAAACCCATCTTCAGAGTAGTAAATCTGAGGATAGGTTTGGTTCTGGGGAATGGTAAAAATGCTTCTCTAATGACAAAGTTCATGGTCTGGCCTCCGGGTGCCAGGTCTGATTGCTGATGACTTTACCTGACTATTTTTAACATCTCTTGAATTATTAATTATTATGATTTCAAATGTAAATAAAAACATAAACTACAGAATAAAATGCCTTTATATGGTGGTCTCGATCATGCGGCGTTTATAAGTTTCATTTTTCAATGAGGGGGTATTTAATTCATTTGAAATGTGTAAGCAAAGCATGCAGAAATTATGTCCTGCAGCTTTAAGAGGGGGGTGTGTGTCAACAATAAATGTATGTATTTTTAATTGCTTAAAATACATACATTTAAGCATTGGGGCCATATAAGCCCCACTCCATTCCTCTTATTGACTGAAAAATATGTATATTGGCCATTGACTAATTATGTTCAATTTCTGCATGTGTATGGGACATGCATTGTTTTTCAGGACTGGTCCTGGACTATACCAATGTGGAAATGGAGCCCTTGCAGCCCCTCAGGGATGTTCAAGTACCAAAGAACTTCAGGGACATTTGGCCTGCTCTGTTGTCCACACTGATCTGCTGAAGACCTTCTCCTCCGTATGCAAGGTGTCCATCAAGTTAAACACACCCCTTCCTGCCTCAGTTGCATCTGAAAGACTATTATTTAGCCCCAGGGAGAGCCAGGATGGACTCTAGAAATTTTGAATATCAGCTTCTGCTAAAGCTCAACAGAAGCTTTTACAGCTTTGAATCGAAACATCTTGAAAAAAGGGCTTGACAGTCAGATTCTGTATAGTTCACCCACATTGCACAATTTTATAATGGCTGTCTTACCTTGTGGTCTAAGGGCTTGTAGTATTCACAGATTGCCTCTTGACTTCTGCTTTCAAGTGGCTAGTGTATATGTGTAATTTTAGGGTCCAGCACTTTAGGGCCTCGTAGGCAAGACAGCTATTACAGAAGTATGCCATTTGACTCTCCCTTGAAACAATGTAGATAAGTTTGCTGCTACACAAGTTCAACCCTCATACTGAATTAAGGTTCTTTATTGTCCCTTTTCATTGCAAATCTACAGTTGAAGTCGGAAGTTTACATACACTTAGGTTGAAGTCATTAAAACTCATTTTTAACCACTCCACAGATTTCATGTTTGCAAACTAGTGTTGGCAAGTCAGTTAGGACATCTACTTTGTGCATGACACAAGTAATTTTTCCAACAATTGTTTACAGACAGATTATTTGACTTTTAATTCACTATATCACAATTCCAGTGGGTCAGAAGTTTACATACACTGAGTCGACTGTGCCTTTAAATTTTTAATATTTGGTCGCATATCCTTTGCATGCCATGAATTCCTGATATCTGTGAACCAACAACATCAAAAGACTCTTGATATTTGTATTTTCTGGTACTCTTACAAGCGATACTATAACGTCTGCATTTTAATGGATCTCTATGGGAATTGGGGGGTGGGACTAGATTTAGCTGTAAATTATGCTGGAACAGTATGGAATACATGATTGGTAAAATGGCTGTTATCCATCCATATCTACTGTATTTCTGGCAGCAGAGTGATGATTTAAGGCTTGTTTGATACGTCAGACTCTTCATGACTTGGAGCCATTCAGCCAACCATGTGTTCTATACTGTTCCAGTGTAATTTACAGCTTAATCTAGTACCACCCCCAAATTTCCATAGAGATCCATTCAAATGCAGAGACATTATAATATCGCTTGTAAGAGTACCAGAAAATAAGATATCAAGAGTCTTTTGATGTTGTTGGGTCACAGACATCAGGAAGTCATGGCATGCAAAGGATATGCGACCAAATATTAAAAATGATTACTTTATTCTACATTATGTTAAACTGTCCAATATTTTTTGATGCCCGAATATGGCGGGGACAATGTACAAAAGGTTCTATAATTTCTAAACGGTTCATCCGATATGGATAAAAATATTAAAGCTCAAATTAAAGCTGAGTCTGCTAGTGATGGCGAAATGAGGCTTCCTGAAGCACTGAGGCTTTGCAGCCAATTGTATCGCAAATAGATTAATTACTCGAAGCCTCATTCAACACAGTGTACACTAGTGACACCTGCTGGTAAAAGTCATTTAGAGCAACGAAATCATTACAAATTCAAAATAACGAAGTTGCCGCGAGCTAACAACAAGCGACCCTTTAGCTCACTGGTAACGCGTCGGACTTTTCATTTCTGAAAGAGAAAGTACCAGTTCAAAACCCCGCTCAGGCGATACTAACATACTCATAATTTATATTTGTAACTGTCATTAGGCTCGATTTGTTTTATACTAAGATATATTATAAAATAATATATGTAATAATATTATATTAACTTTCAAAATGAAAAAAACAGGAAGATTGATATAAAGGGGGACAACATTTGTGTGGGGTTCTATTGAGCAGTAAAAGTGTTTCTGGTCTGGGACTGGGAGTGCTTCTGTAACCAGGCAGTGAAAGTGAATGTGCTTCAGTATGGGCAGTGAAAGGGAAGGTGCTTTTGTGACTGAAAAGGGAGGTTTTTATTGATTTTTATTAACGGCCTCATCAAGTTCTTGCTTTCTGGAACCTATGGCAAAATAACAATATGCAAATGTATTTTTATCAACATGTATGTCAGTATGATTATGATAAAGCAACCATGACTGCTATTAAAAAGTAAAATAAATAAATAAATAACCTCCGCTGGTTGCTTGCTCATTGGCAGGTGCATTTTCATGCATTGCCCGATAATGCCTGGACGAGGTATTATTGCTGTAAGCCAGCTCCTTTAGGCACAGCAAGCACTTTACCTTCAAAATTAAATAATATGCCATTTGAGAAGGAATGCAGATGATAATGATAATAAGAAAGAATAAGAAATGACAATCAAATCATAATATTAAACAAATCGTAATAATCTGCTGTAGTTACGTTAAAATAACAACCAACGAACTACATGCACAGTCGATTGCTAGCCCAGTGTTCGAATAGCGTTTCAGTGTGTTTTTATATCTACGCCACGGGTCAAAATATTCCCAAGCAGGAGAAGATTTTCGCTTCCATGCAGGTTCCATTAGCCTATTTTTGTACAAAAATGACAAAACTTGTCAAAAGTTGTACAAAATAAAAATTAAAAATACTCCAAAAATTCCTCAAAAAAATACTCCAAAAACTTTCAATAGCAATAATGCCAATAATAATAAACTCTCCGCAACAACCCTCGAAATAAGGGGGGTATCGCTCCTTTATATCTACAATTCAAAACCCCTAATTCCGCCCAAAACGCAAAACAAACCGATCACATGGTTCTACAGCACCCGAGTCCTCGTTTGTCATCGATCACGTGCTTCTCTGAATGATACAAGCTTCGGTGCGAGGCTTCTGTAGAAACTGCCCTACGTACTCGACACACAGCTCGGAGCTTCGGTATCATCCGTAACATCACTAGGATACAGAATCGAACAGAGAAGATTAGCTAAGAGAGCTAGTAACGTTCCAATTTGCCTTGGAAAAAGACGGCAAGATTCTCCGCGACTGAATCACCCTTCCAACATTCCATTTTAATTGCTGTACATTCGAAATTTCCCTTGGTGAGTTAGTAGGCTACTTTAATTTCGAAAATATGTTTTTGGATGGTGTGTTATATAGGCCTATGGTAAATGAAATGAGACGTCTTTCTAAAACTGATTAGCCTAACTTAGAGCTAGCTTCGTGGCTCATGGTTAGCGACGTTACTCTTTGAATTGTGGGGTGTCGGAGGTGTTCAAGTGCGTTCGTCATCGAGACTGCAGGCGGTTTCGACAGTGGATCTCGCAAGTGCATCTCTGTTGCCTGATATTTAGGCAGATTGGAATAATGGCGATAGCTGTGGGTTGCAGTTGTTTTGTCAAACTGTCTCAATGATGATCATGGTAGCCAGTAGCTAGCATGACAATAGTAAGGTGAAGCTAAATTAGCTGACTCAAGCTAATAAAAACTCCTGTTTAGCTAAGATAAGCACTTGACTTATGTTGATTTATACAGTACATAGTATAGAAAGAGACAGAATCTTTGACATAAGTTTCAACATTTTTATTTGAAGAATGAAAATATTGCAGTCATTTGAAATGGATGTTAATTAACTATTTTGGCTTTGTTTATGCAAGGCCGGGTTTTTTGTTCCTGTTGGAATTTATTTGAGTCTGTTCACTGGATCCTGGATATCGTCTGCATCCTGCTCGTCTTCGTAGAAGGGACTGTGGCAGAGTGTGGACTGGCGAGCCACTTAAGTCGACCACCTTTGATCTGAAAGAGAGAGAGAAAAGTTGAACTGTGCTTTCTACAAAATTGGTAGGACAGTTTTATTCTTCCATTCCTACACATCAGCGGAACCAGCGGAAAGTGGTTCAATAACCACAGATTGAACTGAGCGAATCGGATGGACTGAGTCGTTTCAAGGATTGAGTAGTTTTATTTCGCCACTCGTCTGGAGTGTGCAGGTTTATTTGTGTTGAATTCTGAAATACTGATGTGTTAATGATATGACAATTGGGTTTGATAGTCATAATTTAATTGTTTTTTTATTTTTCTAATTGAGTCCATATTTTATTTTCACATACAGATTTGAGTATTACTGATGAACTTGTTTAAGAGGTATACAACGGGTTTCAGAATAAGAGTCCTGGATTCAAAATAAGAGTTTTTGGTTTTAAATAGGATTTCTAATTGAATAATCTAATTAGTACATCCTAATTCCTAATAGCAAGTAATTATATCTGAAACAGGATTAAAGTCATTTTCCATCTTTAATTAATATATAGAATAAAACCTAACGGAATAAAAATAAGAGTTATAGTAACTAACCCTTTGATTCTGAATAATAAACCATAATAAATAATAAACTATATAGGTAAATAGTAGAAAAGTCACACTTACCTGTAATTGAAGAGAATTCAAGGGTTGCCCTGCGGGGAAAAAGGTATTCGATTATTCGATGTTTTTCATATATATTTGTTATTGTTTTGTGCACTGTTTTTCTATTTTCCTAAAATATAAATAAATTAAAGGGTTAAAGAGAAACAACAAAAGGAAGAAAAAATATTCTCTTACCTTAACTTTAGCGCATGTCTCTGTGTGAGTTCATTCTTGTTGTGTTTAACCATCTCTCTCTTGACGATTCTGGTATCTTCTGCATGTCTGGTCCACACCCTAATTATTAGCATTCTAGTAGCAGTGTTTCTTAAGGCACTTGTTACATATACCCATAATACATGACTTTACTTAATACAAACAACGTTATAGTCAAGATTTTTTTTACACATCGTAGACTCTGGCTGCTCAACATAGTGGAAAATGTAGGCTACAATTCATAAGTAGTTTGAACTTACTTATTTTTTTCGACATGGTATGGATTCAGCCTAGCAGTAGCACTTGAGAACAGACCTACAAAGCTTTTGTAGCTAACGTTAACTGTTAATTTTAAATTCTGTTAAGTGGTTTATGTTGTTACCGAACTTATTGAGCTCAAGTAGACTACTAGACTAGTGATTTGTTACAGCAGCATTGGAACGTTCATACTACAACCCACTCTGTCTGTAGCGGTCATTTGAATTGAGCGGTCACGCGGCTCTACCACACTGCACTCTAACCAATGGCTGCACTAGATTAAGCCTCCCCAGGGTCCTAGCGCCAGACTTTTCCGTGTGCGTTATTATTCTGGAGTGTCAATGGCACATTTTGTGAAATCAATCTGAAAAAAATGTAATGATTAAAACTAGTGGCTTAAAAAATATTTAGGGGGGCTACAGCCCCCTAAAATAGGTCTGGCGACGCCACTGATTTGGCTAACGTCAATTACTGTATTCGTTTAAGTTAGTTATCTTGACTGACAAGTAAAAAGGCAACTAAACTTTTCCCGGTCTAAAGAAAAAAGTGGTCCTCCAATCACTTTCAAATGTTTGAAATATGCAAAACTTGGAAAATACAATAACCAGGCAATACAACGAAGACAATAAGCAAATATCATTCCTCAACATCGTAGAAACAGAGACGGAAAGACTGACAATTCACGTCAGTTTTAATGGAAATACTCATGTTGCTGTTGTTGCTAAGGTACGCAGACTGCGTACTCTGCGTACAGCTGGGGGCGCCACTGATCAAGGCAAATGGTGGCTACTTTGAAGAATCTAAAATATAAGATTTTTATTTGTTTAACACTTTTTTGGTCTTTGCATGATTTAATTTGTGTTATCTCATAGTTTGATGTCTTTACTATTCCAAAATGTGGAAAACAGTAAAAATAACAGAAAAAAACCTATAATTAGGTGTGTCCAAACTTTTGACTGGTACTGTATATTTTTAAAAATCACACTTTTGCATATGCGGGTCATTTTTGACCCATATTGCGCACTTTAAGAGGTTAGAATATGTTGTGCATCAAAGTGTTATGGCAGGTTTTGGTCACGGGAGGGCACTGTTTCCTCACATTTCACTGCGTCTGCTCTGTTGCCGACAGGGATCAGTTTGTCGTTTAAAAAAGTCAAATACTGCTAGGTATGGACAAATCAAGTTTGGAATAATTTGGACAAATATAGCAATTGCAGGGAGATTCATGTGAAAAGTAGAGAATAAGAGGCTGAATACATAAGATAAAAACAAGATCAAATGCATAAAAGAGGCTTTCTGTCACTAGCGTGTACAGTCGACTGTACTCCTGAAGTTAATTTTATAGATCTGCATACAAGAAATACAGACGGGTGATAAAATAAAGGAAAAACCAACAAAAAGTGTCTTAGTAAGGTATTGGGCCACCACAAACCGCTAGAACAGCTTCAGTGCGTCTTGGTATAGATTATACCTCTAGTCTAGCATAGGTTTTAGTCTCTGGAACTTTACTGGAGGGGTGGAACACCATTCTTCCAAAAGATATTCCCTCATTTGGTGTTTTGATGATGGTGGTGGAGAGCTCTGTCTTAACACATCGGTCCAAAAAAATCTCCCATATGTGTTCAATTAGGTTGAGATCTGGTGACTGCGATGGCCATAGCATATGATTCACATCATTTTCATACTCATCAAACCATTCAGTGACCCCTCGTGCCCTGTGGATAGGGGCATTGTCATCCTGGAAGAGACCACTCCCATCAGGATAGAAATGTTTCATCATAGGATAAAGTTGAGGTGGGCGAGGGAGAAGCTGGGCCTCGACTCAGCAGACGTGCAGCGGCTGACTCAGCGGGCTTACCCACAGCTCACGGCCGTGCCCTGCGTCAGCTTGTACAATAAAAATAATAAAAGTACAATAAAAAGAGTAAAATACAATACAGCAATCCCGTCCCAGCCCCTGAGCATGGACACACACACAACCAGATAAAAACATGACTTAAAAAACATGAAAATATTGCTATATTGCTCCCAATGAAAATTTATTGCACATCCAGTAGGTCTTAAAAGAACATACACTTGCAATTTCCTGACCTTTGCAGTGGCACACTCTTTCAGTTAGGTTCTGAGGGATTGTTTATTCGGTCTAGTGATATTGTGGTGACATTGCCATGGGAAACCGTATTTGCTGTTGTTGACTGTATATTATCATTCGCTAATCTTTTCACCGGGGCCTACTTTCCACAGTGTCACACTTTGTTTCGCCTGGTTTTAATTGGCTATTTGTATAAAGACTACACCAACGGGCACACCGCTTCATACCAAAATTCTGCTTTCAGGAGAAGCACATTTTTTAAAAGCTCATTTTTGACCAGCTTACATGATTGATGACATCATTGTTCCCCAGGAGCTGGAGTTTTAACAATAAAAAAAGAGCATGTGTGCTAAGTCAACCTACCCTGTATAAATAAAGGTAAATAAATAGTGCTACTCTGAAATAATTTGTCGATATTAGCCAATGCTACAAAGTTTTGATTTAGCTTCACTTACCGGAAAAATCTGTATGGAAATCAGTTCACCAACGATGTTTTTCTACAAAATAAAAAAGCGGATTGTGAAGCTGCAATTGGAATTTCCCACTTACTGATACTCCTAATTGTGCGCGTTTGACTGCAGCAACTATTGACTGACAGGCAATTTCTGAAGAAAGTTAATCGAAAGTATTTATAGTAGTTTAGTATGGGGGAGGGGGGCGTGTGTTCACTTCACTGTATTAACTTCCTGTTAATGATCATCTCTCAGGTTGCCTAGCTGTGGAACACAAGCTGTAAACCACTTCCAAGAAAAGTAAACTGAAAGTGTTTTTCACCAAAGGGAAAGCTTGGGACATTTGAAATGGATTACATTACATTACATTTATTTAGCAAATGCTCTTGTCCAGAATGACATAGGAAAACATTACTGCATTCACCTGATTTATTCAGTAATATATAATTTATTGAGTGCCAGACCTGACTATCGGCATTTCCAGACAAAGGAGAATATACAGTGCCCTCCACAATTATTGGCACCCCTGGTGAAGATGAGTAAAAAGGGTTATTAAAAAATTCACCGTTTGGTGAATTGGCTTAATCTCACACTGAAAAAATTTATTGAAGTCAATTTATTCTGAGAAAAAAAAATCCCCCATCAAGAAATAATTAATTTTAACAAAACCACGTGCGCCACAATTATTGGCAGCGCTGCATTTAATACTTTGTACAACCTCCCTTTGCCAATAAAACAGCATTGAGTCTTCTCCCGCAACATCTAATAAGGTTGGAGAATACAGAGCAAGGAATCTGAGACCATTCCTCTTTACAGAATCTCTCTTCCAGAGCACAGTTTGTAGCCACAGTCACTGCAGAACTTTTTTGCCCACATTCTCTACTGCACTCAGGACAATCCATCCGTCTCCCTCTGGGCAAACATCACAAAATTACAGAAGTAAGAACCAAAGCAACTAATACAACATTTAGAAGTGTTAGGTGAATTTTTTTATAACCCTTTTAACTGATATTTACCAGGGGTGCCAATAATTGTGGAGGGCACTGTATGCATCATCACAAATCACTAATGCAAATGAATTGTTCTAAGAAAAAAAGACCCACAATGCTGATCCTTACAGATGATCAGGGGCGCCCGCAGGATTTCTTCCTGGGGTACGCAAAAGAGTAGGCCAAGCCATAGGCTACATGAAAACAAAGCCACTACTTAGGACTAACGTTACAACGTAATTTACCGATATATTTTGCACTCATAAGGTCGCATATTACAAGAAGTTCTAACGTAGGAGTAGCTGTTACGCGACTTACAGCACAGTTAATGTTAACACAATGAAAACACTTCTGACAAGTCAATGTAACCAGGGGCGTCGCCAGAGATATATGTTTAGGGGGGCTAAGCTTGTACTAGGGGGATCTGGGGGCATGCACCCCCATGAGAACTTTTTTCAAAAAGGCAGCCACAAAATGGTTGTTCCCCATGAATTTGGGAGCAGCAATAAGCCTAAAATCAATAAATAATTTAGTTGTTGCAAAGAATATTTCTATAAATTGCTTACATATGTAGCAATAGGGTTGGGCTGATGTACGATACCATTGTCTATCAACTAAAATTTATCGGCATCGGCAACAGTTGACACATTGTGATGTCAAAGCCGATGTGTAGCCTATTCTAGTCTGACAACTTATACAAATTGCCTCAATGGCAGCAGAATTAATTTAGGCCTGGCCTGTAGATTAAATTTAACCAGTGATTTGTTTTTTATTGCAATTAAAAACCAGGTTACATAGCGTTCATGTACACACTTGTGATCACCCTTCATGAGCAGGTAATCATGTTGGGGGTGGGGGGGATTCCCTCAAAATTATACTCTCCCGTAAACGTCTCCCTATCATTAGAAAAAAAACTGAACTTTTGTAGCTTTATCAAAGCATCCTAACTTTATGAGTCAAATAAGTTACCTACGTAGCTATCTAACTGTAAATTATTATATGTCTTATCCAGGCTATCGCAGTAGCTAACCGAGCACATAAAACCAGAGAGGCTAGCTACTCCACGTTGCAGATGCAGAAAGTGAGTTCCGTTTTAAAATTTATTTAGCAGCTATAGGCTATTAGTAACAGGCAAGCTTCACAAATTCCGTTTAGGCATTTTAGTTGAACAACTGTAGCCATCTCATATAAACCTAAAATGTGAACCAGTAACTGTTAAGCTATAGGCTATAGGAACTGGAAAGGCGATAGGAGCCAGGAGTTTCAGCAACTAACATTAATATGGTTCCCATAGGCTATAATGAAGACACTCCTGCCTTTTTCTACCAAACTAAGGGATTAACAGTCATATTTTCAACTCAGGTATACCCATAATACATGACTTTACTTAATACAAACAACGTTATAGTCAAGATTTTTTTTACACATCGTAGACTCTGGCTGCTCAACATAGTGGAAAATGTAGGCTACAATTCATAAGTAGTTTGAACTTACTTATTTTTTTCGACATGGTATGGATCCAGCCTAGCAGTAGCACTTGAGAACAGACCTACAAAGCTTTTGTAGCTAACGTTAACTGTTAATTTTAAATTCTGTTAAGTGGTTTATGTTGTTACCGAACTTATTGAGCTCAAGTAGACTACTAGACTAGTGATTTGTTACAGCAGCATTGGAACGTTCATACTACAACCCACTCTCTGTCTGTAGCGGTCATTTGAATTGAGCGGTCACGCGGCTCTACCACACTGCACTCTAACCAATGGCTGCACTAGATTAAGCCTCCCCAGGGTCCTAGCGCCAGACTTTTACGTGTGCGTTATGATTCTGGAGTGTCAATGGCACATTTTGTGAAATCAATCTGAAAAAAATGTAATGATTAAAACTAGTGGCTTAAAAAATATTTAGGGGGGCTACAGCAAATTTTAGGGGGGCTACAGCCCCCTAAAATAGGTCTGGCGACGCCACTGGGCGACATTATATCCGGTGCTGAGGTTGAGAGTCGAAAGCTGGCCTAATTTGATTCTTTTTTATTTCTCGCTCTCTTTAGGAGGGGTTGCGTGTGATATTGGTCCCATGCGTTCGACTGGCAGGTACGTCTGTGTCTGATTGCACGCGTGGCAATAACGTGATTAAGTTAATGTTTATATGGTAACGTTATGCTCATTCGAATGCCTGGTTTGTCTTGGTGAAAATAATCGTTATTAGCGGTTGGCCTTCTAGCGATTCACCCAGACTGTTTGATGTATGCCGCTTGCTAAGTGAGGCAGAGGCCCAGTTGTCTAGCTAACTGGCTTAACTTTGTCTAAGTGGCTGGCGCTAGCTCGCTTTATTCTGTGGTAAACTCGTTGGGATCTTTTGTTAACTGCCTAGCAAACGTTAGCTAGCTTGGTTCCTATCGGTTTCCTGGCATTTTAAAGTTTGTTCTGATTCAACGCCAATAAAAGTTCTTGCCTGGCTACCTTGGAATGAGTAACGGTAAAGTTCTGAAAACATTTTTGGCATTAGCTAGCATGGACCTAGCTAGCTCGCGCAGTCAAAAACCGACTTTTCCCGTTGAAAACCGATGTTTTGGGTTAGATTATAATCATACACAACTGTCTATGTCCGAAAATCTCATGTTTAGTCAAAATAGTTTTATATGAGTTTTTGTGTAGGCTTACCAATACGCTGGTTTCCGGGGATTCGTGACGTCACGAGATTCTTAACATAAAAATGGGTGGAGTTGAGGTGGTCCTAGGGGTGGTCTCGGCTGGCCACGTGGTATAAAAGCAGAGACCAACGGGTTTTTTTCCCTCTTTGAGACTGAGACCCTTGTAGCCTACTGCTAACTAGTTAGTTCAAGTTCAAATGCGAATTGCTTTGTATTACTGCTAACGTTAATATTACGACTTATATCGAGCTACTAAGGCTACGTTCACACTGCAGGCATTAGTGCTCAATTCCAATTTATTGCTCAGATCCGATTTTTTTTGTTTGGCTGTTCACATTAATTTTTTAATGTGGCCCATATCTGATTCCAGTGTGAACCGATTGCTCTGCTTAAATGACCCGTGCAAATTAACAAAAACAAAAGACATAGCGCCTGTTACACAGCCTGCAGAAATAAACAACAACAAAAAGGAAGTCATCAAAGTCACAGCTTCTGCGTTAATTTTAGAGTTGATGTGCAGTGGAGCTAATGATACGGGTGAGGAGACGGGGAAAAAGCCAAGGTTTTTACTAGCTTTTTGTGCTGCCATGGCTGCTACTTCTGTGCAGAGTGACTCGTGAATGCGAGATCGGAGCCAGGAATGGGGGGACCGTGACATGTGCGGTTTCAGTGAAACTCAAGCAAGGCATGAAATTAACCTCGCTCACTCGCCCATTATGAGGACGGGCGAGTTAAGAAAATGGAGCGCTCGGCCGTTTGGCTAGTGAGACCAGTCGATATAACATTTATAAAACGGATAGTTCCGGGATGAAGATTGGTCAATACAGCGTTCTAGCCGTGTTAAAATACACAATATAAAAAAGCTATCACATGACACATCAACTTCATGTGTAACGTATAGCCTAACATCACTGCGCACCCTTAGATTAAACTATTGACACACTATTGGACCGACAACCACAACGTTCGGTAAGCAGCTACATGAGAAACCCGTGAATAATGAATACCGTGCAACAAACCAAGACAATAATATGGACAGTTCTAACATTATTTTAAATCACAAAACGGTTAACGCAGCTGTCCGCGAATGATATAAAAACGTTGCCTACTTCCGACTTATTATGGTGTATCGTTTGTGCCCCAAAAAATCCACTGCTTTGCACATTTACCACTTATCTAAAATGACAACACATGATAATATAATGTGAATCTATTGATAACCTACCCTGTACAAAGTTAACTAGCCCGTGCGTAGACGTTCTAATGCCCTGCTGAGTAGGGTGTATCTGCAGAACTGCAGAAGGGGCCTACAGCTTGCTGGGCGGGGCTTGAGGGGTCTACAGCTTGCTGGGCGGGGCTTAAGGGTCCTACAGCTTGCTGGGCGGGGCTAAGCACTAGTGCGCATGCGGATGGACCAAATTTGTGTTGCCAGAGCTTAAGCAGACGAGCAGACCTTAGTCTGTATGGGAGAGTCTCTCTAGCTCTGGTTAAAACGTTCATTCGGTGGAAGAAGAACCAAAGATGGCTTCCAGTGAAAAAGTAAGTACCTTAAGGGGCACCTTCGCTATTTTGAACATTAGGGCCTATTTTCGGTCTGTCATTTGCTTCAGTGTTGAGCTAACGTTAGCTAGCTTGTTAGCATGTGCACTAGCTAGCTAACGCACGTTAGCTAATATTCCCTGTAAACACCCAACCCACCCCAACTATGTGAATGTGAAGTTGCCATAATTTTGGCCGCCAAGTTTTGAGGAAGACTACTTATTAATGTTGAACTAATGTTAAAGCTATGTTAAACACGAACCATTTTCACAAGGTGGTCAACTTCACATTCTCTATAATGTCCACCGCAATACACATTGTCAACGTCGTTGTAAAAAACACATACGTTGGAATTTGTTGCTTATTCAATCATCAAAGCCACCTTGAAAATATGTGTAATGCTAAAACGAATCCCGATGCATAGTGCACACAACTGCGTTTTATAAGCTTGAGCAACATTCCTCTATTTTAGTCCAGAATGAGAAACATGACTTGATGCTCATATAGCATAGTGAAAACAGCAGAATCAGTTAGAGGCCGCTTATTGTTATTGTTGTTCTTTTACAGATTATGAAAATGCAGATCCAGAGATTAGTTTTTATTATCCTGCCGTTTTCTGTTTTAAATGTCGTTCGTTTTCATTTTCTTTGTCACAGTAACTGTATGTGTTGTCCTGGTCACATCACTATTAGACCTAACTATGTATAGTGGTACCGTGTAGAATTACCAGAACATTGCATTGTCTAACTTTTATTTATTTTTTTTAATTTATATTTATGCTTTTTCATATTAGTGAGCGGGAGGCATTCAATGACAGAATCAGCTGTGAAATGAAGAAACGATTCAAACATAATCTTTCAGATGTGAGTAATTTACTTTTAACTGCAAGACTACACCAAGCTGATCTTAATCCAGGTTGGTATTCTCGTTCTCTTCTTCATCATACAACATCTGATATCTCTCCAGGCATGTCAAGGACGATAGAGTGGAGGTGGAAACCGACCCAGGGCCCAGCAGAGAAGAACTGTCCAGGTCCAGTAGGCAGTCTTACTGTTCTCTTTTTATGTTTCAGCATGTTTAAATATTGTTTTTACTGTTCTCTTTGGAGCCATGGTATATATCAATAGTGTTTTATGTAAGTACCTGTATTATTCAGTACGTGACAAATTAAACTTCTTCAACTTGAACCTGTGCGTTATGTGTGTCTGATCATGGATTTGGATAAAAGCGTCTGCCAAATGATTGTAATGTAATGTAATGTAATGATCACCTGTGTGTGAACCCACAAAGACACAGGGAGAACATGCAAACTCCACACAGAAAGTACCTGGATTCGAATCGAATCTTTGCATCTCCATGAGTTCCTTATCAAAACAATAAGGGAAACGCAAAATAAACGCTTATCAAACCCAGTATATATAAACCATATATACAGAATAAACCATTAAGAGGATATTATAAAAGATGACCGAGATCAAAGAAGCACATATACCTCTCCCAAAATAAAGTTTTTTATCTGGTAAGAAGTGAAGGTAATTTGTACACCATAATCATGAGGGGTCAATGGCTTTGCAATGATGTAGCAGAGCATCACTGCATTCTGAGGAGAAGACTGGTACTCATCATCATCAGGTCGTCCACAGACGCGCCTCCCATCTTCGTCTCCAGAAAGTACTGGGGGGTCTATGTGAGACATACACTACTCACAAAAAGTTAGGGATATTTGGCTTTCGGGTGAAATTTATGGAAAATGTAAGTTCACGCTACAGTGATATTATACGTATCATGAAAGTAGGGCATTTAAGTAGAAGCATGCAATGGTGATTTCCTCATCTCAAACAATTTATTGAAACAAAAGCCAACAACAGTGGTGGGTATACCACAACAAAAATGTCAATGTCTCAATAACTTGTCATGTGCCCTTGAGCATCAATTACAGCTTGACAACGACGTCTCATGCTGTTCACAAGTCGACTTATTGTCTGCTGAGGCATGGCATCCCTCTCTTCTTGAAGGGCGGCCCTCAGGTCATTGAGGTACTGGGGTACAGAGTTACGAGCCTCTACACGGTGAGTCAGCTGATCCCATAGGTTTTCTATGGGATTCAGGTCTGGAGAAAGTGCAGGCCACTCCATTTGAGGTACCCCAGTCTCCAGCAGCCTTTCCCTAATGATGCGACCTCGATGAGCTGGAGCATTGTCGTCCATGAAGATGAAATTAGGCCTGTGTTGTTCATGCAGGGGCACAATGACTGGATTAATGATGTTATTCAGGTAGTATGGGCTTGTCACTGTGCCATTCACAAAGTGTAGGGCAGTTCTGTATTGACTAGACACACCTGCCCACACTGTAACACCGCCACCACCAAAGGGTCGTCTGGTGACAACAGTGGCTGATGCATAGCGCTCTCCTTGACGTCTCCAACATCGTTGGCGGCCATCATTTCTGCTCAACGTGAATCGACTTTCATCAGAGAACAGCACTGAGGCCCACTGGTCCCTCGTCCAGCGTAAATGCTCCCTGGCCCATGCAAGACGATGACGCCTGTGCCTGGTGGTGTGGTCAGGTACCCTTGCAGGTCGTCTAACACGCAGACCACGCTGATGTAAACGGTTTCGAATGGTCTGACGTGACACTTGGGTGCCTCTCACCTCCCTTAAATGTGCCTGGAGTTGAGTGGCATTCATCATCCGGTTCCGCAGGGCACTGTTCACAATGAAGCGGTCATCAGTGTGGGATGTGGCCAAAGGACGTCCACTTCTATGCCTTTCTGTGACTCTTCCAGTCTCTCTGTATCTCTGTTGCAACCTGCTGATGACACTCTGTGACACTCTAAGCTCAGTGGCCACTTCCCTCTGAGAACATCCTGTTTGAAGCCTCGCAATGGCGAGGTACTGTTGATCAATTGTTAGGTGTCGTCTTGGTCTCATGATGTCAAAATGTGAACAGCATGATGAAGAGGACTGTTTAAATACCAATTCTAATTGAACCAGGAAATTTATTGGTCGATTCATGGATCAAACACCTGTTGTGAATTTTGCCGTTCAGCTCCTTGTTAGAGAACAGCAAGTTGTGCAAAAAGTACTGAAACATTGAATAGTTGGACATGTGCATTCAAAAGTTTAGAGAAGGTCAAATTAATTTCACCTGTAAAGGTTATAGTGTATTTTAGGTTCATCCTGAAATTTCACCCGAAAGCCAAATATCCCTAACTTTTTGTGAGTAGTGTATTTCCTTTAGAGTGAAAGCAAAATGATATGTGTGAACACCCTATGGAATATGAACAAGTATGTTGTGTGCCGGGTTGCTGTGCAGTCATGGGAAAGTGACATGTCAGGGGTGACAGGTGGACCACCACTGATGTGTCCAGGCAGACCTCTTGTGGCTCATCCTCAGAGCTGAACGTGTCCTGGTCCTCGCCAAGGACTGAACAAGTGAGAGTACCTGTGATTCTCTTCATCTTTCCACTTTGCTGGGTCGGCAGCTTGCTACAGGTACAAGTAATTTTAACTCCAGCCCATTGTTAACCAACCTGTTTCCTTTCCGATAAATCCCTGCACAGCCACAGACACTAAACCAAAAGGAGCTTTAGCTGTCATGACATAAAGATACCAGACATCCATAAATCTGCTTATAGATCTGTTTGATAATGTCTAGCTCAGGAAAGGCTAAAGTAATTTTGTGTGCATTTAACCTCCTGCTATCCTCAAATTTACATTACATTTGGTTTCCTTGAGGTCAATTTGACCCCAGCAATTTAAACCTCCAGAAAATGATTAAAATGAAAATTGTAACCAAAGTTTATGTGTCAGGTAGGTCTACTTTACAAAAAATATACCCATGGGGTGCATGGGGACCCTTCCTACTACATCACACTACCAGTATACCCAAGTCTCTCCCAGCAAGACCATCACATTACCAGCTTAGTGAACATCACTTCCCAGCATAGACCAGCATCAGGTCTTCTGATGCTGGCCTTCTCTGTATACTACACGTTCACAAGAAAAGTTTTGGGGGGAGACTCATTTTGTGCACCCAAATTGTGGAATGCACTGCCAGCTTTCATCAGGGATGCAACCTCAGCAAACATTTTCAAATCAACACTCAAAACTCATTGTTCCAATATTGCTTTTCTTCCCTGATTGCTGCTATGTTTTCTCTTGTCATCCCTTACCCTAACCTGGGTTCGTATCCCTTTCCCTGATTGCTGCTATGTTTTCTCCTGTATTTAGTATCCTTAGTATTTTAGTACACCACTATGTCCTGTGTATCTTGTGTATTTGCACCATATTATCTGAATATGTTATGTGTATCTTGTATATTTGCATCATATATGTATGACTGTTGCTATGTTTACTCTTGCATTTTAGTATTTATATTTCAGTACTGTGTACCTTGTGTAGGCTGCCTTGTGTATAGTTGTGTATACCTTCTGTATCATTGCTGCTTGTGACATTTGTTGTAACCAGGGGCACCATTGTAAATGAGACCTTGGTCTCAATGGGTTTCCCCTGGATAAATAAATGTTAAATAAAAAATAAAAAATAAAAATGAATGTATTAATAATTTCTGAATGTATATCTTTGAATGTTAGTTGATTAATACATGTATATATGCGAACTAATACATACAGAAGGACATAGAATATCTATTAATGCAATGTTAATACTAAATAAACCAGGGGTATGCAACTCCAGGCCTCGCGGACTGGTGTGTATGCAGGTTTTTGCTGCCACCAGTTAACAATTATTTAATTAGCCCAATCGTTTACATGATCTGATATTTTAATCTACATATCCGCGATAAGAACAACAGCTGATGAATGTTCTTGTACCGGTATGCGTGTATTGTAGCGTTTTATCGTTCTGTAATTTACGAGTGAATCGTGATTGTGTGTATGACTAATTAGCTGATTGAGCCGTGGTAACTGGTGGTAGCAAAAACCTGCATACACACCGGCCCGCGAGGCCTGGAGTTGCCTACCCCTGAAATAAACTAAATAAAGAATCTGGAAACCTAAATTCGGTCCATCCGCATGCGCACTAGTGCTTAGCCCCGCCCAGCAAGCTGTAAGCCCCTCAAGCCCCGCCCAGCAAGCTGTAGGACCCTTAAGCCCCGCCCAGCAAGCTGTAGGACCCTTAAGCCCCGCCCAGCAAGCTGTAAGCCCCTTCTGCAGTTCTGCAGGAATCCCCTGTTGTTGGCCCTGCTCGCTGCATCAAAAATTACGTAAAAAGTCACATTAATTCCGATCTGACAGACTGCGGTCGCTTTGACACAATCGGTTATGTATGGGCATCTAATACCACATTCAAAAGTGCCCAAATGATTGATGATTCAATGTGATTTTCGCTGTTCACACTTCCATAAAAAAAAATCAGATCTGTGTCACATTTGAGGAAAAAATCGGATCTGTGCCACTTTTTACCTGCAGTGTGAACGTAGCCATAGAGTTATTCATCTACAACGTCTTACTTTGGTATCTTTAGCTAACTTGCCTGCATTATGCCAAGGAGTCAGAGATATATCGTTCCTCGGTGTAACGCCACCGGCTCTGTTAGCTTTCATAATCTGCCGAGAGACGGAATGTATCGATAAATTAGGTAATGCAAAGAAGTCTATTGTGTGTGAGTTTAGCCCCGTTTGGTCCAGACAACTGGTAACTGGTCTCCTCGATCGTGAAGACGTAGTTGTGAGGAGAGAGCAGGAAGGGGGCTGAGTTCAGTGGGGGCCTGAGTCAGTTCACCAAGACACACCCTTTCACTCCTTGACCGTATGAATATTCATAATATGACTACGTGGCACCATCGTCATATGACCACACCCACTCACGAGTAAAGGCCAGTTTATAGTCCAGCGACAGTGTCGCTCGACTGAAATCGCAGAACTTTCATAAACATTCTATTGTCGCGCTACATACACTGTGGTCGTTGTGGTTCGCAAAAAGTATAAACGCACTCCAGCGACATTTTACACTCGGGACAATGGAGGAAGAAGCAGCTTTTATAGGCTAGCCTACATCTCATTATGTCTGCTTCACCCCTTTTTTTGTCGGAGGTCTCTGAAATAAAGTTTATAAATGTCAATTTCGAGGGCACCGTATATTGTTTGAAATATAATTCACTGCGTCTTTCACACACACTAGGATGTGGGTTTTGAACGAGGTAGCAAATAAAACGTTCAACATCGATGCAACTCATATTAAACGTTATTTAGTAGGAAAACACGGAGGGCATAGCCTAGCCTACGTTCGGGATGTAAATAGCTAGTTACAAGACGGGACTCATTGGGGGAGCAGCCTACAATTATCTAGTTAGAGAATGAGGTTCAAGAATGTGGAGTAGCCTATTTCACTCGCTATCAGAATGCCACGGATCAGATGGGCTGTCACTGAGTCGCACAAAGTTTAATATGGCAAATCTAAGTTAGTTACTGTGAAAGCAAATAACTTTGCAATGCATTCACAGGCGCCTACAACGCTGCAAATGTGTAGCCAAGCTGAAAATGTGTCTTTGTAACCATTCACAATAGCCTACAGACTAATAGACTATCGTAGGCTAAATTGTAGCATTGGAAGCGAGCTGCTTCTTGTTTTGGATTGTAACGTTTTCTCAACCTCTAGCAAAGCATCATTCGGTGAAATTACATCGTTATTATTATTAGGCTATTTATAATAATAATATTAAATTGTGCTCATTCATAATGATATTCACGCGCTTGCTAGGTAGGTAAGCTATGGGTAGGTAAGCCGACCCTATGGTTGCACGCACAGATTTTTCCAACAGAGAAATCTGTACATTAACAGTTAGCTTATGTGCTAGCTAGTAAGTTGACAGCTCGACCGAAGCCTCCGCTGTCCAAGACAAACGTTACCATAACAACAGAGGCAGCGACAGGGTCAAAGTTGAATTTATTTTATGTCCCAGCGACATCTTCAGCGACCGTCGCAGCGACCACAGGACGACAGTCGCCCGAAGTATAAACCAAATGTCGCTGCGACCAGCGACATCCATGGCTCGTCGTCGGTCGCAGCGACACTCTATCGCTGGACTATAAACTGGCCTTTACAGTTCAAATTGGAAGCGGCAAAAAAGGCCTTAGAAAAGCCTCTGCAGTATCTCTTTAACTGACTTAACGCCCGCTCGCTAGCTAATGCTAATGTTAGCTAACGAATTTATCAAACAGTTAACGAACGTCATTTGGCTAACATTTGCTTCAAGTTGGATTTTTTGTAAGGTTATATAGATGTAGTTACTATTAATAAAGTTTGACAGTTTATCATTTGTAGGTTTATTTGTAACATTAAATAGTTTGTTTTTTTTTGTCCCGTGTTTTAAAAATCACACTTGAATTGTCCCTTTTACGCTATTTGTAACATTAAATTGTTTTTTTTGTCCCGTTTTTTTAAAATCACACTTGAATTGTCCCTTTTACACTATCAAGTCATTTGATCAGCTAGGTAACGTTAGTTTGTTTCTTTTGAAATAAACCCACCTTGTGTGTTCAAGTCCAGAACATTTTTGGAATAGGCACTAGGCAGAGTACCACTTAATATTGTAAAAGTTCTTCAACTTGAAAAATATGATTTGTCCCCCTCCAATATATCACTGTAAACATAACTATGTAATTTCAATAATATTAATAATAAGAAATGAAAGGACTTGTGCTGATTATAGACACGTAATAGCACGTTTTTAAGTTTCAAAAGATTGCGACCACCTTCCCTTGGCCTCACAATGGTTTGATCCACTGCACCCCCCCAGCCCTCAGCAGTGGCACATGATACAGTGCGTGTGTGAAAAGGAATCTGACAGTGGCAGAGTCTGTCGTTGGTGGGTGACCTCGAGAGCAGTGTGAAGCTAGCGACAGTAAGCGACAGTAAGGACTTTCGCGAGGGTCTGAAAATTTCAAAATAAAAGTTACAAAGCTAAAATGAGGTTCCATGTAATTAAATGCATTTAGCTATAATCGTACAACAGTTTTCCGAAAATGTAAACATTGTACTATTCCTTTTCGGCTTGAACTACATTTTCAAATAAGCATCCTAGAAAATGTTGCTGGGGTTCAACTGTGCTATACCTAGGCGAATTACACTGCACTCCTATCTAATGCTAAAGCATCACTTATATCATGCTCTACTTCCTTCCCTGGACATAATGTCTCAATGGTATGGGGGTGTTTTGAATACCAGGGACCCTCCACTACAAAGATATGGTGTCACTTATATCAAATAAGCGTCCTAGAAAATGTTGCTGGGGTTCAACTGTGCTATACCTAGGCGAATTACACTGCACTCCTATCTAATGCTAAAGCATCACTTATATCATGCTCTACTTCCTTCCCTGGACATAATGTCTCAATGGTATGGGGGTGTTTTGAATACCAGGGACCCTCCACTACAAAGATATGGTGTCACTTATATCAAATAAGCGTCCTAGAAAATGTTGCTGGGATTCAACTGTGCTATACCTAGGCGAATTACTCCTATCTAATGCTAAACTCCTATCTAATGCTAAAGCATCACTTATATCATGCTCTACTTCCTTCCCTGGACATAATGTCTCAATGGTATGGGGGTGTTTTGAATACCAGGGACCCTCCACTACAATGATATGGTCTCACTTATATCAAATAATTATATCAAATTACAGTGAAATCCCAGTTTCTTGATAAATGGATTTTAAGGTTTTAAGGTTTTTCTTCTCCTGAATTATTTTTCCATAGAGTTCAATAGGAAAATGAGTCAGGAGAAACAACCCTTAAAGTGATCTATCCATATCTACTGCATTTCTGGCAGCAGAGTGATGGTTTGAAACTCGTTTGATACCTCAGACCCTTGATGACTTACAGCCATTTCACCAACCATGCATTCCATAGTGTTCCAGCGTAATTTACAGCTAAATCTAGTCCCACCCCCCAATTCCCATGGAGATCCTTTCAAATGCAGAGAAGTTATAGTATTGCTTGTAAGAGTACCAGAAAATAAGATATCAATAGTCTTTTGCTGTTGTTGGGTCAAATACATCAGGAAGTCATGGAATGCAAAGGATATGCCACCTTATATTAAATATGATGACTTTATTTTAAGTTTATGTTAATTTGTCAATTTACTTTTGGTCCCCTAAAATAGGGGGGGCTATATTTAAAAAGTGCTGTAATTTCTACACCGTTCACCCGATTTGGATGTAAATGCCCTCAAATTAAAGCTGAAAGCACTTTGAGCTCATATTCATTATTTATGCTCCAATATGCTGTGGTAGACAGCTAAAATAACAATAACTTTGTCAATGTCCAAATATGTATGGACCTGACTCTCTCTACAATATATACATATATGGGGGTGATATGGGGGTGTTTTGAAAACCTGGGACCCTCTGCTTTTCAGTTAAAGTATTTACCTTAACTCTTTTTTTGTCATGAGTTTTTTTCCATGTAATTACAGTGTTATAACACCTATTCCATTGCACTCATGTAACTTGAGATTGATACTTGGATGCATGCCAATTTGCACATTTTGTTTAGATTCAAACATGTCGGGGGATGGGTACGGGGTGTCGAATTCTCACTCTAACAGACACGCTGATGACAATAGCTGTCAGAACTCTTCAAACTGTCAGAAGAACAAGAAGTACTTGAAATTGTCAGATCTTTCAATACCAAGGTTTTCATATTTACAACCATTAATATGGATATGTACGGGGAAGGATTCCGCCACAAACCCAGTTCATGGCCCATTTCGGAAGTCACTGGAGGACAACATAAGCTGGTCCTTCCACGCATCTCTCCAGACCAAAAGGTTAGCTGAACTGTTCCTTATTGTTTTTCTTTTCATGTAAATTTATGCTCTTTGACTCATTTTGTTTTTCTCCATCAGTTTGTTCTAGTAATTGGGGACTCCCATTTGCGGAGCTTGGTGGATGGGATTGTGGGCACACCAAGCGGGTGCCTGTCATTTGGGTACCTTTGCAACCCTGGGGCATCGGCTTTGGACCTCCAAAGGGAAGTGATGGGTGCATCAATTCCCGTGGACCCAGATATCGTGTGCCTTCTTGCCCCCAGCAACAATCTAACATCCAGCAGGACCATCGAAGGAGCTGGAAGAGATTTTAAGCTCTTGATCCAGGCTGTACTTTACCGCTGGCCAAAGGTACTGTGATTGTAAAAGTCCACTGTAAATCAAAATGATAACCTTGTTGTTAATGTATCACTATTCCATCTTAAGGCAGGGCAAGGGTCATTGAAAAATGTTTATTATGAGCTGTAACTTTCCTACTTCTTCATTTTCTATGCAAGATATTTGTCCCTGCCCATCCAGAGGGGCAATTTAAATAAGCAGATAATGTAACCACAGGTGCAGAAATTCTGGATCATTAAAGTGTGGCTAAACAGTATATCACATATTCAGATCAGTTTGATAACAGCTTTCCTAAAAACATTTTGTTTCACACAGGCATTTGTGCTGGACTTTCCACCACGGTTAACAATTGATTGGAGCTACCAGGAGATGCTAAGAAATGAATATCACCGCACTGCAGCATGTCTGGGTGTGCCCTACAAAGATACTGTAGGGTACTTTCCCTCGAAGAGACTCGACCAGTGGAGCAAGGATGGGGTATGAACAGTTTTTTGTACTCACAAATAACAAGGAAACTATTTGCCTTGAAATTAACTCAAAATGTATTTTTAATACTGCAAAAAATATGTGAAAAACTGAATTCATAAACAGGTTTTGACGATCAATGCTATATTTTGAATTTCTGTTTTTTCGCATAATAAATGTAATATCAACATAAAGCACAGTGGTTCCATAACTTGTGGTAGTACTGTATATACAGTTAAATGCAGAAGTATTGCGACAGTTGTGTCAAATTGGTTTTGTCCTTTTTACCAATCAAATTTTTATTTCAAATCAAACAATGACTATGAGGCAAAATTATTATTATTATTATTCGAAATGTGTTTTTTTAAACAGACATTATATTACAACAATGCCAGTAAATGAGTGTCCCCCTATTTAATATATACAGTGCCCTTCACTATTATTGGCACCCCTGGTACAGATGAGTAAAAAGGGTTATAAAAAATTAACCATTTGTTGAATTAGCCTAATCTCACACTGAAAAAATGAAAAAAAATCCAACCTTTAATTGAAGTAAATTTATTATGAGAAAAAAAAATCCCTCATCAAGAAATATATTATTTTTAACAAAACCAGGTGTGCCACAATTATTGGCACCCCTGCATTTATATATAGAATAAAGTAATCATTTTTAATATTTGGTCGCATATCCTTTGCATGCCATGAATTCCTGATGTCTGTGACCCAACAACATCAAAAGACTCTTTATATCTTATTTTCTGGTACTCTTACAAATGATACTATAACGTCTCTGCATTTGAATGGATCTCTATGGGAATTGGGAGGTGGGACTAGATTTAGCTGTAAATTATGCTGGAACAGTAAAAAAAAAAATCAGATCTATTTTTACATGCATAACACTTCTCACAATCTCAAACCAAAATCTTGTTCAGCTCAATTTTTCAAAGATGCTGAATTCTCCAAACTTTTCCAGTTATATCTTCATCATAATTATTAGGATAATTCACTCTTCTTCATACATTTTTCTTCTTTAAGGAAGAAATTTAGCAAATGTACCCTGGAAGTACAATGATGTTCTATTTGGGCACTAATAAGTGCCTTTTTAAGCAAAACAGGTACAAATTAATTAAGTATTGCTGTCTACAATTTTATGTATCTTTAGGGTACCACCCCAGTGACAAGCATGTATACCTTTTTAGCATGTGGCTCTGTTAAATATATATATATATATATATATATATATATATAATCAAAGACACCACTAATAGAAAATATGCAATTTCTTAAGAATTACAGTATGTGGTCATCAACTGGTATCTAAGTGAACATAAAATGCAAACTATGACATAATGCACATTGATGTCTCTGTGTTCCATATTCTCTTTTGGTGTAAGACTGTAATAATGCATTGATTGAGTGTATAAAGCAATACGATATATCTGTGACACTTTTCTAAACAGGTCCATCTGAGTGACAATGTTGGCATGCCCATGTTGGCACAAGTTGCATGGTGCAATGCCTACATGGAGCTCTTTGTTCCTTCCACCAATGTGCCAATACTACAAACCCCACCTCCAGCCCCCCCTAATCGCTTCATCCCAACCCTGGTGGTAAAGGGTGAAGTTCGATTTCCTTCTGTAAAAGACCCCATGCAGTGGGCAGAGGTTCACCAGAGCAGAGTCAGAAGGACGAAGGCAGATATACAGTTTCAGGACTTTTGCAGAGTAAGTTATTATTTTTAAATGAGTAACTTCTGTTATATATCAAGGGTGTGTACTATATGTCAAGTAAACCAAAAAGAAAATATTGCAGAACTCACTGACATATACCATCTAAACATTTGCATGATTTCAGGGTCTCAATGGTGGCAGTGTTTGCCATGTACTTGGCACTGCAATTGTGACATATCCAAAGGTGATCAGGGTGCAGAAGAGGTACAGGGACACATCAGAGCGAGGAGGACAGGCCAAGAAAGAGAGAGCAAGGAGAAAGCCAAAGGTTATAAACAAAACTCAGGGAAAGCATGTTGTCAAGGGATGTGATAAGCTAGTTCATGAAGTGCGGCCAAAGAAAAATGAAAAGAGGCTTAAGAACAGAAAAGAAAATGAAACAGGAAAAGGAGTGGTGTGTGGAGTGCAGGAGCGAGTGGCTGAGAGAATGAGTGACAGAGTTAATGAAAAATCAGGTGAGGAATATGGAAAATCTGAAACAGGACTGGTGTGTGGAGTGAAGGTAAAATTTGGACAAGGGCTACAAGATAAAGAGGGGGTTGTATTTGGACAACAAAGTAAATGTGGAGTGAATGAGGGAGCAGGTGAGAGATCAGGGGAAAGCAAAGATGAGACAAATATTTATGGACTGGGTGACAGAATGAGTGAAGGAGGGAATAGTGGAGAAATGAGAAAATACAAAAAAATTAACCAACAGTTGAAATTACATGGTGGAAGCAAACAAGCAATCAAACATCGCAAATTTAAAGGTAAAAAAACACACAAATTGGATATTTCTGAAATTGGAATGGCAATAAATATAGTTAAAAAAGAATACACTGGGGTTTTATTTGATCAAATATTTTGGAGAGAGGTTTCAAAAATTCTAAGATGGCCCAACAAGCGCCCCTGTGCAGCACGTAGAAGCATCAAACAACTACGTCAAATTTGGCTCAGCAATAAAGGCAACATAAAAACACTGGTAAATAAAATAGAATTTGAGAGTAAGAGTGAGACCCATTTTGAAGAGAGTCAGGCACAGAAATTCAATAGTAATACAAATTTCATCCCAAAAATTAATGAACTCACAAAACAAACCAAAAAAAGAAAAATCATACCAAAGAAATATGGGGATGAATGGATCATAGAACTACCAACAAAAGATGTAAAGGATTTCTGTGTTTGCAAATCTCCAAACAAAAGCAAAAGGCCAATGCTAGCCTGTGATATTTGTGGCAACTGGTATCACTTCCAATGTGTGGGTATATCATTTGACAGCCAGATTGACTTTAATTCTGTTGGGTTTATTTGTAGCTCTGACTCCTGTAAAGTCTGTTTAGAGCCAATGAAGACAGGTTTCATATTAAGAAGGGGGGGCTGTCATTTGTTAACCAATCTAAAAAATTATAATTCTCAAATACCCACTAATACTAATACCAAAAATACTATGAATAACTCAATAGGGCAAATACAGGAACAGAAAGATTGTATGTTATTGGACGACAATAAAAAAAACAGACACCAAAGTGATCAACGTGGTAGAAATAATAACACTGGAGGAAAATACATCTGAATGTGTGGATGTGCAGACCAAAGAAATTGTTCCAATAGAATGTGGAACAGAGCCTCTTGGAGAAGTAGAATTTATGTCTGAGAAGGTGGGAACAGACACAGTAGTACTGCTGAAACAGACTGAAAAGGTCCCTATTAATAAGGTGACTGATGAAGCTAGAGATGACAAGCTATTAATTAGTGAAGAATCAATTAAATGCATTTTATCTAATGAGGCAACAATTGGGGAATTCTATAGGTGTGTTCCTGATGACACCTATTTCAAAATACCTACAGAGTCATGGAGAAAATTGCACAGTACTAGGAAGGGCAGATACTTTGAAAAGTATTCATGGCAGGCAATATTTGCCAGCAGGATTAATGATTCCAATCCATATTGTACAATTGTCTTTAAGACCCATTCATTTTGCACAGCCAAGATAAGGAGGAAAAAAACACCATATCTCACAATAAGAGGTTATTGTTCCCAAAAATCATGTGGGATGCAGGTGACTGTAACAACAAATGATATAGATGACCCAAGATTTACTGTGTCTTACAAGGGGCAGATAATACATGCTGGCAACACATTGAAAGCAAGGCCTTTCAGGGCTCCTCAGAGGGTCGAATTAGCTGCAGTTATGGAAAATAGTTCAGCCTATAAATTATATAATGATCGGCTAGGCACTGCAGATTTGAAATCCTTGGCTGCTCAAAATCGAAGTGGTATAGGGACAGATACCGCAGTCTTCAGGAAAATCAAATCAGAGCAACATCTTAGAAGTTTTCTTGATATAGATGAAATTAAGGCACTTAAACTTTTGAAGGACAAATTAGAACTTGAAGATTTGAATAACCAACAATTAAAAGGATTTGTCCACCTCATACAGATATCACCACTTAAGGTAATCTGTTATACAGAGGGAGGGATACGATTATGGCATGAGATGACCAAGAGCACTCCTACATTTTGGGATGCCACTGGTGGTATAGTCAAATCACAAATCAATAAGAAACGCATTTTATTCTATGAAATTACAGTTTGTACACCATCAGTACCACACATATCAGCTCCTATTGCATTTATGATAACTGATGAGCATACACAAAGTTCTGTAGAGCATTTATTAGTTACAATTAGAAAGCAGGAATGGAAATTGTTTCAAAGTAATACACTACCAGTCCAAATGACAAGTGACAGATCAGTTGTACTCTTACAGGCATCCATGCAAGTGTTTAACAATGACACTATGGACACATATCTCCAGCGTTGTTGGAGAATAGTAACAGGAATTGCTACAAGGAAAGATTTAAATATTTGCATAATTCGATCATGCAAAAGTCACCTTATGCGACAAGCAAGTGATTTGTGTAAAAAACAATACAGTGGAAAAGATGATCGTTATAAAGTAGGAATGTACATATTCAGCCTTCTAGTAAATTCCAACACTCTCGAGGACATGAGTGCAATAATCTACGATGTTTGTGTTGTTTTGGGCAACAGAGGTCATTGTTCCATAATATCAGAGAGCATCTGTAAACTTAAAACAAGAGTTATGAAATTAAACAGCATTGAGTATAAAGACATGAACACCCCTAATGAACACACCATTGATGCATTACCTGATATGACAAAATCACCATTCTCAAAATACTTTGACAGTGTTAGGTCTGAGTCTAGAGTAGACACAGAAAATATGGATTTCAACGGTGAAAATCATTACTTCGGACCTGTCCTATTAGATAAACTTTTCAAAAATTTTCTCCCAGTAATTCCAATCTGGTCAGACCTACTTTCAGGAAATTTGTCACGGTTCTCATCTTCGTATGAAGACAAAATACCGCATAGTAATAAAACCACCTCAATTTCAGAGGTCACATTCAAAAACACTAAAACATTATTCTTGAACAACAAAAAACACAGAGTTGATGAATGCATACAGAAGCTTTATCATTTGTACCAAGCCAGAGAACGGGAATTCTGTGAGAAAATTAAAATCAAAACAAGAAAAAGGAGAAATTGTTTTAAAGAGCCAGAAGAATCCTGGGATAAAAAGAAAAAAGTCCCAAAACACCTTAGAAGGTCTTTCCAGAAGCCACCAGAGAAAAATAACATGTTTTACCTCAATACGAGGACCAAAAAATTGGCAACATCTGATGCTTTACTGTGTAAAATATGCACATTTTCTAATGAGTACTCAAACTGTTGGTTTAACTCCTCAGTTCAAAGCTTCCTGAATCTTAAATCAGTTCAAGTCTGTGTGAAAACACTAGGTCCACAGTACATGACAAGAATTCCACAGAAGTTAGCTATAATGCTACACCATGCTGTCCAAAACCCTGGTTATTGTTTTTTACCCAATGAAATTGGTCTTGTTCTGAGAGAACTGAATTCCAGCATTCAGTCGCTGACATTCAACAAACAAAATGACCCATTAGATTTAATTTATCCATTCATGGAATGGGTACATGAACTGAAAATAAATTCAGCAGTTGAGGTCATGTATATTGACAAGTGTGAATCATGCCAGATTACTGAAAATATTTTCCAGGAAAATCACAGCACATCTGTTATTAATGTTCCCATACTGACAACACAAATGTCTTTAAGTGAACTTTTTTTCAAAACATTACTAAAAACGGAAGTAAACAAACAATGCACTGTTTGTCAAAGACAGCTGCTTAGAGAAAGTATATGGGTAAATCCTCCTGACATTATGGTGCTTCATGTTTCTCGTGTCTGTGAAGATGGATCACTGCTGCGAACACCCGTTTTTCCCTCTGAGGTGATTGATATTCCTGTTGTAGGACAGAGGAAGCAGAGATACAGCTTAAAGTCTATTATATGCCATGCAGGAAAATCCTCATTAACTGGCCATTACTGGTCTGTTCTCATCACAGACACAGCAAAAATATGTGCCAATGATAAATATATCCACATCGTTAATAGTACCGAGGACAGCACTGGAGTCATATTTTTTATGGAAAAAGTAGGTAGTACAATGGCAAAGATAAACATAGATGTGAAAGTATCATCTCAATCACAAAATGACATTATCATACAATCCCCTCTGAGTCCTGATAGCCATATTAAAGATGAAACTATCCCTATCCTACAGTTTTTTTCAGACACCAGTGCTGTAAAGGAATGCCTCAGAAGATTAATTTTGGCTTATCAGAAAACAAAGTGCCCACAGTTTAAGTGCACCATATCCAAATTAAATAAAATTAATTTGTGTCAGTCTTTACCAGGTGCATTTGAGAACCCTGTGCAATTCAGTAATGTAGTTGACATCATAAGTAATTTTGTGAGCCAAAATCTCACATCAACATTTCTGGCAAACGATTTACTGCATTTACATGTCCTGTACTCTTTTCAATGCAACAAATGTAGTAATAGTTTAATGCATAGCCAAAATGAAAAAATTATTGTACTTACAACAAGTGATAGTTCTAAAAGAACTATTGAAAAATCAATAGCATGTCATGTTTCAGCTCCTAAAAAACGTGCCTGTACAATTTGTAAACATGAAGCCAACCTTGAATTAAAAAAAGTACATAAAACGCATTTACCAAAAACTTTGCTTGTGCTTGCTAAAAGGTCAGAAAATGAAATTGACGAAAGATTGACCATGTCCTCAGTTTATAACCGAAATTCATATGACCTTAAAAGTATTATGTATTTTGCAAGCCAAAAGCCTTTTCTAACTTGGTGTAAATCAAAAAAAGGAAAGTGGCACAGTAACACTTTAAACAATAATTTATGCACATTAAAAATGATCAATTCTCACTTATCCAAATCTGACTTTTTCCTTGCAGCATATGAGATGGAATCATGTGAAAAAGTACATGATATCAAACTTTATGAGATGAGTCACAAATGCACTGGCCAATGTCAGAATCAAATTCCTTTTAAAATTCATGAATTGCCACAAAATCCAGGTAGGGATATGCCAAATAATATATCACAAGAGGATCTAGATTTAATTAAAAGTGGCAGATGGTTAAATGACCGAATAATTGATTCATACTTGGACCTCCTGAAGAAAAACCTAAAAGTGAATTATGTATTCATGGTCCCTTCAACCTTTGTTAGCCAAAATTTTAAGAATATAGAGGTTCTCCCAAACATTTCTAAAAGTCATAGAAACTGGTGGTGCTTTGAAAACATTATAATTCCTGTAAATATCAGATCTTCTCATTGGGCTATCATTATCATAGAAATGAACAACAGAAAAGACAAAGAAAATAATATTACTCTTGGAGTGAAAATTCTTGATTCATTGAAAACATATGAAAATGACCTAATTACAGTGCTTTCCTCTCTACAAAAGTATTTGATTTTGGAATATTTGGCATTATTTGGCACAACTGTGAACTTATCACTAAATTATGAATTCTCCCACAACTGCCCACATTTTCACAAGCAATCAGATGCGAGTAGCTGTGGGTTGTATGTGTGCTTTTTTGCTAAAATGTTTTTGTTTGGTGGGAATATTAACAAATTTTTCAACACAGATATGAGAAAATATCTGCAACATGAACTAAGCCAACAAGCTTTACTTTTGTAATTCACAAGTAAAAAGTTTTAATATTTTCTTATTAAAGGCTATAGATACCGCATTTTTATGGAGACAAAAACATTCTTTTATATAATACATCCACAAAGCTTGATGAAAGATGCAGAATAAAAGTATTGCTTTTCCCTAAAAATAAATATTGATTATGAATGTATCATTACAAAAATTGTTTTACGGGCCGTAAAAGAGTGCAGTGTTCATCTCTGTCTAAGACGGCAGAGTTCCCGGTGTTGTGCCGTTCGTTTTTCGGCTCCCCTGCAGATCTCTCTCCCCCGTTCACTATAAACGCACTAGCTAAGCTACGCGATATGCTATGAACGCCTGTGCTTTTCTTTTACATATTTTCTCTAGTTAAAATGAAAATGGATTGTGGTACGAGAATTGTAAACACCGGCTGTGTCATGAAATGCAATCTCCATATGAGACACTAGGGGGGTGAAATGCTGTATCTATCGCCTTTAAATTCGCTGATTGTTGTAAGTAGTTCATTTGAACCTAGTTGTATTTTATTTCCTGTGGAAAAACCCATCCAGTGTTGCATGTTTACACTACCTGCATGTATGAAATCATAAAAATGTGTAAATTAAGTCTAAGACTGTTTGACTTTTATGCACACTTGTTCTAAAATTGCATGCACACGCCTATGTAGACGCACTTATATGCGCCATTAAAATAACATGTAAACAACTGCGACATGACTTTAGACCAGCTTTGTGGTGGTTGTAGCGCAAACGCTTTCTCAGGGCTCAAGATAGCAATACGCCAAAAGTTATCCTGGCCACACCTCATCTTAAGACCAACCCGCCCAGTTCACTTGCTATGGGCGCAAGATCACTTGGTATTTAAACAATGTGAGCGCTGGGCGCTATAACGTCCCCTGCGCCGGGTGTAAGATAGCAAAGACACTTGCGTTTGGGTTAGTGCCGCTTAGCGCCGGGTGTAAGATAAGGCCCCAAATCTGAAAAGTGACAAAACACCCCAATATCATGAAGATACTATGTCCATGGGGAGGCAGCAGAGCATGGTATAAGTAATCCTTTCAGTTCCTTTCACAAGTAATAGGAATACATTGTAATTTGACTCAGCATGCTGCAGTTGGACCGCAGTATTGGAACAGTTTCTATATTGCTTATTTGATATACAGTAAGTGACATTATATCAATGTAATGAAGGGTTGTACATGATGTAATGATATATAAAATAAAGTTTCTGGGATGCTTATCTAACCTGTTTCTACCTATTCCTACCAGTATTATAAGGTTCTGAGACGTATGATGTCATCCTGTTACAAATGGTAAAATTTGACTCATCAACTTCAATAAAAGATGAAGCAGTGTTAGACCCTTTACCCAAAGCATTGTTAAATGTTTTCTATAATTTTTTATTTCATTTATTATTGTTTGATTATAAAGTTTTTTTCTTTCTATTCAGTTTTGTCACATGATTCCTCAACTTATAGTAATTCTGCCAGTCAACGAGACAGCCAGACTCAATTGCTTTCCTCTTAGCAATATTTCTTTGTACCATACAATGTTTCGACTCATCGTCAATCCAGGGTGCCCTAACTGTTTTAACAGTATGTTTTTTTTTGCGCACGTCCAACACTATCCCCGCCAGGTTTTGATTAGGGCCCCCAACGGTCTGGGACCAGCTCTGCATGTAACCACAAAGCTTCAATGTCATTCATCATAAGATCATCCCTCTGCTTTATAGGAATATGATTTTGAATGTAAACAGCCACACCACCTCTATAAATATTTCTGTTTCTTCTGTAGATATAATAGCCTTGTTCATATAGTTCAGTATCATCAAATGACTCGTGTGACTCTGAGATGGCTAAAATATGTATATTAGATAGCAACAAACTCCAAACTTCCTGCACTTTATTTTTAAGGCTGCAAATATTAACGTGAGCAACCAGTTCCAACTCAAATTATTACAGCGAATAATGCTTAAGATGCATCAACTCTCCTAGGCTTTGCAAGGTGCGTGATTAGTCTTTCGTACCTTAGATAGGCGATTTCCCTCTCGTTCATTTTCTTTGCTCTCTCCAGCACAGCACAACTTGGCAACGATTGGCCTAGGTTTGTCCCCGTTAGGCCTGAATCCATCCCGTTTCCCTGTTCTGTAGCCTATGTCTTTGTACAAACAACACGGCAGAAAGTAAAAAAAAAATTTTTTTTTTAAACTTTCCAAAAATACATCGCCTATACATGTAAAGGTTAGTCCAGAAACGTAATTTGCATTAAGACAGACGAATAAGTAACGGATGAGCTGTTTTAAAAATGTTAAACTCGCATTTCTCGCGTTCGCGCAGGAGGACTTTTATTTTGAATAGTTCCCTGCGAATCTGCCCTCTTACTGTCGCTGACGGTCGCTCATTTCACGGTACTGACCTCGAGTAAGTAGTTAGTTCAAACAAAGGATATGTTAGACATTTCTTTACTTCAAACACATTTATAATCGTCACCAGTCTTCATTTTCGCTTTATTGAATTACAGGTCACTCTTTATGTTAGCTAGCGGTTAGCTGACGTTTGCTAGCTAGCTACAGTAACATCAACCAGTGTTTGCAGCTGTTTGAATTAGAGTCAATGAGAGAAGCTAGCAAAGCTATGTAATGTTCTTAGCTGGCAAGGTGACAGAGCGTTCGTGTCTACCGTCTGAAAGGCACTCAATGCACGTAGCTAACGTGGAAGTTAATCCAGTCAATCGCACCATAGCGATTTAGTTTTATGTTGGCAGGGTTCATACACACACAATAGCTGAATTTGCAGAGCTAGCGAGCAAAACGATGGAGCAAACTAAAGCAAACATTAGCTAGCCACCTACAGCACTACTTTTGGTGTCCCCCTCAGGAATTGTTCTTGATAAAATATCATGTAATTGTCCCCCCCAAAGTTGATATCAGATTTTCGCCCCTGCATTCTAGCCTCATATGGCGAACAATAAAGGCTAACCATGAACTAGCATTTACTTCTTGTAAGTTTTATCACCACAACAGTGAAGTAAAAAAAAAAGTCAATAAACTACGTTTTCTGTCCGAAATGTATTGTCAAGCTCACGTGAATTCACTGCGGTCTACGTTCTAAAGCTCCGGTTTGCCCTCCCTAGCGTTACCGCTAGCTAATGTTAAATTTGCAAACCCAGTCTGATGGGGTATGTTTTCTGATGGTATATTTTCTTTACTTGCAGCTTCATCTATCCTTTTTATCCCTACCAACTACACCCAACTCGACCCTTTCACCAACAACCCAAAGGCTCTTTTAAGAGCCATATCTATCTCAATCATCTGTCTATTATCAATTACCTATCTACTATCTGTCGTCTATTTTTATCTATCTACTATCTATCATCTATCTACAACCCAAAGGCTCTTTTAAGAGCCATATCTTTCTGTTTGTCTGTACCAATAACCCTGTCTGTGTGTCATTGACACATAATTATGAGTGAATTACTGGAGTTGGAGGATGAGCTCCAGAGTGCAGATGAGCTCTTGGAAAATCTGCTAGCAGCCGAGGTAAGCTAGCTGCTATGTATTTTCCTTGGCCATTGGGGGGGTAGTTTACATTATAATTATGCAACAAATTGAATCTGCTCTAAGCTGTCCTTCGTATACATAGGCTTAAAACAAAACACAATCACTACAATGTTGTAGCTGTCTTATTTCATTTATTAAATTTTATTTCCTGATCAAAAAGCAGGTTATCATTTTTCATATTGATATCACTTCCTTGGCCTATGTTGTAATTATAGCGAGAGGAGAAAAGGAGAAAAATAAGTGGAGCACCGCCTGTCCATTGGAGGAAAAGGGATGGTAATGGCGACATTGTTCATGAGCGCCCACAAGCCCTTAGGAGCCCGTCATTACCTGGTCAGTTCTCCGGTTTGCTACCCCTATATTTTGTATTGTTCATTTTTAAGTTATAATTTTCCACCATGTATTATAATGTTTATCAATTGACGCGTTTGTTCTTATCTCAGGAGCAGCCAGAAAATAGGCCAATATTATGCCGCTCAGTGTATACAGCCTTACATACTAGCTCCACTAGTGTCTCGTTGTCACCGTTACCTGCTCCACAGAGGGTGTTGTTTTGCCTTTGAGAAGGAGAGGGAAACAGGGAAAGAGTGTCTGTGGATCTCATAAAGAAGCAATGAACAGTCACTCTGGGGAAAATACAAGCTATGTCAGTAGCCGACTTAGCTGAAACACACTACAGTTAGAGACAGTTAACTTTAAAAATCTAATATATTTTCTTCTTTTTTTACTTTAGGTCGAAAATCTACTTTACAAAGAGTCGACAGACCTTGTGATGAACCATTAGGTTTTGATGAACACCTTGACTATGGTAACTTGCTAATCTTAGTTGTAAATCCTTTATTTCATACAGTTGTGTTCAAATAAATAGCAGTGCGTAAAAAAAAGTGAATAAAATCGATGTGTTCCTTGGCAAATTTTAACCGATTCTGCACATGCCGTTTTTTCAACAATGGTGCTTTATGGGGGCTTCTTGCTGATAGCTTAGCTTCGATCAAACGTCTTCTGACTAACAGCACTTACAGGTAATTTTAGATCATCTTTGATCTTTCTGGAGATGATGATTGGCTGAATCTTTGCCATTCTGACTATTCTTCGATCCGTTTTAACAGTAGTTGCTCGTTTTCTTCCGCGTGTTTCGGGTTTTTGTTGCCATTTTAAAGCATTTGAGATAATTTTAGCTGAGCATCCTATAATTAGCTGCACTTCTTTATACGTTTTCCCCTCTCCAATCAACTTTTTAATCAAATTACGTTGTTCCTCCGAACAATGTTTGGAACGGCCCATTTTACTTAGCAATTCAGAAGGAAATATATTTTATAACAATGTGTGAAACATTTGCTTCCCTTCTTCCTTAATAAAGGACAATTAATGACACCTGTTTTTTCACAGAATGAATGAATTCTCTAATTAAACTCCACACTGCTATTATTTTGAACACGCCCCTTTCAATGAATGAGTCAATTACTCAGAACAAGCAGCGTGCATGTCATGACAGTTGGGTCTGTTGTTTTTCTATTACACTACTACATCTACAAGTAAATGATTTGCCATGCAGAAATATCACTACTACTAATGACAGTGGTTGATCAGGTTACTGATGTTGTACTGCTATTTTTTTGAACACAACTGTAAGTATGTTGATATTGAAATAAGATGCATAACATGAGTATTTGGTATTATTTCTAGAGCAATTATAATATATGTTTGTTTGTTTTTTTGTGTGTGTGTGTGTGTGTGTGTGTGTGTGTGTAAGATCCTTTAGAACGATTGCAGAAGCTTCTGCAAACTACCCCAGATGCAGAGCCCGTTCCAGAGCCAGATCCAGTCGCCTGTGCGTCCTCTGATTGGAGCATGCGGCAGTCCATGAGCAGGGAGCGGTGGGAGGCAGCCAGGCACTACCTCCTGGATAGCAAATTTGCTGCGGCAGAGGTTAAAAGAAGCCAGTGCCACTACTGTGAAAGGGGGGCAGTCATAAGATGTCTGGACTGTCTACCCAGACAGTTTTTCTGTGGAGAGTGTGATATTGCCCATCACCAGCAGCACCATGTCCTTCACAATCGTGACAGTATGTTGCAGGGCTTTTTTCAAGCCATCCCTCCAACTGTCAGAGTGACCAAGGACAGTAATGGGCACCACTCCATTGTCCAGCAAGGTAGAGTTGGTTGTCTTCATACAGTATTTTCATTTTCCAGTCTTTGTAGAAGTCTACTAAATCTTAAGTATTTTTTTCACCAAAGTGCAAATTCCAGAAGTGACATTTTTGAAAGAAGTTACTGAAAATGTATTAAAGTGTTTGTGGGGAACAGCCTGTCTGCTCCCGATTGCCTTGCCAGGTTCATTTTGCTCCTGTGATGCTGGCTCTCTCTCTATTGTGGCTGGCAGACCGGTGGTTCTCATAAATATGAACGGTATGTGGTGAATGACATTGTCTTCTCTTTGTCTGTCTCTTTATCCATCTCTTGGTGTATCGATGTATTCCTTTTATTCCTGAAGTTATCATGCTCCCACTGCCCTCGCCTTTTCTCTTCTGACCCATTTCTCAATTCTGAGGGTCAGAATCATGAGGGGTTACGTGTCTGTTTCAGCTCTCCATGTCATGTTCCTTTCCTTAAACCACTACCATAATACCAATCTGCTAAATCATATTTTTTATTTTGTTATACGGATTGCTTCAATGCACACTTTAATTTCAGGCCGCTTCGATCTCAGCGTCCCACACCTGAGTTGCACAAGCTGCGGTCAACAGTGGGAGCCTGCAGTGAGGGACCTCATCGCGAGTGGACTGTGACCAGCTTCCCTCAGCTGTCAGACAGTATACTCGTTAGATGTTTTTGCATCCTTTGAGGAGAAGCAAATCATTGCACCTGCACTGTCCCGCTATGCATTTATTCAGATGCTGGAACAAAGGTCCCTGCGTTTTGGAAGGGTAAATTAGTCATCAAAAATTCTTTCATGAAATCAAAAGTTTTTTTCTGTTTTTTTAAGCAAGAGCACTATCTAAAATAGTTTAGCGCTACACACTTGTAGCCTTCTTTTTCTTTCATACAACTTATTTATTATGGCAACTTATTGTGTCTTTGCCAGGTTGGTAAAATCTGCCGTGACAGCTTCCAGCAGAGCTTTCGCCAGCATAATTATGTTGCGTCACAAAAATCGGAAATGATGAAGGAGGATCTGCTGATTTGTCCAGCTTGCCATCCAAATATGTTGGCTGTGTCAGCAGATGGTAATCGGAAGCAGTACCGTTTCCAAAAATCAAAAGGGTATTTAGTCTTTTTTTTCTCATTTGTTATAAATTGATTCCTAAAGTACAAGTCCATCAACAATACGCTGATTGATATTTTGCTGACATAAAAAATTTAAAATGAAATAAAAGTACCAGCAGACCCAATTCTAAATAAATCTAGCATTCTAATATCACCCGTTGACTTCAACTCCACAATAGTCACTTTTTACTTGATGCCCTGAAAAGATGGCTTTATTTACTATTTGGTTTGCTTGTACTTTCACCACTATTAAAAAGCATATATAATTAAAACTGGCAGATGCTGTGATCCTCGCGAGGGAGCCCTATTTAATACCATTGTCCCTTGGGTTTTAATTCAATGTAAATTGTCTCATTACCACAGCAGTCAAACATCTTATGTGTCTCTGATATTAGGACAGGTGAAGAGACTCTACAAAGATGTATTCTTTGCAAAGGATGAAGATGTGGCAACATTTGTGGAGACCATCCAAATGGAGATGAAAGGGGTAAGCACTCAATTACTTTTACTTTTTAAATTTAAACGGCAGTACACAAGAGGGTATGATATATTGTTTTATCACGGCTGTGAAAAGAAAGGATTGTATTTTACTGTCTGTTTGCACAGAAATCTGTCTTGTATCTAGTGGTGAAACAACAAGAGGTGCACCAATACCACTTTTTGCTGACCAAGTACAAGGTTTTGAGTACTAACCAATACCAAGGTCTAAGTAAAAGTCAAAAGGTGACTGTATTACATTACATTATAGGCATTTAGCAGACGCTCTTATCCAGAGCGACTTACACAACTTCTTATTACATTTATCCGTTTATACAGCTGGATATATACTGAAGCAATTCAGGTTAAGTACCTTGCTCAAGGGTACAACGGCAGTGTCCTACCTGGGAATCGAACCTGCAACCTTTCGGTTACAAGTCCAGTTCCTTAACCATTATACTACACTGCCGCCCACTGTGTTTTGCAGTCATTGCCCCGAGACTCTGGAACCGCCTCTGAGTTAATTCATTTGTACTCTTGCTCTTGGTTTTCCTGTGTTACCTGCATCTACTTATCTACATATTTTTTTGTGCTTGTATTTTCTTATAGAGACCTGGGAAGGGACAGTGCGGTACCACAGCATGGGCTGCAGCAAGAGAGGCCTCCCAGAAAACAAGCTCCAGGACAGATGAAGAGGGCATAGAAATAGCTGTCTGTCGGCATGGCTTCTTGTTGAGGGGGCTCAACATGTTTCGGGGGGAAGTGTTTGCGTACCCACTCTATTTACAGAAAGACCTTGCAAAACAGCACAACATCAGCTTCTTCTGCACAGACCAGATGTGCCGGTACTGGCCATACCTGGAGAGGGTGGTTGGCCAGTTTAAGGACCTGGGGAACCTCCTCAGCATGAAGCCAGTCCTCTCTGTTCTCCATGCCAAGGCCCACACAACTAAGTGTGAGGTAAGAATGTTCTACAATGAAGTGTGTTTTTCAGGCCTGGAAAAGTTATACAAAATTATACATGTGCAGAACATTTTGGAAATACGATGGGTATTTGTTCATAACTTGCTTTTCATCCGGTGAAATGATAAAGGCGAAGCTTGGTTGCTGGAAGATTTAGTTGTCTTTGAAGAAATAATAACCCAAATAACATACATTACGTCCTAATTAGTTAAGTCTCAAGTGATTGAGACTTAGTTATAGGCTTGGGACATTCGAATAAATGTTTCAACAATAAAATGTATCAATTGAACACCCACAAATATAGGTAATGGAAATTAAGTATTTGTCATGTAAAGTCATGGAATTTGATTAACAAAAATATGAAGGAACCCTGATTTATGAAACCTTAGCTAACACAAACATGTGATTAAATTTGTTAATGACTAATATAATAAGTCTTCTGTTTTGTACATGTTTTATTTTCTCAAATGTCCAACTGGGTGAAGATCACATGGAGTGGAAGGAATCAAACTGGGGCTGGCTTAACCCTTGGGGAAGAGGTATTGTGTTTTGTTGGTTTGAGTGTCAGCACATTATTTTTACATCAGTTTATGGCTTCTGTATCTGCTTCACTATGCTCTTTCAATTTGTGTGTTACTATAGGTGGAACAAGTAAACAGCTTTGTGTCACGAGTTGCTCTCACCACCAAGTACATGACTAAAGCCAGTAAGTGCTAAAGACAGGTTGACTAACATTCTTATATTTTGAACATTTTATTTGTTTATTACATCCGCCAAGGAGATTGTTTTCACTCCCGTTTGACTCTGTTTCTTTGTCCTTGAAAAGTAATGTTCGGATTGCCATAGTTTGCTGGGCACATTCATGACCCCAAGAGGAAGAAACCTATTGATTTTGGTGACCTTTCGTCTAGCACCGGCATCAGGCTAAACTTTAAATTTTCTCATTTCTGTAACTCCTGACCCATGAGTCATACAGTTACAAAAATGATACCAAGAGATATTGCTCCTCATGGACAACACATTTGCCATAATGGTCCATGAGCCAGACCAAATATTGGTAGCATCTACAGGAGTACCAAATTGTTTGTATGGTCTGTATGAATAATTTGCCGTGTGATATCCTTTCAACAAAAGTAGCTTAGTGCCTGTTTATTACACCTCGTATTCTTAGCATGATCCCTATAGCACCTATGAAGTCCGCCATGGTGGATTTTCCACCATTTTGATTTGCACCAAATTTGACAAATATGTTTTTCCTACTATAGCGAGGAGCCCCGTGAGGTTTTTGAGTCATTTGGCCTCATGGTGGCGCTATTTTCACAAAGCTAAAAACATGAACTCAACAGCTGATCATGATGACATTTGAAATATGTTGCAATATGTATTATTTACACAATTTATAAGCCAAATATAGTTAGATAGTTGAACCCATGACCTCCACATCCAATCAAATTTCAGAAAAATGCATGAAGTTATGTGTTACTTCTGAACAGTTTGTCTGCTTTGCACCAAACTGGATGTACAACGGTGTACCGTGAGGTGTACCGTTATTGTTGATACATAACATGGATTTACAGCCTGGACCTGTTATGACTGGCAATGTAGGCAACTCACGTTCCTGTCATCTACTCAGTAAAATGTTGAGTTTGAAAGTGGGAAGATTGTTAAGCCTTAGCGGAGGTCTGCACTCTACTGAGTGCATTCTTCTAATTTATCTGTTTTTTTAATTTATCTATTTTACAGCCAGATGTGACATCATCACAATGCATGTGTTTGGATGGAATGCAAGAAAAGCTGAGACTTTACACATCTCATTATCTCAGCGATATCGCAAGGTATTCCCACTGGCATTCCCAATGTGGCAATATTTGCCAAAGTGACACTTTAACACTAACACTGTATTCAGTTTTCAAGAGTATGATGCTGTTCTTGTTATCTCCGCTTTCTCATGTTGGTTTTTAGACTGTTCAGAGAGGAAGAACTGAGACAGAAAACCTGAGTTCTCTGATGGAGGAGTTAAACTGCTCTGAAGAACAGAAAATGCGTTGGGTGTCAGATGTCCAACAATGGGCTCTACAAGGTAAGGAGATCTATAATTATTGTATCATATTTGAAAAGTTAAAAAAATTAAAAAGTCTTTGACAATTTGTTTTGTTTTTTCCCCCAGGAAAAGGTAAGCCTCGTGGAAGTCAGGAGGAGTTGAAGGGCAGGATTGAAGGGTTGTTTGTCCGCCTGCAACAAAGAAAGAGGGACCTCTACCGCCAGAATGGTATTTTTTTTTTGTGCCTTTGGCAATTTGAAAATGCATGTAAATACTGAGTTTGTAATTTGCAAAATTTAGCTGTGCCATGTTATTATTTCATATACAGTCAAGCCGGAAAGTCTGCACACTCCTTTCACCTTCTCCACGTTTTATTACGTTACAGACATATTCTATAATAGATTGAGTTAATTTTTTGTCTCAAAATGCTACACAAAATTGCCGATAATGACAAAGTGAAAACAGGTTTTTAGACATTTGTGCTAATTTATTAAAAATCAAAATGTAAAATATATGTACACCAAATATGATATGAATTGATATGACACCAAAAAGTGAGCTGAGGTGCATTTTGTTTCCACTGATACTGCTTGAGATGTTTCTACAACTTAATTGGAGTCCACCTGTGATAAATTCAATTGATTGGACATGATTGGGGATTGCCAACATCTGCCTATATAAGGTCCCACAGTTGACAGTGCATGTAGTATACAGTGGAGGAAATAATTATTTGATCCCTTGCCGATTTTGTAAGTTTGCCCAGTGTCAACGAAATGAACGGTCTATAATTTTAATCGTAGGTTTATTTTAACAGGTTCATTCTGTGAGAGACAGAATTTTTTTTTTTAAATCCAGAAAATCACATTATATAAAAGATATAAATTGATTTGCATTTGATTGTGTGAAATAAGTATTTGATCCCCTAGCAAAACATGACTTAGTACTTGGTGGAGAAACCCTTGTTGGCAAGCACAGAGGTCAGACGCTTCTTGTAGTTGGTCACCAGGTTTGCGCACATCTCAGGAGGGATTTTGGTCCACTCCTCTTTGCAGATCCTCTCCAAATCCTTAAGGTTTCGAGGCTGTCGCTTGGCAACTCGAAGTTTCAGCTCCCTCCACAGATTTTCTATGGGATTAAGGTCCGGAGACTGGCTAGGCCACTCCATGACCTTAATGTGCTTCTTCTTGAGCCACTCCTTTGTTGCCTTGGCCGTATGTTTTTGGTCATTGTCGTGCTGGAAGACCCATCCACGACCCATTTTCAGTGTCCTGGCTGAGGGAAGGAGGTTGATGCCCAAGATTTCACGGTACATGGCCCCATCCATCCTCCCCTCAATGCGGTGAAGTCGTCCTGTCCCCTTAGCAGAGAAACACCCCCAAAGCATAATGTTTCCACCTCCATGCTTGACGGTGGGGATGGTGTTCTTGGGGTCATAGTCAGCATTTCTCTTCCTCCAAACATGGCGAGTCGAGTTGATGCCAAAGAGCTCGATTTTGGTCTCATCTGACCACATCACCTTCTCCCAAGCCTTCTCTGAATCATTCAGGTGTTCATTGGCAAACTTCAGACGGGCCTGTACATGTGCCTTCTTGAGCAGGGGGACCTTGTGGGCGCTGCAGGATTTTAATCCATTACGGCGTAGTGTGTTACCAATAGTTTTCTTGGTGACTGTGGTCCCAGCTGCCTTGAGATCATTAACAAGCTCCTCCCGTGTAGTTCTGGGCTGATCCCTCACCTTTCTCATGATCATCGATACCCCACAAGGCGAGATCTTGCGTGGAGCCCCAGACCGAGGGTGATTGATGGTCATTTTGTGTTTCTTCCATTTTCGAATAATCGCACCAACAGTTGTCTCCTTCTCACCAAGCTGCTTGCCGATGGTCTTGTAGCCCATTCCAGCCTTGTGCAGGTCTACAATCTTGTCCCTGACGTCCTTAGACAGCTCTTTGGTCTTGCCCATGGTAGAGAGGTTGGAATCTGATTGATTGATTCTGTGGAAAGGTGTCTTTTATACAGGTAACGAGTTGAGACAGGTGTCTTTTATACAGGTAACAAGTTGAGATTAGGAGTACTTTCTTAAAGCGAGAGGACTAATCTAACCGGTCTGTGGGAGCCAGAATTCTTGCTGGTTGGTAGGGGATCAAATACTTATTTCACTCAATCAAATGCAAATCAATTTATATCTTTTATATAATGTGATTTTCTGGATTTTTTTTTTGATATTCTGTCTCTCACAGAATAAACCTGTTAAAATAAACCTACCATTAAAATTATAGACCGTTCATTTCTTTGTCAGTGGGCAAACTTACAAAATCGGCAGGGGATCAAATAATTATTTCCTCCACTGTATGTCTGTAACGTAATAAAATGTGGAGAAGGTGAAAGGAGTGTGCAGACTTTCCGGCTTGACTGTATATATAGAACTTGTGCATACTCTGCCTTGCCCAAAATGAACTGCTTTAAAAATGGTGACAGCTCTCCATAGTACTGCTGCCTAATGGAAGTTAATTATGCCACGTGTTTTACCTTATTCTGTGTTATATATAACCGTCTAATAGACAGCAACAAACAAAGGTTTCGGATCAGAAAGACCATCACTAAAACAAAGAAGCAGTTGACTGAGGCCATCTCCTGCTACAATGAGGCGGTTACTAATCTGACTGACAAGATCAGCTGTGACGGCAGCAATCCAGATGTGGCATTCATCTGGCCATGGGAGGAACATGCTGATGGTACCATCCTACTACTAACTGAAAGCCTAATCCTAGGTTTTGTCTGAATTAAACAGTGTTAGCAAATTCTCTCACCAGACCCCTTTGCTTTGTAGCTAAGTGTGCAGTGTCATATTAAAGGCATTAATTTTTTTAAATTGGCTTCGAGTGCAAATCATTCATGTTTGGAGAAACTGCATCCTCTTAGCTTTTCTGCCCAACCATTCATTTGTTATTGCCTTGCATTGTACACATCAAGGTATAACCAAGAAAACCTGGGATAGAACTGTTTAAGCCAGTTGGGGAGGGGAGTGGACAGGAGAAGGTGGGTGGGCAGGGGTGGGGAGGCAACATGAGGATGAACATCTGGCGCTTGTCATATTATTGTTTGTTGTGAGCTGAACCTGTCAACAATCAAGGCTTTGACATAAACAAATGTGTCCTTGCAGGTTCCAGTGTTGGATTGGGGTTGAGAAAAAAATTGTTTGACCAGGTGATGCTCGTTGAACGCCTCACCGAGGAAGAAGGCATCCTTCTGGGAGAGATGGCCCAACACTGCTGCTACAGCCTTATTCCAAAATTGATTAAATTCATTTTTTTCCCCTCAAAATTCTACACACAACACCCCATAATGACAATGTGAAAAAAGTTTTTTTGAGATTTTTGCAAATTTATTAAAAATAAAAAACTAAAATTTCTCATTTACATACATACAAGTATTCATACCCTTTGCTTTAACGTATTTTTAAAGTATCATATTTCATATTTGGTCGCATATCCTTTACATGCTGTTACTTCCTGAAGTCTGTGACCATCAACATCAAAAAACTGTCGATATCTTATTTTCAGGTACTGTTACAAGCGATACTATAACCTCTCTGCATTTGAATGGATCTCTATGGAAATTGGGGGGTGAGACTAGATTCAGCTGTAAATTACACTGGTACATTATGGAACACATGGCTGGCTAAATGGCTGTAAGTTATCAAGGGTCTGAGCTATCAAACGAGCCCCAAACCATCACTCTGTTGCCAGATATGGAGTAGATGTGGATGGATCACTGCAAGGGTTATTTCTCCGGACTCATTTTCCTATAGAACTCTATGGGGAAAAAAGTCAGGAGAATACAGTCTATGCGACGACACCACTTGGACGCCACCGTTAATCGTGTATTAGCTGGTCAGCTGCTTGCTTCCCGTTACATCATGTTGCCTACATGAGGAAGGTGCTCCATTCGTTTTAAATTTAATTTAGTTAAAGTAGGCTAAATTTTCCTTACATATTATATTTCATTTAGGCTATATCAAAACAGCCATGAGTTTCTATTTTGTTTGAACATATTTAATGTAAACAAAAATATTTTAAAACTACTGTTTGTTTCAATGGGAAACGCAACGTCAGACCGGCTGTTCGTGATGACGATTCTTTTGAATAAAGTCCAGTTGTAATTTAGCCGGACATTTGTCAGCTAAGGGCTAGCACTAGCATCCACTTTTATAGCCAATATCTGCGGACTTAACTAACTGAAAAGAGAAGAATTTAACTTATTTTAGCAATTTACAACTCAGAAGCATTTATCACCATATAAGCCCAAGCCTGCCCATTTAGTAGGCTCCCACTAGCAAAAACCTCTCCACCCCCACAAGCTGTCACAGCGTAGCGCCATTGTCACCGTTAGCTGCGATGGATTTCGTAGGTGTCTCGTAGGCCGACCAAGCTTTTTAAGGAAAGAAAAGGAATTAAGCATTACAGACAAAAAAAACCCGAAAGATGACCTGGAAGTAAATATATTTTTATTTGTCATAAAAGGTGCAATGTTCGGAACATTGTGTGCTAATGTCAGCTAAACATCATTCTCAAACTAGGGTAACGTGAGTGGGGACAGACAGATTTGCACTAGTCTAGACTAGGTGGCGAGCAAGGGAACACTATCATAGCCTGCTATATTTTATTTTAATTTCGGTTCTCTAACGTTGAGTTCGACTAGGTTGAAGTGAGCCGTGAGGAAAGACCGCAGCATCAGTTCAGCCCCTTCGACAGCCGGCCGGCTGTGTTTTCGCTGTAGCTAGCTTAATATGTTTTCTGCTGCATATCCGGCTGCCACTACAGCCAAAGGCAAAGCTAATAAACTCAACAAGCGATAATTTATTTACATATGGTGAATTCAGGTATTGTGGGACACTTTTTGGTAGGTGCTCCAGGAGACGTACAAAAGGCCTGTTTACTTACTCCAGTGATGTTTCTATAAATAAGTTCATGCCTTCTTAACATTTATATGTTGGAATTAAATATAAATACATGACTCTTTCCAAGCTACACACCTTCAAACATCACATGACCCCCTATCTCACTCAGGCAGTTTGTTCAGGTATTGTGGGACAGCTTGTTTGGTAAAGTGGGACAGTCATTCTAAATTAAAAAAACAAGCTTCTTGTAGTGAATTAAAACCTTACAATTAAAAACTAACAATACCTTTGACCCTTCTCTGCAGTGTAGATTTAGGGACACCCCAAGCTCTTGCCAAAAAACGGAGTTTAACACCTGTCCAGACTCCACTAGCTCCCTATACTCATTAATTGCCCCTATACTCATTCTATCTTCACTCCACAAATCATGCCTCGTTACCTTTACTCCTCCCTGATTATGCTGATCATCCTTCCTTCCTCTTTTCTTCCCTTTCTCTGCCTTTTCCCTGACTCCCTTGGGGCCATTATCTGCAACACGTATTTTCACAAAGGTTAAAATATTGTGAAATCTTTGTTTAACAGCACTTGTACCACATTTAATGTATTCATGTCAACAACAGACATCTTTTTATTTATTCATTTATCTATCTACCAGTTATATAGGTTAACCTGGTGATATCTATCTATCTGTAGTCCTAGGCTATAATGCTGGGTAAAGGGGGAGCGGTGGATGTTGTAGCAGGACCATGGGGAGTGATGTATTGTGGGGTGTAAAATAGGCATGCTGATGCTGAATACATATTTGCAAATAAATTTAGGCTCTGTAATAACATGTTAATGCATATAGGTTAGCCATATTATAGTTTTACAACATAAATAAAGCATTAAATGCTGTCCCACTTTACCTGAACAGTGCTGTCCCACTTTACCTAGCATGTTCAGGTAATGTGGGACAGTGCCATAAAACGTTTTTTCACAGACACAAAATTATATTTTACAAATATTTTTCGTGTGTTTTAACCAGTGGTTAAACCACTTCATTATGAACTTGTAGAACAGGTTGTAACCTTATTTAAATTCCACTAAGAGCCTTATGTTTGAGAAGTGAAATGTCATTTGCCACCGAACTTACCACGTGCTTCCACTGAGAAGTCTTCCTGTAAAGATAGACCACGCCCCTTCTGATGATGACCGAGCAATCAAAACCATTGTTTTATGACAAGAGGTATTGTAACAAAAATTCAAGAACAGTTTTGGTTATTGGCTGTTGATTTTCACATAGCACATAAACCCAAAGCTTAGCTGTCCCACAATACCTGATGTCCCACATTACCTGAATCCACCCTACACTTTAGAGCAGCTTCTCTTTTCAGTCGAGCTTTGTTGGTCTTTCTCTCTTTTGAACCAGAATCGCGTTTCCCAAAGTGTTTGACATTAGGCGCCGTTTTTGATAGTAGGTTCTGAGATTTTGTTAAAGACAGTGAATTGCTTCCTTGACGATAGCGCCCCGTACGATGCTCGAATTCACCAACAACGCCCCCTTAACCAATCAGATCTATCCATGATATTATGCCCCTCCATAGCCTCGTCTGTCATCCACCTGACTATCAAAACATCATAGGCTACTATTACTGTATAGAAAAAATAAAATAATAACTTTCGACTGGCGACTGTCATGCCCAGGTTGTTGGTATGCCATGCTGGCTGCCTTACGCAAGGTTCGTAGGCCTACTCTGCGTGTAGGGAGAGCCGGCTCTGCTGATATAGCACAGTGGATACCCACCGCTTTAGTCATTTGCATGTTCTAATAATTATTCTAAGGTTCCCTCGCCTACATTTTCAGTACCTACACCCGCGATGCAATGAAACCATCCACACCGAGACCGCGAATATCGGCGCAACTACGTTAGGTGATGCTGTCGGCTAAGTTGCGTTGCAGACATTTAGCCTACTATATTACACCGGTTTCAGTTCCATATCGCTTTTATGAAATGGACAGATATCTTTAAAATCAAGTAGCCTAGCCTACAACTAAGTAGCCAAATTCTCCAGAATGGAACTCTCATTGCTTTGAAACTGAATCCGATTTCGAATATCACACTGAATACAGAATAGCGGTGATTGGATCCTTTGTTTAGCTACGTCACAGAAGAAATATCCTAGCCTAAGAATATATAATAAGGAAATAACCACCAACTCCTGAAAACAGTGAAACATCACTCGTTTTATCAAGTAATTGATTATCAGTCATTTAATCTATTGCTTATTTTCATTGAAAGGAACAATGCCAAAGAGGAAGATATCATGTAAGATCTTTAGATTTTTAGGCATCCTTGAATTTGAAAATGCAAGCTTTATTAGATTAGGCATGGGCATACACCACAAAGAATGAACATTTAAAGATTAGGCATATAGTCTACCACAATTAGAACGCGGGCTATCAGTTATTAATATGAATTGCACAAAATACGTAGTGTTTGATCTATCATTTATCATCATTTGTGTACGCCATACACTAATTGGCCCTATGTTGTTTTTTGGGGCAGTGAACTTTATTTATTTTAGTCTCAAACTTTATTTCAGTGTAAAAATTACAATGAATCTAGAAAATTGTATTAAGATGACTGGCAGATTCTGAGTGTTGCATTTCGTTCAGCCTCGGAGGATTGCCATCCAGAACAGGATAGCAGCGACACCTACGCCGATAACTTTGGTTTCTCCAGCTCAAGAAACTTCAATCGCGATCCCTACAATCTTCGAGGTTTGCAATGCATCGGCTCGCTTTCCCCAACAATTAGGACCTTTTTTTTGTTATTTCGCAAATCAACATGATTTTAATTGATGGGTAACAGCACCGTTATCCTTTGAGACATTTATTCCCTTACTTGCAGCAACACTGGCAGGGAGTCTTCAGAAAGTGTAGCCGACATGCAGTTTATGGAGAGCTGATCTCAGATCAGTGTGCTTTAATCAATACATGATGCACCATTGTGCTTCTATGGTGATTATCACACTATTGGATAAATTAGTATTCTCATGTTCTGCAAATTTTTCTACAGGAATATATTCTACAGATTTCTGTATTTACTGATTTATCAGTTTATGCAGCAGTTCTTAGTAAAATCTTCCAGACATCCCGTTAGTTACAGGATTCGTTCACATAAATTGGCACTTTCTGTAGATGCCCTCAGTGAAAGCAATTTTCTTGGAAATAGTACAAGGTTGAATAGAAGAAAAACAACCTCCTGGCAATACATAACAGCCAACTGCTACTATTTTGCAGTGATTTCATCCTGTGCTGCTCAGACAATTAAACTTACCAATCATATATTTTAAAAATGCACTGATGGAAATATCCAAAAAACAGACATTTGGGTCTGTAGGTACTGCCATCCCTTTATTGCTTCTTGCTAGCCTCCACTTTTTGAACAGAGAGGAGTGGTAGATTCAGACCTTGCATGTCCTTTTTAACCAGAGAGGAGAGTTGAGGAACCAGAGGAGGGAACACCTGTAGGGCAGAAGAGATCACTGCCACCCTCTGTGGAGGAACCAGCCAGTAAGAGAAAGCGAGCGCAAGAGAGCGTCCAGGCATTTGGGGACAAATCCTCCAGCAAAGCCAAACGCATAAAGAGTGCACAGAAAGGTTAGGACCATATAGCATTGAGCTGCAGATCATGCACTACTGCACACTAACAGTGCTTTTATCGAGGGCGGTAAGGCATATACACCTCATTGCTACATTAAACTAAACAAGTCAATGTAATAAAATGTAAAAAAAAAAAAAAAATGTAATGAGCCCCATATTGACATATACCCAGGCATCACCATTGTCTTCAGACATCTTTGCGTTTTGAGATCATTTTATGAGACGTCTTAAAGACTAAATTGAGATGTAAATACCATGATTAATTTAATGGACTGTATAATATATAATTTTTTGGCACATTTTGAATGATTTTCATAAAGCAGTGATCTCCAAATACTGTTAGACCCCCTTTGACAGGCTTTTTTATCTAGGGTCAAGGTTTGAAGAATATTTGAAAAATACAGGATGCTGTTTGTCATGTGCAATACGGTAAAGCCAGCATTCCATGATTTAAGCAACTGTTGTCTACCTGCTTTGTATTTCAGCAGGCGTAAACAAATTCTACAAAAAAGGACAATTGCTCGGGCGAGGGGGATATGGCTCGGTCTATGCAGGGACCCGCATGTCCGACGGACTGCCGGTAAGACACCAACTTCTCCATGCTCTGTGCCCACAAAGAGCCTCTGAAATCTTCATCTAGACTCCATAACAACACGTGTAACCCTCTCTGCTCAATTGTCAGTTTATTTTCTTCGGTTTTTCATTTAGCCTACAGTCTTGTGTTACTCTCATGCATTATGTTTACATTCTTAATATGATTATCTTATGACAAACTTCTAAGAATTATGGCAAGAATCTTATGGCAAGTTAAAGAATTAATAGTTTTTTTCTTTATTGTCACAAAACATGTGTGTTTACAATATCAATTCTCTCACATGTTTTCATCAGGTGGCCCTCAAATATGCAAGGAAAGATGAGGAACTGCAGCTGGTAAGTACCTCTTCCATAATTTATGGAGCCTCACACGAATGTTGTATCTTGTGAAATAGAAGCTCAGGCATGGATAAACAAAACCTAAAAACTACCAACACCTGGTAGTTTTGAGGTTGTCAAAATTAGCAAATAACTTGAGTCTAGCTAAATAAACCCAAACATGATGCCCAAACCTTATCTGTATGGCTCTATGAGTGGGCCAAACTCATCGCAGAATATTATTTTGACTCTGGGAGTTGCGTGACCTGTCGAGAGTGACGAATAAATAATGAGCTATCCAATTCAAAGCATTTGCTAATGTTCGTCAAATGGTACATGTTTTAAAACACAACAGAAGGACATGCCTAAATTCTGCACATAGTCCCAAGATAACATTTGGGCTCAATAAACGTTTTGTAACGAACACGATGGATTTATTTGAATAAATCAAAAACACGGTTTAATATTTCTCGCTTTAATATTTGGAGTAGAGACTCACCTCAAAATGTGTTTCTGTGTCAAAGTGACTCAAATGATAATGGAGCAGGTCACATATGTATTTGTTCAGTTTATTGTTCATAGGGAATTTTGGAATACTCTTGACTTGAATGAAACTGGAAAAAAAAAATTGATAGCCTGCAGTTCACTCACTGAGCCATGATATGTGCTAATGTGGTCAGCTCTCAGCAAAACTGCCTGACTTCTCTCCACAGCCTGGATTGGAAAGGCCCATGCCCAAGGAAGTTGGATTATTTCAAATGGTTAACACCCCATCGTCTCATCCCAACATCTTGAAACTGTTCGACTGGTTCGATAGACCTGCGTCATATGTCATGGCAATGGAGCGTCCAGACCCCTGCATGGACCTGTTCACATACTGCCAGGAACAGGGGGGTGTCCTGGATGAGGACCAGGCACGCAGTGTAACCCGCCAGCTGCTGGGGGCGCTGCAGCACTGCCACGACCACGGAGTGGTGCACCGTGACGTGAAGCCCGGGAACATTCTAATCCAGACGGACACAAAAGAGATCAAGCTGATCGACTTCGGGTGTGGGGACCCACTGAAGGACACCCCATACACAGACTACGCAGGTCAGTGAGAGGGGGCAGTTCATGCATCTTAGTCAGTGTTTGGAAGCTTAAACGCTGACAGTGATGCATAAGGAAATATAGTTTGCAGCATAGTCATCAAATCATTTTCTTGGTGGGACTGCTGGATGGCTCATTTTGTTAAGGCACCACACTGTGGTGCATGAATGAGCCTCACGGCCTCTGATCGAATCCCGACTGTGCCAGTGATGACTTTGGCCGGTAGCTCCATAGTGCAACGCGCAACTGACAGTTACATTGCCCAGGGAATGGGTGGATTCAGTCCGATAAGGTTCCATGTGCAATGCTATCTATGACCCTTTCAAGAAAGATCAAATGAAAAGTCACCAGTGTAAGCTAAACTTGCCTATTATCACATGGCAATTCCTGATGTCAGTTTTTCCCCCTCAATGTGTAGGTCCTCAACACTTGATTAGATGCCACCTCACACAACATTTTGTGAAGAGCTGCCCCTGGGTTAGCTCTTCCAAGAGAACAAAGGTAGTTCATGATTCTGTAGCCTACTACAAGATTAATTAATTTAATTTATAAGTAAAAAATTACAGTAGGCATAAAGTGCTGTAGATACTTCAGTTTAGACTTAAATTGATTATGCCATAATGATGTCATAACTAAGTGGGTATCTTCGTTTTAAAATGTTATTTTCACAGCTTCTTTCATGTTTACCATCTTTGTCCTCTTTTCCATTTCGGTCTTCCTTGTTGAGCTGTTGGAGCTCCTCCACATTCTGACATGGACCATTTTCCATAATGTCCTCCTTTGCCTCTCCCCTAGCTGCCAGTATTCTCCTTTGCATTGCAATGATTTCTTGCTGGGTCTCTGCAAATTCTTGCAAAAGAAAGAAAGGGCTCTTCAGGCAGAAGTTGTGACAGCTGTGTCATTAAACAAAAATATACTTAAGCACCAAACTATTACATTATTTTAATATACTATAAGCTAGGGCTTATCGGGGCATGCTCCATACTTATACAGCACAGAGAGTTTGGCCTTGTGTTTTTTCATCTTACCATCTGAAGAGAATGTGGCATTCAGGCATTAAAGCACAACTGAACTTTGGTAGAACTTTGGGTTGTGTAATTACCTGGCCATGATATGAGTCCAAATGGTGGCGAAATACAGTGAGCACCATAATTCATTAGACAGTGACACATTTTTTGTTATTTTGGTTCTGTACTCTAGCACTTTGAGTTTGAAAGGATACAATGACAAATGTTAAAGTGCAGACTGTCAGCCTTAATTTGAGGGTATTTTCATCCATATCGGATGAACCGATTATAAATTATGGAACCTTTTGTACATTGCCCTTTTGTACATTGAACTCTGGTTATTGTATGTATTGACAGAATCCACTTCGTTCACTTTCGTATACATGCTAGAAGTGTCATTTTGAGACCGTTTTAGCTGCCCTATAGAAGTGAATGGAGAACGACAAATAACCGTATTCTGGATTATCACCCCAAGGGAGCACAGAGCAACTAACGAACATATTTTGCCACCATTTGGAATCATATCATGGCCAGGTAACTACACAACCCAAAGTTCTACCAAAGTTCAGTTGTGCTTTAAATGTCAAATGCTGCCTCATAGAGGAAGACAGCTACGTTGCTCGGTCCCATAATAATAATGCATTTTATTCATGATGTGCTTCTCATAGACCCAAAGCATTGGAAGCAGACAATTGTTCAAACATATAGTCTAGTAATATTTTACATTTACATTTCAAGTGTAACACATCTGAATTGCAGATTATTTCCACTATAAATGATTGGCATTTGACACTTTTGACATGGCACATGAAGTTTGAATTACCACATTCTCCTCAGATGGTAAGATGGAAAAACATGAGGCCAAGTTACATTAAATAATTTAAGAAAGATTCGATAGCATTGTTTAGGAATAGAGCTAGTGTAATTAGTTATAATAGACAATATTGTTTGTTGTAACTTGGCCTTATTTTGATATCAATACTTGGCAACTTGGTATTTTTGTACGTTGAAAACGTTTATTGTTGAGATTAACTTTACTTAAAAGAATGCTATATTTTGTTAAGATACCTTGAAGATGAGGCAATGTGCTTGCTGATGATAGCTCTGTGGGTGAAGCATGTGCTGTTGAAATAATAAGTGTGAAAAATCCTTAATGTACGCTACTGTATGTGATTATATAAAAAGTGTAGATTTATTTAAAATAGGCAATATCCCTCATAAAAGTGCAGGTATATGTAGTAGAACATAATGATGCCCACTTACAGTTTTGAAGGGCAGCCTGGCATGTCTCTTGGTTTGTGGTGGAAGGAAAACATGTTTTTTTGCAAAAATTAAAACACATTAAGGATGATAGCATACAGTGGCGCCCCCAGCTGTACGCAGAGTACGCAGTCTGCGTACCTTAGCAACAACAGCAACATAAGTATTTCCATTCAAACTGACGTGAATTGTCAGTCTTTCCGTCTCTGTTTCTACGATGTTGAGGAATGATATTTTCTTATTGTCTTCGTTGTATTGCCTGGTTATTTTATTTTCCAAGTTTTGCATATTTCAAACATTTGAAAGTGATTGGAAGACACAGTTGAAAGTGATTGGAGGACCACTTTTTTCTTTAGACCGGGAAAAGTTTAGAGTTGCCTTTTTACTTGTCAGTCAAGATAACTAACTTAAACGAATACAGTAATTGACGTTAGCCAAATATGACAAAGCAGTGGCGTCGCCAGACCTATTTTAGGGGGCTGTAGCCCCCATAAAATTTGCTGTAGCCCCCCTAAATATTTTTTAAGCCACTAGTTTTAATCATTACATTTTTTTCAGATTGATTTCACGAAATGTGCCATTGACACTCCAGAATCATAACGCACACGGAAAAGTCTGGCGATAGGACCCTGGGGAGGCTTAATCTAGTGCAGCCATTGGTTAGAGTGCAGTGTGGTAGAGCCGCGTGACCGCTCAATTCAAATGACCGCTACAGACTGAGAGTGGGCTGTAGTATAGTGATGGGAATTATGGCTCTTTTAAGGGAACCGGATCTTATGGCTCCGTTCGTTTCCGAGAGCCATTCAAAAGAACGGCTCTTCGTTCTTTTTGCGTGTATGTGTGCATGCATGCATGTGTGAGAGGGGGGCACTTTACGACTACGAATGGCAGGATTACACTAGCCTACTAAATCTAATAATGCACATACTAGTCGCCAAATGTCTGGCAGAGGACTGTAAACATCTGCCCATTAGCAGAAGACATAAATAACACGTGAACATATATGATAGGCTACTCTACCTACATATCTTTTTTTTTTTTTCCATATTTATTTCACTTCATTACGGTTTTCTACTGCCCCCACACACACGCACTTAAATTAGAATATAACAATAATTAGAAATTGATTAAATGTAATATAGGCTATATAGCCTAATGTATAATATTTTCCCACTCACTTTACAAGACTTCCCGTCGATATATTATGCAAGGTTGTGGAAGTTGAGCGATAGAGACGACGAATAATTTGCGAGTTGAAGAACTAATGCAAACTCTCCCTTTATTTTGAAAGCAACACGAGTATCAAAACAACACATTCGACAACGTCATCTCCCAGTAGGGGTGCATGGGAAATGTATTTAAACCTACCAACGGAGTTTGTGAACTTCGCTCTGTATTTTTAACAGCGACAGTTAACGTGACTAAAATCTTATAGGCTATGGAAATGTACTCTAATATAAAATATAATATACCAAAACATGGTTGCGTTTTATGAAATATTTTTGATAGGAAACACTCTAGGGAAAACTTGGCAAAAAAGAACGGCTCAGATACCTACGAGACTCGGTTCCCTTCGTTCCTACCAAAGAGCCGTTCAAAAGAATCGGATCGTTCATGAACGACACATCACTACTGTAGTATGAACGTTCCAATGCTGCTGTAACAAATCACTAGTCTAGTAGCCTACTGAGCTCAATAAGTTCGGTAACAACATAAACCACTTAACAGAATTTAAAATTAACAGTTAACGTTAGCTACAAAAGCTTTTGCCTAGGTCTGTTCTCAAGTGCTACTGCTAGGCTGGATCCATACCATGTCGAAAAAAATAAGTAAGTTCAAACTACTTATGAATTGTAGTCTACATTTTCCACTATGTTGAGCAGCCAGAGTCTACGATGTGTAAAAAGAATCTTGACTATAACGTTGTTTGTATTAAGTAAAGTCATGTAACGTTATTATGGGTATACCTGAGTTGAAAATATGACTGTTAATCCCTTAGTTTGGTAGAAAAAGGCAGGAGTGTCTTCATTATAGCCTATGGGAATCATATTAATGTTAGTTGCTGAAACTCCTGGCTCCTATCGCCTTTCCAGTTCCTATAGCCTATAGCTTAACAGTTACTGGTTCACATTTTAGGTTTATATGAGATGGCTACAGTTGTTCAACTAAAATGCCTAAACGGAATTTGTGAAGCTTGCCTGTTACTAATAGCCTATAGCTGCTAAATAAATTTTAAAACGGAACTCACTTTCTGCATCTGCAACGTGGAGTAGCTAGCCTCTCTGGCTTTATGTCCTCGGTTAGCTACTGCGATAGCCTGGATAAGACATATAATAGTTTACAGTTAGATAGCTACGTAGGTAACTTATTTGACTCATAAAGTTAGGATGCTTTGATAAAGCTACAAAAGTTCAAAGTTTTTTTTCTAATGATAGGGAGACGTTTACGGGAGAGTATAATTTTGAGGGAATCCCCCCCACCACCAACATGATTCCCTGCTCATGAAGGGTGATCACAAGTGTGTACATGAACATTTAGATGTATGCTATGTAACCTGGTTTTTAATTGCAATAAAAAACAAATCACTGGTTAAATTTAATCTACAGGCCAGGCCTAAATTAATTCTGCTGCCATTGAGGCAATTTGTATAAGCTGTCAAACTAGAATAGGCTACACATCGGCTTTGACATCACAATGTGATCCAAATTTTAGTTGATAGACGATGGTATCGTACATCAGCCCAACCCTATTGCTACATATGTAAGCAATTTATAGAAATATTCTTTGCAACAACTAAATTATTTATTGATTTTAGGCTTATTGCTGCTCCCAAATTCATGGGGAACAACCATTTTGTGGCTGCCTTTTTGAAAAAAGTTCTCATGGGGGTGCATGCCCCCAGACCCCCCTAGTACGGGCTTAACCCCCCGAAACATATATCTCTGGCGACACCCCTGTGTCAAAGAAAAGAAAGCAGCTCAGCATTGTGGAACTGTTGAGTCTGAAAAAGAATGAAAATAACAATTTGGAGAATCAGCTTTCGGAGAACCAGTCCTCAGCTGAGGACGAGCTACCCACCAAAATGTTATTTTATTTGCAGTGACTTGCTCTTGCTCTTGCTCGTGCTCTTGCTCTCTCTAACACACACACAATTGGCGTGCATATAATATTTTATTAGAAATTTAAGCAGTGAATACATTTTGTTGAGCATGTTCGATAGTTACATTGACTTGTCAGAAGTGTTTTCATTGTGTTAACATTAACTGTGCTGTAAGTCGCGTAACAGCTACTCCTACGTTAGAACTTCTTGTAATATGCGACCTTATGAGTGCAAAATATATAGGTAAATTACGTTGTAACGTTAGTCCTAAGTAGTGGCTTTGTTTTCATGTAGCCTATGGCTTGGCCTACTCTTTTGCGTACCCCGGGAAGAAATCCTGCGGGCGCCCCTGAACGGTGCCAATAGCTTTGTAAAACCTAATAAAATAGTGTCTGTGTCTATTTTATTGGTGCAACTGTATGGTATTACGTACATTACATGCTATATTCAGGGTGCGAAATTAACACCAGCCACCAGCCAAATGTTGGTAAAATTTTGATTGTGGCTGGTAAGATTTTTTACTCTAGGAGCCACTTTGGCTGGTAATTAACCAGGTTGTGTTATTTGGAAAAGGTAATGTGGCTGATAAAATGTTTAAAATGGCTAGTGATTTTTCCACAAGCCACTCTGGCCAGTGGATGAAAAAGTTAATTTCATACCCTGCCATATTGCATCCAGCTGTGCTGGACAGCATTAGCAAAACTGAAAGCCGGGAGCATGTTGATGAGACCCAGAAGAGGTCCCGATACAGATTTTTTCTAATTTTTTTACTCCGCCCTCGTGCCCCGCCCACAGGTGCTCAGCTGCACCCCGTCCATACAGGAAGCCTCTCTGTCCCCACCCCCCTGAGAGGATGGACAGAAGAAGAGGAGGAGGAGGAAGAAGAGGAGATCAACAGTGCGTCGCCTCCACGCCAGAACGAGGGGAGCAGCGGTTGAAGTGCCTTAAACATACTGGGGTACGTAACGTGCTCTGTACTAATACTGGGAGATTAATTTCGGTGTTCTGCAACGTACTGTAAGCAGGTAGTGATTTCAGAAGTTTGGTTGATTGTGTAGGCCCACCACTTTGGTCAGGAAGTGAATAACGTTTCTCTCCGTCTTGGCTATTGGCCCTTATGAGGCAGAGTGGTAATGCAAGGTCTTTGAGTCAGCTTTCCCTACAGACTGTTAGGGAGCGTGAGTTTATTACAAGCTGTGTTTTCTTGTGTGAATTATCATTCTACACCTATGCAGTGCCCATCACGACAACTTCTCACTGCACAGCCTGCTTTTGCTATTCAATTCAATTCTATTTCATCTACTAATTGAAATTATAACTTGGAATTGCCTGTGCAAACATTGTTTATTGACAAAGATTGCCGTCACCTTAGCTTTTGAGACGTAGCCCACCAGCTCCAACTGAAGAAAGTACCACAGAGATATATGAGTGTGTTTGGGGGGGTATCGTAACAGTACAGTAGTTCACTTATATCATTCTGAGCTATGTTCTAAACGTAACTGTGATTATAGATTCCTTTTTTTAAATTATTTAAATTATTTCCATCTTCAAAGGTGTTCTATTGAGGTACTTTTTTAAAGGCTCAGTGTCAGTCTTAAACATCTGGGTCTGTCTCATCCTAGGTTCTCTGTCTCCTGGATAAGGAGTAGGTTATAAATGGAATAATTAATGAGACTCGTTTTAATTGGTCCTTTGGTAATTAGTCACAAGATGGAGTTACTGGGTTACTGTGTTACTACAAGCTTAGTTGCTGTGAATACCAATCCTGTGGCTAGAGAGACCCGTGATGGACAATCATCAAAATGCATATTTAGGAACTAGGCTGAAAATATATGTTGTATATATTGTACAGCCACCAACTACTGAGATGCTGAGCAAAAGGCCTAACTGATGAAAAATACTCACTGTCATGTGAAAAAAGTATATTGAACTGATGTTTCATAATTTCTCAGTGAAATCACATTGTTGCTTGCCTGCGTAACCACATTTTTTAATTTTCTGCTTTGTTTGCAGGTTTTTGCAAGTGATTTTTGTTTTTTTGTTGTTGTTTTTTCCCTTGAAAGTTGTGGCCTTAGATCATCTGTTCGAACCTTACCAATGTTGGCTTTCGGACACGTCTGTCAAGAGTGCAGTGCGCGGTCGCAGGAGACCACAACCCACCCGCTCCGACTCCACGCGCCGTCTCGCACCCAACCCGGAGTAGCTGGGGGCGTGGCTGCGAGGAGGCGGCTCGTCTTCCCACCCCCTCCTCCCCTTTTTGCATTGTTTTAGTCCCCCCCCCCTTGTTTATGATGGAAATGCCAAGTACTTCAGAAGCACTGCGTCCAGTGCGAATGCCGTATAGCAGTGGACCGCGGTCCTGTGCACTTTTATAGGGCCTGGGAAAAGGGCGGGAGGCAAGAAAAGTACTCCATCGTTGTGCTATGCTAAGAACAATTATACTCTTTTTTGGGGGGGGGGCGACAGTTGTACAAAACTGATAATCGCCTTTTCCCCTGTTTGCTGAAGGGATGTGACGCGGTCTTACCTGTGCGTCTGGGTAGTTCTTGGGAAGAGCGGATGGTCGAATCAGAGGCGTGTCCCCCACACTGGGAGAAAGCACATCTGTCCGGTTGAGCGAGCTCAGTTTCGGTATCCGGCTCCACTCTTAATGAATCTGTGGGAAGTCCCCGCTCACAGGACCAGCACAATGGTCACTTGTACGTCTTCCACCAAAGCTTGGTTTAGCATGGTTTCTCTCCGTGTGCATGGCATGAGATAGATAGTTGTTTTATTTTAAGTCACCAGTAGGGGTCAGCAAAGTCCCTTTTGTCAAAGAGTGCGTTTGACGTACGCTAAATACGGTCATGCCGCTTGGTGTTGAAAGAATTTTTTCGACCGCCCTCAGTCAGGACACCGGCAGAAACTGGACGATCGATATCAACGCTTTCGTTCATTATCAGCAAACCTCACACTCAGCGGCAGTCCACTTTGCTTATGTTCTATGAACCCTTAACTCTATTCTCTATAAATAATTCTCTTTATTTAGTCAAGGTGCTGCCTAAAATATAAAAAAGTAAGTCATTAAAAATGTGGCGCAACACTCACTCAAAATGGACCACAAAGCAATTTCATTTGTTCAAAACGCTGATAAAACGTAGACAATTCACTGAATTTCCACAACGTTGACATTTCAATGGTGGCTGTTGCGTGAAGTCCGTTTAAGCTGAGTGCTATTTTTCCTGTGTTCTCCCTCTTTAAATTCTTTATAAGGACGCCTTTAGCTGAGGATGTGTTCCACCACCCCAACAGAAGACTATGAGGCTGATATATACTGTATGTGTGACAAAGGCCCAGTAGGGCCAGATTTGAGGGTCTTTTAGATTAGACAGATTCCTACTGGACAGTGTTGTCCCTCAGGTTAGCCCGAGTTCAGCTGCTAATGGCGACGTCATTGTCGAGAGTAGGTATATAACTTTGATTTGAGATTTTCAGTGTTATTTTTTGGATGTGGTCACTCGTTTTTTTTCTTGTTCTAAATATGCATCATTCACGTTTCGGTTTTTGTAAACGTTGATTGGAACAAAATCCTCCGAATGCTTCATCAAGCTGGGGTCTGTGGAAGTTTAGGAATGGTGTCGTTCTTTCAGTTTCTTCGCCACGTGGTCACAGGGTGGTGAGAGGCTGTCACAGTTACTCCACGCTGGGTGGCTTGTAATGTAAAGTAATTAATGCCAAAGGTGTTATTTCTATTTTTGTATGTTTTATTTATTCTGCTTTAATCCTTATGCCCATTCGATTCCAGCACAGTTGGCGATTTGACTGCTTAAAAAGGCTTTGTCTTACATCGCCCTGGCGCGTGAATGCGCATATTTCCGTGCGCTTATACATTTTTAAATCCTCACGTCACGCGCGGCACATTTAAAGTTTGATTTGATGTAATGTTCTGTCTGTGACTTGACTCGATTTGTTTTCCCTTTCAAACAAACAAACCCCAAGATTACCCAGATACAGGTACCTAGTCCATGTTTGTAATGTTTCCTGGTACTTTCATGTAAGCTCATAACTTTAAGAAATCAAAGGATTATTATATCTCTTTTTTTTCTTCTTTTTTTTCACTTCCTAAATTATAGGCATATGTGCATTAGAAGGCTGGACTAATTCTCGTTTTTAACGACCAATTTTATTGCTATTGATTTCATTAACATATTTAAACAAAAACCGGCAGGTTTTATGCTTTCCACTATGAATACTGAAGAATCCAGGCCTTTCAGTTCAAGGGTGTGTTATTTAAATTTATACATCATTTGAGCGTACAATTAAGATTTGGTCAATGGTCTATTTGTTCAGCCATTTATTCTCTTAGTCCAGAGAAATGGCTGATCCTTTATATTGAACAAAATGTCTCCAGGAAAATCCAGCTTTCCAACTGAATGATTGGCATCCCCCCCCAAAAAAAACATTTATATTTTTCTATTTATATTTCACAGTGTATTTATATGCTACATTTGTAGATTAATTTAAACTTTATGTATTTATACCAAAAATGATTCATGCAATCCAACAATTATGACAAAAGGACAAACCTGAAAGGTGAACCTTTTTAATCAGATTTAACAAACTGCTCGCCCATATTAAACATAGGACATATCCTGTTAAGGTAGATTGAATTATTGTTATATGTTACAAAATGAGCTATGTTATGAGTTAATCAAACCAATTTGTGTGCTCATGCTTTATGATTTGGTATGCTAGAAATGTCATGGAAGTCATAAACCAAGTGTCCCCCACCCCCTCGCGTGCACACACCTGCTCACACGCACACACCTGCTCACACACACACACACACACACACACACACACACACACACACACACACACACACACACACACACACACACACACACACACACACACACACACACACACCTTGCCCCTCTTTTTTTTCCAAAGTCACGAAACAACTTAAACAAGCATTTTCCCTCGAGCTATCCTTGTATACATTTTATCAGTAGTAAAGCAATACAAAATAGAAACGGATGATCAACAAAAAATCATGATGATCTCTTTTCATTTTAACATTATCATTGTACAAAGGACCCCCTTTAATTTTCTATTTTTTACGAAGTTATAGCAAGTGTTAATTAAAATGTTTGTACATAATACTGAATGTATAACCTGCCTGTAAACCACATAGAACTGTACAGATTTTTTTTGTTTAAGTTTCTGTAGTAAGGAAAGTTTAAAATAGAGCTTACTGCGTGTTAAGCTAACATTTACGGAGCATTTTGCACTGAGAAAAAAAAAATGTAATCAAGCAACAAAATCTACATTGTGGGTGGAAGTAGCGCCGGTTGCTATGGAGTCTGCAGAACTCCACCAGGGGTGACCACTACCTCCGACTACGTATCAAAAAAAAAAAAAAAAAAACCACACAGTGTTTCAGGATGTAGAGGCAAAAATGACAATAAACCTTCACGTAACACTACATCAAAACAATATGCTCCTCTATGGATGGGTATTGCTATTGATATTCATTTGCATTAAGTGTATTCCAGAAGCAGTGGGTCATTGGAATGGGCAAAGGCAGCTAAAGTGGTGTCCTAATATCTAGCGTGTGACTGATTCCATGTCTGCAGCCCCCTGCTTCAAAACATGTACTGTAGAATTTGTGTTTCACCTGTTTGAAGTTGTTTTGCTGTATGCCTTAGGGAGTCTGTTAGCTTCCATCTTGTGTTTATAAACCCATGAATGCTCTAACAATTGACACTTTTTAAGTGCGTTTCACTTTTAATGTTTTTTGGGGGTTTTGTTTGTTTTTCATTTTTATTGTAATTTGTGTGTGTGTGTGTGTGTGTGTGTGTGTGTGTGTGTGTGTGTGTGTGTGTGTGTGTGTGTGTGTGTGTGTGTGTGTGTGTGTGTGGGAAAAACTAGCACGTACAAGTTTTTGTACCGTTTTCATTTTACAGCTTTTGCAGTAAGTATGTGAGCAACTACGTGTGTGGAGGTACAAGGTGTGTGTGTGTTTGGGGGGGGGTAGTTACTACTACTTTTCACAATAGTACATAGGGACAAGGCAAGGGCAAGGCTCCTGTGTAATTCCTATGTCTAACAGCATCTAAATGTTTCATTACTCTTTGGGCACAGCTCCTGCAGCAAACGGCCAGGCGAGACCAGCTTGCCTTTATCATGGTCACTCTCAACAAAAATGCTCACCCTTAATCTCTTAATAAAAACACAATGAAGATTCTCTCTCATTCTGAAATATCCCGTTCTCTCCAGTGATGTAAGCAGTGCCTTTGCACACTCGTCATCTCTGTATATGTATTTGAGCAAAAAGTTCATCCGTTAATCCTAACCCATCTCCCTGCCCATTACCTGTACCTACTCCGATATCTCCTTATCCACTATAAACCAGTTTAAAATGCAAAACGACTGGTCCAAGGTGCTAAGTGCTTGGGAATTGATATTTATTTTTTTGTTTGTTTGTTTTATTTAAGAAACACCTGCTGAAAACAAAACATGCCATAACAGAACTCTTGTTGGGAGGGTTCTGCTTGGTTTACACTGGTTTCATGCAAGGACAGCTTTATGAAACATCTTTCAATTTAGTTTTCTGTTGGTCAACAGAAGAAAGCAAAATCCTTTTTTGCGTGTATTTAATGGATGTAGTGTGTTGAAAGATATTGTATTTGGTTTAAAATAAAATAAAAAAGATTTGCTTTTGTTGTCCTGATTATATTTCCTTTACTTAAACTTTCGCAGATTTGTGAATGAAGTGCTTTGGCAATACCTGTCGAAATGTTTCTGATTAGACCATGATGTGCAATCATGTATTTATTCTCATGTTTAAAGTGTTCATTGAGCCAAAATATGAAGAAGTATGGTTACTATTTTCCCGTTACAAATTGGAAAAAGCATTTCCTTTTGTTGGAAAGTATATCATTCCTGAACGTGAGAGCTGGAGGCCTCCCTCGACTTACATAGGTGTCCAAGTAACCAATGGCAATTTCAACAGAAGGGGGGGAGTATAAGAAGGTAAGGTTTTCGGCAGAATAAAAGTTTTTAAATCTCAACAGATTTAATGGCCTTAATATCATAGTTTTTGTTTTCTCTTTTCTATGTATAACTACAGCATATACAGGGGGTGGACAAAATATCGGAAACACCAGTTCCATAAAACAAAACACCTGCCACGTTTGCTACGCAAAACCTCAACCTCTGTTCCTAGCCTGATTATGCTGTTCTGTGAATCTTGGGCCATGTGTAAATGTTATATGATGATTTGTTTTTCTTTATAATTATGCCAATCAACCATAATTGCCTGTTAGTCATATTTTTATGAAATGCTAATAAATCATAAATTACATGGCATTGTTATATCAGTAATAAGTGAGTACACCAACAAATTTATCAGAAATCATTTAGGTCCCCAACAACTGGAGTTCATCTCTGTAGTACAGTGGAATGTGATTAGTGAAAAACGTAACTGACAAGGAATAATTAACAATTGGGCCATATTTGTGACTCATGTTATGTGCAAGTGTTGTATTCTAGACCAGTTTCAATGATCTTCTATTTTATTCAGCTGTTCACTTCACTTTGAGCAGAGGTGTTAATTCCCCACAGCTGTGCAGAGGTGCACATTTCCGGTTGTCATGGATCAAAATGCTTTCAGTTCATTTTTTTTTTTTTGTCGTACATTAGTTCTAAAGTGTTCAGTTATTACTGACACAAATTTATTATTTTATTGTATATAATAATATGATTAATGGTTAATTAATCATATTATGATTCATTATCAAGCTAATAAAAAAAACAAGACAAACTAAAATGTACACATAGCATGCCAGTCATAAAAGAGTGTAGAAAATATAGGTAAGAGAAATGGGAGTAAACGTATAGCAGCTGTTTTATGAAAAACAATTTTTTCCTCTTTCTGGTGTTTCCGATATTTTTATACGTTAAAGTAAACAAAGCTATTGTGGCAGTGTGGATAGAGAACCAGACTGCAGATTCAAACAACATTTTATTTTTATTTTTTTCAATGGAGCAATAGGCCATGGTGATATGATGTACCCCATGGTGTAAAACTGTAGCAGTACCATGTAGCCAGGACTCCCATGGAGTGTGAATCATTGGCCATAGCATTACTGAGACGATTGGACTCAGCATGGATATTTGCCACCTATACATACAAAAGCAACTCTTCTTGTTAATTGCTTACCTGCCTGAGTAGCAAATGAGTATTGGCTGGTAGAATTTCCAGAGGATGGGCCCACTAGTTTGCTTTCCTGCTTTTCACTAGTATGCTTCATTGATGGGACTGGTTTATAATCGAGATTGTTCAAAATGAACACCTGAATCCTGCAAACATTTTTTGAACTCTCTTTCGTCAAGACGGCACACAGATTGTAGAGGTTCGTCTTTTATACGTGCGCACTGCACACACCCCCAAGCGGATTCGCTTTTCTGTTCAATAGCCATCTGACCTTTTTTTCATATGTAATCATTTTGGCCATTCCACATTGAGAGAGGAAAAGAAGAATTTATGTTGTCAGGAAGTTAACAGAAGCTTCTGGGATATTTGAGATTTGATATGCTTTCCGATCATTGCTTTACAAATATTAGAATGTTTATCATGATGTTCATCAACATCAGGATAAAACAGTCAAAACTCCCATTTACATCATGTGTGAGGATTCCAAACGTAACCAGAAAGATTTACAATTTGGTTTGTAGTATTCCAGTGTGTTACAGGTACTTTACACATGTTAAAATATGTGTACAATTTAGATTCAAATAGTTTAAAAAGACAGTTGTTTCATTTAATTTTAATGTCATTTATTCTTTTATTTTATTCCCAAACTTCAGACTGTCAAACCTGCTCACACAACATTCCACCAAATTCCACTGAACCAAAGGAATACCATCGACATAAGATCAATACAGAAATGTGTTTATTCACATAGTTTTTTTTTACAATTCTGAAAATGTGCAAAATATGCTTTTACTGTACATGTCTAACTAAAAAAAACTGACACAGTTCAGTGATTGGCAGCCAGAATAAAGCAAGATGTGCCTCTCGTGCTGGGCTTGATTAGTGATGCCTTCTTCCTGCTTTTATGCAGTTTGGGTTCCACTGCCTCCTTTATCTCTGCCAGCGATACTGGAACCTCCCCCAGGCCGAGACCCCTTATTTCCTTTGTTCCCTCCGGAACCTTTTTTCCCGCCGGAGCCTTTGCCAGACGTACCTCTTCTCATCCGGATCTTATGCTGTGAAGAAAGACATGAATAATAGATTAGAAAACAAATCGCTTATCACCCAGTTTCGTCAAAAAATGTTTTGAATATGTTTGTATTATTAAGGAATAATACCTAAATTGCATTACTTAAGAATATTAAAGAATTATAGCTCTTTGGTGAATGCATTTTAAGTATCTGCAGTGCAGGAAAAGATTCTATCAAACATTGAACATGGAAATAGTAAATGTAAATTTTCCTATTTTCATCAGTGATGAACTACAAAAAGTCCCCTTGCCAATGTAAGAATGTGCTCTCATTGAACCAGTGGTAGAGGAATTTCTGTGGACCGATCCTTAGAGCACAGCGTACAAATGGGCCTTAGTTTATACTATATTTGCAATGTTAGTTTTCTGTATAGGGGAGATGGGGCTTTCTGGATCATATGGACTGATGCTTTGCAGCAGTACCCCGGTTACCTGTAGCTGATCCGCTGTGCTCATGGGTTCACATGTGATGTCAGTGCTCTTGGGTATACTGAAGTCAAGCACCGGCTGATAAATCTCCAGGTTGCACATAAATGATTTCTGCATAAGTGGAAAATGCCATAATTAAAACATCATCAAATAACTTGGATCTTCTGTTTTCAAAGGACATAATGTAGTATTATTAATTGCAATGTAATTAATTTAACATTTTATTTCTACAAGAAGCACATCGTTCTATGTTAAAGTAAAGCATGTTTTAAATGGATTTTGAATAAAAACAATCATACAATTTATATAATGATTATTATTATTATTATACTTTTTGGTTTTGCATACGCCACATATACATATACCTTACCCCATTCCTTTTTAAGGGACACTCTTTGCCTGTCTGGTCCTCTGTGCGATGACAGACAGTCTCATGCAGAGGGAACTTCAGCTTCCTGATCACTGCCGGCTTGTTCACATCAGCTGGGATCACCTTTGGTTACAGATTTAAAAAGTCAACTTCAGTTAAAGATAAAAATTTAAAAAACATGTCAAACCATCCTTTCATTCATCTCATCTGCCAAAGCTGTAGGCATACAGTGTGTGCATACCATTTTAAACAGGATGTTTTACAGCCGCAATTTATTTAATGCACGTTTTTCGAGCGTAGGCCTATATCAAATGTCTGTCAGAGCACTTAAAACGTTAATGACCACAATACTTCGCACTAGCCCTTAACCCACACTACTTCTCAAGTTGATCAGTCTTATTATATATGGGTAAACACTGGAAAATATGTTTACGATAGCGTGTCACTCCAGATTTGATTGTGAACTCATAATAAACCCCTCAAATTTGATTCCAGGTGTTTTTGTAGGCTAGCCTACAACATAAAACCACACCGTAAATTATAGACGATCTGTGGTGTTTTCCTTTCAATTAATAAAGTGTTTATTTATCAGTGGTTTATTTTCGTTTGTATCCGTTTTACTCACGGTTTCAACTTGCAGAGCTCTCAGCATCGGTCTGAACGCGTATTCTTCCCCAGCCTGCTGTATGTAACCGGTGGTCGCATCGACGATGACTCCTTCGAAGCTGAACTCCAGTCCACGCTGAGCAGTGGCCAGCAAGGCGGTCAGTGCGACCAGTAGTGTTTTCACGATAACCTTCATTGTTTGAGCATGAGGAGGAATTGAGCATGCCGTCCTTTTATACCCGGTCAGAATGGAATTACCTAAATTGAGCAATACCGAGTTTCTCAACTCGCAGAAGAGTGTCTTGTTGAGACTTGTTGATGTGTTCAATTTTGTCAGAGCATACCAGCTGTGGAAAGAGTCACAAAGGCTTTACCAACATTCCAGACAACATCTGGAGAGTGCAGCTGCCTGATAGATTTATGTTTTTCTACACCAGTTTGGTATATAGATAACTGCTACTGTAAATATAGCGAGACATATGAAACGACCTCAAAATCATCGTAGGCCTATTGGAGGCGAGTGGACTTATTTAAATTATATTAAATACTGTTTTTGATCATGGAATATTTGCATTGCCTGCTCATTGTAGTAGTCAAAGTAGGCCTAGTAATAAAGCTATGATGAAATTCTACTTGGCAACAATATTATATATGGGTGTTTGTTCTGTTGTTGACTCTAGGCTACATGAAGAAAATCAACATTTAAGAATTTTAATGGGAGCATGATTGTATAATCCAACTTCGCTTTATGAGCCATATGGAATCTGTGCACACCCTCCATTTGTGGGGAAATTGTTGTAAAAAATGATTTAAAGGATTTAAATTTACTTCCAGCATATTCCAGATTCTTTTAAAGAACACGCTCACCCTCACATAAGCCCATACACACCAACACACAAACTGTTGGACTCAAGCGCGCACACAAACACACAGCATTTTTGTGATTAACTCTGTTTTATATCTCTTGGATGGGTGCCTGAGGAACAGTACAGCACACTCAGTCCACATACTTTGGGTATTACTCAATGGATGAAAACGTTATTGTCTCAAAATTAAATCAATTGGAACTATTCATAAAATGAAGATATAGTGGTGCAGCGTTAAAGCAGCTGATGTTAAGTAATGATAATATCTGGTAATTTGTCACTGTACATGGAATTCCAAGCAGAGAACACATTTCCTAATAGGTCAAGTTCTGAACTGTAAATAGTAATAATATTGCGCTGTTGCATTAATTACACTGGCTTTCCTTACTTGCTCGACTACTAGTGCTTTTATTGTTTATTAACATGCATTAACAAAACACCGACTACTGAATCAATCTCAATCATGCCGACTACCTTCAAATGTATTATTGTTGAATGAACATTAAAGTGGCTTGTATGAAAATAAAGCTGAAAGGTTCAAAAAAATCTTTGCTGACCACTCAGCAATGGAGGGGTAAGATGTCCACTGGCTAAACTGACCACTCTTTTTTTTTTAAAATTCTGGGTAATGTTTCACATAGCATGTTACAGGTGTACAAAAGGTACATTCAGTCCAAATAAAAGTAACAGCAAATGTTGCAATATGCCAATTAATCTTGCTAATTTCACAGCTAAACAATCACTTGCCTGTAGCATCTCCAAATGAATCTCTGTATAGCCAGACAAAGAAGATTAGTGGCTACATGCACTTTTCAGGATATGCTCAGTAAGGTATTTTTCATCTTATCTTAAACATGTTCCAACTATTGTAACAATATGGAAGATAAGACTAGGATGCCTCACTGTCCTGGGGGCATTATTATTGTATTCTTGTTTCACCACGAGTGCTGTAGTCACCATCAAAGGTCCCTGTCATGGTTCTTGGTTCTTGCCAGAATTTCCTTGTTTCTCTCTAGAATATGCAATTTACTCATTATATCCTTTATTATTTTAAATTTTAATGGAGATCTCTAACTTGATTTGAAAAATATTTTATTATTAATATTTTTAATATTTAATATTTTACTATTATTTCAAAATATAGTGCTTTGCAAAAGTATTCAGACCCATTGAAATCCAGATTTCTCTGGATTACAAATGGCACTGACACATATTTTTCCACTCAGCATTTTTATTGCAGCATTTTAAGTCGTATTCTCTTAAAGTAAATTCAAAGACAAAATTAGTTATTTGTCAGCAGATATTTTCAAGAAAATAAAATACTGAAATATACTGCTTACATAAGTAATCACTCCTAGACATTTGATAATGCCACCTTTTGCTGAATAACAGCTTTTGGGGTAAGTATTTACCAGTTTTTCAGACTGTTTTGGAGTGATTTTTGCCAATTAATCTTGCTCTAGGTTTTTCAGGTTGGTTTGATGATTCTTGTGGACCACAATTTTCAGATCTCAATTGGGTTGAGAAGAGAACTTTGACTGAGCCACTGTAGGGCCTTCACCTTTTTGTTCTTGAGGCACTCCAGTGTTGCTTAGCCCTTGTGCTTGGGATCAATGCCCCCATACAAGATAATGTTTTTTATCAGACTTAAGCAGGTTCTCTTGCAGTATTCCATCCATTCCTCCTTTGATTTTAACAATATTCCCTGTCTCTGCTGATGCCCCACAGCATGATGCTGACACCACCATACTTCACTTTCTTGAGGCATGGACATTGTTAGGTTTATGCCACACATAAGAGTTTAAATTTTGGCCAGAAAACTATCTTGGTCTCATCTGACCACAAGACCTTTTCTCACAGCTGGGTCACTCTCATTCTTTCTGACAAACTCCAGAAGTGCTTTAAGGTGGTGCATATTTTCTGGTTGAAGTCGGCGGTGGCCACAGCATAGACATCCTGAAATAGACATCCTGAAAGGTGAATACACTCCTGGCCAATGTCACAGAGACAAAAGTAACAAGGCAGATCAGCAGCAGAGGTCCAATCACAGAACTCTATAAGAACTAGAAAGGCAGCTGCCTTCTCAAAATGGCGCTTTTTCCACGACCCAAAGTTTTTTCTCTGATTGGCCAACGTGACATGTCACGTGAAGGTGGTCATTTTGTCCCTTTTGCAGAGAGTAATGGCTGCTGCTGTAAATCTAGTTAGCGCCAGAACCACCGCGGAGTGGGTGTCGTGAGAACAATCGATGTTATGTGAAAATCAAAACAATAAATACAGTGAGCACCATAATTCATTGGACAGTGACCCATTGTTTGTTATTTTGGTTCTGTACTCTAGCACTGAGTTTGAAAGGATAAAATGAGAGTGACGTTGAAGTGAGACTGTCAGCTTTAATTTGAGGGTATTTTCATCCATATCGGATGAACCGTTTAGAAATTATAGAACCTTTCGTACATAGTCCCCCACATTTTCGGGCATCAAAAAATATTGGACAGTTTAACATAATGCAGAATAAAGTAATCGCATATCCTTTGCATACCATGACTTCCTGATGTCTGTGACCAAACAATATCAAAAGACTCTTGATATCTTAATTGCTGGTACTCCTACAAGCGATACTATCACCTCTCTGCATTTGAATGGATTTCTATGGGAATTGGGGGGTGGGACTAGATTTAGCTGTAAATTACGACAGGACCAGCGACGTGTCCCCCGAAAATCTCTGGCTATGCTCCGTAGTCGCTGGACCACAGTTCTATGTGTTGGACAGTGGACCCTTTTCCCTTGAGAAAATGGAAATCGGAACATGACGCCATAAAATTTGGAAATCGAGACCAATTTCCATTTATGTAATTTTCTGTTTGAAATCAAATAAACATTTGATTCTCGTTTTTTCAATTTCTGTTTATAAAATGAATATCGAATAACCATTAGTTCCTTGTTTTTTTATTTATTTTTGAAACGGAAAATGATTGGCTAAAACACGGATCTAGAAGTGATTTGTCACTAAACTGCAACACATTGTTCGGGTCTGCCATAAGCATTACATTACATTACATTACATTTATTTAGCAGACGCTTTTATCCAAAGCGACGTACAGTAAGTGCGCAGAGACATCATCAAGATCTACAGAACAGACAAGGCAAAGCACATCCTTCGCATAATGTAGCAGCTATCCCTAGCAATGAACGTCGACTGTAGTTCACAGTAAGCTGTGGGGAAAATCAGCAACACCACACTTCCATTCCAAATACTAGTATAAACTATAATAAACAGACAGGAAAACACAGGGAACTAGTAAGCAGGGAACTGATATTCCTAGGTGAGGATATCAGTCAAGGTAGAGTCTGAAGAGGTGTGTCTTCAGGCCTCGACGGAATGCAGGCAGGGTTGGAGTAGAACGTAGGGGAATGGGAAGTTCATTCCACCACTGAGGAGCTAATGTGGAAAAACTCCGCAGTCGGAACAAGCGAGAGCCTTTGACACGGAGGGGGGGAAGTGCCAGTCGCCCTGCTGTAGAAGAGCGAAGTGGTCGAGCAGGAACATAGTTCTGGATTAAGTCCTGCAGGTAGGCGGGGCCTGTCTTATTGGCTGCAGTGTAGGCCAGGGTCAGAACTTTGAACCTGATCCTGGCTGCAACTGGCAGCCAGTGGAGAGACCTCAACAGGGGGGTTACATGGGAAAATTTCGGGAGGTTGAACACAAGCCGGGCAGCTGCATTCTGGATGAGTTGAAGAGGCAGAATGGCACAGGCCGGTAGGCTTGCGAGCAGGGAGTTGCAGTAGTCCAGGCGTGATGTTGTACAGGAGGAACCTGCAGGACCGTGCCGTCGCCCTGATGTGCTCTTTGAAGTCCAGCCGGTCGTCCAGGACCACCCCCAGGTTCCTTGCAGAGCGGGAGGCAGCCACCACGGTCCCATCAACGGTGATGGAGAGGTCATGTAGTGGGGAGGTCTTGTACGGCATGAAGAGGAGCTCTGTCTTGTCAAGGTTGAGCTTCAGGTGATGGGTAGCCATCCACTCAGAGATGTCAGTCAGACAAGCAGATATCCTCTCCTTAACCTGTGGGGTAGAGGGAGGGAAAGAGAGGAAGTGTTGAGTATCGTCAGCATAGCTATGGTATGAGAAGCCATGTGAATGGATTACTGAGCCAAGAGACTTAGTATACATAGAGAACAGCAGAGGACCCAGTACAGATCCCTGCGGGACTCCTGTAGACAGGGGACGGGGAGCAGAGACGGAACCCTTCCAGGAGAAGCCTTTCCATAATTAAATACCGCTTATTGACATTTCCCTCATTCTCCAAAAGTAATAGCAGCCATCAACGTTATGGAGTTAGCTACTGTTAGCAAACGTTTTAATTTTAACATAAACAGGGTTATCCTAGAGTTAGGACACTTTATTCTCATTGGCTACCGAAGGAACAGAAACATTGTCCCTGACTGCATTGTTGATGCGTGTTCACCCTCCTGTGTATAGCTACATGATATTTCCACACAAACACTTCCCGGGCAGGAACCGTCATCACACCCACCACTAACAGAATAGCCTACTGACTGCGCTAGGTCGAGAATTGCGCAAGTCCTACCTGCACCTTGGTTTTATTGAAACTGTAATTAAGTAGCATTTGGATTTATACACATACATACATGTAGCCTAGGCTACATACACACTGCTAAAAACATGAAAGAGTAGTGGTTATTATAATGCATTTTTAATGCAGGGGACGGGGGGGGGGGGGGCTGAATGGTTTCATACAAACACTGCATGTGTTTCTTTGCTCCTGTATTCCTCTGGTGCTTTGCACAGGACAGCACATTCTGTTCTACCTTGCTGCTGTGTTTGCTGTAACTACTGTGCATGTTGCCAGTGGGAAACTCATCTGGAATGCATCCAAATGCTCATCTGGCACCAATAAAGCTGTTTTCTAAGGGAAAAAGTACCAAACTGAAATGTTGGTCTTTCCAGCTAGCACTGAAGCCAGGCTACCAAGGTCTATATTATTATATAAAATTATCCACATGAACAAAAAAAATAAAAAGAGCATTTGAAATTGATAATTTAAGTAAATTTCAAGCAATGCTGTAACCTGTCTTTTTTTTACCCATTTCACACTTTCTCTTTTACATACAGTATATTTAATTGAAAACAGTACAAAGAAAAGATATTTAATGTTTTACCTTATCAACTTTATTGATTTGTGTAATTCCAAATTTGATGCCAGAAACTCATTCCAAAAAAGTTGGGACAGGGGCAAAAAAAAAGACTGGGATGCTCAAAGAACACCTGTTTGGAACATTCCACAGGTAAACAGGTGATGCTATCATGGAACATGTTGCAGGCATCAAATTCAGAATTTGCGTATATTTACAAAAATCAATGAAGTTGATATGGTAAAACATTAAATATCTTTTCTTTGTACTGTTTTAAATTAAATATATGTAAAAAAAGGATTTACAAATCACTGCTTTCTGCATTTGTGTGCATTTTACAAACTGTCCCAACTTTTTGGGAATTGGGTTTTGTATTAACTGAAGGTGAATTCTAAATAATTTTTTGTACATTCATAGACAGGCATGAATGAGTTTACTGTTCCAAGTGAGCAACATGCAATTGTGCATACTCATTGTAAAGGACTGGAAAAATGAAATGAATAAGGTAATATAGTATAAAACTAGATATTCTTTGGTGTAGTGTGAAATGGGTAAAAAAAAGACAGTGCTTTAAATTATCAAGTGCTTGTTTAAAAGTTATTTTACATGGATAATTTTATATAATAATATAAACCTTGGTGGCCTGGCTTCAGTGCTAGCTGGAAAGGCCAACAATTCTGTTTGGTACTTTTCCCTTAGAAAACAGCTCGATTCGTGCCAGAAGAAAATTTGGTTGCATTCCAGATGAGTTTCCCACTGGCAACATGCACAGTAGTTACAGGAAGCACAGCAGCGAGGTAGAACAGAATGTGCTGTCCTGTGCAAAGCACCAGAGTCTCAGAAGGGAAAGGAATACTGGAGCAAAGAAACAAATACAGGGGGTGGACAAAATATTGTCCCCATATTCCAACATGATAACACCCCCATACACACTGCTAAAAACATTAAAGAATGGTTCCAAGAACACAAGGATGATGTCAAATGCCTTCCATGGCCTGCTTAATCACCAGATCTAAACAAAATGTAACCTTTATGGGAAGATCTGGAGCACAGAGTGCAAACTGGATTTCCACCTCCTTCATCCCTCAAAGAACTGGAGACTGTCCTTCTTGAACAATGGGCCAATATCCCACTACAAACAGTTCAGAAATTGTATGATAGCATTGATAGAAGGATTGAAACTGTTTTGAAGGCAATGGGTGGGCCTACTCATTATTATTTGTCCCCTGCTAGCATTATCTCAAATGAAAACATTATATTTTGGGTTAAAACCGCATTAAGATATGATTTCTAATAATCACTACTCTAATATATAGCTTATTTTATTGAAAAATAATGTGTGTGTGTAAATATATATATAACTGCAAATATATTACTTCATTACAGGTGCAGGTAGGACTTGTGGACTTCTTGTTTACACAGCCCTGTCTGCTGTTTTCCTGTGTACTTACAGATGGCAAAGCCAGGATTGCACTCATATAATGCAATGTTTGTACTGTAAACTTACAAATTTACGAAAATCAGAAAAACTTGTGGGTTTCACAATAGAACGTCATCTTTCTGATTTCGGACATGATGATTGTAGACAGCCCAAAGGGGGCCAGGGGGGAGTTGCTTAATCTTAGAGTTTTCACCTGCCCCTTTAAAAAGCTGAGAGTCCATGCACTACAGACCAGTGTGTGACTGAGATGAGAAGTGAGAAACGCAAGATGAAGACCTCTGTTGGACCTCTGCTGCTGATCTCCCTGGTTTCGATTGTTTCTGTGACGTTGGCCAGGAGCGTCTTCACCTTTAAGGATGTCCTTGCTGCGGCCACCACCGACTTCAATCAGAAAAGCCAGGAGACAAAAGCTTTTGGACCTCCTAAACAGGGTGCTTTGCGTTCAATGGTAGTACATGCCTGTTCTTTACTTTGTTGCCATCAGCCTTGCAAATAAATGTGACTCCAGCAGCAAATGTTACTTAACCCACTGAAGGTTTTTTGGAATGTTTTTTCAAAATTCTACATCAGTGTTCTAGAACTCCATTGTTTTCTATAACCAGTAGTGATTGTTACATCAGCATTAGAATGTTCAGTTGAGAACATTCTAATCACATATTTGCAATCTTATACCTTAAATCTGAAACCCGAATGTCTGTGTCTGAAATTATGTTTGTCCTGTCTTCCCTTTCAGTCAGTGTTTGAGCCCGGAGATGGCTCTGTAATGATCAAGTCCATCACATTCACACTTAAGGAGACGGTGTGCCCCAAATCAGAAGACTACTTAAAGGAAGAGTGCATCTTCAAGGAAAACGGGGTGAGCTCATGCTGTCCATGTTATCCTCGCAATCCTTAGTCCATACTACTGATGGACTAAGAGTGAGAGTGAGTTCATTAACTATAAATGGTAGAGCTATATTTTTTTCTTGCATTGCATGAACCATTTATTCTCGTCATTGAAACACAATGATTTGTTCAATGTAACGATGGACTGATATCATATGTTGGGCCCATTTTTGGCTTCTTGTTTTTCACAAAAAAGTAACAGGGATGTGTTACTGTCATATATAGAGGACCATTTTATCAGAAACTTAGTGTGAGGCAGTCAGCTGTTAGTTGGTGAATGGACCTGCTGCTCGCAGACCACTGTAACACAGATTTTCAAAACACTGGCAGACGTACAGCTGGAAACTGCAGCAGTCTGGTAAGTGCTTGCTTGCTGGGAAGTCACACAGATGATTACGTAGGGAACATGAGCCTCTTGAACTTGAGCCATAAAACATCTGACCTGTGAGCGACTGTAAACTGACGGGTTCTCTATTCCTCCTCATCTGTAGTCTATGAAGAAGTGCTCCAGTACAGCCACAGTCCTCAAGTCACAGCCAGGAGAGGCAGCATCCCTGACAATGTCTTGTCAGGAGGTCACAGACCCAGAGGAGCGCAAGGTACAGGTTTTATGTCTGATTAACCTTCATGGACCCAATAAAATATATTGACAAAGCTAAAAGATATGTCAGTATGCAGGCTAAATCATTTTGACATCAGTAATATTTTTGGCTTTATATTTATGCTGGGACACACTGTCACTAATAATGTTTTTTTGCCTCTAGGGTCAGGAAATGCATTAGAATCCATAAATTCCATTGAACTACATTACACTGAATGATAGCATTCCCCTACCTGCTGAGAACATTGTCTTGCACAGCACACTCATACATCTGACATGACAGGCCTATTGTACAGCATGTCTACTGAGATTCTTTGCAGTAGTGTCTACTGCGATTCTGAGAATCTTTTTCTCTGTCATATTCCATCACCTCACATTAGACACTTATAATCATCTGGCTTATCTTTAATCTTTCAAATGTGCATTTGGTGTTCACATTTAATTCATTCCATGTTTCACCTTCTCAGTAATTTTCACTTTTCCCCCTTTTCTAGAAACTCTCTGAGCCTCCAGGTTGGGCTAAATACTTCGGCAACCGGTGAAAGCTGCATGAACCAAAAACACCTCCATTGTTTTGGGCCTATCTATAATGACAGTGTAAAATATGTATTTTTTTTTAAATAAAACTGCTAATTTGAATCAGTGCCTTGCACATTTTTCAGACCCAATTCTCACATTTTACTGAATTACAAAGGATACTTTGAAATTTCATCATGTGGTATTTTTAAAAAAAACACTGCAATGCAAAATAATTTTAAGGTAACAATTGTTTTTAGGTTTGAAAATATATTTAAGAAAAAAACTGAAATATGCAGATTGCATAAGTATTCAAACTCTGCTCTGGAAGCTCCTTGTTTACACAGTGACAGACCTAATGAGGACATAGTAAGTTAGAGATAAAGTAATTTGAATGCATACATATGGAAAGGGTATAAAATAATATTAAAGTTTTTTGATATGCCAGGGAACACTGTTGGATGAATAATCAGGAAATAGAAGCTGTATCACACCACCTAGGCACTGCCTAGGGCATCAGCAGGGACTGGGCATCTTATTAAAATTGAAGAAAGAACAGAAGGAGCAATATAGGCTACAGGGAAATACTGGAACCTGCTTTGGACTATACCGTTTAGGCTACATGACCATTTATATAACCGGAGTAGGCCTGTTGCCTTACTTGGGCTACGAGCAGATTATTGCTGTGCATGTAACTCAACTGATCCCAAACACAAGCCAAAGCAAAAGAACGGTGAGTTTACTCAATAAAAAGAGTATAGACTACTCGCCGGCAGATTTTTAATCACTTAGAAACAAATGTACTAATTGGAAAATCTGAATTTCTTGTCTAATGAAAACTACAAGACACAAACACTTTAAATAAATAAAATTTGCATCACGTTATCCGTGTTTTCGTGTGTGCGCACGCATGTGTGGTAGACTACATAGGTTTTTATGTAGACGAGGCCATATTTTCCCTATATATTTTCCCACTCAAACTTGGTGTATTCACACAGCTGGGTTCTTCATTTCATTGGCCGTTGGAAACGGCTAATATTGCAGCCCAGCTCAGGTGAGAAATGTTACGCGCACATTTCAATGTTATGTCAATCACCAAATGCTGAAATGTCATTAAAAAATGTGTTTTCTGTAATAGTTTAACTAGCATCCTAGCGGTAGCGTTAAGGCGGTATACATTGTGCTGATATCGCACAGTACCCGTCTTCAGTCAACACCCTCCCCAGAGATGCAGAGGACCCAGCCCTGTTTGCCTTTCAAGTCCATCTGAGAAGAGACCATTCAATAGCTTGATAGAGTTTGAAGTGGCTCAGAGAAAAGACAATGAGCCCAGGAGGTGCAGTCTGTGCACACAGGACAACCAAGAGCAGGAACTGGAATGTCTCCACACAATCTATCCTGACCCATACTCCTCAAAGCTTAGTCATTCAACTCGTCTGATTTGACATCGATTTGCAGAAAGAGTAAGACCCCTTCCACCTCAATCTACAACAGGACCAATCTGAGCTGGATGGTGTGGCCAATCAGGAAGGATGAAAGTGGGACACTACTATGCTGTTGTTAAAAAAATGGAACATGGTATCGTTTCAGTGATTCTGCAGTCCCTGATATTGTTGACCCTCACAAAGTCAGTACCAACAACAATTACGTCCTATTCAACAGAAAGAAAGTTTCTGCTTCCAATAATCTCTTAATTCCAAGTTAACTACTTCCATGTCAGGGAAAAGCAAAGGAGACCCCAACAACAGACAGTCAACTGGAAAAGTAAGCACTGGAACTGGAAAGCAGGGAACTGCTAAGAAACAAGTTGACAACCAAAATCAGGATGGAGTTATGACAATAGAAATGAACAGGCAGGAGGAAGCTAGTTTACTTATAATTTGAGAGAAATGTGAATACTATAATTGGCACGTCGACGACTCACCACTAGGACGCCACCGTTAATCGTGTATTAGCTGGTCTGCTGCTTGCTTCCCGTTACATCAGGGGTGTCCAATCTTACCGAAAAGGGCCGGTGTGGGTGCAGGCTTTTGTTCTAGCCCAGCACTATGACACCTGATTCTACTTATCAAGGTCTTGATTGAAGAGCACGATTAGTTAATTAGTTGAATCAGGTGTTGTAGTGCTGGGCTAAAACAAAAACCTGCACCCACACCGGCCTTTTCCGGATAAGATTGGACACCCCTGCGTTACATCATGTTGCCTACATGAGGAAGGTGCTCCATTCGTTTTAAATTTTCCTTAAAGTTAAAGTAGGCTACATTTTCCTTCCAGATTATATTTCGTTTAGGCTATATTAAAACAGCCATGAGTTTCTATTTTGTTTCAAAATATTTAATGTCGACAAAAATATTTTAAAACTACTGTTTGTTTCAATGGGAAACACAACGTCAGACCGGCTGTTCGTGATGACGATTCTTTTGAATGAAGTCGTTGTAATTTAGTCAGACATTTGTCAGCTAAGGGCTAGCAGCCACTTTTATAGCCAATATCGGCGGACTTAACTAGCTCAAAAGAGAAGAATTCAACTCTAAGTGTTATTTTTATATAAACTATTTACAACTCAAAAGCATTTGTATCACCATATAAGCCCAATCCTGCCCATTTAGTAGGCTCCCACTAGCAAAAACCTCTCCACCCTCACAGTAGCTGCGATGGATTTCCTTGGTGTCTCGTAGGCCTACCCAGTTTTTTAGTTCACTTTAAGTAAAGAGAAGGAATTAAGCATTACAGACAAAAAAAAACAGAAAGATGACCTGAAAGTAAATATATTTTTATTTGTCATAAAAGGTGCAATGTTCGGAACATCGTGAAAAAACTTTGTGTGCTAATGTCAGCTAAACATCATTCTCAAACTAGGGTAACGTGAGTGGGGACAGACAGATTTGCACTAGTCTAGACTAGGTGGCGAGCAGGGGAACACTAGCATAGCCTATATTTTCTTTATTTTAATTTCGGTTCTCTAACGCTGAGTTCGACTAGGTTGAAGTGAGCCGTGAGGAAAGACCGCAGCATCACTTCAGCTCCTTCGACAGCCGGCCGGCTGTGTTTTCGCTGTTAGCTAGCTTAATATGTTTTCTGCTTTATATCCGGCTTCTACTACAAAGGCAACGCTAATAAACTCAACAAGCGATAATTTATTTACATACACTTTAGAGCAGCTTCTCTTTTCAGTCGAGCTTTCTTGGTCTTTCTTTTGAACCAGAATCGCGTTTCCCAAAGCGTTTGACATTAGGCGCCGTTTTTGATAGTAGGTTCTGAGATTTTGTTAAAGACAGTGCTTGCTTGACGATAGCGCCCCGTACGATGCTCGAATCGACCAACAACGCCCCCTTAACCTTAAAACATCATACTGTATAAAATAATAATAATAATAACTTTAGACTGGCGGCTGTCATGCCCAGGTTGTTGGTATGCCATGCTGGCTGCCTTACGCAAGGTTCGTAGGCCTACTCTGCGTGTAGGGAGAGCCGGCTCTGCTGATATCGCACAGTGCATACCCACCTTTAGTCATTTGCATGTTCTAATAATTATTCTAAGGTTCCCTCGCCTACATTTTGAGCACCTGCACCCGCGATGCAATGAAACCATCTACACCGAGACCGTGAATATCGGCGCAACTAGGTGATGCTGTCAGCTAAGTTGCGTTGCAGACATTTAGCCTATCATATTACACCGGTTTCAGTTCCATATTGCTTTTATGAAATGGACACAGATGTCTTGAAAATCAAGTAGCCTAGCATACAACACCATTTTAAATAGAAGAATGTCTACTCCAAAATGGAACTATCATTGCTTTGAAACTGTTGAAACTGAATCCGATTTCGAATATCACACTGAATACAGAATAGCGTTGATTGGATCCTTTGTTTAGCTACGTCACAGAAGAAATATCCTACCCTAAGAGAATATATAAGAAGAAAATAACCACAAAACTCCTGAAAACAGTGAAACATCACTCGTTTGATCAAGTAATTGATTATCAGTCATTTAATCTATTGCTTATTTTCATTGAAAGGAACAATGCCAAAGAGGAAGATATCATGTAAGATCTTTAGATTTTTAGGCATCCTTGAATTTGAAAATGCAAGCTTTATTAGGCATGGGCCTACACCACAAAGAATGAACATTTTAAGATTAGGCATATAGTCTACCACAATTAGCACGCGGGCTATCAGTTCTAATATGAATTGCACAAAATACGTAGTGTTTGATCTATCATTTATCATCATTTGTGTACGCCGTTCAATAATAGGCCCTATGTCGTTTTTTGGGGCAGGGAACTTTATTTATTTTTAGTCAAACTTTATTTCAGTGTAAAATTTACAATTAATCTAGAAAATTGTATTAAGATGACTGGCAGATTCTGAGTGTTGCATTTCGTTCAGCCTCGGAGGATTGCCATCCAGAACAGGATAGCAGCGACACCTACGCCGATAACTTTGGTTTCTCCAGCTCAAGAAACTTCAATCGCGATCCCTACAATCTTCGAGGTTTGCAATGCATCGGCTGGCTTTCCCCAACAATTAGGACCTTTTTTTTGTTATTTCGCAAATCAACATGAGATGGAAACGATATTAACAGCACCGTTATCCTTTGAGACATTTATTCCCCTACTTGCAGCAACACTGGCAGGGAGTCTTCAGAAAGTGTAGCCGACATGCAGTTTATGGAGAGCTGATCTCAGATCAGTGTGCTTTAATCAATGCATGATGCACCACTGTGCTTCTATGGTGATTATCACACTGTTAGATTAATTCGTATTCTCATGTTCTGCCAATTTTTCTACAGGAATATATTGTACAGATTTCTGTATTTACTGATTAATCAGTTTATGCAGAGGTTCTTCGTAAAATCTTCCAGACATCCAGTTAGTTACAGGATTCGTTCACATAAATTGGCACTTTCTGTAGATGCCCTCAGTGAAAGCAATTTTCTTGGAAATAGTACAAGGTTGAATAGAAGAAAAACAACCTCCTGGCAATAAATAACAGCCAACTGCTACTATTTTGCAGTGATTTCATCCTGTGCTGCTCAGACAATTAAACTTACCAATCATATATTTTAAAAATGCACTGATGGAAATATCCAAAAAACAGACATTTGGGTCTGTAGGTACTGCCATCCCTTTATTGCTTCTTGCTAGCCTCCACTTTTTGAACAGAGAGGAGTGGTAGATTCAGACCTTGCATGTCCTTTTTAACCAGAGAGGAGAGTTGAGGAACCAGAGGAGGGAACAACTGTAGGGCAGAAGAGATCACTGCCACCCTCTGTGGAGGAACCAGCCAGTAAGAGAAAGCGAGCGCAAGAGAGCGTCCAGGCATTTGGGGACAAATCCTCCAGCAAAGCCAAACGCATAAAGAGTGCACAGAAAGGTTAGGACCATATAGCATTGAGCTGCAGATCATGCACTACTGCACACTAACAGTGCTTTTATCAAGGGCGGTAAGGCATATACACCTCATTGCTACATTAAACTAAACAAGTCAATGTAATAAAATGTAAAAATAAATGTAATGAGCCCCATATTGACATATACCCAGGCATCACCATTGTCTTCAGACATCTTTGCGTCTTGAGATCATTTTGTTTTTTTTATCAAGACTAAATTGAGATGTAAATACCATGATTAATTTAATGGACTTCATAATATATGATTTTTTGACACATTTTGAATGATCTGTCAGTTTTCATAAAGCAGGGATCTCCAAATACTGTTAGACCCCCTTTCACAGGCTTTTTTTAATCTAGGGTCAAGGTTTGAAGAATATTTGAAAAATACAGGATGCTGTTTGTCATGTGCAATACGGTAAAGCCAGCATTCCATGATTTAAGCAACTGTTGTCTACCTGCTTTGTATTTTAGCAGGCGTCAACAAATTCTACAAAAAAGCACAATTGCTCGGGTGAGGGGGATATGGCTCGGTCTATGCAGGGACCCGCATGTCCGACGGACTGCCGGTAAGACACCGCCTTCTACATGCTCTGTGCCCACAAAGAGCCTCTGAAATCTTCATCTAGACTCCATACTAACATGTGTACCCCTCTCTGCTCAATTGTCAGTTTATTTTCTTCTGTCTTTCATTTAGCCTACAGTCTTGTGTTACTCTCATGCATTATGTTTACATTCTTAATATGATTATCTTATGGCAAACGTCTAAGAATTATGACAAGAATCTTATGGCAATTAAAGAATTAATCATTTCTTTCTCTATTGCCACAAAACACGTGTGTTTACAATATCAATTCTCTCACATGTTTTCATCAGGTGGCCCTCAAATATGCAAGGAAAGATGAGGAACTGCAGCTGGTAAGTACTTCTTCCATAATTTATGGAGCCTCACACGAATGTTGAATCTTGTGAAATAGAAGCTCAGGCATGGATAACCAAAACCTAAAAACTACCAACACCTGGTAGTTTTCAGGTTGTCAACATTAGCACAATAACTTGAGTCTAGCTAAATAAATACAAACGTGATGCCCAAACCTTATCTGTATGGCTCTATGAGTGGGCCGAACTCATCGCAGAATATTATTTTGGCTCTGGGAGTTGTGTGACCTGTCGAGAGTGACGAATAAATAATCAGCTATCCAATTCAAAGCATTTGCTAATGTTCGTCAAACGGTACATGTTTTAAAACACAACAGAAGGACATGCCTAAATTCTGCACATAGTCCCAAGATAACATTTGGGCTGTTATGTCTGAATAAACGTTTTGTAACGAACACGATGGATTTATTTGAATAAATCAAAAACACGGTTTGGTGACAGTCAAAATTTGAATGAGCATATCTCGCTTTAATATTTGGAGTAGAGACTCACCTTAAACTGTGTTTCTGTGTCAAAGTGACTCAAATGATAATGGAGCAAGTCACATATGTATTTGTTCAGTTTATTGTTTATAGGGTATTTTGGAATACTCTTGACCTTGAATGAAACTGGAAAAAAAAAACTTGATAGCCTGAAGTTCACTGACCGAGCCATGATATGTGCTAATGTGGTCAGCTCTCAGCAAAACTGCCTGACTTCTCTCCACAGCCTGGATTGGAAAGGCCCATGCCCAAGGAAGTTGGATTATTTCAAATGGTTAACACCCCATCGTCTCATCCCAACATCTTGAAACTGTTCGACTGGTTCGATAGACCTGCGTCATATGTCATGGCAATGGAGCGTCCAGACCCCTGCAAGGACCTGTTCACATACTGCCAGGAACAGGGGGGTGTCCTGGATGAGGACCAGGCACGCAGTGTAACCCGCCAGCTGCTGGGGGCGCTGCAGCACTGCCACGACCACGGAGTGGTGCACCGTGACGTGAAGCCCGGGAACATTCTAATCCAGACGGACACAAAAGAGATCAAGCTGATTGACTTCGGGTGTGGGGAACCACTGAAGGACACCCCATACACAGACTACGCAGGTCAGTGAGAGGGGGCAGTTCATGCATCTTAGTCAGTGTTTGGAAGCTTAAACGCTGACAGTCATGCATAAGGAAATATAGTTTGCAGCATAGTCATCAAATAATTTTCTTGGTGGGACTGCTGGATGGCTCATTTCGTTAAGGCACCACACTGTGGTGCATGAATGAGCCTCACGGCCTCTGATCGAATCCGGACTGTGCCAGTGATGACTTTGGCCGGTAGCTCCATAGTGCAACGCGCAACTGACAATTACATTGCCCAGGGAATGGGTGGATTCAGTCTGATAGGGTTCCATGTGCAATGCTATCTAGCAACCCCTGCTGGTTGATCAGGCGCCTGTAGATTGCAGTCAAAGCCACATATGAAAGGTCCCTCCTCCAACCCCGCTCTGCGAGCTTAGCTGTTGTCTGCGGTGTGAAAAGAAGGAGCTGGCGACACCATTAAGGAGAACTGTGCATGTCTACGCTCTTCCGAATCTGCAGTGGGGTTCACACAATTTACATGGTTGTGGTTGCAGACGATGGCCATTCCAAATTGTGGTGGAAATTGAAAATGCTCAGCCCCGTGTTGGGCATCAAATTTATAGAAACATTTTGTTGCTTGGGGTCTTGTGTTTGCTGTCTTTCTCATTGTCCTAGTGTGAACTCAATTGGCAAACTGTATGGTGTCCTATTTTTTCTTGTATTGATCAGGGACCAATGAATTCCTGCCGATTGAGTGGTACCAGAAAGGGCAGTTCCTAGCAGGCCCTGGGACTGTGTGGTCAGTGGGTGTGACGATTTATGACATCGTTTGTGGCGACTGTCCCTTCACTACCTACACCGACAGGGAAATGCGGCAAGTGGAGTTCTGTGCAGGGTTGTCACCAGGTGAGGAGCCAACAGGAGAGGGAGGAGCTGCATTTGGACGCACCCTCTGTGTCTTCTGTCTCGTCACTTTTTCTGTGTTTCTCTAACAGGGATCAAGGACTTCATTCGCTGCTGTTTGAGGCCCCGGGCAAAAGACCGGCCCACCCTGGAACAGCTACAGCTCCACCCCTGGCTCCAGCAGTCCTGCTAGATCTGGAGTATAGTGTGTGGATGCGCCCGACAGTCAGGTATCCAATTCTTTTTTTATTTTATTTTTATTTTTCAGTCAGGTATCCAATTCTAACACATGATAGGATACTTGCACTATTTACATCGCAAAAAAGCCCTGCACGGTACACTTGCTTCTGCTTTGATCTCATTCAAAACTCCCATTGACATCAAGATGTTGTAGCTTCTGTTGTAAATTTAACTTTTATAGAAATCAGAAATTACCACCGTGATTGGTTGGATTCATTTATGTAAATCAGGAATGGCAAGAATGCCTGTTTTACTGGAGGTACATTACATTGCATTCATTTGGGAGATGTGCTCCTAATGTGCTTCTCACTTACAATATAATAGCATGTTAGCTAGTCACAAAGCAAACGTCCTTTACAAGCTGGATAGCTATCTTGCCAGAGGTATTCTGGTGGCCATATATTAGATAGCTGACTTGCTTTCTAGCTGGAATTATCAATCATCATGTTAAACATGCTCCCTTTTAGCCCTGACAGAATACTCACCCACCTCTCCTCTATTCCTTCCCTCCTTTTGACAGCAGGGGTGTGACAGTGAGGCAGAGAGAGGCAGAGTTGAGGGAGCATGCCGATTGAGATTGGGCGCAGCACCGGAGGGCTGAGTTCTGCTTGTGGATCATGGGGCAGAGGGAATTTTATCTACCTTTTCCCATGCATCTAGCAAATGGCCCTTTAACCCCCATCAACATGTCCCATCGCTGTAATGTCCTCCATCAGTTCTGGAGGGTTTTGCAAGAGGAGGAAGATTTAGTATGGGAACCTGGGGGATATATACGAAGCAGGATTACTGAGTTAGCTGGATAACTGCACTGAGTAAAACCCGGAACCCTCCCAAATATGGAACATGGACTGAAGTAAAAAGAACTGTTCCGAGTTTTACTCAGTGCAGTTATCCAGCTAACTAAGTAACCCTGCTTCGTATTACACCCCGCTGGTGTAGGATATTCCCATTTTCACTCAGCATGATAACAGGAGGTGATCTTCTTCAAGCAGAAACAAGGGTCTGGACTGTATACCTGTATTAGGGTTTGGTATGATGATTACTTAGCCGCTAGCCATCAGGGTGATGTCATTCACTACTGGGAAGAGAGGGAAGACAGAATCGAGAGATAGTCATGGAATGTGTAGCAATTTGGAGGATTCCATTTGGGGTCCAGCTTGGTCATGAGCTGACAGCATAGCCATTCAGTGGATTTGTGGTCCAAAAAGGTGATTAGCTAGGACTCCATTTGGTGTCTGCTATGGTGACTGGCAGACAGTATGACCATTCGTAGGATGTCATTCGGGGTATGACATGCATCAGCTGACAGCATTGCCATTCAGATGATGACATTGTGGTTCCAGCATGGTGATTGACTGGCAGTGTAGTCATTTGTAGGACACCATTTGGAGATTGACATGGTGATTAGCTTGCAGTGTAGCCATTTGTAGGACACCATTTGGGGTCTGACATTGCGATTAGCTGGCAGTGTATCCATTTGAAGGATGTCATTTGGGGTCCGGCATGGTAATTAGCTGGCAGTGCATTCCTTTAGAGGATGCCATTTGGGGTCTGATATGGTGACTGGCTGACAACCTAGCCATTCAGAGGATGTCCTTTGGGATCCATCATCATGATTGGCTGGCAGTTTTGTCATTTGTAGGACACCATTTGGGGTCTGCATTGGGGATTAGCTGGGAGTGTAGCCACTAGGAGGATGCCATTTGGTGTCCGGTATGTTGATTGGCTGGCAGTGTAGTCATATGTAGGAAGTAATGTGGGGTCTGGCAGGGTGACTGGCTGGCAGTATAACCATTTGGTGGGTGCCATTTAGGGTCCGGCTTGGTGATTGGCTGGCAGTGTAGCCATTTGAAGGATGCCCTTTGGTGTTAGCTGGCACTATAGACTTGGGGAGAATGGCACTCAGGGTACAGCATAATGGTTAGCTTGGAAGGCATTGGGAAGAGAGAGCAGACCAGATCGAGAGATGAAGCATGGACAGAAAACATGGCTACTTGCAACAAGGATCAAAAAGTATGCCTCATTAGTGACCACCCATTGAACTGGGGGTAGTACAGTCTTTCTGTAGCTGGTTGCAAAGATTTTGGAGGACACAACTGTCTAGTGTTGTTGGACATTACCTCTTGTTGGACATTACAGTGATGGGATTGTAATGGGGCGTGACGTGTGAGGTAGGAGGAGCCAAACGCAGCAAGGGGATTCTTTAAGCCCTAGGGCCACTAAGGCGGGAAACCCCGCAGTTAAGGGAGGAGACAAGACAAGGAACACACACACACCACAGCTACAGACCGGCTCACTGTTACACACCAATGAGTAGAAGCACAAACGCCTGGTTTCACAACAAGAAAACTAATCAAAGGCGAAAATGGAACAAAGAACTGCTACTCTATACTTCTACAAGCTAAGTAACTAAGTAGAAGCGAAACGCCCGATTTCCCTATGGGAAGACATGTACCGAAGGGCGAACAGAACTACAGTTCCGAACAGAATCGCCCAAAACTCCATATACGGAGAAAAGCACAAAAAGACGAAATAGAGCAGAGATCCGCGGTCCCATACTTCTACGAGATAAGTAACTAAAAGCAAGCCGGAAATAACAAACGCCCTGTCTCGGCAACGAGACGCATAAGAACAGGCGAGTAGCATAATGGCACAAATAAAACACACAACCAACAAACACTGAAAACTAATGCGAATTAGTATGCCAGGTGGCGAAAGGAACGGGGATCTAACATTCCAAGGCTACTCTCAGGGACTCGTAGTCAAACGCAAACATGTCCACAAGATCGCCCAATCCTCCTCACAAGAAGACATGCACCGAAAGGCGAACAGAGCACAGCTCCGAACACAATCGCCCAAAACTCCACATACGGAGAAAAGCACACAGGGACGAAAGGACAGCTGCACCGGAATTACCGGCTATCTGACTAACACAAGTGTAGAGAATAAACGCCCTGCCTCTTGGTAAAGAGGAATGTTAACGAGAAGGCGAAGGAACAGAGATAACGTTCCGTGGCTACTTCCATAAGCTCGCAGTCACATGCAGAACATAAATGGGTAAACGACCGATCTCCCAAGAGGGAGAAACATTTTACAGGCGAGCCGACGGAGCACCGCAGTCCCATAACTTTACTAGCAAAATGACTAAGCTTAAATAGAAAAACACACGCCCTAGCCTCTCAGTAAGGGGAAATGTAACGAGGCGAAGGAACCGATAATTAAAGTTCCAAGGCTATATTGAGGCTCGCAGTCACACGCAAATATGTCCACAACATCGCCCGGTCTCCCTATGGGAAGACATGTACCGAAGGGCGAACAGAACTACAGTTCAGAACAGAATCGCCCAAATCTCCATACACGGAGAAAAGCACAAAAGACGAAAGGACAGCTGCACCGGAATTATCGGCTAACAGACTAGCGCAAGCTCAAACACTAATACAAGCCCTGCCTCTCAGTATGAACAAATGAAATGTACCAAAGCTACTAACTGGCTCCCTGTAACACGGAAATGAGTAGAAGCTAAAACGCCAGGTCTCTCAGTAAGAAAACCAATCACAGGCGAAAATGGAACAAAGAACTGCTACTCTATACTTCTACGAGCTAAGTAACTAAGTAGAAGCGAAACGCCCGAAGGGCGAACAAAACTACAGTTCCGAACAGAATCGCCCAAGACTCCATATACGGAGAAAAGCACAAAAAGACGAAATAGAGCAGAGATCCGCGGTCCCATACTTCTACGAGATAAGTAACTAACGAGCCAGCAAGAAATAAGCCCTGCCTCAGCAATGAGACGTAAAAATAGGCGAGTAGCCCAAATGGTACGAATCCCTCACAGCCAACAATACACCACAGTACAAAACAATAAACAAACAATCTCGAAGCCCCGCACGAAGGAAACGGGAGGCTTAAATATCTCTCAAGGTGACCACGCACAGGTGTGGACGCTAACAGAAGCTCCGCAATCCAAACAGGGCGGAGCAAGCATCCACCAAAAGGACAGCGCCCTCGCGTGGCCACCAAGGAAAACGACCGCATAGGAAAAAGGGTTAAAAACCATGACAGGGATGGGCTTAAAATCATGATGAGGATTTTTTTTCCTTAAATAAAAAATTCAATAATTAAATACATGTGAAACTTGTGATAAATGGGAGCTGTCGAGTAGTCGCAGACTAACTGTAGGGGACAGAAATGAGAAAAGGACGTACAAGAGCAGCTAGGTACCCCTATGTAAAATAAAATGGAAGTTGCAGAAATTTAGCTTCTAAATTCTCACAGGGAACCACATATTAGGATACTAAATGAAAATGAGAAGGAACTTCAGGGCTTGACATAAGGCTTGTCCTATTGTCCAGGACATATTTTTGGTCAAATTTTCCAGAGAGAAAAAAAAAGTTAAATTAAAAATTGTCTGAATAGAAGTAGAAATTGTATGATGCAATTGCCATCCTGATTTCAACTGCCATCCTGGTTACGTTGTTAATAAGATCATTTTGCTAATAAGGTTTGAGAAAATGCAACGACAAATTTAATCGATCAAATTTAATTTCGATCACAAATTGATGAGTCTTTAGGACAAGTGAAAAATTAAGTCCCACTTGTCTGGTGGACAAGTGCTCACAAGGCTTAATGTCAAGTGCTGACTTAAACAACCCTGTCGGCCAGTGGTAGGAAGGAGGTCGCCACGTCTTCAAGGCGTGACTCCTCGTGCCCCTGACCGTGGTTCCAGCACTACACGGAGCCACTGTGTGCGCCATGATTCTCCCCATTGAGTCCCACCCACCCCGGGAGCGGCCGCCCAATTTGCCGCTCCCTCAAGGCACAGGCTATACTGAGATCTGATAGGACCCGGGCGCGAAACTGGGCCCTCTGTGTGCAACCGTATTGACTCAAAGCTGATGCTTTTAACGCTGCACATCCGCGGCGCTATAGGCATGTTTTCTAATACTGTAGTATAAAAAGAAATTGCAAGGCTTGGAAAAAATAATGGAAACACTTAATGACAAACTTTGAAATGACTAAATCACAATTACGAAGGCAGCTACACAGGAGAGTTTGATTCATTTGAATGTCAATTAGCTGTATGTGTTGTGATAAGGGCTGGGGGTAGCTGCTGCCCATGTAGTGAACAGAAAAATGAAGCCAAAAACAATTTGGCTTGTTGCCTTTTAGTTGTGCAATAAACTGAAAGTAAAATAAATTATTTCAAGAAAAAGACCAATCTGGCAACCAAAAAATATGTATGTCATTTTTGTATGTGGAGTTTCACTGTCTCAGAGTCTTGCATTTGGGTCCAGTCCAGTACTCGGCCCTAACAAAATATCTTTTCTTTGTACCGTTTTCTATTAAATGTATGTAAAAGAGAATTTACAAATCACTGCTCTTTTCTTTTATGTGCATTTTACATACTGTCCCAACTTTTTTGGAATTGGGGTTTGTACATAAATTGATATACTCATTAAAATACAGCTGAAGTCAGAAGTTTACATAGACTTAGGTTGAAGTCATTAAAACTCATTTTTAACCACTCCACAGATTTTATGTTACCAAACTATAGTGTTGGCAAGTCAGGACATCTACTTTGTGCATGACACAATCATTTTTCCAACAATTGTTTACAGACAGATTATTTCACTTTTAATTCACTATATCACAATTCCAGTGGGTCAGAAGTTTACATACACTAAGTTGACTGTGCATTCAAATTTTTAATATTTGGTCGCATGCCATGACTTCCTGATGTCTGCGACCCAACAACATCAAAAGACTCTTGATCTTATTTTCTGGTACTTTTAAAAGCGATACTATAACGTCTCTGCATTTGAATGGATCTCTATGGGAATTGGGGGGTGGGACTAGATTTAGCTGTAAATTACACTGGAACAGTATGGAACACATGGTTGGCTAAATGGCTCTAAGTCATTAAGGGTCTGACGTATGAAACAAGCCTTAAATCATCACTCTGCTGCCAGAAATACAGTAAATATGGATGGATAACTTGAAAGGTTTCTTCTGACTTATTTTTCTATAAGTTCTAGTATTGACAAAATATCAGCATTCTATAGGAAAGTTTGTCAGGAGAAACAACTCTTAAAGTGATCCATCCATATAATTTTCACTTTAATTTTGGGCTGAATAATCCTCCATTTTCATTTTGCATTTTCGTTTTCATTTTGGGCTGAATAATCCTCCATATGCTACTGCCTGAATATGTTGATATGTTAATTTTCCTGAAGAAGAACATGTCCATATCCTAGAATGGAAACAGGATGAATGTCCCCTGCAGTGGAGAACACTAGCTTTATGTCGGTATTTTTGAAAGTGCACTACTATGTAGGCCTAGTAGCTTATATTTTCTTACATTTGTCTTTAAAAAAAAGTTTTAAGAGGACATTTTTTCATTTACAAAAATGCTAAAGTATTTCTAATTTAATTTCATAGTGCAATTATTTTAACAAGGCTATCCTACATGTACGGTTCATACCTCCCATGATGGGATGATGAATAAGTAAACTTTCAGTCTTGTTCAGCAATCAGCCATACTTTGTGGTAAACATTGTCCTAGTACATTTTTGCCTCAGGAATAAACGATTGTTCAATTATACATTGTCTTCATGTGAACTTCATTTTTAATATCGTGACCATATTGTATTGTGAAACCAATATTGTGTATCGTATCGTGAGTTGAGTGTATCATCCCACCCCTAGTAAGGAGTGACACATAAATAAAAATGTATCGATCTATCTATCTGTAAGGTTCTTGGTACAACACTGGTTGTAATGTTACTTGTACAGACAATGTGTTATGCTGGGAAAACATTCAGTTGCACAGGTGGTTTCATTATGAATACAATACACAGATTATTGTAGTACTTTGCCTCTTGTTAGTCTACAGGAAGTCTGAAATATTGCCCTGAAGAGTTGGTTAAAGTGGGAGAAATAATCAAAACCAACCCAGCACTTCTGGATGGGATAGTTCTGTACTCCATTACATTCATGATACATGTGTGGAAAAACAATGATAGTTTACTCCGCCTGGTGTCTATCAGTCAGAAATATCACCCTGTAGTATTGGATGAAGTAGGAGAAATAATCAAAACCAAGTCAAGGATAGTTATGCACTGCATTACATTCATGATACATACAGAATGCTTATTTAAGGTTCTACGGGGCCCTGGGCAAGGAGTTTTTTGCACATATGCGCAATATTTGCTCATCAGTATACCCAGGCAAACAACCCCAAACAAATCCCAAAATTCCGACGCAGGATTGTTACCCAATGTTTGTTAAAATTTGCACCACAAAAGGGAAAGCAATGTGTGCAATAGCTAGACCCTGCTGCCTACTAAAGCTCTTACTGATATGTATCAGTGTTATGGAATGCCTATCAGCCAAAATAAATGTATAGATGTGTATTCTCTTTATCAGACTATATTGTCTGTCATGTTATTCAAGGTATACGGTGTGCTTTGGAATTCTCATGGTTAATTTCAATACCAAATTTTGTCCACTTTTTCATGTATACAGTGTGACATCACAGAATGTTTGGTTTAAAGTAATTGAGAAGTCATGGAAACGTCATGGAACTCCATTGGTCAAAATGTGTACAAACCCTGTGTAAATTAGCAGTAGTCCAAAATGTTTTTTATCTTGTTCTCTTACACTTAATTGGGATAGATAGATAGATAGATCGATAGAGCCTAGAATCTAGATACTTTATAAGTCCTGAGAAATGACAGTATTCAAAGGTGTATATAGGTTAAAAAAAATAATAATAATAACAATAATAAGAAAATGCTAATATAAACAGAACAATATACAGTAAAAGAAATATGGGGGGGTGCACAAACGTTTTTTGGTGTAGGGCAGCTTGTAGGCCAGAGCTGGCTGTATAACGCCAGTTTATACCGCCTTAATGCTACCGCTAGGATGAGAGTTAAATTATTACAGAAAACACATTTTTAATGACATTTCAGCATTTGGTTATTGACATAACATTGAAATATGTGTGTAACATTTCTCACCTGAGCTGGGATGCGATATCAGCGGTTTCCAACAGCCAATGAACTGAACAACCTAGCTGTGTGAATACACCCAAGTTTGAGTGGGAAAATATAGCCTCGTCTACATAAAAACCTATGTAGCCTACCACACATGCGCGCGCACACACAAACACGGATAATGTGATGCAAATTTTATTTATTTATTTATTTAAAGTGTTTGTGTCTTGTAGTTTTCATTAGACAAGAAATGCAGATTTTCCAATTAGTACATTTGCTTCTCAGTGATTAAAAATCTGCCGGCGAGTAGTCTATACTCTTTTTTTATCGAGTACACTAACCGTTCTGTTGATTTGGCTTATGTTTGCAATCATTGAGTGCGTTTGCATGCACAGCAATAATCTGCTCATAGCCCAATTAAGGCAACAGGCCTACTCCAGTTATATAAATGGTCATGTAGCCTAAACGACATAGTCCGAAACAGGTTCCAGTATTTTCCTATATATTGCTCCTTCCGCTCTTCGTTCAATTTTAATAAGATGCCCAGTCTCTGCTGATGCCCACAGCATGATGCCACCACCATACTTCACTGTACGGATGATGTTTCTTGACGCATGTAAATTAAGGTTTACACCACACATACCAGTATGATTTTTGGCCAGAAAGCTCAATCTTGGTCTCATCTGACCAAACCATTTCCAACATCTCAGCTGGGTCACTATGTGGTCTGGCAAAATCCGTAAGGGCTTTTAGATGATATTTTTGAGTAATGGCTTTTTTCTTTCCACCCTCTGAAAGAGGTCAGTTTTATGCAGAGCTCTTCATATTGTTGACTGGTGCACCGCTACTCCAATTTTCAGCTATTCAACTCTGTGTTGCTCCTTCTAAGTGATTGTTGGACTCTCTGAGTCTTCCCTCACAAGTCACCTTCTTGTTCGGAGTCGGACACTGAGTTTTCAGCGGCGGCCTGTTCTAGACAGTGCCTAGGTGGTGTGATGCGGCTTCCATTTCCTGATTATTCATCCAACAGTGTTCACTGGAATATCCAAAAACTTTAATATTATTTTATACCCTTTCCATATGTATGCACTGGAATGACTATCTCCAACTTCCAGATAATGCTCTTTAATCTTCATTTTCACACCTTTCCTTCACACCCTAACCACTGATCCCTAAAGAGAGTGGAGTTTTATCCAGAAAATGTGTTAGTTGATCTCTTCACAGGTAGAGAGACCAATGGTAAGAAAATTATGTCCTCATTAGGGCAATTTTTTTTGTTTGTGTAAACAAGGAGCTTCCAGAGCAGAGTTTGAATACTTATGCAATCAGCATATTTCAGTTTTTTTCTTAAATATATTTTCAAACCTAAGAACAATTGTTACCTCAAAATAATTTATTTTGAATTGCAGTGTTTTTATTTAAAATACCACACAGTGGAATTTCAAATTATCCTTTGCAATTCAGTAAAATGTGAGAATTGGGTCTGAATAATGTACAAGGCACTGCACATTTGTCAAAATATTGTTTATTGATTCAAATTGTAATTGGCAAGTAATACACTGTCATTGTAAATAGGCCCAAAACCGTGGAGGTGTTGTGGGTTCATGCAGCATTCACCAGTTGCTGAAGTATTTGGCCCAACTTGGAGGCTCCGAGAGTTTCTAGAAAAGAGGAGAAAAAGTGAAAATTACTGAGAAAGTGAAATATCAAATAAATAAAATGTAAACCAAAATGCACGTTTGAAAGATTAAAGATAAGCCAGATGATTATGACAGTGGCTGATTTGAGGTGACGGAATATGACAGAGAAAAAGATTCTTTCAGAATCTCAGTAGACATGCTGTACAATAGGCCTGTCATGTAAGATGTATGAGTGTGCTGTGCAAGACAATGTTCTCAGCTGGTAGGGGAATGCTATCATTCAGTGTAATATAGTTCAATGGAATTTCCGGATTCTAATGCATTTCCTGACCCTAGAGGCAAAAAAACCATTATTAGTGACAGTGTGTCCCAGCATAAATATAAAACCAAATATTGCTGATGATTTAGCCTACATACTGACATATCTTTTGGCTTTGTCGATATATTTTATGGGTTCCATGAAGGTTAATCAGACGTAAAATCTGTACCTTGCATTCCTCTGTGTCTGTGACGTCCTGACAAGACATTGTCAGGGATGCTGCCTCTCCTGGCTGTGACTTGAGGACTGTGGCTGAACTGGAGCACTTCTTCATAGACTACATATGAGCAGGAATAGAGAACCCGTCAGTTTACAGAGTCGCCACCTACTGGAAGGACCTCGCTCACAGGTCAGATGTTTTGATGGCTTTCTACACGGGACCTACCTCTGCGAGTTGAGTCTCGTAAACTTGCGCCTCAGTTTGGAGGCCCTTTTAAAATCATCTGGAAACTCAACCCTGTCACTGTGCGCCTTCAGTTGCCATCTTCCATGCGCATCCACCCCACCTTCCATGTCTCGCTTGAAACTGGTGCTCGTTAGCGCTCTCGCTTCGGCTGATAAGCCGCCGCCTCCCCCCCGCTTCGTGGATGGAGGTACGGTGTATACCGTTCGGCGGATTTTGGCTGAGAGATGTGTGGGCAGAGATTGTCCATTTCTGGTGGACTGGGAGGGTTATGTATGGGGTGCCATTTGTAAGCCTTCCCTGCTCAAAAACGTGCTTCACTTTTTCCAGATTTAGCCCAAACTTTGCCTCGTTTTTCTCAGATTTAACAAAAAGCACCCCCAAATAATGCACTGCAATTTTCACATGCCATATATATATAATTTTCCATATATATATAATTAAGAATTATATGTTAAATCTAAATCTAAATCTTATATCTAAATCTAAATCTTATATCTAAATCTAAATCTTGGGTTTGAACAAACGGCACGGATATGCTAAATCTCATACATATGCAAATTGGAAATGCCTCCTAACCAGCCCATCATCAGGAAATGGGCGCGAAGCTGTGAGAAGCAGCAAGACGGCTATCATGATCAAAAGCAAAATGGAGAATTCCAGCGATTTAGCTAATCTAATTGAACGTGCGGTTGCAGCTGGGGTAACAGCTGCTCTACAGACCCGATCTGCGTTACCAACACCAGACACAACGTCTTCATCTGACACAGCAGTGCCATCGGTAAGTTTTTATTTATTTTTGTAGTTTTCAATGTGTCCATGGCATGGTACCCTGAAGAAAATGATGGGGGTGGGGGGTATAGCTAGCTGGATACAAATGCATAACATAGCATTGTAGCTTATAGTCCAAGGGTATTCGACTACAATTTGACAGTCCAGTCACATTAATACATGGATGGTTATTATTTCACCGAATTCTGTGGATCAGTTTTCTCGAGGTGACTAGTTAGTGGCGCTCACATTCACACTTTTCACGAGTGCTGCGGAAATATCACGTGAGCATATCACATCGGTTTGGAACTTGTTGCGGGGAGAATGAAAGCATAATTTTCTGTCCGTTCGTCTTTGAACGCTCGTTTTTCATTATCAACATTACTTTCCTTTGAAAGAGCCAGATTATTTAACACTCTCTAAATAGGCTTTAGAATCATCCTTACATCTATCACTTCCGATCTGCCTGTAATTCACACAGCCTGGGAGTGCTGCTGTTCGTAGTACTGGCACTGATGATTGGATAAAAAATTTGCATAGGTTCGCTATTGGACAAGACGCAGCCACGGATAAGCGTGACATTTATTTGTATAGCGCCTTTCACATCAGGCATTGTCACAAAGACACTTTACAGGATTCTGAGCCTAATACCCCTCATGAGTATGTCTATGGCGACACTGGCAAGGAAAAACTCCCTGGGCTATAGAGTTAGGAAGAAACCTTGAGAGGAACCAGACTCCATGAGGGAGACCCATCCTCTTCGGACATGTGTGTCCGTGTGTGTGTCCGTTCGTAGCATGAGATACGTGCACCGCTTACTTCACCACCATGGGTGTGATTTATATATATATAAATTATAATTCACGAATTGAATGCTGATATTTTGTCAATACTAAGTGACTCTCAAGCTAATCTAAGATAAAACCAGAAAGTGTTTTGCCTGGATTTGTGTATCTCTGCTCCGCATGAATTTCCCTGAGTGGAGATGACAAGTGGAGTGAGCAACTGAACAAAAAAAGATGATGGGAATTGGGCCATAATTCAACACTTACACATGATATGAGTCACAAACATGGCTAAATTTCAATTATCTTTTTTTAGTTCAGTTTCTTTCTCCTCTTGCTCATTGTCTCACTGGACTCCATACAGAGCAGAGGTGCACAACTCCAGTCATTGGCAACCAAAACGCTTTCTGGTTTTATCCTAGATTAGCTGGAGAGTGTACTCACTTAATATTGACAAAATATCATATCAGCATTCAATTCATGAATTATAATTATTTCATAATAATCTGGTTAATGGCTGATTATGATTCATTGACATACTCATCAAACAAGCAAGTCATAATCTAAAATCTCCACAACTTGAGAATCACAAAACAGCATAGATAATCAGGTTAAGAACAGAGGATGGAGATTTTGCTTAACAAACAGATATAATATAATAGATATAATATTTTGTTTTATATTCAACATTCGTTTTTCCGGCGTCAATAACTCTTGAAAGAAATATGCAAGAGTGTTGAAAATTACGGATTCAGCATCAGAGGGTGGAAAATAATATAGCACAACTACTGTTTTCATATTTTGATGTCATTTTAAATAAATGTCAAACAGAGAAACGAAGTGTTGTGCTAAGATACACATAGTCCACAGATTACAATTCAGGTGTTTATGAAGGACCATGTGCTTTATTTATAGTTTTATTGACGCGATTTTGACGTTGATTTAAAATGACATCAAAATATGAAAACAGTAGTTGTGCTATATTCCTTTCCACCCTCTGATGCCGAATCTGTAATTTTCAACACTCTTGCATATTTCTTTCAAGGGTTATTGACGCTGGAAAAACGAATATCTAAAATAAAACTAACTACACTGCAGTTGTTTCTCACATATTCAAAATTTGAGAACTCATCTTACCAATCTCTGTGATGTAATCGCAGCGTGTGGCGTTGATACCTAAATAGAGTGAAAGAGTAAAGTAACGTCAGAGTAAATAATTAAATGGTATTTTTCATACAGCTATCATACATTAATCTATGGTGAGCTATGTTAACATTTATTATATCAAAATCATGTATTTCTAATACTAGTTAACAGTCAAGGCCATATCTTATGTAGGCTACAACTTTCTGACCGTCCAATCTTCTGAGTGTTACTGAAAGGAACAGGCCAACATTTAGAGAAATACACTCATTTGCTGTCTTACGCAGTGGGCACCACCCAATGCACTGACCCCAAATGAATAGAATGGCCACCTATATTGATCATATGACCACCGCGGTCTGATTCCGGACCCAGCAAAGGATCTGTGGATCGAACAGCGTTCAATTTTAAAAAAGACTAAATTACTTTTACTTTCTTAATATGAACTGGCGCCGGTGTCACGCTTCTCTGTTGCTGCGTCTTGTCCAATGGCGAACCTATGCACATTTCTTATCCAACCAGCAGTGCAAATACGAACAGCAGCGCTCTCGGGCTGTGTGAGTTACACGGCAGATCGGTAGAAGTGATAGATGTCAGGATGATTCCAAAGCCTATTTAGAGAGTATGAAATAATCTGGCTCTTTCAAAGGAAAGTAATGTTGATAATGAAAAACGTGCGTTCAAAGACGAACGGACAGAAAATTATGCTTTCATTCTCCCCGCAACAAGTTCCAAACCGATGTGATATGCTCACATGTGATATTTCCACAGCACTCGTGAAAAGTGTGAATGTGAGCGCCACTAAATAGTCACTTTGAGAAAACTGATCCACAGAATTCGGTGAAATAATAACCATATTAATGTGACTGGACCGTCAAATTGTAGTCGAATACCCTTGGACTATAAGCTACAATGCTATTTTATGCATTTGTATCCAGCTAGCTATACCCCCCCACCCCCATCATTTTCTCCAGGGTACCATGCCATGGACACATTGAAAACTACAAAAATAAATAAAAACTTACCGATGGCACTGCTGTGTCAGATGAAGACGTTGTGTCTGGTGTTGGTAACGCAGATCGGGTCTGTAGAGCAGCTGTTATCCCAGCTGCAACCGCACGTTCAATTAGATTAGCTAAATCGCTGGAATTCTCCATTTTGCTTTGATCATGATAGCCGTCTTGCTGCTTCTCACAGCTTCGCGCCCATTTCCTGATGATGGGCTGGCTAGGAGGCGTTTCCAATTTGCATATGTATTAGATTTAGCATATCCGTGCCGTTTGTTAAAACCCAAGATTTAAATTTAGATATAAGATTTTGATATAAGATTTACATTTAGATTTAGATATAAGATTTACATTTAGATATAATTTTTAGATTTAGATATAATATTTAGATTTAGATATAATATTTAGATTTAGATTTAACATATAATTCTTAATTGTATATATGTGAAAAAGAGCATGTGAAAATTGCAGTGCATTATTTGGGGGTGTTTTTTTGTTAAATCTGAGAAAAATTATTTTTAGCAGGGAAAGCACGTTTTTTAGCAGGGAAAGTTTACAAATGGCACCCCATAGTTATGGGCCTGAGGAGCGTTGCTGGGTTCCCACCAGGAATATCTTGGATCCTACTCTAATTAGGGATTTTCGTAAAAGCAAGGCTGAGGGATCGCCTGGAGCCGTCCCTTAGAAGGGGGGTCCTGTCATGGTTATTTGCAGCCTTTGTTTTTCTACGTTTTTGGTTTCCTTTTTGGAGTCGTCAGGACGCTCTATCGGATTTTTTCCGCCTCCTTTCCGGTTTTCGTGTCTTGCCCGACAATTATTCCCTTGATCTGTTTTGCGTTTCCTGCGGGCTATAAATACTTCAGCACTTCCGCATTTCCGCACTTCGAGATTGTTTTTGCTATGATGACAAACAAAGTCGGTAAGGTATATGAATTTCAGTCGCTGCATTTCTGGTTTGTACTAATAGGAAACGCAGCAAGTCCGGTTATAAAGATTTAGGATTAGATTGGTTTTCTCTTTCCTTTCCAATCTTTCTTTGTCCTTTATTCTTTTTACCTGTTGCGAGTTGTGTTCAGCTCTTTTGCCACAAGAGCTTTGGCTAACAGGTTTTTTTTCTATTCTTTTCCTTCACTCCTTTTTTCAAGTTTTGTTTGGTTTCATCACCTCTTGTTACGCCTAATTATTTAGTGCGTGAGGTTCTTTTGTTAGTTATTCTCGCTGTTTATCGAGATTGCCTCAGTTTTTGGAGGTTGCATTGTTTTGCCTTGTGCTAGGGAAGGTTTACTCCCGATCCTGTGTTATCCCAGTCCTGGTGCGGATTCTTCCGCGTTTTGTGGCGTATCTCTCTCTAGATAGGCTTTTAGAAATCCTTATCGGTCGCGTTTGGTTCTCCGAACCTTACACTCCCCCTCACAGATCTAAACAAAATTGAACCTTTATGGGAAGATCTGGAGCACAGAGTGCAAACTAGATTTCCACCTCCTTCATCCCTCAAAGAACTGGAGACTGTCCTTCTTGAACAATGGGCCAATATCCCAATACAAACAGTTCAGAAATTGTATGACAGCATTGATAGGATTGAAACTGTTTTGAAGGCAATGGGTGGGCCTACTCGTTATTATTTGTCCCCTGCTAGCATTATCTAAAATGAAAACATTATATTTGGGTTAAAGATATGATTTCTAATAATCACTACTCTAATATATAGCTTATTTTATTGAAAAATAATGTGTGTGTAAATATATATATTACTGCAAATATATTAATTTATTACAGGTTAATTCGAAACAAGGTGCAGGTAGGACTTGTGGACTTCTTGTTTACACAGCCCTGTCTGCTGTTTTTCTGTGTACTTACAGATGGCAAAGCCAGGATTGCACTCATATAATGCAATGTTTGTGCTGTAAACTTACGAATTTAAGAAAATCTGAAAAACTTGTAGGTTTCACAATAGAACGTCAGCTTTCTGATTTCAGACATAATGATAGTGGACAGCCCAAAGGGGGCCATGTGGAGTTGCTTAATCTTAGAGTTTTCACCTGCACCTTAAAAAAGCTGAGAGTCCATGCACTAGAGACCACTGTGTGACTGAGATGAGAATGTAATCGGGGCATGACGTGTGAGGTTCAAGGGACCAAACGCAGAAAGGGGATTCTAAAAGCTCTTGGAAAGAGCCACTGAGACGGGGAAACCCCGTAATTAAGTGAAGGAAAAGGAAGCGTGTGAGAACGAATGCCTAGGTGGTAAAATAACAAAGGGACAGAAATTAGAGCGGATAAAAGGGAGGGAACAATACACGAAAATAACTCCCTCGCTCACACACCCAGCAAACACTGAGTACCCGAACAGTACAAAAAATTGCGAAACAGTGCAAAACAATACAGAAGCCCCGTACGAAGGAAACGGGAGCTTAAGTAGCTCCGAGGTAACCACGCACAGGTGTGGATGCTGAGAGAAGCTCCGTGAAAAAGACGGGGCGGAGCAAAAATCCACTAAAAGGGCAGCGCCCTTGCGTGGCTACCGAGGGAAACGACCGGAAGGGAAGAAATCGTCAAAAACCATGACAGAGAAGTGAGAAACGCAAGATGAAGACCTTTGTTGTACCTCTGCTGCTGACTTCAATCAGAAAAGCCAGGAGACAAAAGCTTTTGGACCTCCTAAACAGGGTGCTTTGCGTTCAATGGTAGTACATGCCTGTTCTTTACTTTGTTGCCATCAGCCTTGCAAATAAATGTGACTCCAGCAGCAAATGTTACTTAACCCCCTGAAGGTTTTTTGGAATGTTTTTTCAAAATTCTACATCAGTGTTCTAGAACTCCATTGCTTTCAATAACCAGTAGTGATTGTTACATCAGCATTAGAATGTTCAGTTGAGAACATTCTAATCACATATTTGCGATCTTATACCTTAAATCTAAAACCCGAATGTCTGTGTCTGAAATTATGTTTGTCCTGTCTTCCTTTTCAGTCGGTGTTTGAGCCCGGAGATGGCTCTGTGTGAGGGGGAGTGTAAGGTTCGGAGAATCAAACGCGACCGATAAGGATTTCTAAAAGTGTATCTAGAGAAAGATATGGCACAAAACGCAGAATAATCCGCATGTGGACTGGGATAACACAGGATAGGGAGCAAAACTTCCCTAGCACAAAGCAAAACAAAGCAACCTCCAAAAACTGAGGCGAACTCGATAAACAGCGAGAATAACTAACATAAGAACCTCAAGCACTAAAATAATTAGGCGTAACAAGAGGTAATGAAACAAAACAAAACTCGAAAAAAACGAGTGAAGAAAAAGAATAGAAAAAACCTGTTAGCCAAAGCCCTTGTGGCAAAAGAGCTCAACACAACTGGCAACAGGTAAAAAGAATAAACGATAAAGAAAGATAGGAAAGGAAAGAGAAAACCAATCTAATCCTAAATCTTTATAACCGGACTTGCTGCATTTCCTATTAGTATGAACCAGAAATGCAGTGACCGAAATTCCTATACCTTACCGACTTCGTATGTCAACATAGCAAAGACAATCTCGAAGTGCGGAAATGCGGAAGTCCTGAGGTATTTATAGCCCGCAGGACACGCAAAACAGGTGAAGGGAATAATTGACGGGCAAGACACGAAGACCGGAACGGAGGCGGAAAAAATCCGATAGAGCATCTTGACGACGCCAAAAAGGAAACCAAAAGCGTAGAAAAACAAAGGCTGCAAGTAACCATGACATCTGTAATGATCAAGTCCATCACATTCACACTTAAGGAGAGGGTGTGCCCCAAATCAGAAGACTACTGAAAGGAAGAGTGCATCTTCAAGGAAAACGGGATGAGCTCATGCTGTCCATGTTCTCCTCGCAATCCTTAGTCCATACTACGGATGGACTAAGAGTGAGAGTGAGTTCATAAACTAAATGGTAGAGCTATAATATTTTTTTCTTACATTGCATGAACCATTTATTCTCGTCATTGAAACACAGTGATTTGTTCAATGTAACGATGGACTGATATCATATGTTGGCCCCATTTTTGGCTTCTTGTTTTTCACGCAAAAGTAACAGGGATGTGTTACTATCATATATAGAGGACCATTTTATCAGAAACTTAGTGTGAGGCAGTCAGCTGTTAGGTGGTGAATGGACCTGCTGCTCGCAGACCACTGTAACACAGATTTTCAAAACACTGGCCAGACGTACAGCTGGAAACTGCAGCAGTCTGGTAAGTGCTTGCTTGCTGGGAAGTCACACAGATGATTACGTAGGGAACATGAGCCTCTTGAACTTGAGCCATAAAAAACATCTGACCTGTGAGCGAAGTCCTTCGAGTAGGTGGCGACTCTGTAAAATGATGGGTTCTCTGTTCCTCCTCATCTGTAGTCTATGAAGAAGTGCTCCAGTTCAGCCACAGTCCTCAAGTCACAGCCAGGAGAGGCAGCATCCCTGACAATGTCTTGTCAGGAGGTCACAGACCCAGAGGAGCGGAAGGTACAGGTTTTACGTCTGATTAACCTTCATGGACCCAATAAAATATATTCACAAAGCCAAAAGATATGTCAGTATGCAGGCTAAATAGTTTTGACATCAGTAATATTTGGTTTTATATTTATGCTGGGACACACTGTCACTAATAATGTTTTTTTTGCCTCTAGGGTCAGGAAATGCATTAGAATCCATAAATTCATTTGAACTACATTACACTGAATGACAGCATTCCCCGACCAGCTGAGAACATTGTCTTGCACTGCACACTCATACATCTGACATGACAGGCCTATTGTACAGCATGTCTACTGAGATTCTTTGCAGTAGTGTCTACTGAGATTTTGAGAATCTTTTTCTCTGTCATATTCCATTACCTCAAATTAGACACTTATAATCATCTGGCTTATCTTTAATCTTTCAAATGTGCATTTGGTGTTTACATTTAATTAATTCCATGTTTCATCTTCTCAGTAATTTTCACTTTTTCCCCTTTTCTCGAAACTCTGAGCCTCCAGGTTGGGCCAAATACTTCAGCAACTGGTGAAAGCTGCATGAACCGAAAACACCTCCATTGTTTTGGGCCTATCTATAATGACAGTGTAAAATATGTATATATTTTTTTAATAAAACTGCTCATTTTAATCAATAAACAATATTTGAAAATATGCAGTGCCTTGCACATTTCAGACCCAATTCTCACATTTTACTGAATTACAAAGGATACTTTGAAATTTCATTGTGTGGTATTTTAAAAACACTGCAACGCAAAATACATTATTTTAAGGTAACAATTGTTTTTAGGTTTGAAAATATATTCACGAAAAAAACTGAAATATGGAGATTGCATAAGTATTCAAATTGCTCGGGACGCTCCTTGTTTACACAGTCACAGACCTAATGAGGACATAGGAAGTTAGAGATGAAGTAATTCAAATGCATACATATGGAAAGGTTATAAAATAGTATAAAAGTTTTTTGATATCCCAGGGAACACTGTTGGATGAATAATCAGGAAATAGAAGCTGCATCACACCACCTAGGCACTGCCTAGGGCATCAGCAGGGACTGGGCATCTCATTAAAATTGAAGAAAGAACAGAAGGAGCAATATAGGCTACAGGGAAATCCTGGAACCTGCTTCGGACTATACCGTTTAGGCTACATAACCATTCATATAGCCGGAGTAGGCCTGTTGCCTTACTTGAGCTACGAGCAGATTAATGCTGTGCATGTAAACGCACTCAACTGATCCCAAACACAAGCCAAAGCAACAGAATGGTGAATTTACTTAAGAGTATAGACTACTCGCCGGCAGATTTTTAATCACTTAGAAACAAATGTACTAATCTGAATACGAAGATCTGAATTTCTTTCTTGAATTTATTGCAGCCCAGCTCAGGTGAGAAATGTTACGCACACATTTCAATGTTATGTCAATAACCAAATGCTGAAATGTCATTAAAAAATGTGTTTTCTGTAATAGTTTAACTAGCATCCTAGCGGTAGCGTTAAGGCGGTATAAATTGTGCTGATATCGCACAGTACCCGCATTCAGTCAACACCCTCCCCAGAGATGCAGAGGACCCAGCCCTGTTTGCCTTTCAAGTCCATGTGAGAAGAGACCATTATGACCTCAATAGCTTGATAGAGTTTGAAGTGGCTCAGAGAAAAGACAATGAGCCCAGGAGGTGCAGTGGCAGTGTAGTATAACGGCAGTGTAGTATAATGGTTAAGGAACTGGCCTTGTAACCGAAAGGTTGCAGGTTCGATTCCCAGATAGGACACTGCCGTTGTACCCTTGAGCAAGGTACTTAACCTGAATCACTTCAGTATATATCCAGCTGTATAAATGGATAATATGCTAAATGGATAAAAAATGCTAAAAAGTTGTGTAAGTCTGCTAAATGCCTGTAATGTAATGTAATGTAATGTCTGTGCACAGGACAAACAACAAGAGCAGGAACTGGAATGTCTCCACACAATCTATCCTGACCTATACTCCTCAAAGCTTAGTCATTCAACTCATCTGATTTGACATCGATTTGCAGAAAGAGTAAGACCCCTTCCACCTCAATCTACAACAGGACCAATCTGAGCTGGATGGTGTGGCCAATCAGGAAGGATGCTGTTGTTAAAAAAATGGAACATGGTATCGTTTCAGTGATTCTGCAGTCCCTGATATTGTTGACCCTCACAAAGTCAGTACCAACAACAATTAAGTCCTATTCAACAGAAAGAAAATTTCTGCTTCCAATAATCTCTTAATTCCAAGTTAACTGCTTCCGTGTCAGGGAAAAGCAAAGGAGACCCCAACAACAGACAGTCAACTGGAAAAGTAAGCACTGGAACTGGAAAGCAGGGAACTGCTAAGACAACCCAGTAAACAATTTTTGGTTCAGGGAACGTTCCGGGAAGGTTTTTTCAAGGTTAGGGGTATATTCCCATATGGTTTAAATTAACGTTCCCTTGCTGTTTTCCAGGAAAGTTTTCTTAACGTATCTGGAACATTCTCATCTGGTATTATATGTGGTTCCCAGAACGTTCCTTTAACGTTACCAGGACATTGCATAGATGTGGTAATGTTCTCCTAACCTAATAAGGACGTTCCGGGAGAGTTGCCTTTTGGTTTTTCTCTGAAGGAAATGTTGCGTTCCTGAATCGTTATCTGGGCGCAGCTTGTATCAGCCAACAGCTGTCACGCTTTTATTTTTTTATTAGCCTACCACCACAACAATTAAACAAGAACAATAGTATACTACTACTACTACAACAAAAAAAAACTAGCCTACTACTAATAATAATAATAATAATGATAACAATATTACCAAGAATTCACATCAGCATGACATAAATATTTAAATGTTTTAGGTTCCTCATAATAACATATTGCAACGTGGCATGACGTGTTTCTCATACACAGTAATATAACGAATGTAATACAAATAATGAATTTCTGAGTTCTTAGATCTGCCGTTAAAATTCCGTGGAAAAGACGGGCAGGTCTTCATTCAAATATAATACGCCTTAATAAGTCATCATTGCAGGAATGTTAACACATAAATACGGTTGAAGTTTTATTTTACAGATCACTACATGTAAAAGCCATATGAACACATCAGCCAAATGAGCACAAGTGAGAAATAAACATGAACATATTTATTTCAACCTGTATAACGCACAACAGTAATGATTCCAGTGCTTCTTCCTATATTTTGTGCTGTATATTTATGTGTTGTGCTGTAGCTTATAGTTTACAGTGATGAGTCTCGAAGTCAAACTTCACAAAAGCTAAATATTGAGCTCAAGTCTTAAACCATCCCTTACATTTCTATTCCTATTCTGAAGTTATTTTTTCATATCAAACTATCTACAATATATAACTATTCTAACAAAATAAGCAAAAATAACCAAACAAGTGTCAAAATCTCAAAAAATATTCACTGTACATCCATAGTTACAGTTGATAAATACATACACCTGTTTTTTTTTTTTAAATAATGTTTTTACGTACAAAAAATGCGTTAAAACGTACAAGCGTTTTTACATAACAGCAACGTATTACAGCCCCACGTGCGATCGGTAGTCGCTGCGGAAATGTGCTGGGCATTGGCGAAACGGAATAAGAAACTCTACTTTTGAATTTCAGAGAAATATGAATACTGTAATTGGGACGTCGACAACTACCACTAGGGGGGCACCATGTATAGGGTTAAATCATCCCTTTACATTCCGAAGTTATATTTTCACGCCACACTATGTACAGTATACTATTCAAACTAAATATGTATAAACAACCAAACAAAATTACTTCAACATGATTGTCAATCAAAATTATTACATCAGTTTCCTTCACTTTTTCATGATTGCTCCTAGAAATAGAACATGTTTTATTCTTTCTTTTTCTTTACAAATTAAACACCACATTAACACAATTGAATACATGCATTTGTGTATTTGACTAATACTGTAAGGCAAAACTTCAATACCAATTCTTCATGATGCATATATTTCACTCATTTAAATTGACAGTAACCTGAGGTGCTTTTGCATAGGAATTCAGATGAAACCATAGGCTAATTTAGAAAACCTGTATAAAATAGGTTAATATAATATATATATATAATATACCTCATGCAACACTCAATTTATGACCCTTTCAAGAAAGATCAAATGAAAAGTCACCAGTGTAAGCAAAACTTGCCTATTATCACATGGCAATTCCTGATGTCTCGGAAGGCCAGTTTTTCCCCCCTCAATGTGTAGGTCCTCAACACTTGATTAGATGCCACCTCACACAACATTTCGTGAAGAGCTGCCCCTGGGTTAGCTCTTCCAAGAGAACAAAGGTAGTTCATGATTCTGTAGCCTACTACAAGATTAATTAATTTAATTTATAAGTAAAAGATTACAGTAGGCATAAAGTGCTGTAGATACTTCAGTTTAGACTTAAATTGATTATGCCATAATGATGTCATAACTAAGTGGGTATCTTAGTTTTAAAATGTTATTTTCACAGCTTCTTCCATGTTTACCATCTTTGTCCTCTTTTGCATTTCGGTCTTCCTTGTTGAGCCGTTGGAGCTCCTCCACATTCTGACATGGACCATTTTCCATAATGTCCTCCTTTGCCTCTCCCCTAGCTGCCAGTATTCTCCTTTGCATTGCACGGATTTCTTGCTGGGTCTCTGCAAATTCTTGCAAGAGAAAGATTAAATGTTGTGCAGGTGTGCATGTGTGTAGTCTAAAAATGTTTTTCCTACTTCTGACAAGGCCTGGGGCTCTTCAGGCAGAAGTTGTGACAGCTGCATAAAACAAAAATATACTTAAGCACCAAACTATTACATTATTTTTATATACTATAAGTTAGGGCTTATCGGGGCATGCTCCATACCTATACAGCACAGAGAGTTTGGCCTTGTGTTTTTTCATCTTACCATCTGAAGAGAATGTGGCATTCAGGCATTAAAGCACAACTGAACTTTGGTAGAACTTTGGGTTGTGTAATTACCTGGCCATGATATGAGTCCAAATGGTGGTGAAATACAGTGAGCACCATAATTCATTGGACAGTGACACATTTATGGTTATTTTGGTTCTGTATTCTAGCACTTTGAGTTTGAAAGGATACAATGACAAATGTTAAAGTGCAGACTGTCAGCCTTAATTTGAGGGTATTTTCATCCATATCGGATGAACCGTTTATAAATTATAGAACCTTTTGTACATTGCCCCCCCCCCCCATTTCCAGGCATCAATATTATATATCACAGAGTTGTTTCTCCTGACAAATTTTCCTATTGAACTCTGGTTATTGTTTGTATTGACAGAATCCACTTCGTTCACGTGCTAGAAGTGTCATTTTGAGACCGTTTTAGCTGCCCTATAGAAGTGAATGGAGAACGACAAATAACCGTATTCTGGATTATCACCGCAGGGGAGCACAGAGCAACTAACGAACATATTTTGCCAGCATTTGGAATCACATCATGGCCAGGGTAACTACACAACCCAAAGTTCTACCAAAGTTCAGTTGTGCTTTAAATGTCAAATGCTGCCTCAGAGGAACACAGCTACGCTGCTCGGTCCCATAATAATAATGCATTTTATTCATGATGTGCTTCTCATAGACCCAAAGCATTGGAATCAGACAATTATTCAAACATATAGTCTAGTAATATTTTACATTTCTAAGTGTAACACATCTGAATTGCAGATTATTTCCACTATAAATGATTGGCATTTGACACTTTTGACATGGCACATGAAGTCTGAATTACCACATTCTCCTCAGATGGTAAGATGGAAAAAATGAGGCCAAGTTACATTAAATAATTTAAGAAAAATTTGGTAGCATTGTTTGGGAACAGAGCTAGTGTAATTAGTTATAATGACAATATTGTTTGTTGTAACTTGGCCTCATTTTGATATCAATACTTGGCAACTTGGTATTTTTGTAAGTTGAAAACGTTTATTGTTGAGATTAACTTTACTTAAAAGAATGCTATATTTTGTTAAGATACCTTGAAGATGAGGCAATGTGCTTGCTGATGATAGCTCTGTGGATGAAGCATGTGCTGTTGAAATAATAAGTGTGTAAAGTCCTTAATGTAGGCTACTGTCTGTGATTATATAAAAAGTGTAGATTTATTTAAAATAGGCAATATCCCTCATAAAAGTGCAGGTATAGGTAGTAGAAAATAATGATGCCCACTTACAGTTTTGACGGGCAGTTTTGAGGGGCAGCTTGGCATGTCTCTTGGTTTGTGGTGTAAGGAAAACATGTTTTTTGCAAAAATTAAAACACATTAAGGATGATAGCATATACACTGGCATACATAGCTTTACCGTTCTACTTACCCCGCAATGTGCCTTTAGCTAGGCTATGGGAAGACTGTAAGCCTGTCTGAGCCTACATAGCCAACGCAAAATAATCAGAAGGGTGGTTTTGCATGTGAGTTACTCAATTTAATCTTATTTGTGTATTTGAAAGCAAACAATCGAATAATAAAATAAGCGAATAATAGGAATATACTAGAATGTTGTTCAATTTTGTTTGAATCACACACACACAACTCAAATTGTACTTCATGGAGGGAACTTACATGGCTCATTCTAGAATTGCGGATACATTTCAAGTATACAAAAAAAACAAAAAATAGGAACGATTTTTTCCATTTAACTTTTTTTATTCTCATAGAACATACTTTAAATTTAACATTTTCAGTATTTGCTAACCTTAAACACGTAAGATTTAAAATATTTATTCTGAAAATCAATGTACTAACAGAAAAATCTGTCAACTCTGTTATAGACAAATCGGGTCAAATATATATAGTCAACAAATGTAATACAATTCAAAATCCTGTATTCCCTAAGAGAACTTTTGTCTTTATGTCCATTTATTCAACTTTAAGTCTAATAAGATATAGACTTTTTGTTTTGGAGTAAAAATATCAACACATTTAACTGATAAGTTGCCAAGATGGTGTGCATTTTCTCTAAACATAGCTTTAAAAATGAATGAAATGCTTTGAAATTTCATGTAGTAAGAATATTAGTTATGATACAGCTGCTGATCAATTTGTTAATAATAAAACATATTGTAACGTTCCGTTCCCCTCCTGTTCGTTTTCCATGTTTTCCTTGTTTCCTTCCGTGTCATGTTGGATCCCATGTCCGTGTTTTCCCCCTGGCTGTGGACTGGGCGTTTCCCTCGGGTACTTTTTGGCTTATTTTCCACTTTAGCTTCCGCCTATCACTCTCCCCTCTCGTTACTCACATTCCTCACTGCTGTGCTTCGGCAATCACTCCCGATTAAACATCACACCTGTTTCTCGTTTTCTCCGTCATTTCCTGCACCATTTAAACCCCTGGCTGGCTGCTAGTCGGCGCCAGTTCGTTAACTAACCAACCGTGTTTACGTCATGTCACGCTTCTGGTCCTGTATTCGTCAGCTTGCTGTCTTGTACCTGTTTACCTGGTTTCCAGTCTGGTAGCTATCCCTCCGAAACATTCTCTGTTGCATGCTACTTACCTGTCTCCCTTCAACCTCCAGACGCCGCGGTTCCAGCCTCCCTGTAGCTGTGTCTTGTCCTCCCTATGTTACGTACCTCCCGTACTTGAGTTACGGTTCCAGGATCCCTGAATGTTAGCCGGCTTCAGCAAGAATTGCCCGAGCCACGCCGCACCTTCCAACTCGGCGGAGCTTTCTTCAGCTACAGTCCTGTCTCAGTACCCTGCTATTAACCTCTGCTTTCTACCCGATTATTCAAGCTACCTATCCAGTTCCAGTCCAGCTCCAGCCCTGGTCTTGTCCTGTACCGGTGTTTCGTACACCTCCGTTAAAGTCCAGTTCCGGCTTGGAATAATTCCGTGCCGGCTTCCGTTTCCCTGAGTGGACCTCCCGGTCCAGTTCCAGTCCAGTTCCAGTCCAGTTCCAGTCCAGTTCCGGTGTTTTATACACCTCCGTTCAAGTCCAGTTCCGGCTTGGAACAAGTTCCGTGCCGCCTTCCGTTTTTCTGAGTGGACCTCCCGGTCCAGTTCCAGTCCAGTTCCAGTCCAGTTCCAGTCCAGTTCCGGTGTTTTATACACCTCCGTTCAAGTCCAGTTCCGGCTTGGAACAAGTTCCGTGCCGCCTTCCGTTTTCCTGAGTGGACCTCCAGTTCCAGTCCAGTTCCAGTCCAGTTCCAGTCCAGTTCCAGTCCAGTTCCGGTGTTTTATACACCTCCGTTCAAGTCCAGTTCCGGCTTGGAACAAGTTCCGTGCCGCCTTCCGTTTTCCTGTGTGGACCTCCCGGTCCAGTTCCAGTCCTGACCCGGTGCCGCTACTCCACCTTCCCTACCCAGTTCCGGCTTGGAACTGTAGGGCACTTCCGCACCCAGTCCGGCTTGGACTCCTAGTCCTGCACCCTTTTGGTTCCGGCTTGGAACCTACCTTGACTTTCAAGCCCAGCTCCGGCTTGGAGCAGTCCGTAAGGGACTCTACTTATGTTTGTTAATTAACCTGTTTTCCTTTCCTGTACAGCTTTGGGACTACCCCAACGCTTAAATAAAATTCCATTTTCTTGAATCTGCCTCCTGGTCGTTGCACTTGGGTTCGTCCCGTATCAGGATCGTAACAGAACGAACTGGCCAACAACATGGACCCAGCCGATCTGGAACAGATTCGCCACGCCTTCTCCTGCCAAACTGCGGTCAGCGACCAACAGGGCCGTCGTTTGGATGACGTTCTGGAAGTAGTTAGGGGCATCACGGAGCAAGTAGCCCAACTTTCGCTTCACCAACCGCTACTACGGATTTCAGCCAACCCAACTCCTTCCGCTCCTGAACCTCCTCCGGAGGCTCCGGCTCCCACTTCTAGCCGTGAGCCCCGTGTTCAACACCCCGAGTTATATCGCGGGGGGTTGGGGAGATGTCGTGAATTTCTACTTAAATGTGACATAGTGTTTCGTATGCAGCCCTCCTCCTTCGCCTCTGACTCCAGCAAGATCGCGTTCATTATAAGCAGCTTGGGAGGGAGCGCCCTGGAGTGGGCTACATCCATCTGGGACAGCCAGGCCCCGTTATGCAGCAACTTCGCAGCCTTTACCGCAGAAATGCGACGTGTGTTTGAACACCCGACCTGTGGGCGAGACGCTACCCAACGTCTGCTTCAAGTTCGCCAAGGCAACCGCAGTGTCGCAGAAATGGCCATTCAGTTTCGTACCCTCGCCGCGGAGTCCGGATGGAATGACACCTCCCTCCAGGGGGCTTTCCGCCAAGCTCTCAGCGAGGAACTCAAGGACCAGCTTGCCACTCGGGAAGAGTCCAACTCCCTCAATAGCCTCATCAGCCTCGCTATAGCCATTGATAATCGTCTCCGCATCCGGGTCCGGGAGCGGGGAGGAAGCTCCGGGCGTCATTCACCCTCCGTCGTTTCAAACGTTCGTTCACACTCCTCCGTCACTGGATCTAGGGCGCCTACGGGCGTTTCCGAGGAAGAGCCCATGCAACTGGGCAGAGTTGCGGTCAATCCCGAGGAGCGTCAGCGCCGTCTGCGCACCAGATCCTGTTTCTATTGCGGCAAGCCTGGCCATCAGATCGCCTCCTGTCCCATCCGCCCAAAAGAATGGGCTCGCCAGTAAAACTGGGCGTACTGACGAGCCCCATCATCCCCAACCATGCAGCCCAGGATCGCCTCATGTTCAAGGCTACTCTCCTTTGGAGGGACAAGACCGTATCCTCCTCGGCTCTAATCGATTCCGGAGCTGGCGCCAGCTTCATGGATATCACCTTCGCCAGGAGGGCCGGCATTCCCACGGAACGTCTTACCTCACCTATTTCAGCTCTTGCTCTGGACGGTAGGAGTTTGGGGTTAGTTACCCACTCCACCGTTCCTATCCAACTTATGTTGTCTGGCAATCATCGGGAGTCCATTCAACTATTACTTATTAACTCCCAACAATCTGCTCTTGTTTTAGGTCAGACCTGGCTCCGCCTCCACAACCCTCATATTGACTGGAAAGCCGGTCGCATCCTGGCGTGGAGTGCCCACTGTCTAGCCAGCTGTCTCCGTTCTGCTCTGCCCCCTCCGGGGTCCAGTAAATCCTGTTCTATGCAACCTATACCTGATTTAACCAATGTTCCCAGCGAGTATCACAACCTCGCACAGGTGTTCTCCAAATCACGTGCTCTGTCCTTACCTCCTCACAGGCCGTATGACTGCGCCATTGACCTACTGGCTGGAGCTAAACTGCCATCTGGACGCCTCTACAGTCTGTCTGGACCAGAGAAACTAGCCATGGAGGAATACATCCACGACTCCCTCGCTTCGGGTATTATCCGTCCCTCCTCATCCCCAGTCGGTGCAGGGTTCTTCTTCGTAGGGAAGAAGGATGGCTCTCTGCGACCCTGCATCGACTACCGGGGGCTCAACCAGGTCACCATCCGTAACAAATACCCTCTTCCCCTCATTAACACCGCCTTTGAAACCCTCTCGCCAGCGGTTACGTTCACCAAGCTCGACCTCCGGAATGCGTATCACTTGGTGCGTATACGGGAGGGGGACGAATGGAAGACTGCTTTCAATACCCCGTTGGGCCACTACGAATACCTGGTGGTCCCCTTCGGCCTTACTAACGCCCCAGCAGTCTTCCAAGGCATGGTGAACGACGTCCTGCGTGATCTCCTGGGGAGGAGCGTATTTGTCTATATTGATGACATATTGATTTTTTCTCAATCCCCGCAGGAACACGTTATTCACGTTCGAGAGGTTCTCCAGCGGCTGCTGGAGAATCAACTTTTTGTCAAGGCGGAGAAATGTTCCTTCCATGTGTCTACTGTCCCGTTCCTCGGCTTCATCATCGTGGAGGGCAGTATCCGGGCGGACCCTGTTAAGATCAAGGCGGTGACAGAATGGCCCCAACCCACCTCTCGCAAGCACCTTCAGCAGTTCCTTGGGTTTGCTAATTTCTATCGCCGCTTTATTCGTAATTACAGTACCATTGCTGCTCCCCTTACTAAACTCACTTCCGTTGCCCTGCCTTACTGTTGGAATTCCGATGCCCAGCGAGCATTCGAACTGCTCAAAGCTCGTTTTTCCTCAGCACCTATCCTCCTTCATCCGGACACTTCTCGGCAGTTTACCGTTGAGGTGGATGCCTCTGACACGGGCGTGGGGGCCATTCTGTCTCAACGGTCCGCCTCTGATAACAAGCTCCATCCCTGCGCATTCTTCTCCCGGAGACTGTCCTCCGCCGAGAGGAACTATGATGTCGGGGATCGGGAACTTCTGGCAATTAAACTGGCTCTTGAGGAGTGGCGCCACTGGCTGGAGGGGGCAGGTAATCCCTTTCTTGTTTTTACCGACCATCAAAACCTTATTTATTTAAAATCTGCCAAAAGGCTTAATGCTCGTCAGGCTAGATGGTCGTTATTTTTTGCCCGGTTTAATTTATCTGTTTCTTACCGCCCTGGTTCCCGCAATATTAAGGCAGATGCCTTGTCCCGCATTTTTTCCCCCCCCTCCAGTCCTGCTGATCCGGAGCCCATTCTGCCGGCTTCCTGTGTGGTGGCTGCGGTCTCCTGGGAGATCGAGGGTATTGTGAAGGCCGCCCAGACTTCCCAACCGGACCCCCGCAATAACCCTAACTCCTGCCTTTTTGTCCCCGATTCCGTCCGCTCCCAGGTCCTCGAATGGGTTCACGCCTCGTGCCTGGCATGTCACCCAGGTGTTGCCAGAACGATCACCCTCGTCAGGAGGAGTTTCTGGTGGCCTACCCTTAAAGGGGATACCCGTGCCTTTGTCCTGGCCTGCTCGGTGTGCGCCAGGAGCAAGGCATCCCACCAGCCTCCCTCCGGTCTTCTCCTTTCCCTCCCCGTCCCTGGCCGTCCTTGGAGTCACATTGGTGTGGACTTTGTCACCGGTCTGCTGTTGTCAGAAGGTAACACCGTTATTCTGACAATAGTGGACCGGTTCTCCAAGGCGGTTCACTTTGTTCCTCTCCCCAAACTCCCGTCCGCCCTTGAAACCGCTGAGCTCTTGGTGCTGCATGTGGTCAGGCTGCACGGGATCCCCTCTGACATCGTGTCAGACCGTGGGCCCCAGTTCTCCTCCCGGGTTTGGAGGGCGTTCTGTGTAGCCCTGGGTGCCTCACCTAGTCTTTCCTCGGGTTTTCATCCCCAGTCTAACGGTCAGGCAGAGAGGGCAAACCAGGACCTGGGGGCCGCCCTGCGGTGCGTCACAGTGCGCAATCCCGCCTCTTGGAGCCGTTTTCTCCCCTGGGTCGAGTACGCGCACAACTCCCTTAAGAGTGCCTCTACAGGCCTATCCCCGTTTGAGTGTGCTTTAGGCTATCAACCCCCTCTTCTGTCGACCCAGGAGGCCGAGATAGCTGTCCCCTCAGTTAAGGCCCATCTCCTTAGATGTAGACGCATCTGGAGGCTCACACGCACCGCACTCCTTCGCTCCAATTCCCGTTCCCAACGTCTGGCGGACCTTCACAGGACCGCAGCCCCACGGTATAGGGCCGGTCAGCAGGTCTGGCTCTCCACCGCTAATATCTCCCTTCCCTCCTCATCCAGGAAACTCCAGCCCCGCTTTATTGGTCCCTTCCCTATCATTTGTCTTGTTAACCCTGTTTCAGTTAAACTTTCCCTCCCCGCCTCCCTCAAAGTTTACCCTGTTTTTCATGTGTCCCAAGTCAAGCCTGTCTCCTCCAGCCCCCTCAGTACCCCCACCATCCCTCCACCTCCCGTCCGAGTTATCGACAACGCCCCGGCCTACACGGTGAACCGTGTGATCGATATCCGCCGCAAGGGCCGGGGTTTCCAATACCTCGTCGACTGGGAGGGGTACGGTCCTGAGGAGAGGTCGTGGCTCCACAAGAGCCTTATCTTGGACCATTCACTCATCCAAGACTTCCACGAGCTGTTCCCTGACAAGACCAGGCCTCCGGGTACGCCAGGTGGCGTACATTGAGGGGGGGGTACTGTAACGTTCCGTTCCCCTCCTGTTCGTTTTCCATGTTTTCCTTGTTTCCTTCTGTGTCATGTTGGATCCCATGTCCGTGTTTTCCCCCTGGCTGTGGACTGGGCGTTTCCCTCGGGTACTTTTTGGCTTATTTTCCACTTTAGCTTCCGCCTATCACTCTCCCCTCTCGTTACTCACATTCCTCACTGCTGTGCTTCGGCAATCACTCCCGATTAAACATCACACCTGTTTCTCGTTTTCTCCGTCATTTCCTGCACCATTTAAACCCCTGGCTGGCTGCTAGTCGGCGCCAGTTCGTTAACTAACCAACCGTGTTTACGTCATGTCACGCTTCTGGTCCTGTATTCGTCAGCTTGCTGTCTTGTACCTGTTTACCTGGTTTCCAGTCTGGTAGCTATCCCTCCGAAACATTCTCTGTTGCATGCTACTTACCTGTCTCCCTTCAACCTCCAGACGCCGCGGTTCCAGCCTCCCTGTAGCTGTGTCTTGTCCTCCCTATGTTACGTACCTCCCGTACTTGAGTTACGGTTCCAGGATCCCTGAATGTTAGCCGGCTTCAGCAAGAATTGCCCGAGCCACGCCGCACCTTCCAACTCGGCGGAGCTTTCTTCAGCTACAGTCCTGTCTCAGTACCCTGCTATTAACCTCTGCTTTCTACCCGATTATTCAAGCTACCTATCCAGTTCCAGTCCAGCTCCAGCCCTGGTCTTGTCCTGTACCGGTGTTTCGTACACCTCCGTTAAAGTCCAGTTCCGGCTTGGAATAATTCCGTGCCGGCTTCCGTTTCCCTGAGTGGACCTCCCGGTCCAGTTCCAGTCCAGTTCCAGTCCTGTTCCAGTCCAGTTCCAGTCCAGTTCCGGTGTTTTATACACCTCCGTTCAAGTCCAGTTCCGGCTTGGAACAAGTTCCGTGCCGCCTTCCGTTTTTCTGAGTGGACCTCCCGGTCCAGTTCCAGTCCAGTTCCAGTCCAGTTCCAGTCCAGTTCCGGTGTTTTATACACCTCCGTTCAAGTCCAGTTCCGGCTTGGAACAAGTTCCGTGCCGCCTTCCGTTTTCCTGAGTGGACCTCCCGGTCCAGTTCCAGTCCAGTTCCAGTCCAGTTCCAGTCCTGTTCCAGTCCAGTTCCGGTGTTTTATACACCTCCGTTCAAGTCCAGTTCCGGCTTGGAACAAGTTCCGTGCCGCCTTCCGTTTTCCTGTGTGGACCTCCCGGTCCAGTTCCAGTCCTGACCCGGTGCCGCTACTCCACCTTCCCTACCCAGTTCCGGCTTGGAACTGTAGGGCACTTCCGCACCCAGTCCGGCTTGGACTCCTAGTCCTGCACCCTTTTGGTTCCGGCTTGGAACCTACCTTGACTTTCAAGCCCAGCTCCGGCTTGGAGCAGTCCGTAAGGGACTCTACTTATGTTTGTTAATTAACCTGTTTTCCTTTCCTGTACAGCTTTGGGACTACCCCAACGCTTAAATAAAATTCCATTTTCTTGAATCTGCCTCCTGGTCGTTGCACTTGGGTTCGTCCCGTATCAGGATCGTAACACATATCTAATCATCATTTTTTAAAGCAAAACCTTAAACAAACAGAGTTGACATTGATGGTAACAGAGTTGATATGAATAACAGAGTTGACCACCCATAGTTAAAAGATCAAAAACAACAACATTTTACGCCTGACTCTGAAACTTTTAAAACCATTTTTAAATGTAAAAACAATTATTTAATCCCAACAAATACATATGAATTACAAATCTTTCATGAACTTGAATAATAACTGCATGTGTCTCATGCATTACTGATCTGGAGAATAAAATGGCTTTCAAAACGTTTTTGACTGATGGGCATCATATTTGAGCAAATTCAGGGGTAGCCAAGAATTGAACTTGAAGAATTGAAATTATGCTACCCCTTCAGGAAGCATGGCCCCCATGCTTCACCATACCAGCTCAGTCATTGGTGATTTCTGCCCATATTTCTTTGTTTATTTCTACATAACGTGCCGTCACTGAGGCTGGTTTTTCAATTCATATTTTTCAGCTTACTTAGAACATGGGTAGCTAACTAAAAGGCACACTCCGTAATCCTTAACAATAAGTTATATTTTTCAAGAAATAGGTATTTATTATTAAAGATGCACTATGCAACTTTTTACGGGCCTATAAACAAAGAGACAGAGCTCTTGATACAAGGAATAGCAGTTTGCAAGAGCTAACATGAGTTTTAGATGTACTTTAAAGCCATATATTTACATTTATATTTGTAAATATTTCAGCAAAACAGGCTTGTATTTTGGGTGGGACTGAAAACAAAAAGAGCACATTGCCCATCTAGAAGTCCTACAGTTGGAGAATATAGGACTATATAACCAAAATGATTACTAAAAAAGTCACATAGTGCACCTTTAATTAAAATCTGTAAACAAACCATGCATAGATTATGGAGTGTACCTTTAAGACACAACACTTTGGAAGAAACAGTTCAGTTACTATCATGTTGACAAAAAGAACTACACTTTTCTCAATCTACCTATGACTTGCTGTACAGTTACTCTATATAATATAGACTCATGGACCTATGCACTCATCTAACCTGGATGTCTGTGGTTCAGGGTCTGGTTCAGGACTTTGTGGTGGTGTCATCTCTACAAGTCTCTGCCTTCCTGCTCTGTACCTCTGCTGCGCCTCTCTCCAATACCTGCACTTGTACCTTAGCTCCCTTTCACCCAGATCGGCCACTGTGCTTGTCTGCCCTGCATTTCTCCTTTTGTGCCATCTATTTCTGTCTTTTTGCTAATTTTCTGCCTTCCTTTCAGGGTCGGCATCTCGCCGTGCCCTGTATTGCTGTTGTCTTTCTGCTGCTGACAACTTCATCTACCTAGAACAGAAATTATTAAATGTCCTTAACCTGGAATACCACAAATATACAATTTACAGAAAAATGACTCAGAATCCATAGTAAATGTAAAATAATGCAAAATGCTTAAATGTGATTGGGAACATTTGACTCTGTTACTCATCGTCAACTCTGTTATCGTTAAACTGTTTAAACCATTAACAGAGTTGACGGTAACAGAGCTGACATTTTCCACCATTTTGTGCCTTAGCTCCATGTGCTAACCTCCAACCAGATACCACATTGCATGTCTAAAAACAGAATTTTATGGATTTTCATCATATTATCATTTTTTAAAAATTGAATGAGAGATTCACTGCAATATCACAATAACAGATTTGACAAATAATTAATCTACTGTTGGTGTATTCTCAACATTTTGTACAAAATAATGAGAGAAGAAGCATGACGTACCTCACTGTATTCAAGATTTTCCCGCCAGAGGAAGTGACATCACTGGGTGCAGGGCACATGTTTTTTTATATGAATGCTTTGGAGATGTTTATGCGGTTTTATAACAGAGGTAACAGAGCTGACCAGAACATAGGGACAGACACAAAATATATTTTTTTATTACTCAAATTACATATACTACAGAAAATAGATATTCTATGCAATTGATTTTATAACCGTTAAAAGAGTAAGTACAAAAAAACTGAAAATTAGACTTAATTTTTTCATGTTAATTCAAGTTGAATGTATGAATCAGGAGCTGGAGACAGTCAATAATGGGTAGGGTGGGAGTCATTTAGTTCATATTTTATGTATAAATTATGCCTAAAATATACATCAAGCATTATTATTAGTGAAAGTTTAATATAATTAGTATTATCATGCAAAACTGATTAAATAAAGATTTTTTTTTTTTTTAAATAACAAAAGGTTTAATTGGGAGACGCGAAATGTACCCCCAATTCTAGAACAACCCACATATTGGTGGGACAAGTTTGGACATTCTGTCGTAACGTTACTCCTCGGTGACAAGTCTGTCATCATCTGGAATGGAAATTTCAAAATGTTTTCCACGTTTTAAGTAACGTTAAAACACCAAGTCCCTCAGCTTGTAATGTTCCGCTCCCTTCCTGTTCGTTTTCTGTATTTTCCTGTTTTCCCTCCGTGTCATGTTGGATCCTTTTGTCCGTGTTTTCCCCGCTGCTGCGGTCTGGGCGTTTCCTTCCCTGTCTTGTTCGTTTGGTTGTCTCACTTCCGCCTTTTCACTCCGTCCCCCCTCGTTGCATGCATTCCCTCACCTGGTGTCTTGTAATCACTCCTGCTGATTTTCCACACCTGTCCCTTGTTTAGTTCTATTATTAACCTCACTATTTAGTCCTTCGGCTGGCTGCCAGTCGGCGCCAGTTCGTTAACGTTCGTCACCCGGTGTTCATGCTCGTTGTTTTCCTGGTCGTGTTAAAGAGAACTACTCGCTTGGTCGGGGAATATTATCCCCGTGCAGCTTGGGTTCGGCTCCTAACTACAGTCTGGTAGTTAACCACCCCGTCAATTCTTGTCGTGCATGCAGCTAACCTGTTTCCCTTCTCCTCCATCTAACCCAGCTCCCATTCACCCGTGGCAGTGTTCGTTTCCCCCCGTTATCGTTGTGTGTGTTGCGGTACCTCCACCTCCAGCTCGTGTAGGCTCCGGGAGAGCTTGCTACCTGGCTACCCTCCAGTTGTTCCTGTCCGACCGAAGAAGCCAACGAGTTCTTCGGCACCGGCTCCTGGAGCTCTGGAGACAGTCAGCTCCTTCCGGACCTACCGCAGCTACGCCACACAACCCATCTCTGCCGTGCTTCACCAACCACCTCCCTCTCAAACCCTGCACCTCCGTGAGAACCTCCCGGTCATTCCCGTGCCTTCCCTTGCACTAACCCTACCTTTTGTTTTTGTTCTGTACCGGTGCAGTCAACCCGGTCCAGTTCCTGTCCTGCCGTAGTGAGCCGCTCCCCAGCAATTCCAGTCCAGGTGTGAGTCTCGCACCTACCTGTCCAGTCCAGTTCCGGTTTGGAACAAATCCGTTCCAGACCATTGTTCCAGTGTGGACCTCCCGGTCCAGTTCCAGTCCAGTCCAGTTCCGGTTTGGAACGAATCCGTTCCAGACCCCTTGTTCCAGTGTGGACCTCCCGGTCCAGTTCCAGTCCAGTCCAGTTCCAGTCCAGTCCAGTTCCGGTTTGGAACAAATCCGTTCCAGACCCCAGTTCCAGTGTGGACCTCCCGGTCCAGTTCCAGTCCAGTCCAGTTCCGGTTTGGAACAAATCCGTTCCAGACCCGTGTTCCAGTGTGGACCTTCCGGTCCAGTTCCAGTCCAGTCCAGTTCCGGTTTGGAACAAAACTGTTCCAGACCCAGATTCCGGTGTGGACCTCCCGGTCCAGTTCCTGTCCAGTCCAGTTCCGGTTTGGGAACGAAACATTCCAGGCCTGCCAGTCCAGCTCCGGCTTGGAGCAGCCCGTCCCGGGCTACATACTGTTCCTGTGTGATATCGTGTTTTTTCCCCTCTTGTACAGTGTTGGGACTACCCCAACACTTAATTTATTAAACACCCTCTTTGTGAATCTGTCTCCTGGTCGTTGCACTTGGGTTCGTCCCGTTTCTGGTTCGTAACAGAACGAACTGGCCCAAAATCATGGACCCAGCCGACCTAGAGCAAATTCGCCACGCCTTCTCCTGCCAAACTGCGGTCAGCGACCAACAGGGCCGACGTTTGGATGACGTGCTGGAGGTGCTGAGGGTCATCACGGAGCAAGTAGCACAGCTAGCTCTTCACCAGCCGCTTCCGCGTATTCCTGTGGGCCCTACACCGCCCGCGCCGGACCCGCCGGTGGATCCTTCTGTGCCCACTTCTCTCCGTGAGCCCCGCGTTCAACACCCAGAATTATACCGCGGGGAATTGGGAAAGTGTCGCGAATTTTTGATGAAATGCGACATTGTATTCCGGATGCAGCCCTCCTCCTTCGCCTCCGACCCATGTAAGATCGCCTTCATTATGAGCAGTTTGGGAGGTGGTGCCCTGGAGTGGGCTACATCCATTTGGGACAGCCAAGCCGCGCTCTGCATCAACTTCGCCGCCTTCACTGCTGAGATGCGGCGAGTGTTCGATCACCCTACCTGTGGGCGGGACGCAACACAACGCCTACTTCGTGTCCGTCAAGGAAGCCGCAGTGTCGCGGAAATGGCAATACAATTCCGTACCCTCGCAGCGGAGTCCGGATGGAATGACACCGCCCTTCAGGGGGCTTTCCGCCAGGCGCTTAGCGAAGAATTAAAGGACCAACTTGCCACCCGTGAGGAATCAACGTCACTCAATTGCCTTATTAGCCTGGCCATCGCTATTGACAACCGACTCCGTATCCGGTCCCGTGAGCGAGGGGGGAACTCCGGTCATCAGCATCAACATCAACAACACACTCGCTCGCACCCTTCTGCCTCTGGATCCAGGGCGGCGTCTGGTGTCTCTGAGGAAGAGCCCATGCAATTGGGCAGAGTTGCGGTCAACGCCGAAGAGCGCCAACGTCGCCTGCGATCAAGATCTTGTTTTTACTGTGGCAAACCAGGCCACCAGATCGCCTCATGCCCCATTCGCCCAAAAGAATAGGCTCGCCAGTAAAACTGGGTGTACTGACGAGCCCAATCATACCTTGCCATGCAGCTCAGAATCGCCTGGTCTTCAAGGCCACTCTCCTTTGGGGGGACAAGTCCGAAGTTTCGTCGGCCCTTATCGACTCTGGGGCCGACGCCAACTTTATGGACATCACCTTCGCCAGGAGGGCCGGCATCCCCACGGATCTACTACCCTCTCCCATCACTGCCTTTGCGTTAGACGGGAGAAGTCTGGGGTTAGTCACCCACTCCACCGTTCCCGTACAGCTCGTGTTATCCGGCAATCATAGGGAGAGTATTCAACTTCTGCTCATTAATTCGCAACAATCCCCCATAGTTTTGGGTCAGACCTGGCTCCGCCTTCACAACCCTCATATCGACTGGCAAGCCGGTCGTATCCTGGCGTGGAGCAGCCACTGCCTGGCTAGCTGTCTCCGTTCCGCTCTCCCCCCTCCGGGGTCCAAGAATTCCAGCACCAACTTACCCGAACCCGATCTGTCCAACGTCCCCAAGCAATATCACGACCTCTCCCTCACCTTCTCCAAATCACGCGCTCTGTCCCTACCTCCTCACCGACCCTACGATTGTTGTATCGACCTGCTGGCAGGAGCCAAGCTCCCGTCGGGTCGTCTCTACAGTCTGTCGGGCCCGGAGAAACTCTCCATGGAGGAGTATATTCATGAGTCCCTCGCCTCGGGCATCATCCGCCCCTCCTCTTCTCCTGTTGGTGCTGGGTTCTTTTTTGTGGGGAAAAAGGACGGCTCACTACGGCCCTGCATCGACTACCGAGGGCTAAACCAAATAACCATCCGCAACAAATATCCTCTTCCCCTTATTAATACTGCATTTGAACCCCTCTCGCAGGCCGTCATTTTTACAAAGCTCGACCTCCGTAATGCGTACCACTTGGTGCGTATACGGGAGGGGGATGAATGGAAGACTGCCTTCAATACCCCGTTGGGCCACTACGAGTACCTAGTGGTCCCCTTCGGCCTTACTAACGCCCCGGCAGTCTTTCAGGGCATGGTAAATGACGTCCTGCGAGACCTGTTGGGGAAAACTGTGTTTGTTTATATCGATGACATTTTGATTTTTTCTAAGTCCCCTCAGGAGCACATTCTCCATGTCCGGGAGGTTCTCCAGCGTCTGCTGGAAAACCAGCTCTTTGTCAAAGCAGAGAAGTGCTCCTTCCACGTCTCCTCAGTCCCGTTCCTCGGCTTCATCATCGAGGAGGGCAGCATCCGGGCGGATCCTGCCAAGATCAAGGCGGTGACAGAATGGCCCCAACCCACCTCTCGTAAGCACCTACAACAGTTCCTTGGTTTTGCCAATTTTTACCGTAGATTTATCCGTAATTACAGTGTCATTGCTGCTCCCCTAACCAAACTCACCTCCACTGCTTTTTCTTTTTGTTGGAACTCCGAGGCTCAGCTCGCGTTTGAACGCCTTAAGACTCGGTTTTCCTCAGCCCCTATTCTTTGTCACCCTGACCCGACCCGCCAATTTACGATTGAGGTGGATGCCTCCGACACCGGCGTGGGGGCCATTCTGTCCCAACGAGCCGCCTTGGACAACAAGCTCCATCCCTGTGCTTTCTTCTCCCGGAGGCTGTCCTCCGCCGAGCGGAACTATGATGTCGGGGATCGGGAGCTTCTGGCCATCAAGCTGGCTCTTGAGGAGTGGCGCCACTGGCTGGAGGGGGCAGGTAACCCCTTTATTGTTTTAACTGACCACCAAAACCTCATTTATTTAAAATCTGCTAAGAGGCTTAATGCCAGACAGGCGAGGTGGTCATTATTCTTTGCCCGATTCAATTTTTCTGTGTCCTACCGCCCCGGTTCCCGCAATATCAAGGCGGATGCCTTATCCCGTGTTTTTTCCCTTCCCTCCAGTCCTGCTGACCCCGAGTCCATTCTACCGGCTTCCTGTATAGTGGCTGCGGTCTCGTGGAGGATTGAGGAGATTGTGAGGTCCGCCCAGACTTCCCACCCTGACCCCCGTAGTAACCCTAACTCCTCCCTGTTTGTTCCCAACCCTGTCCGCTCCCAGGTCCTTGAGTGGGTTCACGCCTCCTGTCTGGCGTGCCACCCAGGTGTTGCCAGAACGACCACCCTCGTCAGGAGGAGTTTTTGGTGGCCCACGCTCAAGGAGGATACCCGTGCTTTTGTCCTGGCCTGCGCGGTGTGCGCCAGGAGCAAGGCTTCCCACCAGCCTCCCTCTGGTCTTCTCCTTCCCCTCCCTGTTCCGGGCCGTCCTTGGAGCCACATTGGCGTAGACTTCGTCACCGGTCTACCATTGTCAGAAGGCAACTCCGTCATTCTGACAATTGTGGACCGGTTCTCCAAGGCGGTTCACTTTGTTCCCCTCCCTAAGCTCCCGTCCGCCCTCGAAACTGCGGAGCTCCTGGTGTCTCATGTGGTCAGGCTGCACGGGATCCCATCCGACATTGTGTCGGACCGTGGGCCCCAATTCTCCTCCCAGGTGTGGAAGGCGTTCTGTGTAGCCCTGGGGGCCTCGGCCAGTCTGTCGTCTGGTTTTCATCCCCAGTCTAACGGCCAGGCAGAGAGGGCGAACCAGGACCTGGGGGCCGCCCTGCGGTGCGTCACTGCACGCAATCCCGCCTCCTGGAGCCGTTTTCTTCCCTGGGTAGAGTACGCCCATAACTCTCTTAAGAGTGCGTCTACAGGGTTGTCCCCGTTCGAGTGCTCATTAGGCTACCAACCTCCTCTCCTGTCGGCCCAGGAGGCTGAGGTAGCAGTCCCCTCCGTCAAATCCCACATCCTCAAGTGCAAACGCGTGTGGAGACTTGCACGCACCGCACTCCTGCGCTCGAATGCCCGTTCCCAACGTCTGGCGGACCTGCACAGGACCGCAGCCCCTAAGTACAGAGCCGGTCAGCAGGTCTGGCTTTCTACTTCCAACATTTCCCTTCCCTCCTCCTCTAAAAAACTTCGGCCCCATTTTATTGGTCCCTTCCCTGTTGTTTGTCTCATTAACCCGGTTTCTGTTAAACTCTCCCTCCCCTCCTCCCTCAAGGTCTACCCCGTTTTTCATGTGTCACAGATCAAGCCTGTCGCCTCCAGCCCCCTCAGTGCCCCTACCCTCCCTCCTCCACCCGTCCGGGTCATCGACAACGCCCCGGCCTACACGGTGGACCACATCATCGACATCCGCCGTAAAGGTCGGGGCTTTCAATACCTCGTGGACTGGGAGGGGTATGGTCCTGAGGAGCGGTCGTGGCTCCACAGGAGCCTCATCCTGGATCAATCATTGATCCAGGATTTCCACAGTCGCTTCCCTCTTAAGACCAGGCCGCCAGGTACGCCAGGGGGCGTACGTTGAGGGGGGGGTACTGTAATGTTCCGCTCCCTTCCTGTTCGTTTTCTGTATTTTCCTGTTTTCCCTCCGTGTCATGTTGGATCCTTTTGTCCGTGTTTTCCCCGCTGCTGCGGTCTGGGCGTTTCCTTCCCTGTCTTGTTCGTTTGGTTGTCTCACTTCCGCCTTTTCACTCCGTCCCCCCTCGTTGCATGCATTCCCTCACCTGGTGTCTTGTAATCACTCCTGCTGATTTTCCACACCTGTCCCTTGTTTAGTTCTATTATTAACCTCACTATTTAGTCCTTCGGCTGGCTGCCAGTCGGCGCCAGTTCGTTAACGTTCGTCACCCGGTGTTCATGCTCGTTGTTTTCCTGGTCGTGTTAAAGAGAACTACTCGCTTGGTCGGGGAATATTATCCCCGTGCAGCTTGGGTTCGGCTCCTAACTACAGTCTGGTAGTTAACCACCCCGTCAATTCTTGTCGTGCATGCAGCTAACCTGTTTCCCTTCTCCTCCATCTAACCCAGCTCCCATTCACCCGTGGCAGTGTTCGTTTCCCCCCGTTATCGTTGTGTGTGTTGCGGTACCTCCACCTCCAGCTCGTGTAGGCTCCGGGAGAGCTTGCTACCTGGCTACCCTCCAGTTGTTCCTGTCCGACCGAAGAAGCCAACGAGTTCTTCGGCACCGGCTCCTGGAGCTCTGGAGACAGTCAGCTCCTTCCGGACCTACCGCAGCTACGCCACACAACCCATCTCTGCCGTGCTTCACCAACCACCTCCCTCTCAAACCCTGCACCTCCGTGAGAACCTCCCGGTCATTCCCGTGCCTTCCCTTGCACTAACCCTACCTTTTGTTTTTGTTCTGTACCGGTGCAGTCAACCCGGTCCAGTTCCTGTCCTGCCGTAGTGAGCCGCTCCCCAGCAATTCCAGTCCAGGTGTGAGTCTCGCACCTACCTGTCCAGTCCAGTTCCGGTTTGGAACAAATCCGTTCCAGACCATTGTTCCAGTGTGGACCTCCCGGTCCAGTTCCAGTCCAGTCCAGTTCCGGTTTGGAACGAATCCGTTCCAGACCCCTTGTTCCAGTGTGGACCTCCCGGTCCAGTTCCAGTCCAGTCCAGTTCCAGTCCAGTCCAGTTCCGGTTTGGAACAAATCCGTTCCAGACCCCAGTTCCAGTGTGGACCTCCCGGTCCAGTTCCAGTCCAGTCCAGTTCCGGTTTGGAACAAATCCGTTCCAGACCCGTGTTCCAGTGTGGACCTTCCGGTCCAGTTCCAGTCCAGTCCAGTTCCGGTTTGGAACAAAACTGTTCCAGACCCAGATTCCGGTGTGGACCTCCCGGTCCAGTTCCTGTCCAGTCCAGTTCCGGTTTGGGAACGAAACATTCCAGGCCTGCCAGTCCAGCTCCGGCTTGGAGCAGCCCGTCCCGGGCTACATACTGTTCCTGTGTGATATCGTGTTTTTTCCCCTCTTGTACAGTGTTGGGACTACCCCAACACTTAATTTATTAAACACCCTCTTTGTGAATCTGTCTCCTGGTCGTTGCACTTGGGTTCGTCCCGTTTCTGGTTCGTAACACAGCTAAGGAGTAAGTACGTGTAATCTTCGCAAACAGTGAGCAAATGTGCTGTTCACAACACTGAAAGGGAGCGAATATAGAAATTATAGGTTTTCTTTATCAAAACAGAAAATGCCAGCGCACCCTTTAATATAGGCTACATAGACGCTGTGGTGCTGAGGATAAATGTCGTTCGTATAAGCTTGATTAACAGATCTAACGTTAATTGAATAGGCTTATCCAAAATTATCTCTCTATCGATTGGTTGCTAGGCACGTGGAAGTTTTATAGCCTACTTTTCATCTAAAATTGATCACTGTAGCCTACGTGTTGTGATCAATTTAAACTAACGATACCACTCGTTAGCTAGCTAGTTTAATGTTTCTGTTTGGCCTGGGCACACTGTGCTAATTCTATCTAACGTTAGCTAGTTAGCCTAGACTGTTACACTTTAGAAGTTAATCTTATGTCTATCAATTGATATTTGTTTAATCTAGCTGCTAGGGCCTAATTATAAATGTATTCACGAAACTAAGTAGGGTTAAATTACCTACCTGTAGCCAATGCCATATTATGTCCAAGGCAGCTGGAGTAGTCTAGGCTAACGGTCGGACGGCAGCGCTGAAATCAAGAAAAAAGTCGTTAAATAATGTGGCGGCCTGGGGGTTGTCAACTGGCCAGCTAGGACCGGGTAGTGAGCCGCTACCCGGTTGAAGTGTAAATACTTGTAAATAGCGTGCTTTGTGTGTTTTAATTGTGTTAGCTTGTTAGCCGTGAATTGTGTTAACGTAACTGTCATTTTTAACTGTCATTCTAGATTTAAACGTAACCGTAAACGTAACTGTAATTTATGTGTGGCTGTGATTGGCTAGGAATTTGTAAGTGTGTTCGCCAATCACAGCCAACTAGTTGAAATATAAGGCAGTACCTGAAGTGATTCCTAGTCAGTCTAAGAAGGTGCTTCAACTGTGAACAACGCTGAGCTGGATCCTGGAAAAGCTAACGGCTCTTTTAAGAGCTGGTAAAGGTAGCGTGAATAAAACGAAGCTCGGCTAGAGCGATTCGGGTACTGCAAACTGCTGTCTCTCTCCCTCATTCTCCGCGCTCGTTACATTGGTGTCAGAAGTGGGATGGAACGAGCCCTACTGAGGGAGATGGAGGAACTGGAGCGGACGATCGGCGAGCTGACCCGCAGGAAGGCGAGGAAGGCCGGGGCTATAACTAGCCCCGAGTGGCAGATTCCCGCGGTGCGAGTGTCCAGGCGACCGGACGGCTTCAGCGGCAGACAGCAGGATCCGGCATCAATGCAGTTGAAGCACCTTCTTCGACCCAGCCGTACTCGGGAGGAGTACTACCACCGGCTGCGGAACCGCCTCCTCCGTCGCTCACGACTTCGCCCGCAAGGCCCAGGCCTCCGCCGGCGTTAAGCAGAAGCGGTGGTACGACACGCGCTGCAGAGGACGGGCCTTTGCAGCGGGAGAGCAGGTCTGGATTTATTGCCCTGAGCGGAAGGGCCTGTCGCCCAAGCTGCGAGCGAGCTGGCGGGGGGCCTGGAGAAGTTGTTGAACGGCTCTCGGAGGTGGTTTATCGCATCAGGATGCCAGGCCGGGGGCGCCTGGTGGTGCTACACTGGCTACCACCTACAGGCCCCTGGCAACTCCTGATGCAGCGGAGCCGGAGGTCGGGGGCGCCTGGTGGTGCTACACTGGCTACCACCTACAGGCCCCTGGCAACTCCTGATGCAGCGGAGCCGGAGGTCGGGGGCGCCTGGTGGTGCTACACTGGCTACCACCTACAGGCCCCTGGCAACTCCTGATGCAGCTGAGCCGGAGGTCAGGGGCGCCTGGTGGTGCTACACTGGCTACCACCTACAGGCCCCTGGCAACTCCTGATGCAGCTGAGCCGGAGGTCGGGGGCGCCTGGTGGTGCTACACTGGCTACCACCTACAGGCCCCTGGCAACTCCTGATGCAGCTGAGCCGGAGGTGAGCAGCGACACTGTGTTACCCAGTGAGCCTGAGCCCAGCGACACTCCGCTGAGCGCTACCGGGAGACCTAAACGACACCGGCGGCCCCCAGGCCACTTACGGGACTTTGATGTGAGTTGTGGGTGGACTGCGGGGTCGTCGGAGACTTGTGACCCCTTGGGTGGGGGCAATGTGGCGGCCTGGGGGTTGTCAACTGGCCAGCTAGGACCGGGTAGTGAGCCGCTACCCGGTTGAAGTGTAAATACTTGTAAATAGCGTGCTTTGTGTGTTTTAATTGTGTTAGCTTGTTAGCCGTGAATTGTGTTAACGTAACTGTCATTTTTAACTGTCATTCTAGATTTAAACGTAACCGTAAACGTAACTGTAATTTATGTGTGGCTGTGATTGGCTAGGAATTTGTAAGTGTGTTCGCCAATCACAGCCAACTAGTTGAAATATAAGGCAGTACCTGAAGTGATTCCTAGTCAGTCTAAGAAGGTGCTTCAACTGTGAACAACGCTGAGCTGGATCCTGGAAAAGCTAACGGCTCTTTTAAGAGCTGGTAAAGGTAGCGTGAATAAAACGAAGCTCGGCTAGAGCGATTCGGGTACTGCAAACTGCTGTCTCTCTCCCTCATTCTCCGCGCTCGTTACAATATTATTAAATTAAATATCCACGCACACGGCTTCCAAATACACTACTCACAAAAAGTTAGGGATATTCGGCTTTCGGGTGAAATTTCAGGATGAACCTAAAATGCACTATAACCTTTACAGGTGAAATTAATTTGACCTTCTCTAAACTTTTGAATGCACATGTCCAACTATTCAATGTTTCAGTACTTTTTGCACAACTTGCTGTTCTCTAACAAGGAGCTGAACGGCAAAATTCACAACAGGTGTTTGATCCATGAATCGACCAATAAATTTCCTGGTTCAATTAGAATTGGTATTTAAACAGTCCTCTTCATCATGCTGTTCACATTTTGACATCATGAGACCAAGACGACACCTAACAATTGATCAACAGTACCTCGCCATTGCGAGGCTTCAAACAGGATGTTCTCAGAGGGAAGTGGCCACTGAGCTTAGAGTGTCACAGAGTGTCATCAGCAGGTTGCAACAGAGATACAGAGAGACTGGAAGAGTCACAGAAAGGCATAGAAGTGGACGTCCTTTGGCCACATCCCACACTGATGACCGCTTCATTGTGAACAGTGCCCTGCGGAACCGGATGATGAATGCCACTCAACTCCAGGCACATTTAAGGGAGGTGAGAGGCACCCAAGTGTCACGTCAGACCATTTGAAACCGTTTACATCAGCGTGGTCTGCGTGCTAGACGACCTGCAAGGGTACCTGACCACACCACCAGGCACAGGCGTCATCATCTTGCATGGGCCAGGGAGCATTTACGCGGGACGAGGGACCAGTGGGCCTCAGTGCTGTTCTCTGATGAAAGTCGATTCACGTTGAGCAGAAATGATGGCCGCCAACGATGTTGGAGACGTCAAGGAGAGCGCTATGCATCAGCCACTGTTGTCACCAGACGACCCTTTGGTGGTGGCGGTGTTACAGTGTGGGCAGGTGTGTCTAGTCAATACAGAACTGCCCTACACTTTGTGAATGGTACAGTGACAAGCCCATACTACCTGAATAACATCATTAATCCAGTCATTGTGCCCCTGCATGAACAACACAGGCCTAATTTCATCTTCATGGACGACAATGCTCCAGCTCATCGAGGTCGCATCATTAGGGAAAGGCTGCTGGAGACTGGGGTACCTCAAATGGAGTGGCCTGCACTTTCTCCAGACCTGAATCCCATAGAAAACCTATGGGATCAGCTGACTCACCGTGTAGAGGCTCGTAACTCTGTACCCCAGAACCTCAATGACCTGAAGGCCGCCCTTCAAGAAGAGTGGGATGCCATGCCTCAGCAGACAATAAGTCGACTTGTGAACAGCATGAGACGTCGTTGTCAAGCTGTAATTGATGCTCAAGGGCACATGACAAGTTATTGAGACATTTACATTTTTGTTGTGGTATACCCACCACTGTTGTTGGCTTTTGTTTCAATAAATTGTTTGAGATGAGGAAATCACCATTGCATGCTTCTACTTAAATGCCCTACTTTCATGATACGTATAATATCACTGTAGCGTGAACTTACATTTTCCATAAATTTCACCCGAAAGCCAAATATCCCTAACTTTTTGTGAGTAGTGTATATCACCATCGGGGAAAAAAACAGTCTTGGATAGGTATACAGGCAGATAGACAGAAAACGTATATTATAGGTTAGGGCTTGCTATAAATTAGCCTAGGCTATAATTACACTGCATTTCAAAAGTTTAACAGAAAAACATCCGTGCATCAATCTGGGAACGTTTGTTCACGAAGTAAAAAAAATTATTCCAGTTATGGAAGAATTAAACCTAAAAACAACCTTATTCGAACGTACTTTTATAGCCAATATCGGCGGACTTAACTAACTGAAAAGAGAATAATTCAACTCTAAGTGTTATTTTTATATAAGCAATTTACAACTCAGAAGCATTTTTATCACCATATAAGCCCAAGCCTGCCTATTTAGTAGTCTAGGCTCCCACTAGCAAAAACCTCTCCACCCCCACAAGCTGTGCCATTAGTAGGCAGGACAATCGAAAAATTTATTATTATTAATGGCATTACCTTGTCACCGTTAGCTGCGATGGATTTCGTAGGTGTCTCGTAGGCATAGGCTACCAAGTTTTTTAAGGAAAGAGAAGAAATTAAGCATTACAAACAAATAAAACCCCGAAAGATGACCTGGAAGTAGCCTAAATATATTTTTATTTGTCATAAAAGGTGCAATGTTCGGAACATCGTGAAAAAACTTGGAACATTGTGTGCTGTCAGCTAAACATAATTATCAAACTCGGGTAACGTGAGTGGGGACAGACAGATTTGCACTTGTCTAGACTAGGTGGCGAGCAGGGTAACACTATCATAGCCTATATTTTCTTTATTTTAATTTCGCTTCTCTAACGCTGAGTTCGACTAAGTTGAAGTGAGCCGTGAGGAAAGACCGCAGCATCACTTCAGCTCCTTCGACTGTGTTTTCGCTGTTAGCTGGCTTAATATGTTTTCTGCTGCATCCGGCTGCCACTACAGCCAAAGGCAAAACTAATAAACACAACAAGCGTTCATTAAAACATCATACTGTATAGAAACAAAAAAATTAATAATAATAATAACTTTTGACTGGCGGCTGTCATGCCCAGGTTGTTGGTATGCCATGCTGGCTGCCTTACGCAAGGTTCGTAGGCCTACTCTGCGTGTAGGGAGAGCCGGCTCTGCTTATATCGCACAGTGCATACCCACCTTTAGTCATTTGCATGTTCTAATAATTATTCTAAGGTTCCCTCGCCGACATTTTCAGCACCTGCACCCGCGATGCAATGAAACCATCTACACCAAGACCGCGAATATCGACGCAACTAGGTGATGCTGTCGGCTAAGTTGCGTTGCAGACATTTATCCTACCATATTACACCGGTTTCAGTTCCATATCGCTTTTATGAAATGGACACAGATAGGCCTATCTTGAAAATCAAGTAGCCTGGCCTACAACACCATTTTAAATAGAAAAATGTCTACTCCAGAATGGAACTCTCGTTGCTTTGAAACTGAATCCGATTTCGAATATCACACTGAATACAGAATAGCGGTGATTGGATCCTTTGTTTAGCTACGTCACAGAAGAAATATCCTAGCCTAAGAGAATATATAAGAAGAAAATAACCACAAAAACTCCTGAAAACAGTGAAACATCACTCGTTTGATCAAGTAATTGATTATCAGTCATTTAATCTATTGCTTATTTTCATTGAAAGGAACAATGCCAAAGAGGAAGATATCATGTAAGATCTTTAGATTTTTAGGCATCCTTGAATTTGAAAATGCAAGCTTTATTAGATTAGGCATGGGCCTACACCACAAAGAATGAACATTTTAAGATTAGGCATATAGTCTACCACAATTAGCACGCGGGCTATCAGTTCTAATATGAATTGCACAAAATACGTAGTGTTTGATCTATCATTTATCATCATTTGTGTACGCCATTCAGTAATAGGCCCTATGTTGTTTTTTGGGGCAGTGAACTGTATTTATTTTAGTCAAACTTTATTTAAGTGTAAAATTTACAATGAATCTAGACAATTGTATTAAGATGACTGGCAGATTCTGAGTGTTGCATTTCGTTCAGCCTCGGAGGATTGCCATCCAGAACAGGATAGCAGCGACACCTACGCCGATAACTTTGGTTTCTCCAGCTCAAGAAACTTCAATCGCGATCCCTACCATCTTCGAGGTTTGCAATGCATCGGCTCGCTTTCCCCAACAATTAGGACCTTTTTTTTGTTATTTGGCAAATCAACATGAGATGGAAACGATATTAACAGCACCGTTATCCTTTGAGACATTTGTTCCCCTACTTGCAGCAACACTGGCAGGGAGTCTTCAGAAAGTGTAGCCGACATGCAGTTTAAGGAGAGCTGATCTCAGATCAGTGTGCTTTAATCAATGCATGATGCACCACTGTGCTTCTATGGTGATTATCACACTATTAGATTAATTAGTATTCTCATGTTCTGCAAATTTTTCTACAGGAATATATTCTACATATTTCTGTATTTATTGATTTATAGGTTTATGCAGCAGTTCTTTGTAAAATCTTCCAGACATCCAGTTAGTTGTAGGATTCGTTCACATAAATTGGCACTTTCTGTAGATGCCCTCAGTGAAAGCAAGTTTCTTGGAAATAGTACAAGGTTGAATAGAAGAAAAACAACCTCCTGGCAATAAATAACAGCCAACTGCTACTATTTTGCAGTGATTTCATCCTGTGCTGCTCAGACAATTAAACTTACCAATCATATATTTTAAAAATGCACTGATGGAAATATCCAAAAAAACAGACATTTGGGTCTGTAGGTACTGCCATCCCCTTTTATTGCTTCTTGCTAGCCTCCACTTTTTGAACAGAGAGGAGTGGTAGATTCAGACCTTGCATGTCCTTTTTAACCAGAGAGGAGAGTTGAGGAACCAGAGGAGGGAACGACTGTAGGGCAGAAGAGATCACTGTTACCCTCTGTGGAGGAACCAGCCAGTAAGAGAAAGCGAGCGCAAGAGAGCGTCCAGGCATTTGGGGACAAATCCTCCAGCAAAGCCAAACGCATAAAGAGTGCACAGAAAGGTTAGGACCATATAGCATTGAGCTGCAGATCATGCACTACTGCACACTAACAGTGCTTTTATCGAGGGCGGTAAGGCATATACACCTCATTGCTACATTAAACTAAACAATTCAATGTAATAAAATATAATGAGCCCCATATTGACATATACCAGGCATCACCATTGTCTTCAGACATCTTTGCGTCTTGAGATCATTTTATGAGACGTCTTGAGATATGTTTTTTTATCAAGACTGAATGTAAATACCATGATTAATTTATTGGACTTTATACTATATCATTTTATATAATTTGTGGCACATTTTGAATGATCTGTCAGTTTTCATAAAGCAGGGATCTCCAAATACTGTTAGACCCCCTTTCACAATCTTTTTTATCTAGGGTCAAGGTTTGAAGAATATTTGAAAAATACAGCATGCTGTTTGTCATGTGCAATACAGTAAAGCCAGCATTCCATGATTTAAGCAACTGTTGTCTACCTGCTTTGTATTTTAGCACGCGTCAACAAATTCTACAAAAAAGGACAATTGCTCGGGCGAGGGGGATATGGCTCGGTCTATGCAGGGACCCGCATGTCCAATGGACTGCCGGTAAGACACCAACTTCTCCATGCTCTGTGCCCACAAAGAGCCTCTGAAATCTTCATCTAGACTCCATAACAACACGTGTACCCCTCTCTGCTCAATTGTCAGTTTATTTTCTTCGGTCTTTCATTTAGCCTACAGTCTTGCGTTACTCTCATGCATTATGTTTACATTCTTAATATGATTATCTATGGCAAACCTCTAAGAATTATGGCAAGAATCTTATGACAAGTTAAAGAATTAATTGTTTTTTTCTTTGTCACAAAACACGTGTGTTTGCAATATCAATTCTCTCACATGTTTTCATCAGGTGGCCCTCAAATATGCAAGGAAAGAGGAGGAACTGCAGCTGGTAAGTACCTCTTCCATAATTTATGGAGCCTCACACAAATGTTGTATCTTGTGAAATAGAAGCTCAGGCATAGATAACCAAAACCTAAAAACTACCAACACCTGGTAGTTTTGAGGTTGTCAACATTAGCACAATAACTTAATTCTAGCTAAATAAACCCAAATGTGATGCCCAAACGTTATCTGTATGGCTCTATGAGTGGGCCGAACTCATCGCAGAATATTTTTTTGACTCTGGGAGTTGCGTCACCTGTCGAGAGTGACAAATAAATAATCAGGTATCCAATTCAAAGCATTTGCTAATGTTCGTCAAACGGTACATGTTTTAAAGCACAACAGAAGGACATGCCTAAATTCTTCACATAGTCCCAAGATAACGTTTGGGCTGTTATGTCTGAATAAACGTTTTGTAACGAACACGATGGATTTATTTTAATAAATCAAAAACACGGTTTGGTGACAGTCAAAATTTGAATGAGCATATCTCGCTTTAATATTTGGAGTAGAGACTCACCTAAAAATGTGTTTGTGTCAAAGTGACTCAAATGATAATGGAGCAGGTCACATATCTATTTGTTCAGTTTATTGTTTATAGGTATTTTGGAATACTCTTGACCTTGAATGAAACTGGAAAAAAAAAAAACTTGATAGCTTGCAGTTCACGCGCCGAGCCATAATATGTGCTAATGTGGCCAGCTCTCAGGAAAACTGCCTGACTTCTCTCCACAGCCTGGATTGGAAAGGCCCATGCCCAAGGAAGTTGGATTATTTGAAATGGTTAACACCCCATCGTCTCATCCCAACATCTTGAAACTGTTCGACTGGTTCGATAGACCTGCGTCATATGTCATGGCAATGGAGCGTCCAGACCCCTGCAAGGACCTGTTCACATACTGCCAGGAACAGGGGGGTGTCCTGGATGAGGACCAGGCACGCAGTGTAACCCGCCAGCTGCTGGGGGCTCTGCAGCACTGCCACGACCACGGAGTGGTGCACCGTGACGTGAAGCCCGAGAACATTCTAATCCAGACGGACACAAAAGAGATCAAGCTGATCGACTTCGGGTGTGGGGACCCACTGAAGGACACCCCATACACAGAATACGCAGGTCAGTGAGAGGGGGCAGTTCATGCATCTTAGTCAGTGTTTGGAAGCTTAAACGCTGACAGTGATGCATAAGGAAATATAGTTTGCAGCATAGTCATCAAATAATTTTGTTGGTGGGACTGCTGGATGGCTCATTTTGTTAAGGCACCACACTGTGGTGCATGAATGAGCCTCACGGCCTCTGATCGAATCCGGACTGTGCCAGTGATGACTTTGGCCGGTAGCTCCATAGTGCAACGCGCAACTGACAATTACATTGCCCAGGGAATGGGTGGATTCAGTCTGATAGGGTTCCATGTGCAATGCTATCTAGCAACCCCTGCTGGTTGATCAGGCGCCTGTAGATTGCAGTCAAAGCCACATATGAAAGGTCCCTCCTCCAAACCCGCTCTGCGAGCTTAGCTGAAGTCTGCGGTGTGAAAAGAAGGAGCTGGCGACACCATTAAGGAGAACTGTGCATGTCTACGCTCTCCCGAATCTGCAGTGGGGTTCACACAATTTACATGGTTGTGGTTGCAGACGATGGCCATTCCAAATTGTGCTGGAAATTGAAAATGCTCAGCCCCGTGTTGGGCATCCAATTTATAGAAACATTTTTTGCTTGGGCTCTTGTGTTTGCTGTCTTTCTCATTGTCCTAGTGTGAACTCAATTGGCAAAATGTATGGTGTCCTGATTTTTCTTGTGTTGATCAGGGACCAATGAATTCTTGCCGATTGAGTGGTACCAGAAAGGGCAGTTCCTAGCAGGCCCTGGGACTGTGTGGTCAGTGGGTGTGACGGTTTATGACATCGTTTGTGGCTACTGTCCCTTCACTACCTACACCGACAGGGAAATGCGGCAAGTGGAGTTCTGTACAGGGTTGTCACCAGGTGAGGAGCCAACAGGAGAGGGAGGAGCGGCATTTGGACACACCCTCTGTGTCTTCTGTCTCGTCACTTTTTCTGTGTTTCTCTAACAGGGATCAAGGACTTCATTCGCTGCTGTTTGAGGCCCCGTGCAAAAGACCGGCCCACCTTGGAACAGCTACAGCTCCACACCTGGCTCCAGCAGTCCTGCTAGATCTGGAGTATAGTGTGTGGATGCACCCGACAGTCAGGTATCCAATTCTTTTTTTAAATTTTTTTATTGTTAAGTCAGGTATGCAATTCTAACACGATAGGATACTTGCACTATTTACATCACAAAAAAGACACTTGCTTCTGCTTTGATCTCATTCAAAACTCCCATTGACATCAAGATGTTGTAGCTTCTGTTGTCAATTTCACTTTTAGAGAAATCAGAAATTGCCACCGTGATTGGTTGGATTCATTTATGTAAATCAGGAATGGCAAGAATGCCTGTTTTACTGGAGGTACATTACATTGCATTCATTTGGGAGATGTGCTCCTCATGTGCTTCTCACTTACAATATAATAGCACGTTAGCTAGTCACAAAGCAAACGTCCTTTACAAGCTGGATAGCTATCTTGCCAGAGGTATTCTGGTGGCCATATATTAGATAGCTGACTTGCTTTCTAGCTGGAATTATCAATCATCATGTTAAACATGCTCCCTTTTAGCCCTGACAGAATACTCACCCACCTCTCCTCTATTCCTTCCCTCCTTTTGACAGCAGTGTGTGACAGTGAGGCAGAGAGAGGCAGAGTTGAGGGAGCATGCCGATTGAGATTGGGCGCAGCACCGGAGGGCTGAGTTCTGCTTGTGGATCATGGGGCAGAGGGAATTTTATCTACCTTTTCCCATGCATCTAGCAAATGGCCCTTTAACCCCCATCAACATGTCCCATCGCTGTAATGTACTCCATCAGTTCTGGAGGGTTTTGCAAGAGGAGGAAGATTTAGTATGGGAACCTGGGGGCTATATACGAAGCAGGATTACTGAGTTAGCTGGATAACTGCACTGAGTAAAACCCGGAACCCTCCAAAATCTGGAACATGGACTGAAGTAAAAAGAACTGTTCCGGGTTTTACTCAGTGCAGTTATCGAGCTAACTAAGTAATCCTGCTTCGTATTACACCCCGCTGGTGTAGGATATTCCAATTTTCACTCAGCATGATAACCGGAGGTGATTTTCTTCAAGCAGAAACAAGGGTCTGGACTGTATACCTGTATTAGGGTTTGGTATGATGATTACTTAGCCGCTAGCCATCTGGGTGATGTCATTCAGGGTCCAGCATGGTGATTGGCTCGTAGCATAGCCATTAGGACAATGCCGTTTAGGGTCTGGGCTCCTGCATTACGACTGACTGATAATTTTTTTAAACTACTGGGAAGAGAGGGAAGACAGAATCGAGAGATAGTCATGGAATGTGTAGCAATTTGGAGAATTCCATTTGGGGTCCAGCTTGGTCATGAGCTGACAGCATAGCCATTCAGTGGATTTGTGGTCCAAAAAGGTGATTAGCTAGGACTCCATTTGGTGTCTGCTATGGTGACTGGCAGACAGTATGACCATTCGTAGGATGTCATTCGGGGTATGACATGCATCAGCTGACAGCATAGCCATTCAGATGATGACATTGTGGGTCCAGCATGGTGATTGACTGGCAGTGTAGTCATTTGTAGGACCCCATTTGGGGATTGACATGGTGCTTAGCTTGCAGTGTAGCCATTTGTAGGACACCATTTGGGGTCTGACATTGTGATTAGCTGACAGTGTATCCATTTTAAGGATGTCATTTGGGGTTCGGGATGGTAATTAGCTGGCAGTGCATTCCTTTAGAGGATGCCATTTGGGGTCTGATATGGTGACTGACTGACAGCCTAGCCATTCAGAGGATGTCCTTTGGGATCCATCATCGTGATTGGCTGGCAGTTTTGTCATTTGTAGGACACCATTTGGGGATTAGCTGGGAGTGTAGCCACTAGGAGGATGCCATTTGGTGTCCGGCATGCTGATTGGCTGGCAGTGTAGTCATATGTAGGAAGTAATGTGGGGTCTGGCAGGGTGACTAGCTGGCAGTATAACCATTTGGTGGATGCCATTTAGGTTCCGGCTTGGTGATTGCCTGGCAGTGTAGCCATTTGAAGGTTGCCCTTTGGTGTTAGCTGGCACTACAGACTTGGGGAGAATGGCACTCAGGGTACAGCATAATGGTTAGCTTGGAAGTGTCGGGTAAGTGAGGACTAGGTAAAATGTGTATTATCTGAATCCAGCGGTTCCAACAGTCAATGCCCTTGTTAAAACGTTCGGCACTCTGAATACTGAACACAAGCGATATTGCGTGCTAGTACCCCTCACTTAACCTACATTCAAAATAAGCTTTACGTGATTTAATTAAATTATTATTATTAAGAATTACAATCATCAATTAAATCGCCAAATTTGTTAATAGGTAAGTCGAACAGTAACCTGGTGGATCAACCAACAAGCCAAAACAAAGTCTAAATCAGGTCTTGAGATTAAGTAATTTTATTAAATGAAAACATTCAATTAGAATAATGACTGGGAATCATACATTCACAAAGGAATGTAGGCTGACTATTTATAATTCACAAAAGGAAGACATTAAACCAGACATTAATTTGAATATACCAGAAAAGAGAGAGATAAGCCAAAAATTGCCAATATTATTTACCCTCCAGCTGAACAGGAACAAAAGGAAACGCACGAGGAACCAAAAAGAATGACTTCACCAAACAAACTCCAAACAGACTAAAATCTTTTTCTGCAGTACATTCATAAAATACCTTGACAGGGAGGGGATCCCTGTCCTGATTGGGTTAAGGTGTGGGGGGGGGGGGGGGGTCATTTATGACAAAGACTGGCTTATCTTTGATGTTGGGGGGGTGGGGGGTGAGAGTGAGAGAGAGACAGAGAGCGACAGAGATAGAGAGAAGGGGGGGGGAATATTAGATATCCTACAGAAGGCATTGGGAAGAGAGAGCAGACCAGATTGAGAGATGAAGCATGGACAGAAAACATGGCTACTTGCAACAAGGATCAAAAAGTATGCCTCATTAGTGACCACCCATTGAACTGGGGGTACTACAGTCTTTCTGTAGCTGGTTGCAAAGATTTTGGAGGACACAACGGTCTAGTGCTGTTGGACATTACCTCTTGTTGGACATTACAGTGATGGGATGGGCTTAAAATCATGATGGGGATTTTTTTTCCTTAAATACATTTTTTTATAATTAAATACATGTGAAACTTGTGATAAATGGGAGCTGTCGATTAGTCGCAGACTAACTGTAGGGGACAGAAATGAGAAAAGGACGTACAAGAACAGCTAGGTACCCCTATGTAAAATAAAATGGAAGTTGCAGAAATTTAGCTTCTAAATTCCACATATTAGGATACTAAATAAAAATGAGAAGGACCTTCAGGGCTTGACATAAGGCTTGTCCTATTGTCCAGGACATATTTTTGGCCGGACAAGTAAAATTTTCCAGAGTGATAAAATAAAAAATTGAATTAAAAATGGTCTGAATAGAAGTAGAAATTACATGATGCTCATTTCAACTGCCATCCTGGTTACATTGTTAATAAGATCACTTTGCACATAAGGTTTGAGAAAATGCAACGACAAATTTAATCTATTTCGATCACAAATGAATCTTTCGGACAAGTGAAAAATGAAGTCTCACTTGTCTGGTGGACAAGTGCTCATAAGGCTTAATGTCAAGTGCTGACCGTAACAACCCTGTCGGCCAGTGGTAGGAAGGAGGTCGCCACGTCTTCAAGGCGTGACTCCTCGTGCCCCTGACCGTGGTTCCAGCACTACACAGAGCCACTGTGTGCGCCACGATTCTCCCCATTGAGTCCCACCCACCCCGGGAGCGGCTGCCCAATTTGCCGCTCCCTCAAGGCACAGGCTATACTCAGATCTGGTAGGACCCGGGCGCGAAACTGGGCCCTCTGTGTGCAACCGTATTGACTCAAAGCTGATGCTTTTAACGCTGCACAACCGCGGCGCTATGGGCATGTTTTCTAATACTGTAGTATAAAAAGAAATTACAAAAATAATGGAAACACTTAATGACAAACTTTTAAATGACTAAATCACAATTACGAAGGCAGCTACACAGGAGAGTTTAATTAATTTGAATGTCTATTAGCTGTATGTGTTGTTATAAGGGCTGGGGGTTGCTGATGCTCATGTAGTGAACAGACAAAATGAAGACAAAAGAAATTTAACTTGTTGCCTTTTAGTTGTGCAATAAACTGAAAGTAAAATAAATTATTTTAAAATTAAAAAAAGACCAATCTGGCAACCAAAACCTCGAAAGAAAACAGCAGTCAAAAAACCAAAAAAGAAAAGCCTCAAAAAGAAACAGAAACCCACATGCAGCAACATCTGGGTTACAGCCCAAAAATAGTCCTCCTCTGTGCCTGACGAACAGGCCTTTTATTGAGCCTAATAATTAGGTAATGGGCAGCAGCTTAAGTGATTACAATGAATCACAGCTGCTGCCATCCCTGTGAGTAGGGCTGGTATTGCCCCCTGGTGGACAGCACCCCAACTCCCTGGCACCACATACCCTCCCCCTAGCTTCAAGCCCTGGGAGGAAGTAATAACAAAGTGCCAAGAAGGTACACCTGGGGATCCAAGGCCACCCCCAGAATCAAACACTCGCAGCAGTGTTCCCCTGGTTCCAGGCACTGCTGGCCCAAGTGGACACAGCTGGCTGCTTTGGTCAGCCCCATCTAGGTGACCTGTAGTGGTTGCAGGAGAGGGGAGCTTTGGTAGGCCTGCAAGGCTCATGATAGCAGGTGGCGAGGGACCCTCTGGAGGCCTCGCCGCGAAGGTGGCAGTGGGGGACCGTCTGGACAGGGCGGCACAGCAGTGGGTTTCGGTGAACTGCCTGGATAGGGAAATGGAGCGACGGTTTCCTGTGGCTCACCTGGAAAGGACAGCAGAGCTGCGGCCTCTGCCAGTGCCTCGGGACTGGGCGGTGGCCAAGGAGCCTCTAGAGAGCCTGCTGCAGCAGATGGCAAGGTCTCCTCTGGAGGGCTTGCGTCGAGGGACCCTCTAGGGAGGGTGAGGGGGTTGCGGCCTCTGGCAGGCCCTCTCGACAGGATGGCTCCGCTGGATAGGGGAGCACAGCTGCAGATTCTGGTGGGCCCTCAGGACAGTGTGGCAGAGCTATGGGGTCTGGAAGCACCTCGGGACAGGGCGTGGAGCCACAACCTCTAGCGGCTACCCGGGACAGGGTGCCGGAGCTGTGGCCTCCGGCGGCTCCCCTGGACAGGGCAGTGGGCAGTGGCTACTGTCAGCAGGGGAACGGCGGCAGGATGTCATTCTGGATTAAACAGATGCATTCTTAAATTCAAATATTCCACTTCAAAAGTGGACAATCCCAAATTACATGCATTTTTAAACAACCACGTAATAAACAGTGGGACAATTCCATCAGCTAAACAGCTTAGACAGAAGTATATGCCACAAATGTTTTGAAACTCTGAAACCGTTTTGAAAGTGAAAAAAGGTTTGAATCTGTGTTGTTGTTGTTTTTTCGTAGACTACAACACCCATTTTTACAAAGATTCGCCACTACGTCTGCGAGGCTACGAATCATAGGATTTCTGACACTGTTCTCCCGGGGGACACGTTTGTTCTCCAGTTTTGAAACTGCACAAATGTCAGTCTGAAAAAACGTTTTTTGAAACTCTGAAAAGCATTTTTGAAACTGGGCACGAATTTATGCTCGCGTTAAGTTTTGCAAAACAAACTGATCTTTTCTTTCAGGACAACCCCATTTTACAAAGATTCGTCACTACCTCTGCAAAGCTATGAATCATGGGATTTCTGACAGTGGGCAGAAGCTTGTTTTCCAGATCTGAAACTGCAAATGACATCGTTTTGAAACCATAGACCATAAAAAAATCACAACAAAAAAAGACACCCATTGCCTTACCTTTTTGAGGCTCCGGAAGTCAGGCAGAAGTAGTTTCCGCTGCCATGTTGTACAAACTGAGTCTGCTCAGTGGAGCCAGAGTCTGCGGAGTAGGGAGCAATGTCATCCGGATATGGTCATCATGGTCCGGGCACAGTATGATTGACAGTTCAGGGTGGAGAAGCCCATGATCTTGACCTTAACCCACCATTTTCTATTGCAAAACTCGTGGTGAACTTCCTTAATTAGCTAATGTTTTATAAAATAACATCATTTCATTTTCATCCACAATTTTATTGTGTTATTTATTCGCATTGAACGTGTGATTCGTGACATAATTACGTTTTCACGTTTATTCAGTTATCTTCAATTTATGTTCAGCTAACATCAGCTAATTTGATTAAATAGCAAGCATACCAGCTTGCCAGTGAGCTCGGTAGGCAAGCTACGGCTAGCAGACGCACTAGCATCACAGCACATGGACGAACATAGGTTAACGTTATGATTGCCATAAACTATATTTACGGTCAATCAATCACAGATATGCACAGATGTTATTTTGACAATACTACCTTTTTTATAAATGTCCCAAGAGCTGCTCGAAAGGTGGCAAGCTGTCACCATAGTCCATGGGCGTAGGATTATGGGGGGACACGGGGGACGTGTCCCCCGCCCAGTTTGGAAAGTGTCGAATTGTCCACCCCCAACCATAACTGATCCCTCTCCCATGAAAACCTTACATTCAATAAAGGCTGCAACAATGGTAAAAAAAAAATGATTTAAAGGATAACAAAGCATGCTTGTCAAGCTAGACCCTGCCCCCTTTTGAAATTTTCCTCTTGAACTCTAGGTGCCAAAATAAAAAATGGGTCAGGAGAAGAAACACAAAGTGATCCATCCATATCTACTGCATATCTTGCAGCAGAGTGATGGTTTGAGGCTCGTTTGACAAACCAACATTTCACAAACCATGTATTCCATACTGTTCCAGCATAATTTACAACTAAATCTAGTCCCACCCCCCAATTCCCATAGCGATCCAATCAAATGCAGAGGTTATAGTATCGCTTGTAGGAGTACCAGAAAATAAGATATCAAGAGTCTTTTGATATTGTTGGGTCACATACATGAGGAAGTCATGGCATGCAAATGATATGCGACCAAATATTAAAAATTATTACTTTATTCTACATTATGTTAAACTGTCCAATATTTTTTGATGCCCAGAAATGGGGGGGGGGACTATGTACATAAGGTTCTATAATTTCTAAACGGTTCATCTGATATGGATGAAAATACCCTCAAATTAAAAAAAGCACTTCAACCTCACTGTCATTGTATCCTTTCAAACTCAAAGTACTTCAGTACAGAACCAAAATAACAAAAAATGTGTCACTGTCCAATTCATCATTGTGCTCACTGTACATCAATAAATTATTGAATGCTATGATTACATTCACATACTTAATGATTATTCCTCCTGCTTGTGTATTATACCACACGCGTAGCGCAAGCAGGGGGTATTGTTTTCGCTCCTGTCTGTCTGTATTTGTGTCCCTATCATCCAAACTTGAACAATCTACCCCGATTATGATGAAACTTTGTGTTAATGTTGACAGTTGGGCAATGACCCGAATTTCACAAGCTAAAGGACGTAGTCTGAAAACAACAGACTGGAAACACTTCTGTTACAGGCATGCCTTGATCAGCATTAACTGTTATGCAGGAAACGTGAATGCCGTATAACCGGCTTTGCACTGCACACTTTTCTAATACAGCCAATAACAGTGATGGGGAAGAGCCCCTAAAGAGCAGAAGTCTGCATTCGATCTTGAACCGCAAACTTGCGCCTACTAAATGTATTGTTTTAAGACCAGCTGAAGTGTAATTTGTGAATGTTTTTTTAAAATCATTTTTCAATTTGTGCATCATTTGGACTGATCTGTTTATTTGACGGTTTGGTCACTTAGCATTCCAGGCTAGCCGAGCACAGTGCGTCTCGTGGCATCCGGACCGTTCTTTGCGGGAGCTGGACGGCTCGGTACCTCTTGCAACACTGTGCCTGTACTCTTGCGCCAGGCCAAGATTCACGTCTTGATCCCTCTTCTCTAAAATCCTGCAACTACAGCTACATCTACTCCCCTAATGCCCAATATGCCCAGCCTGCAAACATACTCTCTCTTCTCTCAGTCACATACATGCATACACTGGGGGTAGTGGGTGCAGAGGGGGGTGTTCAATCATAAATTTTGTCCCTTTAAAGATATGATTTGCAACAGTATTTGTGAATAAATGCTGTGGCGATCTTTTAGCATCAGTTCCAATAGATTTGTCAGTATATTGTAGCGGGGTAGGGATAGCTGCTACATTATGCAAAGGATGTGCTTTGCCTCGTCTGTTCTGTAATGATGATGATGTCTCTGTACGCACTTACTGTACGTCGCTTTGGATAAAAGCGTCTGCTAAATAAATGTAATGTAATGTAATGGGGTAATATTCAGCAGCTACTGCTGATATTTTGGATATAGACTGGAGGACTGCTGAAGGTATGGGGTCTAGTGGACAGGTGGTTGCGCGATGGCGCGTCACCAGCTCGAGCACATCTGAGTCCTCCAGAGGTCCTTGAAGGACGACAGTGTAGCGATGGGTTCAGTATGGGGGATGTGGGGGTGTCACCGGATGCGTGAAGGAGTTCCGGATCGCGGCCACCTTCCCCTCAAAGTGGGTCAGGAAGTCATCTGCAGAGAGGGAGGAGGGTGAAGGGGGTGGAGGGGGGGTGAGCAGGGAGGAGAAGGTGGAAAAGAGTTTACGTGGGTTAGATAGACATGTATCAATTTAGACTGGAAAAATGAAGTTTTAGCTGTTGTGGTTGCAGCTGTGAAGGCTGCCAACAGAATGTGGTAGGAGGCCAGGTCCTCTGGGGATCTGGATTTCCTCCACTTTCTCTCAGCGGCTTGTAGCATGGTTCTGCTGGATCTGAGAGAATCCGTCAGCCACGGGGAGGGGGGTGATAGTCGGGCTGGTTTGGAGACAAGAGGACATAGTGAGCTGAGAGACTGGAGAGAGGCATGAGGTTAAACACAGAGGTGGGCAACATCAATAGGCATTTTAGCAAAGGTAGCAGGAGGAGGAAGTGCAGAGAGAGCAGAAGTAGTGAGAGAGAGAGGGTGAGAGGGTGCGGAGATTTCTCCTGAACATAACAGCGGGTGGGTTGTTAGCGGAGTTGAGGGAGAGTGGGCAGGAGAGAGAAAATGAGATAAAGAAATGGTCCGATACGTGGAGGGGGGTCACCGTGAGTTCAGATGTGGCGCAACTCCTGGTGAGTACAAGGTCCAGTTGGTTACCACCCTTGTGGGTGGCAGGCGGATAGGGGACTGAGTGAGGGCAAAGGACTGGAGGAGTGAGGGTGACACTGGATAGCTGGGCACTGTCTGGTTGGAGGTTGAAGTCCTCCCAGTAGGATTACAGGGGTACCATCCTCAGGGAAGGAGCTCAGGAGAGTGTCCAGTTCATCCAGGAAAACGCCGAGCGGACCTGGAGGGCGATAGAGAACAACAATGTTAAGTGTAGATGGGTGAGTTACAGTGACTGCATGAAACTCAAAGGAGGAGATATTCAGGCAGGGTACAGTGGGAATAGAGAATTTCCAGGACGTGGAAATGAGCAAACCAGTACCCCCGCCTCTGCCTGAGGACCCTGGGGGTGTGGGAGAAGGAGTAGCCAGTAGACAGAGCAGCTGGAGTGGCTGTGTTATCAGGAGTGATCCAGGTCTCAGTGAGAGCCAGGAAGTGGAGGGACTTCACCCTGGCATATGGCAGTGATGAAGTCAGCAACCACTCTGTTGCTGTGAGGAATGAGTAACAGAACTAACACTGTGAGGGAGTACTTGGTTTAAGTTGCTAAATCACCTGACCATTTATAAAGTACCGGATACATGGGTGTGTTGTGTGTGTGTGTGCGCGTGTGCATGATGCATGTGTGAGTGGTAGTGGTGTGTTGTGATTGTAATGATGTGGCAGCATTGTGAGGGTGTTTCTGCTTGCAGGAAGCTGTATGTGGTCCTGTCTGTGGTGTTGTGCCTTCTGGCATCTTCGCTGGTCGTCTTCTTCATGTTCCCGCGCTCCGTATTGATAGAGGATGACGGGATACGCATGGTGACCGTCCGCTTCGACCGCAACAACAGCAAAGTCCTCATCAACATGACCGTGAGCAGATTTCCGTTCCTTTACCGTTCGGTCCCTCTGCATTGAAACTGTTCAGGGTATCTGACCATTTCTCATGCCTGGCATTCTGTTTTCAGAGCACCTTGAACATCAGCAACTCCAACTTCTTCACAGCGCTGGTGGACAGCGTGAGCTGCCAGGTGCTGTACATGAAGACGGTCATCGGCACGCAGCAGCTGGATAATGTCATCAGCATCCAGCCCCTCAGCCAGAGACAGGTCAGTGTGCGCCTTTCTCAGGAACCTCACAAAGTACAGTTACCTCACATACAGTACAACAACCTCACACGGTACAGCTACCTCACATACAGTACAACAACCTCACACAGTACAGCTACCTCACACACAGTACAACAACCTCACACGGTACAGCTACCTCACATACAGTACAACACCCTCACACAGTACAGCTACCTCACATACAGTACAACAACCTCACACAGTACAGCTACCTCACACACAGCACAACAACTTCACATACAGTACAGCTACCTCACACACAGTACAACAACCTCACATGGTACAGCTACCTCACACACAGTACAGCAACCTCACACAGTACAGCTACCTCACACAGTACAACAACCTCACACAGTACAGCTACCTCACATACAGTAGAACAACCTCACACAGTACAGCTACCTCACATACAGTAGAACAACCTCACACAGTACAGCTACCTCACATACAGTACAACAACCTCACACAGTACAGCTACCTCACACACAGCACAACAACCTCACACAGTACAGCTACCTCACACACAGCACAACAACTTCACATACAGTACAGCTACCTCACACACAGTACAACAACCTCACATGGTACAGCTACCTCACACACAGTACAACAACCTCACACAGTACAGCTACCTCACATACAGTAGAACAACCGCACACAGTACAGCTACCTCACACACAGTACAACATCCTCACACAGTACAGCTACCTCACATACAGTATAACAACCTCACACGGTACAGCTACCTCACACACAGTACAACAACCTCACACAGTACAGCTACCTCACATACAGTACAACAACCTCACACAGTACAGCTACCTCACACACAGCACAACAACTTCACATACAGGACAGCTACCTCACACACAGTACAACATCCTCACACGGTACAGCTACCTCACATACAGTATAACAACCTCACACGGTACAGCTACCTCACATACAGTACAACAACCTCACAGTACAGCTACTACACACACAGCACAACAACTTCACATATAGTACAGCTACCTCACAGAGGACAGCCACCTCACACAGTGCAGCAACCTCACACACAGTACAGCTACCTCACACACAGCACAACAACTTCACATACAGGACAGCTACCTCACACACAGTACAACATCCTCACACGGTACAGCTACCTCACATACAGTATAACAACCTCACACGGTACAGCTACCTCACATACAGTACAACAACCTCACAGTACAGCTACTACACACACAGCACAACAACTTCACATATAGTACAGCTACCTCACAGAGGACAGCCACCTCACACAGTGCAGCAACCTCACACACAGTACAGCTACCTCACACACAGCACAACAACACAACAACACAACAACCCCCCCCCCCCCCACACACACACACAATACAACCACAATTCTACACCCTCACCACACTGCTCACAATTGAGCTACAGATTCTACACTCTCACCAGATACTGAGCTCCTGCTTTCCTTCTGTCCCATCTGCCTCTTGAGTATGGGAGTTTCTGGTGCTTTGCTTCAGTGCACAAAGTATCTCAGGATTTTTAGAAGATTCAACACGTTGAAATGTTTCTGCTTCAGCGGTAGGGGGACATAACTTTCTATGTTAAGAATCTGGAGCTGAGTATCTGGTCTGTCTATAGAAGCTGTGATGCACCGCTTCTTTGGATTCATACCCCTTTCATTGGGAAAGTGGCACAGTCACACTAGCCTGTAGTTTACTATTTCGGTGCAGTAAACTACAGGACTATAGAACAGTTTTCTCATTTTTAAAGAAAATCTGTTGCCATTTCAGCACCTTGTCCTCACACTCCGAAGACATGCAGCCAACCAGTGTGCTTTACAGGTTGGGGGTTGTTCTTTGGAGGGAGACTCACATGTTCTCACAGTTCCAAAGGCCCATTTTCCCCACTGAAAAAGTCACATTCAGTCAGAAGTATTAGGCAGATGTAACCTAGCGTGGTGTAAATAATTAAATTAGACTAAGCTGCGGCCTGCTGGTGCAGCGTGGGTAAATTGTCCTGCTGGTTTTTTTAATCCACACTTCTGCCACCACTGCAGATGAACTTCACTGTGAGCATGGAGATCAGCGGGAGCCTGTCCTACGTTTAGTAAGTTCATATTATGTTTTATGCATGTAAATACACCATTATGTATGCATTTTATTTAACATGGCAGACCTTCAGCTCACATTGTGAAACTGAGATACCGGCTGCAAGAAAACACAAAGAGCAGTCATGAAAAAATATGGCCGCCTGCAACACAGTGAAGCTCCAGAGGTAGAGATTCTGCTCGCTGTCAAAGAGTCCTATTAAACTACCATGGCGCCGAAAAATGTCAGACCATCCTAAGTTTAACCAAATTTGCTCCAGTGGATTTTGAAATGTAAGGAACAAATAAAAGTTTTTCCGAACCGTGAGAACTGTGGGGCGCGTGAGTGATTTTGGTGATTTACAGTTGGGCAAAATTTCATCAGATTTAGTCTTGTACAAGCCCCAATTACAAAAAAGTTGGGACAGTATGTAGAACATTCCACAGGTAAACAAGTGATGCTATCATGGCTGGGTGTAAAAGGATATCAAAAGACTCTTGATATCTTATTTTCAGGTACTCTTACAAGCGATACTATAACCTCTCTGCATTTGAATGCATCTCTATGGGAATTGGGGGGTGGGACTAGATTAAGATGTAAATTACAGACCTGCCAACCTTGAAGAAAGTCTTGGAGTACCACCTTATGCCGAAAAAAATTTCAGCTCATGTACATGTGCGCAGCCAAAAACAGACATAACACATAGTATATTTTGGATAGCCGACTCATTTATTAATGTCAGACATCTAAATTCGAACTGAGTGTGTACCTGAAAATAAAAACTGAACCATTTACAGTAGCTCAATATAACCTCTGGCAGGAAAAGGTTTAATGAATTAAATTCTGACTGTAAGCATGACCTTGAGGAAAAAAATCATTTCTGACTGAGCATGCACCTGAAAATAAAGTGACCCATTTACAGTAGCTTAATATAAAGTTTGGCAGTAAAAGGTTTAATGAATAAATAAATAAATCAAACAATTAAATAAATAGGCAAACTAATAGCAGCACAATCAATGAAACAGGTTTTTCTCAGTTTGAAAAAATAACATTCTGTTGCACCATTTTGACACCCTCCACCCCACTTCCAACATACACCTGACACATGGGTTTCAGTTTGTCAGTTTTACTTAGTTGACACTAACACAGAGAAGTCTGGAGATACGGAGGCATGGCCATCTCTCCCGGTAACTTTCTAAGAATTTCTGCGGCGCGTGCACTCGCTTTTTTTTTTTCAGCCGGGGCTGCCATGATCTGCTCCTCTCATTACGATTACGGTTTGGCTGCAATAATTAATATTATGAATACTATGAAAAGTCACGTTTAACCATCTGCGACACACGGACAATATAACTTACTTTGCCAACTTAAATGACTGGTGAACAAGCAAGCTAGCTTGCAAATACATACGTAACGTTAACTTAACTCAATTCACAGTCTCAACTTTCCACACACCCCCCTGCCCCCAGTCCGTTTACCTTTGCAAAGGAGTTCAAAGAACGGTCCTCACTTGAGGAACCAGCCAGCCGGAGTGAGGAAGGGGAACGAGAGGGATAAAATCAAGGTCATTACGCATTTGTCAATTATCCCCGTTTGCGAATATTTTTTTCGTAGGTGGATGAAGGCAAGGGGAACGAATCCGGCGCTATGATTGGTCGAACTCTTCTTCTTCTTCTTTTGCTTTTCGGCAGCCTAGACGCTCGTTGGCGTATTGCTGCTGCCTCTTGCTGTTAGACTTGAGTACTGCACAATTGGTCAAACTCACAAGGCGTCACCAGCTTTTTGCGTACTTTAGAGTGACAAATCGTACCAGCGTACTTTGATGTCAAAATGCGTACCTGCTACGCAAAATGCGTACAGGTTGGCAGGTCTGAAATTACACGGGAATAGTATGGAACCCATGGTTGGCTAAATGGCTAAGTCATCACGGGTCTGAGGTATCAAACAAGCCTTAAACCATCACTCTGCTGCCAGAAATGCAGTAGATATGGATGGATCACTTTAGGGGTTGTTTCTCCTGACTTATTTTTCCAGAGTTCAATAGGAAAATAAGTCAGGAGAAACAACCCTTAAAGAGATACTGCAGTCAAAAACCGACTTTTCCCGTTGAAAACCGATGTTTTGGGTTAGATTATGATCATACACAAATGTTTTTGTCAGAAAATCTCATGTTTAGTCAAAATGGGTGTTTTCTGAGTTTCTGTGTAGGCTTACCAATACGCTGGTTTCCGGCGGTTCGTGACGTCACGAGATCCTTAACATAAAAATGGGTGGAGTTGCGGTGATCCTAGGGTGGTCTCGGCTGGGCACGTGGTATAAAAGCAGAGACCAAGGTTTTTTTTTGTGGTTTTTTTCCCCCCCTCTTTGAGACTGAGACCCTTTTACTGCTAACTAGCTAGTTCAAGTTCAAATGCAAATTGCTTTGTATTACTGCTAACGTTCATATTCCGACTTATATCGACACACCCTTTCACTCCTTGACCGTATGAATATTCATAATAATATGACTACGTGGCATCATCGTCATATGACCACACCTACTCACGAGTTCCAGTTCAAATTGAAGCGGTAAAAAAGGCCTTAGAAAAGGCTCTGCAGTATCTCTTTAAAGTGATACATCCATATCTACTGAATATCTGGCAGTTTGGATTCAATTATATGAACTGTGCTATATAAATAAACTTGACTTGACTTGTTTGTCTAAACATTACCCTTTGCACCATCTCCACTTGAACAGGTGCAATTACAGCAGCTCGTCACGCCGATATTTGCAAACTAACAGAGGAGTCCCTGTTCCCCACCGTGCTACGGGTACCGCATGTGCGGTGCTCCAACGCTCATTTAGAGATTCACTTAACGGGCATATGGCAGGTTCCCCACAAGAAAAAAAAGTTAGTTAAAAAAATAATAGTTATACAACCCTTACGAGCATCAATCATTAATCTCAACCCTGGCGAGCTAGCCAACTACACTGATTCCAAAGCTTTGAAACAAGTGGCTATAGTGATGTAACATTATTTGCTTGCAGCTAGCTTTTGACTGGAAGAATAAAATCTAGGTAATGTCATCATGAAGCGAAGCTAGCTAGCTATGATGATACTAACATTAGCCACCAGTGAAGCCACGGTCTATCAAAACATGTTTGGTAAAGCACGGAGTAAACGTTAAAAGCTGCTCAGGTATTTTTGAAGAGAGCAGGAGGATCAGACTAACACCGTGTCTCCTTCTACCCCTCCTCTCCAGCGCATTCTGTACCATGGCCAGCATCAAAGTGCACAACATCATGGTCTTCATGCAGTGAGTCCCCTTCCCTGCGTTTGTGACGCAATGTGCGCCACGCTGCGGAAACACTGCGACTCCCATTACTTCCTGTTTTAGAATCACTTTCTTTTTTTTTTTGGGTGGCAGTAGTTGTTTTCTCGCTTCCCTTTTCCACTTCCTGACCTACCCCCCTGCCAACCTCACTCACATTTTCTCTCGCTCTCCTTTTTTAAGCAATCCTTTCCTGTTGCATTTTACTTCATCGTCGTTTCCCTTGAATCTCCCCTGTCCCACCTTTGCGCTTCATTTTTTCCTCTCTCACACCCTCTCTATCTCTCTCAGAACCTCAGTAAAGACGTCGTACATGGTACGCACGGCACAGAACACCCTGGAGGCATACCGCTACATCGACTGCGGGGCCAACTCCACCGTCCGCCAGCCCCCCGGGCCCCAACTGCTCTGACCCTCGACCGCGAGCCTGCAAAGTTCTCATTCTTCCTGTATCATCCTAAAATCCACACTCACAGAGAGGCGGTCACTTTTAGGCTTTCTTTGAGGGACTGGACATCAGTAATACCTCAGTCTCTAAACAAACAGCAATACTTTGTCCATAAATTAAATGTATTAAAATGCATCTTGCCACGTACAGAGCATTATGAGTTCAGCTTTCACTGATACTAATGAAAAGGTTGGATAATGAAAACCATTACACAGGGATACATTTGTGCCTCTCAAATCATAACAAAGTGCATTTTGGGTAATGATTTGAGAGATTAATTAACAAATATGTGATCCAGCAGCTGGGTTAAAAAAAAAAGCCCATTTGATAAAATATGGAATATAAAATATACGGCATGCGTTGTAATTTACCACAAATGTATGTCAATGAACATCCATATGTCATTTGTATGTTCTGTACAATAGTTTAAAGTTTACCAAGTACTTTAAGCATGGGACTGTATGCATACACTTACATGTAATCAGTAATTAATACATTCAGGTAATTGGCATTTTCACATGAATCACAAAACAAGGACTTTATATTTTAATTTCCTATTCTAATAAATTTATTTTGTGAAGGAAGAGTCATTACCAAGTTCCATTTCAGTCAGGAATTAAAACCGTTCCAATGAGGGAAGAGAAATCTGATCACGGTTGCCAGGACTACAGACGAGGCCAGATTTCAAATACTGGTACAGAGGCTTATTCTCATGGGGAGAGTTTTGATTGTGTTCACACTAGTGATGGGCATTCCGGCTCTTTTCAGTGAGTCAGATCATTTGGCTCAGCTCACCAATAAGAGCTGGCTCTTTCAGCTCCCAAACGGCTCTTCATTCAGTAGCATTTCCGGTTTTTCAAAATCGGCCAAAGTTAGCGATATTTTGACCTATGATTGGTGTTTGTGCACATCTATCACTTAAATTGTTCAAAGGAATCTTACTCTACCTTCTAATTACCAAAATAACATTATTTTGCATTTTGTTTGTTATAAGAACTATTTAAATAAATGCAAAAACAGTAAGACGCTATTACACATGTGCATTGAAAGTCTTGAAATAAATTGCACAATAAACACAGTGCGTAGTTGAAAATAGAACATAATATTGCATCATAACAAAGAAAAATAAATAAATGCATAAAAAAATTAATGAGCAAAACTGCAGCATCAGAACAATTAAACTGACCAACAATTAAACTTGTTTTTAAATTATTATAAATGTTATTTTCTTATAGTGGTTTTATTCATTTTTGGCCTAAAAATTATTCTCTTTGATTACAGGTAGAACTTGAAGAAAAAAAACGAATAAAAGTTCCACCAGGACCACAAGCACTTGTCTTGTGTTCATTTATAAAACAAATCGGCTCTTGAGATGTGCGAGTCGGCTCCCAACGTTCACCTAAAAGAGCCGGCTCAAAGAGCCAACTCGTTCGCGAACGACACACCACTAGTGGAGGTAGCTAGCTAGCCATCTTATAAAAATCACATATGCCATATACAAAACTTAAAATAAATATAGAGAGCTAGCATATACATTTCATGCTAAAATTAAATAGTTCCCTAATACATGGTACTCCTTATAAAAAAACATTGAGAGATTGTATAAGAATTGTATAGAAATATATAATATTGTGACGAGCGCGGAGAATGAGGGAGGGAGACAGCAACTGCAGTAGCCGAATCGCTCCTGCCGAGCTTCATTTTATTCAGCCGCTATCTTACCAGCTCTTAAAAGAGCCGTTGGTTTATTACAGGATCCAGCTCAGCGTTGTTGACATTGGAAGCACACTTCTTATACTGACAAGGAATCGCTTCAGGTACTGCCTTATATTACAACTAGTCGGCTGTGATTGGCGCACACACTTACATATTCCTAGCCAATCACAGCCACACATAAATGACAGTTAGTTTTACAGTTACGTTTAAATGAAAGTGACAGTTAAATGACAGTTACAGTTTACACAATACGCGGCTAACAAGCTAACAACACAATTAAAACACACACAGCATGTTATTTACAATTATTTACACTTCGACCGGGTAGCGACTCACTACCCGGTCCTAGCTGGCCAGTTGACAACCCCCAGGCCGCCACATTGCCCCCACCCAAGGGGTCACAAGTCTCCGACGACCCCGCAGTCCACCCACAACTCACATCAAAGTCCCGTAAGTGGCCCGGGGGCCGCCGGTGTCGTTTAGGTCTGCCGGTAGCGCTCAGCGGAGTGTCGCTGGGCTCAGGCTCACTGGGTAATGCAGTGTCGCTGCTCACCTCCGGCTCAGCTGCATCAGGAGTTGCCAGGGGCCTGTAGGGCGCGAGCCGGTCCTGATGTAGCACCACCAGGCGCCCCCGGCCTGGCATCCTGATGCGATAAACCACTTCAGAGAGCTGTTCCACAACTTCCCCAGGCCCCCCGCCAGCTCGCTCGCAGCTTGGGCGACAGGCCCTTCTTCCGCTCAGGGCAATAAACCCAGACCTGCTCTCCCGCTGCAAAGGCCCATCCTCTGCAGCGCGTGTCGTACCACCGCTTCTGCTTAAAGTCGGCGGAGGCCTGGGCCTTGCGGGCGAAGTCGTGAGCGACGAGGAGGCGGTTCCGCAGCCGGTGGTAGTACTCCTCCCGAGTACGGCTGGGTTCTTCAGGCTCAGGCGGAGCCCCGAACACCAAGTCCACTGGTGTCCTGAGCTCCCGTCCGAACATCAGGGCAGCAGGGGTGAGTTGGCTGGACTCCTGCACGGCTGACCTGTAAGCCCACAGGACCAAGGGCAGGTGGCGATCCCAGTCCCGCTGGTGCTGGCTGGCTAAGATGGCTAGCTGGGTAGCTAGCGTGCGGTTAAATCGCTCGACGAGGCCGTCGCTTTGGGGATGGAGTGGCGTCGTTCGGGTCTTTGTCACGCCTAGCCGTTTACAGACCTCAGCAGCTGGGACTTGAAGTTGCGCCCCTGGTCACTGTGGAGCTCGGCAGGGGCCCCGAAACGGGTGAACATCTCCTCCACGAGCCTTTCCGCCGTCGTCGCCGCACTCTGGTCTGGTATAGCGAATGCCTCCGGCCACTTGGTGAAGTAATCCATCGCTACAAGAATGTAGCGATTGCCGGAGTCGGTGACGGGGAAGGGCCCGAGGACCTCCACCCCCACCCGTTCCATGGGGGCCCCCACCAGGTGTTGTTGCAGGGGTGCTCGGGAGTGTTGACTAGGCCCTTTCTGTGCCGTGCAGGAGTCGCAGCAATGGACGTGGAGCTCGACGTCGTGACGACACCCCGGCCAGTGAAACTTCCCCTTCAGCCGGTGCAGGGTTTTGTTGTTGCCGAAGTGGCCCGCCCCCACCGAGCCGTGGACCAACCTGAGGACATCAGGGCAGAGCGCCTGTGGCACCAACAGCTGCAGGATGTCACAGGAGGAAGTGGCTGCCTTGCAGGTACGGCCGGAAGTGGTGCAACGCCCTGACCACAGCGAGCAGCTCCCGCCTGGTGACGCAATAATTGCGTTCCGCCTTCCCCAGGGCCCGGCTGTAGTAGGCCACCACTCGCTCACCGTCTTCATCCTCCTGTGACAGGACGGCCCCCACTCCGGTGTTGCTTGCGTCGGTGTCAACGATGAAGGGTCGCTGGGCGTCGGGGTACGCCAACAACGGAGCTTCAGTGAGGGCCGCCCTGAGCTGGTCAAAGGCCATGGATTGCCCCTCCTGCCACACAAACGGCCGGCACTTATCCGTTAAGCGATGGAGGGTGCTAGCCAGGGTAGTGAAGTCCCGGACAAAGCGTCGATAATAAGACGCCAGGCCCAGGAAGCTTCGCAGCTCACCCACGTTGCCAGGGACCGGCCAGTCCCTCACAGCAGCCACCTTAGATGGATCGGTGGCTACGCCCCGCTCGCTGACGATGTGCCCTAGGAAGGCCGTCTCCCTCCGGAGAAGCTGGCACTTCTTTGGGTTTAGCCTCAACCCCGCCTGGCGGATTGCAGCTAGCACATCAGTCAGGTTAGCGAGGGCCTGCTGGAAGTCGCTGGCATGTACCAGGAGGTCGTCTAGGTACACGACACAGTGACTGCGAGGGACGGCCGCTAGCACCCGCTCCATCAGCCGCTCGAACGTGGCCGGCGCGTTGCATAGCCCGAAGGGCATCACCCGAAACTGCCACAAACCCTGCCCGATAGTAAAGGCGGTCTTAGGCTTCGCTTCGGGTGCCAGCCTCACCTGCCAGTAGCCGCTGCGGAGGTCCAGCGAACTGAACCAGCTCGACCCGCTGATGTGGTCCAGGGCCTCGTCGATGCGGGGGAGTGGGTAGGAGTCTTTGGTGGTCGCAGAGTTAAGACGCCTGTAGTCCACACAGAACCTCCACTCCCCGCTCTTCTTCTGGACCAGGACCGCAGGGGCTGCCCACGGGCTGTCGGAGGGCTCGATCACACCAGCAGCTGCCATTTCCTTCACCTTTTCCTCTGCCACCAGTCGCTTGGCAGGGGACATCCGGTGCGGCCGCAGACGGATGAGTTGAGCTGTGTCGGTGTTGATGGTGTGCTGCACCAGCTCGGTCTGGGTACAGTCCTCATCACGCACCGCAAAAAGGTCTGCGTTTCCGTCCAGGAGGCTTTTGAGCTGCTGGCGCTGCTGGTGGTCGAGCCCGCTGCTGCTTAGTTGCCACAGGGCGTGGACAGCTGCTGTCGTCTCGGCAGGCAGAGCTGGTTTGCGCTGGGCAGGCGGCTGCTGTGTGGCAGGCTGGTGGTGGTGGGCGAGCGAGTGGTCAGTGACGGTGGCTTGGGTGCGGTGGCTAGCTGGAGTAGCTTGCTTGCTGGCCGGGCTGTGGTGGCTAGGTGGCATGCTCGTCGGGCCGGTTTTCGTGTCGGTCCTTATTGGAGGGCTACAGTCTCCGTGCCAAGGGTGACGCTGGCCCCCCAGCGTTTCAGCAGGTCCAGGACGGTGATGCACGAGTCCGCGATGTCAGCTAGCCAGAACTCGTGCGACACCTCCTACCCGGTCACCGTCACCTTCACCTCTTTCTTCCCCCTCATCGCCATCTTTGCCCCCGTCACTGATGTCAGCGGTGTGGCGGTGGGCGTCCACGCCCCGGGAAGTTGGGGCCCGCCGGTGTTGTGGAGTACTCCTGGCCGGACAAGGGAGATGGTCCACCAGGGCTCGGCAGGCCTGCCCGTCCAGCTGACAGTGGAGGTACAACCCACTGGCTTTGCCCAGCCGACCTACCCGTGGATGGTAGTTATGCTCAGTCACCTTTTTAAAGGTGGTTGTGCTAGCCTCCGCAGAGGTAGCTTGCTCAGTCGCCTTTTTAAAGGCGGTTGTGCTAGCCTCCGCAGGGGTAGCTTGCTCAGTCACCTTTTTAAAGGCGGTTGTGCTAGCCTCCGCAGAGGTAGCTGGAATCTTTGCCACTGGGGCGGGTAAGGTCAGACTGGGTTTGGGCACAGGGGTGTGTACCTAGTTGAGGAGGGTTGGTTCCCGGGGCGGTGTTCTCCTCACTGCGCCGTCCCTGCCTCGTTTCCAGACGGCGGGGGCTTCCGTGGCTTTGGTGCTGGAGCTGGGCAGTCGCGAGCGATATGGCCCAGCTCGTCGCACCGGTAGCACCGGCCTTGTCGCCTCGCTGGCCATTGTAGTGGCGTGCATGTCCAGCGGACCTCCTCGCCGTCGGCCACCCTGACGTGCTGGCGGGTTGGTTGTGGAGTGGGCTGGATAGCTAGGGTGTCTTCCGCCCGAGTTGTCTTGATCAAAGCCTCGCTTATGGAACCCGGTTGGGCTAGGCTAACGTGGCCACGTAGGCGCTCTGGCGTGAGGGCTCGCAGGAATGCATGCAGCGCTAGCTTCTCCTGCACTGCTGCATCGAACTCTGGGTAGGCCTCGCGGGCGTAGCGCTGTACGTCGGCCGCCACTTTTCCCCAGCTCTCCTCCTCACAGCGGTAGCGGCTTAGCAGCTTTTCCCGACTTGCTTCGGCGGAGCGGTGCTGGATGAACCGTCGTTGGAGTGCTGCGGTCAGAGCCTGCAGGTTTTGTCGCTCCGCCGGCGGCAGGTCCAGGATCGCCTCCAGCGCTGGGCCCTCCAGGGCGAGTGCCAGGTGTCCCGCTGTCTGCTCCGGCGTCCAGCTAGCCAGCTGAGCTGCTAGCTCTAGCTGCGCTAGGTACGACTCCAGCGACGCTGTTCCGTTAAACCGAGGTAGCTTCAACTGCATTGTCGGCTTTGCGAGCGTGCCGTCGCGGCTTACCGATGCCGGATCCTCCTGTCTGCCGCTGAAGCCGTCCGGTCGCCTGGACACTCGCACCGCGGGAGTCCGCCACTCGGGGTTGGTTATAGCCCCGGCCTTCCTCGCCTTCCTGCGGGTCAGCTCACCGATCGTCCGCTCCAGTTCCTCCATCTCCCTCAGTAGGGCTCGTTCCATCCCACTTCCGGACACCAATGTGACGAGCGCGGAGAATGAGGGAGGGAGACAGCAACTGCAGTACCCGAATCGCTCCTGCCGAGCTTCGTTTTATTCAGCCGCTATCTTACCAGCTCTTAAAAGAGCCGTTGGTTTATTACAGGATCCAGCTCAGCGTTGTTGACATTGGAAGCACACTTCTTATACTGACAAGGAATCGCTTCAAGTACTTCCTTATATTACAACTAGTCGGCTGTGATTGGCGCACACACTTACATATTCCTAGCCAATCACAGCCACACATAAATGACAGTTAGTTTTACAGTTACGTTTAAATGAAAGTGACAGTTAAATGACAGTTACAGTTTACACAATACGCGGCTAACAAGCTAACAACACAATTAAAACACACACAGCACGTTATTTACAATTATTTACACTTCGACCGGGTAGCGGCTCACTACCCGGGCCTAGCTGGCCAGTTGACAACCCCCAGGCCGCCACAATATAATAGGCTACTAATCAACATGCTTTTTATAAAACTTTGCAAGTATGATCATATATGATTTTTACAGACCTTTTGCATATGGGATTACCTTCGTAAGCATTTAGGAATCCTGTTATTTGCAGACTGGCAGACTTTCTTTTGTTGGTTTTGTGAATGAAGTTCAACCATCGAGATAAATAAGAAGAACTGGAGACAGCTTCCGCTTACCGGTTCCATGGATTCCTATGGGAGCTGCTCATTGGGGCATGAAGCCAATTCAGTGGTCAACCCGTCACGTCTCTGTCCATACCATACACACAGACAGCGCACAGAATCATGGGAATCGCAGTTCATTACAGAAGTTAACGGGCAGACGCGGTTGTTTCTATTACAGATCTGCTCGGTTTTCTCATGTTATACGTCTCAAAAGAACCGAAAACGACACGCTCTGATGGCTAGCTCACAAGCTAAATCCATTAATAATCATATTGCAGCCTATGCAGTATGCACTGATCTGAACAGACCTAGCTAACGTCAGCTAGCATAATGCAAGTAATAGCCTACAAGACTAGCCTATAAATAGCAACCCACACAGATAAAGCAGAGACGAAGAAGCTCGAGAATTATACATCATATTGCATTAAAATGCAATTACGAAATAAGAAAGGTATTCTATGAATGTACTATAACTATAAGCATAAACTATAAGTACAGTACTGGCAGCTTACCCATTCGCTCTATTTGACCGTGAAATAAAAATGGTGGATCTCCGTTTTGTCTTGTAATTCATCGGAGAAAATCGTAAAGTCACGTGGTGTGACCATAGACTGTATAAAAATATGGACAAAGCCACTGTGACGTCACCCATTGCCTTTCCACGGCCTCGTAAAAACTGAATTGAAGCCTAGTATGACCAGAAAAAGAAGGACTGGACAATGACGACATCACAATGCGGACGTTCAGCGTTCTTTCTAACAATGGGACCAGCAGCCTAGTGAGCCTACGCCGAGAGTATTATTAGCAGCGCGTCTGGCCGTGCAGCAGCGCCGACATGAGACTTGTCAAATTGCCCTTACCCATTCTTGGGCCCTCTTTTAGGATTTTTGTAATCAAAACGTTGTTTTCCCCCTACCATCCCCGCTATTAGACCACAGAGGTGCTGGACATTTAACTAAGTTAACGTTATATAGTAGCGACTAACGTGTTAGCTAACGTTGTCATACAATTTCTTCTTACCATGGAAAATCCCCTAACGGTACATTCTTGTTTACATTGTCGGACGGATGTTAGGGAAGTCTGTTACCGCGGCGGCACTTTCGCCTCAAATCAGCAATTATATTGTGAAATAGCCTACCCTCTTTGAAAACAAAAAGAAAAGAAAAATGCTATGCTGTTGCTAAAGGTTTTGCCAAAGCTGCATAGCGCGGAGCTTTCAAAACCAACAACGCGGAAACCCTATAAAAAATAAAAAACTGTAGGCTACACGTATGGCTATGGTAACGTGAGGACTAAACAGGCAACTGTTGGCTAATAAAACTCAAAAGTAAGCTAACTAAGATATCCAGTGAGCATAAGTGGCTTACTAGGACTACTGTTAACGTTAGCCTAAAAATAGTGACCTATTTTTTTCTACAAGTAGGCTATAAACTTAAGTATTTTTTATTATTATTATTGTTTATTTATTTTAGTATAAGCTGAAGTATGCCTTCTTGAAGTGTGTTTCGGTGGGGCAGCCCCTTACAGAAGGAAAAATAGTGAACTAGTAGGCCTAGTGTAAGCCAATTGTGCTCACTTGATATCTAAATTAGCTTAACGTTACTTTTGAGTTTTATTAACTAAAAAAGTGGCCGGTTTAGTCCCAAAGTTATCGCCATTATCATTATCACCGTGTAACAGATTTCCCGAACATCTGTCCGAGAATGTAAACAGGTCGGGGATTTTTCACGGTAAAAAAATTTAGCTAATGACAACGTTAGCTAGGTAGCTATTCATAAAAGTTAGCACAATTGTGATAGCTAAGGTTAGCTAGCCTATAAATATTAAATATAATATTGCAAATCAACTGTCAATTTCCAACGGTTTATACAAACAGCAAATTCACGTGAATAGAACGCTATAGCAAGCTAACAGATGGCTACAATGACATCAACGTTCGCTTACAACAAAATAGCCATATGAAAACTACCAAAACTCACAAATGCCTGACATGATTTTAAAAAAGGACCATCGTAGAGTATGTTCTATTTCTGTAATTTTATTTTGACCAGTATTACACAATAAAACCAAAACATAAAGACGTAGACCTAGATTTAAAACCTATGTGGAGCTGTCACCAGCATCCACTCCCATTCATTCAAGTCTCCGGCGCTGGTCCCATTGGTTATTTACGTCCTCAAATCGCAAAGAATCATGGGTAGACAGTAACGTCATTGTCCAGTCCTTCTTTTTCTGGTCATAGATTGAAGCTCGGAAGTCTTTTTCGCCGGCCGTTTGTACAAACTGCGCCTGCTCCGTGGAGCCGAAGTGACCTTGGCTTGGAGCAGGGTATGGCCTGGGCACAGTATGATTGACAGTTCGGGGTGGAGAACTATAAAGCCCACAGAACTATATAAAGCCCATGACCTGACCAAACCCACCATTTTGCAAAACAAACTCGCGGCAAACTTCCTTAAGTTGCTAGTGTTTTATAATATAACATTTAATTTTCATCCTCGATTTTACTGTGTCATTTATTCGCATTGAATATGTGGTATTCGTCACATAATTAACATTCATTCAGTTATCTTCAATTTATATTCAGCTAACATCAGCTAATTTGATTAGCTAGATAGCATACCAGCTGAGCTCGGTAGCCAAGCTAGACGCAATGCGTCACCACCACACATGGACGAACAGGGTAACGCTATTGCCATCAACTAGACGGTCAATTAATCACATGTTATTTTGTTAGACTACTTTTATTATAAATGTCCCTAGCGCCGCTAGAAAGGTAGCAAGCTGACCCCATAGTCTTAAATGAGCAAACCACCACAGTCTTTTTGGCTAACCGCTAATTAACTCGACTGTGGCAGAGCAGTCTGTCACGGTTTGCCGCAGCATGAAACCCCGTTCTGAAAACTCTTCCAGATAAAGTGGGGATTAAGGTTAGTGGGTTCACACGCTAGCTAAAAGCACAGTAGCTACATTGTAGCTGGCATTAACTTTCATCTGCATCCTGTAACCTAATCACAAACATTGCAAACATTTACAAATGCAGACTCCGTATTCTTTTCCGATAAATTATTGGTTTTATTTTAAACATCCCTGTATTGAGTCAGTACAAACATACCGCTAACACTTTGGCTCTATTCCCCGCACATTTTCGTAATTTTTGGGAATTATCCAGGTGTAGAAATGTCCGGTTAGATTTCTAGCTAGAGCAGCTGGCTAATGTTAGCTAGGCAATCACGGTAGCTAGCAAACCTATATGGCCAGCCAGCAAGGATGACTTTAAGGAAGTGGAATAACTGTTAAATTAAAATGGCTTGCCATAAGCTATCGTTAGCTTGCTAGCTAAATGTTAAAACGACTTGCCGTGAGATATCGTTAGCTTGCTAGCTAGCTAACCCGGCATTGCTAAGCAATGGTAACGTTCATGACAGTACGGGAGGGGTTGGAATAGCTAAATTAATATCTAAATTGATAAGGGTATACAGGTATGGAGCAATTGATTTGAGATACTTAACCCACAGTTTGGCTGCTTGCTCCGAGACACTGGGCCTGTAGTGTAGCTGCAACATCCCCTTCTGTCTCATCTTACAAAACAGTATTTTTTTTCGTAGTAGACACATCATAGCTCGCTCCAACCAAAATGAATATGTGATGACAAACATGTTGAAGACGAGCGGGTAAGGCACTCAATTTATTATGCTACGAACTGCGTCCACAAAACAACAGCTTGTTCACGGTAGGCTACTAAGGGATGTTCTCCATCGACTTCCACTCAAAAATACAGCGTGTCTTCCTGTCCCAGTGTGCAATCGTTAAATGTATTTTTGATGTAGGCTACCAATGTTCATTGAAGATAGAACATTTGGCAGCATTTTGCAGATGGTGGAATACTATTTTATGTTTATGTTATCGTACATAATATAGGCTATGGCGTAGCCTATATACTTGTCTCTTAGGGCATGACAAATGCTCATTCCAATTTACTGTGCGCTGATATGTGGTAGATTAAGGTAAAAATTTCCTTGGAGTCATTATGAATATGGAAATTTAAAAAAAAACTACAGAAAAATGCAATCCCAGGACAAAAGTATACACACTGTAGAGTACAGGGAAAATGTTTTATTGAGGTACAAGAGTGAATGATTAGGCAACATATTTAGGTGTATGTAACACTGATATCAATGTTTTTTATCTTAAGCCATCAGGAGCAGCAAATGTATATGCGTTATAATACAATAATGAATAATTTTATTCATTTTATGACATGTTTTGCATAGGGGTTTTGGACCCATAGATATCTACCTCCCTATACTGATGAAAATATGTAATTCCGACTTGGAAATTAGGCAAAAGTAAGTTTTATGAGCCAAAACTGTTGATTTCGAGTTAAATATATCATAATTTTTTATTTATTTACAGCAGTGCACAATTTAGCCATTTGGATAGATTTGGAGACACTAATGGACAACAGGGTACACTGCTATATTTTGCATCATAGACCTTTAGTAGTTCTGCATATCATCCTTAGATTTTGCAAAACCCAAGTGATGTACATAAATTCAACACCACATGTACCAATCACCGTGGATGGCAACTCTCTCGATTATGTCGAAGAGTTTACATATCTGGGAAATCTACTCAGTAAGGACAGTGCATGCAGTAAAGACATCAGCATAAGGCTCGGGAAAGCTCGCAGTGCATTTGCAATGCTTCATACCATCTGGAAGTCAAAGCAGTACAGCCTATGAACCAAGATCTGACTGTATAACAGCAATGTTAAGTCGGTTCTGCTGTACGGCTCAGAATGCTGGCGAGTCGTCGAGAGTGACATGCAGAAGATCAATACATTCCACAATGGATGTCTCCGGAGGATATGTCGAATCTTCTGGCCAGAAAGGATTTCAAATGAGGACCTGTACAAAAACACAAACTGCCGCAATGTGGTGTTGGAGATCAAACAACGCCGACTCCAATGGCTCGGACATGTCCTCAGAATGGACCAGAACTGCATCCCTAAAGTAGCCTGGAGATGGACTCCACCTGGAAAGAGGAAACAAGGGAGGCCAAAAACAACCTGTGACCTCGGAACCTCCATTGGAATGCCAACTCACAACACATGAAGAGTAAACATACTGTATTGAAATGATCAATGATCTTGTATAAAATACACACGCACACACACACACACTAGTATTTTGTACTGTCAATCAAGTGTTTGTTAGCATGTAAACTTACCATTGGACTATGTATTGGATAATAATACAAAGATAAAGAAGTTCTGGCTTCTTCCAGGAAATTGCCCTCTGCCTCATGAATGAACCTTGACATTAACTTTTATGCATGGCACTGTGTTCCTTTAAACTAGCCCACCTAATTGCAGTTACTTTTAAAGCTCATTGTTATTTTAGAATACATTTCTTAATCAAGTATAAATGTATGAATGTGGCGTGTAAAACATTGTATTAAACAGCATTTTGTAACGGTCCGCTCCCTTCCTGTCCGTTTTCCATGTTTTACCCTTTCCCTCCGTGTCATGTTGGATTCCCTTCGTCCGTGTTTTCCCCTTTGCTACAGGCTGGGCGTGCCCCCTTCCGTTTGTTTCACTCTGTTCTTCCACTTTGATTTCACCTGTCCCCTTTCCCGCTTGTGGCATGCATTCCTCACCTGTTAATTATTCAATCACCCGCGGTTACATTCCTCACGATTTCCTTATTGGTTTCAATTTCACTCCCCTACTTAAACCCCCGACTGGCTGCTATTCAGCGCCAGTTCGTTAACGTACTTCGTTTGGTCTTGGTCTCTTGTTTCTAGTCCTGTCCTTGTTTATCAAGTTTGATCTTTGAATTCCGGTGTCTACTCTGTGAAATTAACCCACTGTTTGTAGATTGTTTCAGTCCCTGCTTCTGCTGTCCTGTCTGCCCTTTGTTTTGTTCGTTTGTGCTATTACCCTCCTCAGCTCCGTCCAGCCTGCAGCTGTTTCCACTCTCCGTGTTGTTGCAGTACCTCAGCTCCCTACCAACGTTGCACCCGCAGCTGGGTGAACTATCTCTGCACCCTCCAGTGGTTCCTGTCCGGCTGTGGCGCCCACCTTGCTGCGGTTACGGTCCCAGGCTCCGCTGTGGTCCAGCTACCCAGACCGGGCTAACTAGAGCTTCACTACACTGCTTACCCTGTTCGTGTTCCGCCTAAATACCTACCTCTGCTTTTCAGTACCTGAGCCAGTTCGGGTCGTGCCTCTGTACCAGTTCCTGTTGGACCTCCCGGTCCAGTTCCAGTCCAGTTCCGGTTCGGAACCCAAGTCCAGTTCCGGCTTGGAACAAACCGCTGTTTCCGCTGTACCAGTTCCTGTTGGACCTCCCGGTCCAGTTCCAGTCCAGTTCCGGTTCGGAACCCAAGTCCAGTTCCGGCTTGGAACGAACCGCTGTTTCCGCTGTACCAGTTCCTGTTGGACCTCCCGGTCCAGTTCCAGTCCAGTTCCGGTTCGGAACGCAAGTCCAGTTCCGGCTTGGAACAGCCTGCTGTTTCCATTGTACCAGTTCCTGTTGGACCTCCCGGTCCAGTTCCAGTTCAGTTCCGGTTCGGAACGCAAGTCCAGCTCCGGCTTGGAGCACGTAGCTGAGTTAAAGGACTTCCTCTTTTCTTGTTTTTGTTGTGTTTACCTATGTACAGCTTGGGACTGCCCCAAGCTTTCTGAATAAATACTCATTTCCGTTTCCCTGTCTCTTGGTTGTGCGTTTGGGTTCAGTCAGTGTGTTGGATCGTGACACATTTACTTCAACATTCCCCCCTTTGAGACTTTAGTCTCAACTCATCCTTGCATGAAATCACACACCTAGGAGGGAATCTCTTCAGGTTATACAAAGTACAGAATAATTACTGATTATGAAAAAAACACATCTAGTAAGTTAAATATCCATCTTTACATTATTGCAAAACGTCGACAATCGCCTCAGAACCCGGGCCCGTGAACGAGGGAAGAATCCCTCCCGTCTTCTCCCTTCCGCCCCTTCCCGGGCTCAACATCCCTCACCCGTCCAGGGTCCGAGAGTCGCCGTTTTGCCCTCCGAGGAGGAGCCCATGCAACTGGGCAGGGTCTCCGTGGACGCCGAGGAGCGCCAACGCCGGTTCCGCACCAGGTCATGCTTCTACTGTGGCAAGACAGGCCACCAAATCTCTTCTTGTCCCATTCGGCCAAAAGAGATGGCTCGCCAATAAAACTGGGCGTATTGACGAGCCCTATTATCCCTAGTCACGCTGCCCAGAACCGTCTTGAATTCAAGGCCACCCTTCTCTGGAAGGACATCACTGCTTCGGCCTCTGCCCTCATTGACTCTGGTGCGGACGCCAACTTTATCGACAGCTCCTTTGTCAAAGAGTTCGGGATCCCCACGGAGGCCTTACCTACCCCTATCACTGCTCTCGCCTTGGACGGTAGGAGTCTGGGGGTAGTTACCCACTCCACCGTTCCCCTTCAACTTATTTTGTCCGGAAATCATCGGGAGACCATTCAGCTCCTTCTCATCCAGTCTAAACAGTCCTCCATGGTCCTGGGACAGACCTGGCTGCGCTTGCACAACCCGCATATTGACTGGCGAGCCGGTCGCATCTTGGCTTGGAGTGGCCATTGCCTTGCCAACTGCCTTCGCTCTGCTCTTCCCCCTCCAGGGCCTAAGAGAATTAGACCCCTCCAGCCTGCACCCGACCTTACCCATGTTCCTAACCTGTATCATGACCTGTCGCAAGTTTTCTCCAAGTCACGTGCCCTATCCTTGCCTCCTCACAGGCCCTACGACTGTAGCATTGACCTGCTGGCGGGAGCCAAGCTACCATCTGGCCGCCTATACAGTCTGTCGGGTCCGGAGAAGTTGGCCATGGAGTCCTACATCCACGAGTCACTTGCGTCAGGCATCATCCGTCCTTCGTCTTCCCCGGTTGGTGCAGGCTTCTTCTTCGTCGGGAAGAGGGACGGCTCTCTGCGGCCCTGCATTGACTATCGGGGCCTCAACGAAATAACCATCCACAATAAATATCCTCTTCCCCTCATTAACACCGCCTTTGAACCCCTCTCCCAGGCAGTCATCTTCACCAAACTCGACCTCCGCAACGCGTACCATCTAGTGCGGATACGCGAGGGGGACGAGTGGAAGACTGCTTTTAACACCCCGTTGGGCCACTACGAGTATCTGGTGGTCCCATTCGGCCTTACTAACGCCCCAGCAGTCTTCCAGGGGATGGTGAACGATGTACTCCGGGACCTGTCTGGCAAATGTGTGTTCGTTTACATTGACGACATCCTTATCTTCTCTAAATCCCCCCAGGAACACGTTCTCCACGTCCGTGAGGTTCTCCAGCGCCTTCTGGAGAACCAACTCTTCGTGAAGGCCGAGAAGTGTTCATTCCACGTCTCAAGCGTCCCGTTCCTCGGCTTCATCATTGAGGAGGGCAGTATCCGGGCGGACCCTGCTAAGGTCAAGGCGGTGACAGAATGGCCCCAACCCTCGTCACATAAGCACCTCCAACAGTTCCTCGGTTTTGCTAACTTCTATCGCCGCTTTATCCGTAACTACAGTGTCGTTGCTGCCCCTCTGACTAAACTCACCTCCACATCCGTTCCCTTCTGCTGGAATCCCGAGGCTCAGCGGGCCTTCGAACAGCTTAAGGCTCGGTTCTCCACTGCTCCTATTCTCTGTCACCCCGACACCTCCCGTCAGTTTACAGTTGAGGTGGATGCCTCCGACACCGGTGTGGGGGCCATTCTGTCCCAGCGTACCGCCTTGGACAGCAAGCTCCATCCCTGCGCCTTCTTCTCCCGGAGACTGTCCGCCGCCGAACGCAATTATGATGTCGGGGATCGGGAACTTCTCGCCATTAAGTTGGCACTGGAGGAGTGGCGTCACTGGCTGGAGGGGGCAGGTACCCCTTTTATTGTTTTCACTGATCACCACAATTTGATTTACATCAGGTCAGCCAAAAGGCTTAATGCCCGTCAGGCTAGGTGGTCTTTGTTTTTTGCCCGTTTTAATTTTTCTGTCACTTTCCGCCCCGGCTCTCGTAATACTAACGCCGCGTACACACAGCGAGCAACTTCGGTCGCCCAGTTGCCGGAAGTCCATTCATTCTCTATGAAGCTGAGCGATGTTCAGCGACCTGAGCAACTAGAAAACTGAGCGACCAAAATCGGCCGATAAATGTTGCCCACAGTTTAACTTTTTGGCCGACGTCGGCCGTAACAGCCAATCAGAATTCCGCGTTTCATATTTCTCCAACCGACACATAACCATTTCGTGAATAATTGTTCCGTAACCTAGCTAGCTACGTAGCCTAATATTGCCTATCAAACTAAGCTAGGCGAAATAGGGTTAGCAGCGGTAACAGTGAATAATTTATATATTATCATTGTATAATTATCAGCGTCATAACATAACCTTAAAGGATATGTGGCTTGTTTTACCAATATCACATTGATCCCAAACTGTAATGTTCCGCTCCCTTCCTGTTCGTTTTCCGTATTTTCCTGTTTTCCCTCCGTGTCATGTTGGATCCCTTTGTCCGTGTTTTCCCCGCTGCTGCGGACTAGGCGTTTCCTTCCCTGACTTGTTCGTCTGGTTGTCTTTATTTACTTCCGCCTTTCACTCCTTCCCCCCTCGTTGCATGCATTTCCTCACCTGGTGTTTTGTAATCACTCCCGTTTGATTTCCACACCTGCGCCTTATTTAGTTTATCATTAGCTTCACTATTTATACCTTCGGCTGGCTGCCAGTCGGCGCCAGTTCGTTAACTATCCTCACTCGGTGTTAATGCTTGTTGTTTCCTGGTCTTTGACAAGTTCTACTCGCTTGGTTGTGGGATATTATCCCCTTACAGCATTTAGTTCGCTTGAAACTACGGATTGGTAGTTTACCTCCCCAGTCATTCCTGTATTGCATGCAGCTAACCTGTTTCCCTCTTACCTCCAGCTTACCCGGCTCCCATTCATCCGTGGCAGTGTTCGTTTCCCCGTGTTTGTTGTGTGTGTTGCGGTACCTCCACCTCCAGCTAACGTAGGATCCGTGGTGGCATATCTATCCTGGCTACCCTCCAGTTGTTCCTGTCCGGCCGAAGCAGCCTCCAAAATCTTCGGTTACGGTTCCGGGAGCTCTGGAGTCCAGCCAGCTCCTACCGGACCTACCTAAGCAACGCCACACTACCCAACTCAGCCGTGCTTCACCACCTACCTACCTGTCACGCTCCGCATCCCTGTGAGAACCTCCCGGTCCTTCCCGTGCCTACTCCCGAACTAATCCCCCTCTGTTTTGTTTTGCCCAGTACCGGTGTAGTCATCCCGGTCCAGTTCCAGTCCAGCCGTAGTGAGTCGCTCCCCTACCAGTTCCAGTCCAGTTCCGGTTTGGAACAAGTCCGTTCCTGAACCCGTCTCCAGAGTGGACCTCCCGGTCCAGTTCCAGTCCAGTCCAGGTGTGAGTCGTGCACCTTCCTGTCCAGTCCAGTTCCGGTTTGGAACAATCCGTTCCAGACCCCGATTCCAGTGTGGACCTCCCGGTCCAGTTCCAGTCCAGTCCAGGTGTTACCTACACCTAAGTCCAGTCCAGTTCCGGCTTGGAACCCGTTCCGGATCTTCCAATCCAGCTCCGGCTTGGAGCAGTCCGTTCCGGGCTTCCTGGCATTACCCTGTGTGATATTGTGTTTTGCCATTCCTGTACAGTGTTGGGACTACCCCAACACTTAATATAAATAAAGCTCCCTTCTGTGAATCTGTCTCCTGGTCGTTGCACTTGGGTTCGTCTCGTATCTGGGTCGTAACAGAACGAACTGGCCAAAAAGCATGGACCCAGCCGACCTGGAGCAGATTCCTCACGCCTTCTCCTGCCAAACTGCGGTCAGCGACCAACAGGGCCGTCGTTTGGATGACGTGTTGGAGGTGCTGAGGGGCATCACGGAGCAAGTGGCGCAGCTATCTCTTCACCAGCCGCTTCCGCGTATTCCTATGGGTCCTACACCTCCCGCGCCGGATCCGCCGGTGGATCCTCCTGTTTCCACTTCATATCGAGAGCCCCGCGTACAACACCCAGAATTATACCGCGGGGGATTGGGAAAATGTCGCGAGTTTTTAATGAAATGCGACATTGTATTCCGGATGCAGCCCTCCGACCCATGTAAGATCGCTTTTATTATGAGCAGCTTGGGAGGAGGTGCCCTGGAGTGGGCTACATCCATTTGGGACAGCCAAGTCGCGCTCTGCAACAACTTCGCTGCCTTCACCGCCGAGATGCGGCGTGTGTTCGATCACCCTACCTGCGGGCGAGACGCTACTCAACGCCTACTTCAGGTCCGTCAAGGAAGTCGCAGCGTCGCGGAGATGGCGATCCAATTCCGTACCCTCGCAGCGGAGTCCGGATGGAATGACACCGCCCTTCAGGGGGCCTTTCGCCAGGCACTTAGCGAGGAGCTCAAAGACCAACTTGCCACCCGTGAAGAATCCACCTCACTCAACAGTCTCATTAGTCTAGCCATAGCTATTGACAACCGTCTCCGTATCCGGGCCCGTGAGCGAGGGGGGAACTCCGGTCATCAATTACACATCCGTCCACACCCTTCTGCTTCAGGATCCAGAGCGGCGTCTGGGGTCTCTGAGGAGGAGCCCATGCAACTGGGCAGAGTTGCGGTCAACGCCGAGGAGCGCCAACGTCGCCTACGCTCTAGATCCTGCTTCTACTGCGGCAAGCCTGGCCATCAGATCGCCTCTTGCCCGATTCGCCCAAAAGAATAGGCTCGCCAGTTAAACTGGGCGTACTGACGAGCCCTATCATACCTTGCCATGCAGCTCAGAACCGCCTAGTATTTAAGGCCACTCTCCTTTGGAGGGACAAGTCCGAAGTCTCGTCGGCTCTCATCGACTCTGGAGCCGACGCCAACTTCATGGACATCACCTTCGCCAGGAGGGCCGGCATCCCCACGGAAATTCTACCCTCTCCCATTACAGCCTTCGCCTTAGACGGTAGGAGTCTGGGGTTAGTGACCCACTCCACCGTTCCTATACAGCTAGTATTATCCGGCAATCATCGGGAGAGTATTCAACTCTTACTCATCAACTCCAAACAATCCTCCATAGTTTTGGGTCAGACCTGGCTCCGCCTTCACAACCCTCACATCGACTGGCAAGCCGGTCGTATCCTGGCGTGGAGTGGTCACTGTCTGGCTAGCTGTCTTCGTTCCGCTCTGCCCCCTCCGGGGTCCAAGGATCTCAGCACCAACCTACCCGAACCCGATCTTTCCAACGTTCCTAAGCAATATCACGACCTCTGCCATATATTCTCGAAATCACGCGCTCTGTCCCTACCTCCTCACCGGCCTTACGACTGCTGCATAGACCTGCTGGCAGGAGCCAAGCTTCCGTCTGGCCGCCTCTACAGTCTGTCGGGGCCGGAGAAGTTAGCCATGGAGGAGTACATTCACGAGTCCCTCGCCTCGGGCATCATCCGTCCCTCCTCTTCTCCTGTTGGTGCTGGGTTCTTTTTTGTGGGGGAAAAGGACGGCTCACTACGGCCCTGCATCGACTACCGGGGGCTTAATCAAATCACCATCCGCAATAAATATCCTCTTCCCCTCATTAACACTGCTTTTGAACCCCTCTCGCAAGCCGTCATATTCACCAAGCTCGACCTCCGTAATGCGTACCACTTGGTGCGTATACGGGAGGGGGATGAATGGACGGGAGGTTCTCCAGCGTCTTCTGGAGAATCAGCTCTTCGTCAAGGCGGAGAAGTGCTCCTTCCACGTCTCCTCAGTCCCGTTCCTCGGCTTCATCATCGAGGAGGGCAGCATCCGGGCGGATCCTGTCAAAATCAAGGCGGTGACAGAATGGCCCCAACCCACCTCTCGTAAGCACCTGCAACAATTCCTTGGTTTTGCTAATTTCTATCGCCGGTTTATCCGCAACTACAGTGTCATTGCTGCTCCCCTTACCAAGCTCACTTCCACTGTTTTTTCTTTTTGTTGGAACTCCGAGGCCCAGCTTGCGTTTGAACGGCTTAAGACTCGGTTTTCCTCAGCCCCTATTCTTTGTCACCCTGATCCCACCCGTCAATTTACGATTGAGGTGGATGCCTCCGGCACCGGCGTGGGGGCCATTCTGTCCCAACGAGCCGCCTTGGACAACAAGCTCCATCCCTGTGCTTTCTTCTCCCGGAGGCTGTCCTCCGCTGAACGAAACTATGATGTCGGGGATCGGGAACTTCTTGCCATCAAGCTGGCTCTTGAGGAGTGGCGCCACTGGCTGGAGGGGGCAGGTAATCCCTTTATTGTTTTAACTGACCATCAAAATTTAATTTACCTGAAAACTGCTAAGAGGCTTAATGCCAGACAGGCTAGATGGTCATTATTCTTTGCCCGATTCAATTTTTCTGTGTCTTACCGCCCCGGTTCCCGCAATATCAAGGCGGATGCCTTATCCCGTGTTTTTTCCCTTCCCTCCAGTCCTGCTGACCCTGAGCCTATTCTACCGGCGTCCTGTGTGGTGGCTGCGGTCTCCTGGAAGATCGAGGAGATTGTGAGGTCCGCCCAGACTTCCCACCCTGACCCCCGTAGTAACCCTAACTCCTCCCTGTTTGTACCCAACTCCGTCCGCTCCCAGGTCCTTGAGTGGGTTCACGCCTCCTGTCTGGCGTGTCACCCAGGTGTTGCCAGAACGACCACCCTCGTCAGGAGGAGTTTTTGGTGGCCCACTCTCAAGGAGGATACCCGTGCCTTTGTCCTGGCCTGCGCAGTGTGCGCCAGGAGCAAGGCATCCCACCAGCCTCCCTCCGGTCTTCTCCTTCCCCTCCCTGTCCCGGGCCGTCCTTGGAGCCACATTGGCGTGGATTTTGTCACCGGTCTGCCATTGTCAGAAGGTAATTCCATCATTCTGACAATAGTGGATCGGTTCTCCAAGGCGGTTCACTTTATTCCCCTCCCTAAGCTCCCGTCCGCCCTCGAAACTGCGGAGCTCCTGGTGTTACATGTGGTCAGGCTGCACGGGATCCCGTCCGACATCGTTTCTGACCGTGGGCCCCAATTCTCCTCCCAGGTTTGGAAGGCGTTCTGTGTAGCCCTGGGGGCCTCGGCTAGTTTGTCGTCTGGTTTCCATCCCCAGTCTAACGGCCAGGCAGAGAGGGCGAACCAGGACCTGGGGGCCGCCCTGCGGTGCGTCACTGCACGCAATCCCGCCTCCTGGAGCCGTTTTCTCCCCTGGGTAGAGTACGCTCACAACTCCCTTAAAAGTGCTTCCACAGGGTTGTCCCCGTTCGAGTGCTCATTGGGTTACCAACCCCCTCTCCTGTCGGCCCAGGAGGCCGAGGTAGCAGTCCCCTCCATTAGATCTCACCTCCTCAAATGCAAGCGCATGTGGAGACTTGCACGCACCGCACTCCTGCGCTCTAATTCCCGTTCCCAACGTCTGGCGGACCTTCACAGGACCGCAGCCCCTAAGTATAGGGCCGGTCAGCAGGTCTGGCTCTCCACGTCCAACATTTCCCTTCCCTCCTCCTCTAAGAAACTTCGGCCCCGGTTTATTGGTCCCTTCCCTATTGTTTGCTTAATTAACCCAGTTTCTGTTAAGCTCTCCCTCCCTGCCTCCCTCAAAGTTTACCCCGTTTTTCATGTGTCACAAATTAAGCCTGTCGCCTCCAGCCCCCTCAGTTCCCCTACCCTCCCTCCTCCACCTGTCCGGGTCATCGACAACGCCCCGGCCTACACGGTGGACCGTATTATCGACATCCGCCGTAAGGGTCGGGGATTCCAATACCTCGTGGACTGGGAGGGGTATGGTCCTGAGGAGCGGTCGTGGCTCCACAGGAGCCTCATCCTGGATCAATCACTGATCCAGGATTTCCACAGACGCTTCCCTTACAAGACCAGGCCGCCAGGTACGCCAGGTGGCGTACATTGAGGGGGGGGTACTGTAATGTTCCGCTCCCTTCCTGTTCGTTTTCCGTGTTTTCCTGTTTTCCCTCCGTGTCATGTTGGATCCCTTTGTCCGTGTTTTCCCTGCTGCTGCGGACTAGGCGTTTCCTTCCCTGACTTGTTCGTCTGGTTGTCTTTATTTACTTCCGCCTTTCACTCCTTCCCCCCTCGTTGCATGCATTTCCTCACCTGGTGTTTTGTAATCACTCCCGTTTGATTTCCACACCTGCGCCTTATTTAGTTTATCATTAGCTTCACTATTTATACCTTCGGCTGGCTGCCAGTCGGCGCCAGTTCGTTAACTATCCTCACTCGGTGTTAATGCTTGTTGTTTCCTGGTCTTTGACAAGTTCTACTCGCTTGGTTGTGGGATATTATCCCCTTACAGCATTTAGTTCGCTTGAAACTACGGATTGGTAGTTTACCTCCCCAGTCATTCCTGTATTGCATGCAGCTAACCTGTTTCCCTCTTACCTCCAGCTTACCCGGCTCCCATTCATCCGTGGCAGTGTTCGTTTCCCCGTGTTTGTTGTGTGTGTTGCGGTACCTCCACCTCCAGCTAACGTAGGATCCGTGGTGGCATATCTATCCTGGCTACCCTCCAGTTGTTCCTGTCCGGCCGAAGCAGCCTCCAAAATCTTCGGTTACGGTTCCGGGAGCTCTGGAGTCCAGCCAGCTCCTACCGGACCTACCTAAGCAACGCCACACTACCCAACTCAGCCGTGCTTCACCACCTACCTACCTGTCACGCTCCGCATCCCTGTGAGAACCTCCCGGTCCTTCCCGTGCCTACTCCCGAACTAATCCCCCTCTGTTTTGTTTTGCCCAGTACCGGTGTAGTCATCCCGGTCCAGTTCCAGTCCAGCCGTAGTGAGTCGCTCCCCTACCAGTTCCAGTCCAGTTCCGGTTTGGAACAAGTCCGTTCCTGAACCCGTCTCCAGAGTGGACCTCCCGGTCCAGTTCCAGTCCAGTCCAGGTGTGAGTCGTGCACCTTCCTGTCCAGTCCAGTTCCGGTTTGGAACAATCCGTTCCAGACCCCGATTCCAGTGTGGACCTCCCGGTCCAGTTCCAGTCCAGTCCAGGTGTGAGTTGTGCACCTTCCTGTCCTGTCCAGTTCCGGTTTGGAACAATCCGTTCCAGACCCCGATTCCAGTGTGGACCTCCCGGTCCAGTTCCAGTCCAGTCCAGTTCCGGCTTGGAACAATCCGTTCCAGACCCCGATTCCAGTGTGGACCTCCCGGTCCAGTTCCAGTCCAGTCCAGGTGTTACCTACACCTAAGTCCAGTCCAGTTCCGGCTTGGAACCCGTTCCGGATCTTCCAATCCAGCTCCGGCTTGGAGCAGTCCGTTCCGGGCTTCCTGGCATTACCCTGTGTGATATTGTGTTTTGCCATTCCTGTACAGTGTTGGGACTACCCCAACACTTAATATAAATAAAGCTCCCTTCTGTGAATCTGTCTCCTGGTCGTTGCACTTGGGTTCGTCTCGTATCTGGGTCGTAACACAAACTACGTGTTGAGTTTTATAGCTAGGCTACATAAATCTATCTAGATAGATTGATAGATTTATGTATAAAACCGCCGGTACTTGCAATTACGTTCGAGAAATAAAAGGGTCTTGAATCGGTTTCGATGATGAAAGACGGTATAGCTTCTTTATTTGTATACAGTTCAGCATGATGTTGGTCAGCTTTCCAGTCTAACATGCCCTTACACTCCAAACTGGCCCAGAATTTACTGTAAAACCGAATAATAGATAGATAAAGATCGCCAGCTTGCAACGAAGATGGATATAGCCTATCGCTATCTAGCGAGAACACATAATTATCAGTGTCATGACATAACTATAAAGAATAGGCTGCATCGCAAATACGTCTTTCTTATATGTAGGCTACCGCCGTTGTTTCTCTTCATCAAAAATTTGTAGCTGTACGAGCAGACTTGGATGACACAACGGGACGCTCTTGCCCCGCCCCCAGCCTAGTAGACTTGACCGACCCAGCAACCAAGTTGCTCGCTGTATGAACGCGGCGTAAGGCTGATGCCTTGTCCCGAGTTTTTTCCCCTCCCTCCAGTCCTGCTGACCCTGAGTCCATCCTCCCTGCTTCCTGTTTTGTGGCTGCGGTGTCTTGGGAGATTGAGGGCATCGTGAAGGCCGCCCAGGCTTCCCAACCTGATCCCCGCAATAACCCTAACTCCTCTCTTTTTGTGCCCGACTCCGCCCGTTCCCAGGTCCTGGAATGGGTTCATGCCTCCCGTCTGGCTTGTCACCCAGGTGTTGCCAGAACCATCGCCCTGGTCAAGAGGAGTTTTTGGTGGCCCACCCTCAATGGGGATACCCGTGCCTTTGTCCTGGCCTGCCCTGTTTGCGCCAGGAGCAAGGCTTCCCACCAGCCTCCCTCCGGTCTTCTCCACCCCCTCCCCGTCCCGGGCCGTCCTTGGAGCCACATTGGTGTGGACTTCGTCACTGGTCTGCCTTTGTCGGAGGGTAACACCACGATCCTGACAATTGTGGACCGGTTCTCCAAGGCGGTTCATTTCATCCCCCTTCCCAAACTCCCTTCCGCCCTCGAGACGGCGGAGCTCCTGGTGCTACACGTCGTCAGGCTGCACGGGATCCCCTCCGACATCGTTTCGGACCGTGGGCCCCAATTCTCCTCCCAGGTGTGGAGGGCGTTCTGTGTGACCCTGGGTGCTTCTGTTAGTCTGTCTTCTGGTTTCCATCCCCAGACTAACGGCCAGGCGGAGAGGGCTAACCAGGACCTGGGATCCGCCCTGCGGTGCGTTACGGCTCGCAACCCCGCTTCCTGGAGCCGCCTCCTCCCATGGGTGGAGTACGCGCATAATTCCCTTAAGTGCACGTCTACAGGGATGTCCCCCTTCGAGTGTTCGTTAGGATACCAACCCCCCCTCTTAACGGCCCAGGAGGCCGAGGTTGCAGTTCCCTCCGTCAAGTCCCACATCCTTAGATGTAAACGGATGTGGAGACTTACGCGCACCGCACTCCTTCGCTCTAATTCCCGCACCCAACGCCTGGCGGACCTTCACAGGACCGCAGCCCCACAGTATAAGGTCGGTCAGCAGGTCTGGTTGTCTACAGCCAATATCCCCCTCCCCACTTCCTCTAAAAAACTTCAACCCCGGTTTATTGGTCCTTTCCCCATTGTTTGCCTAGTCAACCCCGTTTCTGTCAAACTCTCCCTCCCTGTTTCCCTCAAGATCCATCCTGTTTTTCATGTGAGCCAAGTTAAACCTGTCACCTCCAGCCTCCTCAGTGCCCCGGCGGTTACCCCACCACCGCCCCGGATCATCGACCATGCCCCGGCCTACACGGTGAGTCGGATTCTCGACATCCGCCGCAAGGGTCGGGGCTACCAATACTTAGTCGACTGGGAGGGTTATGGCCCAGAGGAGCGGTCCTGGCTCCACAAGAGTCTTATTCTGGACCACTCTCTCATCTCGGACTTCCACCAACAGTTCCCGGACAAGGTTACACCTCCAGTTACGCCAGGTGGCGTTCGTTGAGGGGGGGGTACTGTAACGTTCCGCTCCCTTCCTGTCCGTTTTCCATGTTTTACCCTTTCCCTCCGTGTCATGTTGGATTCCCTTCGTCCGTGTTTTCCCCTTTGCTACAGGCTGGGCGTGCCCCCTTCCGTTTGTTTCACTCTGTTCTTCCACTTTGATTTCACCTGTCCCCTTTCCCGCTTGTGGCATGCATTCCTCACCTGTTAATTATTCAATCACCCGCGGTTACATTCCTCACGATTTCCTTATTGGTTTCAATTTCACTCCCCTACTTAAACCCCCGACTGGCTGCTATTCAGCGCCAGTTCGTTAACGTACTTCGTTTGGTCTTGGTCTCTTGTTTCTAGTCCTGTCCTTGTTTATCAAGTTTGATCTTTGAATTCCGGTGTCTACTCTGTGAAATTAACCCACTGTTTGTAGATTGTTTCAGTCCCTGCTTCTGCTGTCCTGTCTGCCCTTTGTTTTGTTCGTTTGTGCTATTACCCTCCTCAGCTCCGTCCAGCCTGCAGCTGTTTCCACTCTCCGTGTTGTTGCAGTACCTCAGCTCCCTACCAACGTTGCACCCGCAGCTGGGTGAACTATCTCTGCACCCTCCAGTGGTTCCTGTCCGGCTGTGGCGCCCACCTTGCTGCGGTTACGGTCCCAGGCTCCGCTGTGGTCCAGCTACACAGACCGGGCTAACTAGAGCTTCACTACACTGCTTACCCTGTTCGTGTTCCGCCTAAATACCTACCTCTGCTTTTCAGTACCTGAGCCAGTTCGGGTCGTGCCTCTGTACCAGTTCCTGTTGGACCTCCCGGTCCAGTTCCAGTCCAGTTCCGGTTCGGAACCCAAGTCCAGTTCCGGCTTGGAACAAACCGCTGTTTCCGCTGTACCAGTTCCTGTTGGACCTCCCGGTCCAGTTCCAGTCCAGTTCCGGTTCGGAACCCAAGTCCAGTTCCGGCTTGGAACGAACCGCTGTTTCCGCTGTACCAGTTCCTGTTGGACCTCCCGGTCCAGTTCCAGTCCAGTTCCGGTTCGGAACCCAAGTCCAGTTCCGGCTTGGAACACCCGCTGTTTCCGCTGTACCAGTTCCTGTTGGACCTCCCGATCCAGTTCCAGTCCAGTTCCGGTTCGGAACGCAAGTCCAGTTCCGGCTTGGAACAGCCTGCTGTTTCCATTGTACCAGTTCCTGTTGGACCTCCCGGTCCAGTTCCAGTTCAGTTCCGGTTCGGAACGCAAGTCCAGCTCCGGCTTGGAGCACGTAGCTGAGTTAAAGGACTTCCTCTTTTCTTGTTTTTGTTGTGTTTACCTATGTACAGCTTGGGACTGCCCCAAGCTTTCTGAATAAATACTCATTTCCGTTTCCCTGTCTCTTGGTTGTGCGTTTGGGTTCAGTCAGTGTGTTGGATCGTGACACATTTACTTCAACATTCCCCCCTTTGAGACTTTAGTCTCAACTCATCCTTGCATGAAATCACACACCTAGGAGGGAATCTCTTCAGGTTATACAAAGTACAGAATAATTACTGATTATGAAAAAAACACATCTAGTAAGTTAAATATCCATCTTTACATTATTGCAAAAGCAGCTAATGTACCTTTCTTCCTTCATCTGACTGCGTTGGACTAGATAGCAGGGCAAGAGGTTACCAGCACTTTGAAGCAAGCTGTAGCCAGTCATTCACAGGAATTCTCCTTCCTCCTCCTCAGGTTTAACCAAAGAGTATAATGTGGTGTGCCGGGTTCGGAGGACCAGCACCACAAAAGCGGAATAGTCCGCACAAGGAGAGGGAAGAAAAAATAAAGAATGGGAAAAAACTCCCGGCGAAGCCAAAAGAAAACAACCCACAAAAGGTGGGCGAACTCGAGACTGGAGCAGAAAGAGAGAAATACCTCTCGCTCTCAATATAAGAGAGTGCACCAAACAGGTATTAATCAACCAGAAAAAATAATACCTTCAATGGGTGACAAAACTCGTAGACTCGAGTAGAAAAAGGAAAGGAGAGAATGACCTCTAGTTGTCAATTAGAGAGAACACTAAAAGAGAAGTAAAGAAAAAAGGTAAATAAAGCAACTGTCTCCGCGAGAACAGTAAGACCAAAACAAGGAACTAAAGTGCAAACGAGAAAACAAATCCAAAAATAGAAGGAGCATTAAAGCAAGTGCCGCGTTACTTTTAAGAACTCTTAAAAGCAAAGTGGTCACTTATCCTATACCTTACCGGCTTCGAAATTTAGTGGCAAACAACATAGAAGCGCCTGAAGAAGGAAGTGCGGAGCTTAAATAGCCGGCAGGTAACTCAGTGCAGGTGCGGCGACTGAGTGCCGGAGCAGGAGAAAACCCGGAGCGGAAAAAGAATACAGAAAAGAGCGTCTAAAAGATATCCAAAGAAAGAACGACCGCAGAAAATAAAATAAGCCTGCCAAACCATGACAAAGAGTTCAGAATGCAATTCAAAGAGTCCTTATCCCCGCCCTCGTTCTCCAGCAGGGGAAATTCTTCGCTCTGGGCCATCATGTTAGCTGACCTAGGAACCACGGCCCCCACCCATTTAAGCATCATGGCCTGGGTGCAAGTGAGTATTACGGTAGAGAAGCAAAACAGCATGACTAATACCAGTAGTGCAGGAATTAACATATGGACCACCACAGCTCCCCACGGGCCGAAGTGGCCAGCTAACCATGAGCTAAATGACACTCCGGCACCCTTAGAGGGCCCAAACGCATCACTGATATGTTCTAGAGCGCGTATTACACTGGTCAGGTTGCCATCAGTATCAGGAATTAAGGTGTAACACGAATCTCCGATCAAATTCATTGACATGCACAGGCCCCCTTGCTGAGCTAATATGGAATCTAGAACCATTTCATGTTTCATGAGGGTCAGACGGTGGCTTCGAACAGTATCAGCAAGCAGTTTAAACCCTTTAATATTTTCATTGGCAAAACCTTGTAATGTATACGTAATGTTGTCGATGTGTTCAGCTAGGAATACTACACCGTACCAAGGGAAAAGGCAGATGCCCCACTTTTCCCCCTCGTGATTCTGAAGTGGTAAGACTGTAAATCATTGAATTGAGCCAATTCATGTTTTTTCTGCACATGATCAGATTTTAAGGCCTCCTCTGACCCCTTGGACTTTGCTCCCTTTTTTAAAATCACTACCCCATAAGGGAATTTTAGTGTGGCCAAATAGCAACAAACTGTCCATCCTACAGGTAAGAAGGAGTATGCCCTGCCTCCACAAAAAACCAACAGTGGTTTTCAAATGTGCCTAATGTGATATCTACGTATATGGATGTATTGTTTACGCGGGGAAGAACAAAAGCAATTTACCACTGTCTTGTCAGGGACCACTTCAATGTAGCTGGGGGCGGTGATAACGTTTTCACATTTGGATAATGCTACGTATTTTAGATCTACAATGTAGGAACAGTTAGTGCTTTTTGAGATAGTGTATCTCTGCCTCCAAAGTTTTGAGTCATTACCTCTCCGGTACTCCTGAATATAATGCAAGCAAGCCAAGGCATAAGACTGACAAATACATTCCATGGGTTCTGGGACTACTTCCGCTATTGATAGCCATGAGCTAGGAATGGGTACTATGCATGGGCATCCATTACCAGTGGCTCGACGAGTGGCATGAGTCAGTTGTTGGTACCACATGTTTCTCTTAGCCCACTGATCTGATATGTTCAGATAGTCTGTGTCAAAAACAAAGGCTCTCCATTTAGCTTCTCTCATGCTTACAACAACTGAGTGGGGGTGTACTTTTTAATCAGCCGGAAACCATATGACTGTCGCCAGGCCTGCCATTATCACCAAACCTACTAGTTTCAGCAGGGCCCTCCAACACCAGCTCCTTTCTGCCTGTTGGCAGGATCTTCCCCTCTGGTGCAGTGATTGAGGTGGATCCAGCCGGACCTCCCTGCGACCTTCACTGCGGTGGGCATGCTCAGGATCACCTGGAACGGGCCCTGTCTCCTTGGCTCCTTCCATTTCCGCTTGAAGACCTTCACGTACGTACACCCAGTCACCGGGATTGACCTGCTTCTCCTGGTCTGCTACCGGGGCTCCTTGGTCCTGCTGCACCTGGGAATACACACACCTGACAGCATTTGTTAGCCCTTTAAGGTACTTATCCATCTCCTCCTCTAGTACCTCCATTCCTGGTGTCACAACAGGAGGTCTCTTCATGGGGAAAGTCTTCAGCCTTCCACAAATCATTTCATGTGAAGTGCGTAATTCTGCTTCTGGAATTTCTCATGCTCATGAGAGCTAATGGCAGACATTCCACCCAATTCTTGCCTGTCTCCCTGCATGCTTTGGCCAACTTATTCTTGAGCGTCCTGTTACAGCGCTCTACTATGTCTGCTGACTGAGGGTGGTAGATGCACAAAAACGTTTGGGTTATTCAGAGACTAACACAGAGCTCAGAGATCAATGTTGCTATTATCGGAGGATATGGTTTCGCATGCACCGAACCTCGGGAAAACGTCTTGTGCCAGGCATTTTGCAACGGAACTGGCATCACAATGGGAGGTTGGGAACGCTTCCACCCAGCGGGAAAATCGTCGATTATTACTAGACACCAATGTTTTCGATCGCGCCTTTCTACCATTTTGATGCAATCTAGCACCAAGTGGGTGAAGGGTCCCATGGGTGTCGACATGGCCCCTGAAATGGTAGGAATGCCTTTCCTGATGCTTTGTTCTTGGCAAATTTGGCATTTGGAAATGAAATTTTGGACATGTTCGCTACAGTTAGGAATGAACCAGTCTTTTTGTAGTCGTCCTATCATCTCCCCCCTTGAAAAGAGAAGAAACTAAGTCAATGGGAGCAACCACTTTGCCAGTAGTGAGCTGTCTCCACAGTCCAGTGTTAGGATCTTTGCAACATCCTCTGAATGTCCAGTTGTCATGCTCAAGTGAGGCTGCCTGTTGCAGCTCCAATACATCTTGTAAAGCACAGTCATTAACTTCAAGCAGTGGCATGTGGTTTGGCAGGGGTCCGTCCAGACCCTCTGCGGCAGCCTTTGCTGCTTTGTCGGCAAGTGAGTTGCCTACCGAAACAATGTCTTTACCCCCTGTATGTGCTGCACATTTGACAATTGCTAAGACTTTGGGCCTTTGCATAGCTTCTAGCAAAGCGGTGATCAATGTCACATTTTTTACAGGGGTTCCTGCTGCAGTCAGGAACCCTCTAGATGTCCAGATACCTGCCCAGCTACAAACAACTCCTACAGCATAAGCAGAGTCACTGTAAATTGTGACCCTTGAACCTTCACCTAAAATGCACGCCCTAGTAAGAGCGAATAACTCTGAAGGACTGCCCCCACATTACTCAGCTCAATCCACAGCTTCAGCTGTTTGGAAAACTTTTCCAGGTTTTTGTTCAACTACAGCATATCCTGCACGCCTCTGGGCAGTGTCCGTGTGCAGTGATGCTGATCCATCTACAAAGAAAATTTAATCAGAATCATGCAAAGGCTCAATGTGTAGGTCTTGTCTTGCTTGTGATTCCAGAGCTCTGGTGGCTAAGCAGTCATGAGTGTCTTCATCCTCAGGGGTGTTCATCAGTTCAGCTGGATTGACCACATTGCATCTGACAGTCGTCAGATTGGGATGTGTGAGTAGCACCTCATAGCCGGTCACTTTCCTTGCTGTTGTCCATTTCCCAGAAAAATATGGATTGGCAGAACTTAGATCTTAGATCAAGATCTTAGAGAACTTAGAGCAGGCAAAACCAAGTTATAAAGTCAGTAGTACTACTCTGGTTTTCGCTATTTTCTGGTGTTGGCTGGCTCACAATATAAAATATATGAAAAAACTTTAAAAAAAATAATATCTGGTGTGATCTGGAAGTCGAACCACCACATCAAAGAAAATGCCAAACAAACCACTGCTATGCTCCAAAGGAATACCAAAATGGGGTGTACTTTGCGTGGAGGCAGCAGAACAAACATTTTACTCTGAAAATCTCGCAATGGGCAGAAAATAATGGGTTTCCAAACTGTGCAAGCACGTGACAAATACACACTTTCTTGCAGTACTTTATAGGCAAGTCAGTGTATCGTGCCTGCCCCTCCCTTTTTCTTTGTCACCGTCTTATTTCATAAACCATTCAAACTCTCTCGATGAGAAGTAATCTTTTATGTGTTTTAGTAAATTGAGATTGGTTGACCACACTGTTAATGGACCTACGTATATTAAAGCACACAACAGTTTCGTATATACAGTATAACAAAAAACGGGACGGTGATATGAAACCCACCCAGTTTGCAGACACACAATGCTCTCAGTTGTTCTTTGCTCGATTTAGAACATGTTTTATACGCTTGCTGTTCACAGCGGACTATCTTTGAAGGTCTCATACAGTGTTTTTACAGATTCCAGGTTGCAATTGGGAGTTCACAATGGCATTTTGTCTGCATACTGGAGGTCACATACACAGTCTTTACACTTTATATAAAAGTCCAAGCTGCGCTTAGGACTATCTTAGTTTTTATTTTAATCTATTGGTCAAGTCCTGTTTTATGACCGTATCAACCTCTTTGAGTATATCAAAGTCCAGTATACGCTTAGGACTATTTAGTTTTCAGTTTATATTCTAATCTATCGGTCAAGTCTTGTTTTATGACCGTATTGTCCTCGTCATTGAGTAAATTACTTTACTATGTATTACCTCATCATTCTTTGTTTTCACTAGAATTAATCTTAACCGAAGAGGGCGTCACTCCGCTGACAGACCGGGGCCAAACCGACTCTAATACAGATTTTTTATGCCTACCTGTTCAATGTTGTGCACTTTTGTCTGTAAGCCCCCTTCCCGTCAGCAGAAGCAGGTGCCCCTCCGTGCTGGCTCTTCAAAATTGTAGAGGACTTTTTCTCTTCTTTAGTTGTGACCTCGGGGCGGTTCGGTCAAGTCTAGAGAATTCTAGATGTCCTGAACTCAAACAGATTCAAGACTGAAACCAAAGAATCTTCAACTTCTCAGGCCTTTATTAACAGAGTCTGTTGAGGTCAATTACAGCATGTGAGGAAAAGCAAGTTTACCCAGATCATGCAGCAATGGACTCTGGGGTAGCCTAGAGATAGAGGCACCCCCCGGCTTTTCAGCTTGGACACCCAGGGGGCCCATGGAGGTCTAAACCATGGGAAGGACACTGTCTGTGGTCATGCTGGATGTTCCAAGTTCCTGGGAAGAAGTGGGAACATTTCAGTAGGCTAATTCCCTCCTTTAGCTTTTGTCTAAGAAAGGACTGGCCTTTACCTGTTCAAGCAGTTACTCAGTTATAATCCTCGGCCATTTGCGATATTCTTCTAGTGCCTGTATTGTTTGACAAAGCAAGTCCCGGGTAATAGTAAGTCTTCCAATTGCAGGCTATGTGCCTTTAATGCCTTTTCTGGACCAGTTGCTTGTTGTATGAAACCACTTGCTTGTTTAGCCAGCTTTGATGCTTTTCTTTCAAAGGATTCAAAGAGTTTGTCTGTGTGATTTCATGTTTTTATTGTAAACATCTTTTAAGTTTAGATGGTTTTAGGCATTCATTAGAAATAACTTCTTGGCGTAGCACGTACTGGGGATAATCAAGGACATCTTTTTTCTTTTTTCTAAAAATCTAAACCTTGATGTCTCATATTTCCTCGATTATTGCCAGGTGCCAGGCTGGCCTAGGACAGTAAAAGTAGCTAACTGACTGAGTGAGTCCCTCTTGTTGGAAGTCGCGTGATTAGTGACGTGAATACCTTGGCAGTAAGTGGTGGTATATTGATCTCGCTGTGTTTGTGTGTAAGCACATAAACTGTCACCGGTCATCACAGTTACCTAATAACCAACGCCACTTTTTTCATATCGCACACAGCTGATCGGTTGGGTAAACGTCAACAAGCGCTGCAAGTCTGAGGCCATCCTAAAAATGGTGCAAAAACGATGAGCTTTCAATTTCAAGCCTGACGAATTATAAGTGTGATGGGTGTTATAAGGATCCGTGTACTTTTTGGCCAATTGTTTTCCGTTTCAGAAACAAATAAAAAAACAAGAAACGAATGGTCATTCAATATTCGTTTTAAAAACAAATTGAAATACAATAATTAAATGGTTATTCGTTTTGCTGACTATTTTAAACATGAATTTACAGAAATTGAAATTGGTCTCTATTTCCAATGTTTAGTCCAATTTTCAACTTTCAACCCTTATGGAAATGTATACTGCAGTATATTTTAAATATATTGTGAAGATAATTTTGATATGTTTACAATATACTGCAGTATATTCTTGTTCCATAAGGGAAGCTCCATTCTGACCCTTCCCCGCCAGTTTTCGCATTCCCATAAAACATTTTCTCTAACTACACAGTTATTAGAACATTATGCCACTGAGAGACAAGAGATGGCAGGAGATAAATAATTTGTTATATGCAGACATGGCAGCAAAAATTGCATCGCAACATTGTTTTGTGGACATAGTTCGAAACATAATAAATTGACTGCCTTGCCGCCAGGCGCGCCGGAATCATTTCAAAAGTGCGGGGGCACTTCACTTTCACTCATATTTTATATATACAGTCAAGCCGGAAAGTCTCCCCACCCTTTCACCTTCTCCACGCTTTATTACGTTACAGACATATTCCAAAATTGATTAAATTCATTTTTTCCCTCAAAATTCTACACACAACACCCCATAATGACAATGTGAAAAAAGTTTTTTTGAGATTTTTGCACATTTATTAAAAATAAAAAACAAAAATTTCTCATTTACATAAGTATTCATACCCTTTGCTTTAACGTATTTTTAAAGTATCATATTTCATATTTGGTCGCATATCCTTTACATGCTGTTACTTTCTGAAGTCTGTGACCATCAACATCAAAAAACTGTCGATATCTTATTTTCAGGTACTGTTACAAGCGATACTATAACCTCTCTGCATTTGAATGGATCTCTATGGAAATTGGGGGGTGAGACTAGATTCAGCTGTAAATTACACTGGTACAGTATGGAACACATGGCTGGCTAAATGGCTGTAAGTTATCAAGGGTCTGAGCTATCAAACGAGCCCCAAACCATCACTCTGTTGCCAGATATGGAGTAGATGTGGATGGATCACTTTAAGGGTTGTTTCTCCTGACTTTTTTCCCCATAGAGTTCTATAGGAAAATGAGTCCGGAGAAATAACCCTTGCAGTGATCCATCCACATCTACTCCATATCTGGCAACAGAGTGATGGTTTGGGGCTCGTTTGATAGCTCAGACCCTTGATAACTTACAGCCATTTAGCCAGCCATATGTTCCATACTGTACCAGTGTAATTTACAGCTGAATCTAGTCTCACCCCCCAATTTCCATAGAGATCCATTCAAATGCAGAGAGGTTATAGTATCGCTTGTAACAGTACCTGAAAATAACATATCGACAGTTTTTTTATGTTGATGGTCACAGACTTCAGGAAGTAACAGCATGTAAAGGATATGCGACCAAATATGAAATATGATACTTTAAAAATACGTTAAAGCAAAGGGTATGAATACTTATGTAAATGAGAAATTTTATTTTTTTATTTTTAATAAATTTGCAAAAATCTCAAAAAAACTTTTTTCACATTGTCATTATGGGGTGTTGTGTGTAGAATTTTGAGGGAAAAAATGAATTTAATCAATTTTGGAATATGTCTGTAACGTAATAAAACGTGGAGAAGGTGAGAGGGGTGGGGAGACTTTCCGGCTTGACTGTATATATATACACTACTCACAAAAAGTTAGGGATATTTGGCTTTCGGGTGAAATTTATGGAAAATGTAAGTTCACGCTACAGTGATATTATACGTATCATGAAAGTAGGGCATTTAAGTAGAATCATGCAATGGTGATTTCCTCATCTCAAACAATTTATTGAAACAAAAGCCAACAACAGTGGTGGGTATACCACAACAAAAATGTCAATGTCTCAATAACTTGTCATGTGCCCTTGAGCATCAATTACAGCTTGACAACGACGTCTCATGCTGTTCACAAGTCGACTTATTGTCTGCTGAGGCATGGCATCCCACTCTTCTTGAAGGGCGGCCCTCAGGTCATTGAGGTTCTGGGGTACAGAGTTACGAGCCTCTACACGGTGAGTCAGCTGATCCCATAGGTTTTCTATGGGATTCAGGTCTGGAGAAAGTGCAGGCCACTCCATTTGAGGTACCCCAGTCTCCAGCAGCCTTTCCCTAATGATGCGACCTCGATGAGCTGGAGCATTGTCGTCCATGAAGATGAAATTAGGCCTGTGTTGTTCATGCAGGGGCACAATGACTGGATTAATGATGTTATTCAGGTAGTATGGGCTTGTCACTGTACCATTCACAAAGTGTAGGGCAGTTCTGTATTGACTAGACACACCTGCCCACACTGTAACACCGCCACCACCAAAGGGTCGTCTGGTGACAACAGTGGCTGATGCATAGCGCTCTCCTTGACGTCTCCAACATCGTTGGCGGCCATCATTTCTGCTCAACGTGAATCGACTTTCATCAGAGAACAGCACAGAGGCCCACTGGTCCCTCGTCCAGCGTAAATGCTCCCTGGCCCATGCAAGACGATGACGCCTGTGCCTGGTGGTGTGGTCAGGTACCCTTGCAGGTCGTCTAGCACGCAGACCACGCTGATGTAAACGGTTTCGAATGGTCTGACGTGACACTTGGGTGCCTCTCACCTCCCTTAAATGTGCCTGGAGTTGAGTGGCATTCATCATCCGGTTCCGCAGGGCACTGTTCACAATGAAGCGGTCATCAGTGTGGGATGTGGCCAAAGGACGTCCACTTCTATGCCTTTCTGTGACTCTTCCAGTCTCTCTGTATCTCTGTTGCAACCTGCTGATGACACTCTGTGACACTCTAAGCTCAGTGGCCACTTCCCTCGGAGAACATCCTGTTTGAAGCCTCGCAATGGCGAGGTACTGTTGATCAATTGTTAGGTGTCGTCTTGGTCTCATGATGTCAAAATGTGAACAGCATGATGAAGAGGACTGTTTAAATACCAATTCTAATTTAACCAGGAAATGTATTGGTCGATTCATGGATCAAACACCTGTTGTGAATTTTGCCGTTCAGCTCCTTGTTAGAGAACAGCAAGTTGTGCAAAAAGTACTGAAACATTGAATAGTTGGACATGTGCATTCAAAAGTTTAGAGAAGGTCAAATTAATTTCACCTGTAAAGGTTATAGTGCATTTTAGGTTCATCCTGAAATTTCACCCGAAAGCCGAATATCCCTAACTTTTTGTGAGTAGTGTATATACAGTGCTGCTCGAAAGTTTGTGAACCCTTTAGAATTTTCTGTATATCTGCTTGAATTCCATGTAAAATGTGATCACATCTTCAAGTCCTAAAACTTGATAAAGTGAACCCAGCTCAACAAAAAGGGTTCACAAACTTTTGAGCAGCACTGTATATATATAATATATATATATATATATATATATATATATATATATATACAAACCCGTGTGCGAATTGTGAAGAATACAGAGGAGGCAACCGCGCACATGTTCTGTATATCTGCAAAAATATCTAAAATGTGATCACATCTTCACCTATATCCTAAAACTTGATAAAGTGAACCTAGCTCAACAAAAAACACAAAAAACATTATTCCTTTATAATTTATTTATTGAGCAAAATTATCCAACATTAAATGCTTTGTTGAAAAAAGTATGTGAACCCTTGGATCATACGTATTTTTAAAGTATCATATTTAATATTTGGTCGCATATCATTTGCATGCCATGACTTCCTGATGTCTGTGACCAGGGCCGTGCACGGACATTTTTGGGTGCAGGGGCTCAAGCAAAAAAAAAGGGCACTCACCCCACCGGCACACACTATTCCCACCCCAATGTTGCCACACCGCCGCCATCCATAATCACACACTATGTTCATAACATGGGACCTGTTTAAATTCTACTGAAACACATTATTCCATGAAGAAACCACAGATTTGATGTAGTAATGCAAGTCAGTCAGTGTAAGTAATGCGGTCAGTCATGTGTTGTTTAGACCAATTCAGTCACAGGGCTCTTTATCAGGTGACAATATATATCTCTCCAAATCAGAATCATCTTTCCTGTGCTTTCATCCGCCCTACTGCTACTAGCTGGCCTATGAAAGGAGGGAGCTGGTATATCTGGGCTGCCTGCTGTAGCTCCCGCTGTTTCTTTTTCTTAAGCCTTTCCTTTCTGTACATTGCACTGTCTGCAACCAGCAGAGCAGATGATCAAAATTAATGACTGACATGTTTATCCCAAACACAAATTAAAAGCCTAGACCTGGACCAAAATGTCAGCATAGAGTTGTGCTGACCTGGGACCTGTTTTACCTTTCATTATAAGTAATGATAAGATTCTAGATCAGCAGTCCTACTCGGACATGCACTATACATAAGCCAACTGAATTTGGGGTTTCAGAACTTCCTTCTGTTTTCATGTTCTGTATCATTTTGTTACACTGCATATATTTTATAAATGAGACATATGGTACAACTACTGAACTACAGTTTGATTTTATTAACATGTTTTTGAGCATCACACTGAGAGGAAAAGAAGCCACAGTATTATATTATATTCAAAAAACACACACACACACACTCATATTTGTTACATCTATGCATACGGCTGAAAAACTGATTCGGGGTCAGAGAGGTGAGTCGTATTTTGCCTTTCATTACATTACAATTATTTGGCAAAGCGACGTACAATAAGTGCATATCGAAGGTCATTGACACGACTACAAAGCAGATCCGACAAAGCACAACTTCTCACAACGTAGGGGTTATCTTTAGTAATGAACATAGAACAGTCAGCTATACATTCTTAACTATAAAATAGCTAAAAACACAAGTTTGAGACAGGTGTATTTGCTGCTTCTTATTTCCCAATCAAAATTGATTGATTGATTGATTGAAACTTTTATTTTAACAGGAAAACACACTGTGACATGCCCAAACAATAATACACTTAACATCATGTTTTTAGAAAACTGGCTATAAAGAAAAGGGGGTGACTAATGCACTAAACTACCAAAACTATGCAAAACGTAACTACCTGCTTCAGAAATTAATTGCATATTTGTAAGTTGTCGTGCATGATGGAGATAACGTCCTTTTAATGATAATTAGACTAGCTTGCTTGCTCGCGAGTACCGAGGCTAGTAATGACGAAATTACAGCATGAAGGTGGCAAGTCCTACTTATCAGGGAGAGGAAATGGTCGGAAGACCAGACGCGACAGGTAGGAATCTAAAAGTGTATATAGTGAAATATACACCAATAAAGCAGATAGATCTGCACAGGAAAAGGATTAATTAAAAAGTGGGAAAAAAAACCTCCCGGCCTAAGCCCAAAACAAAGCAACCCCAAACGAGGGCGAACTCAAGAATAGCGAGTAAACAAACAAACAGGAGGTCAGAAAAAAAAAAAAGAAACACCCCGTATAAACGGGTGTTAGAACGAAAAAGAAACTAGAACCTGTTACCTACAGCTCTAGGTGGGTACGAGCTGCACAAAAGGTAATCGGTAGTGGAGTATAAAGGATAAAGAGAGAAAGGAAAGAAAAAAGCCTAAAATAAATCTTTCTCCTTACTCTAAACTGGACTTGCTGCGTTTCCTATTCGTACGAACCAAAAATGCAGCAACCGAATCCTATACCTTACCGACCTCCTTGTCAATATAGCAAAGACAATATGGAAGCGCTGGATGAGAAAAGCGCAGAGGTAAAGTAGCCGGCGGAAACCAGGAACAGGTGCAATCACTGAGCACCGGGACAGAATAAAGACCCGGTGCAGAGCAGTGAGCACGAGAAAAGAGCGCCCCACCAGAGAATGAGGACAGAAACGGAATGAGCCTGCCAACCCATGACACTACTGACCTACTTCATAGTTTTTTAATGGATATATAACATAAAAAGTAAGTGTTGTTTAATTGTGGTTTCATAATTAAAACAGTGCCTGAGTGATATTATTCACCGTAACCGAACTGGGGCAGGGGATGTTGTATTCGGAATGTCGGAAGATGCGACGTTGATTGATTGCTTGAGACAAAACCATTTGGGGGGGGGTGTATTTTTTCGTGGATACTACTATACATTTCCCTCTTTATATTTGATAGAATTTCAATAACAAATTTTAAAAAAAAAAAATACAATTAACACCAGCCAAAAAAAGGGCACTGAGGGCAAAAGGGCAGGGGCTCTAAAAATAAGTCAGAAGAAACCCTTCAAGTTATCCCCCATATTTACTGTATTTCTGGCAGCAGAGTGATGATGTTTTGTCAGACCCTTAATGACTTAGAGCCATTTAGCCAACCATGTGTTCCATACTGTTCCAGTGTAATTTACAGCTAAATCTAGTCCCACCCCCCAATTCCCATAGAGATGCATTCAAATGCAGAGACGTTATAGTATCGCTTTTAAGAGTACCAGAAAATAAGATCAAGAGTCTTTTGATGTTGTTGGGTCACAGACATCAGGAAGTCATGGCATGCGACCAAATATAAAAAATGTGAAGGCACAGTCAACTTAGTGTATGTAAACTTCTGACCCACTGGAATTGTGATATAGTGAATTAAAAGTGAAATAATCTGTCTGTAAACAATTGTTGGAAAAATGACTTGTGTCATGCACAAAGTAGATGTCCTGACTTGCCAACACTAAAGTTTGCTAACATAAAATCTGTGGAGTGGTTAAAAATGAGTTTTAATGACTTCCACCTAAGTGTATGTAAACTTCTGACTTCAATTGTATTTTAATGAGTACAGTTGTGTTCAAATAAATAGCAGTGCGTTAAAAAAAGTGAATAAAGTGCAAATATTTTTTAATAGCTTTTAGTTCCATATTTCAAATGTAGTGGAAACATTACACATTCAATTCCAAATCAAAGCATTAACAAATTTTATCAAGTCTGCGTTATTCTTTTACAGGAAGCAAAGAAAAGGAATATTAATCTGTTAAAAAAAATAGCAGTGTCAACATCTTCTCTTCAAACTCAAACACTTACTGTATAAACTGAAGAAATTTTTCAAGATTTAACTTCACTTTAAATTACTGAACTAATATTTAGTTGCATAACCATTGTTTTTGATAACTGCTGCGCATCTGCGTTGCATTGAGTCAACCAACTTCTGGCACCTAGAAACAGGTATTTCAGCCCAGGATGAACGAACTACATTCCACAGTTCCTGTGAATTTTTGGGTTTTGCTTCAGAAACTGCATTTTTAATGTCACCCCACAAGTTTTCAATGGGGTTGAGGTCAGGGGATTGAGCTGGCCACTCCATTACCTCAATCCTTTTTCTCTGGAACTAAGATGTTGCTCGCTTACTCGTGTGTTTGGGGTCGTTGTCTTGTTGAAACACCCATTTCAGGGGCATTTCCTCTTGGCATAAGGCAACATAATCTCTTCAAGTATTTTGATGTATTCAAACTGATCCATGATCCCTGGTATACAATAAATAGGCCCAACACCGTAGAATGAAAAACATCCCTATACCATGATTTTTGCGCCACCATGCTTCACTGTCTTCACAGTGTACTGTGGCTTGAATTCAGTACCCGGGGGTCGTCTGACGTACTGTCGACGACCACTAGACCCGAAAAGAACAATTTTACTCTCATCAGTCCACAGAATGTTACGCCATTTCTCTTTGGGCCAATAGATGTGTTCCTTGGCAAATTTTAACCGATTCTGCACATGCCATTTTTTCAACAATGGTGCTTTACGGGGGCTTCTTGCTGATAGCTTAGCTTCGATCAAAGGTCTTCTGACTGTAACAGCACTTACAGGTAATTTTAGATCATCTTTGATCTTTCTGGAGGTGATGATTGGCTGAATCTTTGCCATTCTGACTATTCTTCGATCCGTTTTGACAGTAGTTGCTCGTTTTCTTCCGCGTGTTTCGGGTTTTTGTTGCCATTTTAAAGCATTTGAGATCATTTTAGCTGAGCATCCTATAATTTGCTGCACTTCTTTATATGTTTTCCCCTCTCCAATCAACTTTTTAATCAAATTAAGTTGTTCCTCCGAACAATGTTTGGAACGGCCCATTTTACTTAGCAATTCAGAAGGAAATATATTTTATAACAATGTGTGAAACATTTGCTTCCCTTCTTCCTTAATAAAGGACAATTAATGACACCTGTTTTTTCACAGAATGAATGAATTATCTAATTAAACTCCACACTGCTATTATTTTGAACACACCCCTTTCAATGAATGAGTCAATTACTCAGAACAAGCAGCATGCATGTCATGACAGTTGGGTCTGTTGTTTTTCTATTACACTACTACATCTACAAGTAAATTATTTGCCATGCAGAAATATCACTACTACTAATAACAGTGGTTCATCAGGTTACTGATGTTGTACTGCTATTTTTTTTGAACACAACTGTATCAATTTATGTACAACCCCTAATTCCAATAAAGTTGGGACAGTATGTAAAATGCACATAAAAGCAAAGAGCAGTGATTTGTAAATTCTCTTTTACATACATTTAATAAAAAACGGTACAAAGAAAAGAGTTTGTTAGGGCCGAGTACTGGACTGGACCCAAATGATGGGTGAAACTCCACCAGGGAGTATATTTATTTAGGCAAGGCAAAGTAGTAGGCAAGCAAGCAAGCAGGGAAAACTAAGGGTGACAGGCTGGAAACAGGGTTAGCGAACTAAAGCGGGGCAGGAGAGGAGACAGGGCTGGAACGGGCAGAACAGGAGGTAGGCTGGGCGGGCTGGAACCTATGACCAGAAAAAGAAGGACTGGACAATGACGTAACTGTCTACCCATGATTCTTTGTGATTTGAGGAAGTAAATAACCCATGGGACCAGCGCTGGAGATTTGAATGAATGGGAGCGGATGCCGGTGCAGCTCCATACAGGTTTTAAATCTAGGTCTACGTCTTTACGTTTTGGTTTTATTATGCAATACTGGTCAAAATAAAATTACAGAAATATAACATACTCTACGATGGTCCTTTTTTAAAATCTTATCAGGCATTTGTGAGTTTTGGTAGTTTTCATATAGCTATGTTGTTGTAAGCGAATGTTGATGTCACTGTAGCCATCTGTTGTTAGCTTTCTGTAGCGGTCTATTCACGTGAATTTACTGTTTGCATAAACCGTTGGAAATTTACAGTTGATTTGCATTATATTTAATATTTTTATAGCTAACCTTTGTGAATAGCTACCTAGCTAATGTTGTCATGAAATTTATTTTACAGTGAAAAATCCCCGACCCGTTTACATTCTCGGACAGATGTTAGGGAAATCTGTCGCACGTAGCCAATGGCGATGATAACTTCGGGACTAAACCGGCCACTTTCTAGTTAGCTAATAAAACTCAAAAGTAGGCTAACATTAAGCTAACTTAGATATCCAGTGAGCACAAGTGGCTTACACTAGGTCTACTAGTTCACTATTTTTCCTTCTTCTGTAGCAAGGGGCTGCGCCAACGAGACGCACTTCAAGAAGGCATACTACAGCTTATACAAAAATAAATAAGAAAATACTTCGGTTTATAGCCTACTTACAGAAAAAAATAGGTCACTATATTTTTAGGCTAACATTAACAGTTAGTACTAGTAAGCCACTTGTGCTCATATCTAAGTTAGCTTACTTTTGAGTTTTATTAGCCAACAGTTAACTAAAAAGTGGCCCGTTTAGTCCCACCGTTACCATAGCCATACGTAGGCGTACAGTTTTTTAATTTTTTTAAAGGGTTTCCACGCTGTTATGGTTTTGAAAGCTCCGCGCTATAATGCAGCTTTAGGAAAAGCTGCAGCAACAGCATAGTATTTTTCTTTGAGGGTATAGGCCATTTCACAATATAATTTGTGGCAAAAGTGCCGCCGTGGTAACAGATTTCCCTAACATCCATAAGAGAATGTAAACAAGGGGATTTTCCATAGTAAGAAGAAATTGTATGACAACGTTAGCTAACGCGTTTGACGCTAATATAACGTTAACTTAGTTAAATGTGCAGCACCTCTGGTCTAATAGAGGGAAAACAATGTTTCTATTCCAAAAATCGAAAAAGAGGGCCCAAGGGCAATTCGACAAGTCTCCTGTCGGCGCTGCTGCACGGTCAGAAGCACTGCTAATAATAGTCTCTCGGCGTAGGCTCACTAGGCTGCTGGTCCCATTGTTAGAAAGAATGCTGAACTTCCGCATTGTGATGTCGTCATTGTCCTGTCCTTCTTTTTCTGGTCATAGGCTGGAACGAGGAAACAGAACAAACAGGTCAAGGACAAACAGAGTAACAAACAGTGATCTCAAACAGAACAGAGAAAATGAACGGGCAACGAAACTGTGAAAGAGGGGAACTTAAATAGAGACGGGAACAGGTGAAAGGGCTAATTGAATAATTAAAAGGAGTGAGGAATGTGTGCGAGAGGGAGAGTGATAGGCTAACTAATTAGGGGAGAAACCAGGAACTAAACAGGGACCACGCCCAGCCTGCAACGAACACAGATACGATACGAACAGGGTAAACTGAAAAACACGACATGAAACACAAAGAATGGGAAAACGGAGGAAACGAAAGGGAGGTGGACTGGAGGGAAACTGCGGATGTTACATATTTAATGTTTTACCTTATCAACTTTATTGATATGTGTAATTCCGAATTTGATGCCAGCAACACGTTCCAAAAAAGTTGGGAAAGGGGCAAAAAAAAAGACTGGGATGTTCAAAAAAACACCTGTTGGGAACATTCCACAGGTAAAGTTGATGCTATCATGGAACGTGTGGCAGGCATCAAATTCTGAATTTGTGTATATTTACAAAAATCAATAAAGTTGATAAGGCAAAACATTAAATAGCTTTTCTTTGTACTGTTTTAAATTAAATATATGTAAAAAAAAGAATTTATAAATCACTGATTTCTGCATTTGTATGAATTTTACAAACTTTTTGGGAATTGGGTTTTGTATTAACTGAAGGTGAATTCTAAATAATTTTTTGTATATTCATAGACAGGCATGAATGAGTTTACTGTTCCAAGTGAGCAACATGCAATTGTGCATACTCATTGTAAAGGTGTAATGGGGCGTGACGTGTGAGGAAGGAGGAGCCAAACGCAGCAAGGGGAATCATTAAGCCCTTAGGCCACTAAGGCGGGATACCCGCAGATAAGGGAAGGAGACAAGACAAGGAACACAAACACCACTACAAACACTACTAACCGGCTCACTGTCAAACGCCAAGTAGAGCGCAAGGACAGGGATCAGAACAGCCAGAAATAAATACGCGCCCTGTCTCGGTAACGAGACAAATCAGGACGGGCGAGTAGCGTAAAGACAAACATAAAACACAACAAACACTGCAAAAATAATATGATAGTATGAGTAATAGCGGAGGCGAAAGGAACAGATCCAACGTTCCAGGCTACTCTCAAACTCGCGGTCAAACACAAACGTGTCCACAAAATCGCCCAATCCTCCGTATAGGAAGACATGCGCCAAAAGACGAAAAGAACAGCAGTTCCAAACAAAATCGTCAAACTCTATGCAAGGAGAAAAGGCACCGAAAGGAACGAAACGGACAGGCAGCACCGGACATTTACCGGCTAGACCAACGCGAGATTAAATGAAAATAAATGCCCTGCCTCTCTATGAAGAGGAATATAATGAGGCGAAAAGGAACAGAGATTAACGTTCCATGGCTATTTTAATAAAACACGCAGTCAAACACAAACACGTCCACCACATAGCCCAAGCTCCATATAACTAGGAGGCTAACACCCGGAGAACGAAACTAGAACAACAGTTCCCAACAAAATCGTCCCGCACAGGTAGTTAGGGAGTATAGGACGGCTGCAACAAAAGACCTACGCAAATTTAATAGCACGACAGCCTCTCAATAAGGTGAAATGTAACGAGACGAACAGGAACTGAGATTTAAAGTTCCGAGGCTATTTTAAGAACACACGCAGTCAAACACAAACACGTCCACAACATAGCCCAAGCTCCATAAACTAGGAGGCTAACACCCGGAGAGAATCGTCCCACAGGTAGTTAGGGAGTATAGGACGGCTGCAACAAAAGACCTACGCAAACTTAATAGCACGACAGCCTCTCAAATACAAATAAAAACCCTGGCTCACAACAAAGGAGACGTAGTCCACGAGAAGGACCAAACAGGGAAATACGTACCAAGGCTACTTACTGGCTCACAGTAACACGGAATAGAGTAGAAGCAAAACGCCAGGTCTCTCAATAAGAACCCTTAACAGGCGAAAAATGGACCAGAAAAACTACTACTCTATACTTCTAAGAGCTAAGAAACTAAATAGAAGCTAAACACCCGATCTCCCTATGGGAAGAAATGTGCCGAAGAGCGAGCAGAACTACAGTTCTGAACAGAATCGCCCAAAACTCCATACACGGAGGAAAAGCACTAAAAGGGCAAAATAGAGCAGAGATTTTACGGTCCCAAACTTCTACGAGATAATCAACTACCAAGCCAGTAAGAAATAAGCCCTGCCTCAACAGAGACGTTAAAAATAGGCGAGTAGCCAAAATGGTACGAGAACACACAGCCAACAATAAACCACAATACAAAACAATTAACAATTAACAATTAATGTCGAAGCCCCGAATGAAGGGAACGGTAGGCTTATATACATCTCTCTGGAGACTACGACAGGTGTAAATGCTTAACAGACACTCCCCCAACTCAGCAGGGCGGAGCAAGCATCCACCAAAAGGGCAGCGCCCTCACGTGGCCACCAAGGAAAACGACCGCATAGGACCACAGGGTCCAAAACCCTAAAACTTGATTGGTGCCAGATGAGCATTTGGATGTATTCCAGATGAGTTTCCCACTGACAACATGCACAGTAGTTACAGGAAGCACAGCAGCGAGGTAGAACAGAATGTGCTGTCCTGTGTAAAGCACCAGAGTCTCAGAAGGGAAGGGAATACTGGAGCAAAGAAACAAATACAGGGGGTGGACAAAATATTGTCCCCATATTCCAACATGATAACACCCCCATACACACTGCTAAAAACATTAAAGAATGGTTCCAAGAACACGAGGATGATGTCAAATGCCTTCCATGGCCTGCATAATCACCAGATCTAAACAAAATGTAACCTTTATGGGAAGATCTGGAGCACAGAGTGCAAACTAGATTTCCACCTCCTTCATCCCTCAAAGAACTGGAGACTGTCCTTCTTGAACAATGGGCCAATATCCCACTACAAACAGTTCAGAAATTGTATGACAGCATTGATAGAAGGATTGAAACTGTTTTGAAGGCAATGGGTGGGCCTACTCGTTATTATTTGTCCCCTGCTAGCATTATCTCAAATGAAAACATTATATTTTGGGTTAAAACCGCATTAAGATATGATTTCTAATAATCACTACTCTAATATATAACTTATTTTATTGAAAAATAATGTGTGTGTGTAAATATATATAAATATATTACTTCATTACAGGTGCAGGTAGGACTTGTGGACTTCTTGTTTACACAGCCCTGTCTGCTGTTTTCCTGTGTACTTACAGATGGCAAAGCCAGGATTGCACTCATATAATGCAATGTTTGTACTGTAAACTTACAAATTTACGAAAATCAGAAAAACTTGTGGGTTTCACAATAGAACGTCATCTTTCTGAGTTCGGACATGATGATTGTAGACAGCCCAAAGGGGGCCATGTGGAGTTGCTTAATCTTAGTTTTCACCTGCCCCTTTAAAAAGCTGAGAGTCCATGCACTACAGACCAGTGTGTGACTGAGATGAGAAGTGAGAAACGCAAGATGAAGACCTCTGTTGGACCTCTGCTGCTGATCTCCCTGGTTTCGATTGTTTCTGTGACGTTGGCCAGGAGCGTCTTCACCTTTAAGGATGTCCTTGCTGCGGCCACCGCCGACTTCAATCAGAAAAGCCAGGAGACAAAAGCTTTTGGACCTCCTAAACAGGGTGCTTTGCGTTCAATGGTAGTACATGCCGATTCTTTACTTTGTTGCCATCAGCCTTGCAAATAAATGTGACTCCAGCAGCAAATGTTACTTAACCCACTGAAGGTTTTTTGGAATGTTTTTTCAAAATTCTACATCAGTGTTCTAGAACTCCATTGCTTTCAATAACCAGTAGTGATTGTTACATCAACATTAGAATGTTCAGTTGAGAACATTCTAATCACATATTTGCGATCTTGTACCTTAAATCTGAAACCCGAATATCTGTGTCTGAAATTATGTTTGTCCTGTCTTCCCTTTCAGTCGGTGTTTGAGCCCGGAGATGGCTCTGTAATGATCAAGTCCATCACATTCACACTTAAGGAGACGGTGTGCCCCAAATCAGAAGACTACCTAAAGGAAGAGTGCATCTTCAAGGAAAACGGGGTGAGCTCATGCTGTCCATGTTATCCTCGCAATCCTTAGTCCATACTACTGATGGACTAAGAGTGAGAGTGAGTTCATTAACTATAAATGGTAGAGCTATATTTTTTTCTTGCATTGCATGAACCATTTATTCTCGTCATTGAAACACAATGATTTGTTCAATGTAACGATAGACTGATATCATATGTTGGGCCCATTTTTGGCTTCTTGTTTTTCACAAAAAAGTAACAGGGATGTGTTACTATCATATAGATCCTTTCCAAAAAATTAGAATATCATGGAAAAGTTTTTTTTTTTCTATAATTCCATTCAAAAAGTGAAACTTTCATAGATTATAGATTCATTACACACAAAGTGAAATATTTATAGCCTTTATTTGTTTAATTTTTCATCATTTTGGCTTACAGCTCCAGAAAACCCCCAAAACAGTATTTCGAGAAATTAGAATAGTGTGTCGAAAATCAGCATTTACTTCAGTTATTTCAGAGAATTAATGTTTTAGACTGAGTGTCACACTCTGTACGTGGTGGTTTTTGAAGCACTGACTCCAGCCTCAGTCCACTCCGTCTGCATCTCCGCCAAATTTTGGAATCGTCTTTGCTTGACAATCCGCTGAAGCCTACGGTCATCTCTTTTGCTTGTGCACCTTCTCCTGCCACATTTTTCCCTTCCACTAAACCTTCTATTGATATGCTTGGACACTGCACTCTGTGAACAGCCAGCCTCCTTAGCGATGACCTTTTGTGGCTTACCCATCTTCTGGAGGGTGTCAATGATGGTCTTCTGGCCAATTGTCAAGTCTGAAGTCTTCCCCATACTGAACCAAACTGAGATACCTGTCCAATTTAAGGACACACCTGTAGAAAAACTTTGTAGGTGTTTTGAGTAAATTAGATGATTAGAGTGTGACACTCAGTCTAAAACATTCATTCTCTGAAATAACTGAAGTAAATGCTGATTTTCGACACACTATTCTAATTTCTTGAAATACTGTTTTGGGGGTTTTCTGGAGCTGTAAGCCAAAATGATGAAAAATGAAACAAATAAAGGCTATAAATATTTCACTTTGTGTGTAATGAATCTATAATCTATGAAAGTTTCACTTTTTGAATGGAATTATGGAAAAAAACAACTTTTCCATGATATTCTAATTTTTTGGAAAGGATCTGTATATAGAGGACCATTTCATCAGAAACTTAGTGTGAGGCAGTCAGCTGTTAGTTGGTGAATGGACCTGCTGCTCGCAGACCACTGTAACACAGATTTTCAAAACACTGGCAGACGTACAGCTGGAAACTGCAGCAGTCTGGTAAGTGCTTGCTTGCTGGGAAGTCACACAGATGATTACGTAGGGAACATGAGCCTCTTGAACTTGAGCCATAAAAACATCTGACCTGTGAGCGAGGTCCTTCCAGTAGGTGGCGACTCTGTAAACTGACGGGTTCTCTATTCCTCCTCATCTGTAGTCTATGAAGAAATGTTCCAGTACAGCCACAGTCCTCAAGTCACAGCCAGGAGAGGCAGCATCCCTGACAATGTCTTGTCAGGAGGTCACAGACCCAGAGGAGCGCAAGGTACAGGTTTTATGTCTGATTAACCTTCATGGACCCAATAAAATATATTGACAAAGCCAAAAGATATGTCAGTATGCAGGCTAAATCATTTTGACATCAGTAATATTTTTGGCTTTATATTTATGCTGGGACACACTGTCACTAATAATGTTTTTTTGCCTCTAGGGTCAGGAAATGCATTAGAATCCATAAATTCCATTGAACTACATTACACTGAATGATAGCATTCCCCTACCTGCTGAGAATATTGTCTTGCACAGCACACTCATACATCTGACATGACAGGCCTATTGTACAGCATGTCTACTGAGATTCTTTGCAGTAGTGTCTACTGAGATTCTGAGAATCTTTTTCTCTGTCATATTCCATCACCTCAAATTAGACATTTATAATCATCTGGCTTATCTTTAATCTTTCAAATGTGCATTTGGTGTTCACATTTAATTCATTCCATGTTTCACCTTCTCAGTAATTTTCACTTTTCCCCCTTTTCTAGAAACTCTCTGAGCCTACAGGTTGGGCTAAATACTTCGGCAACTGGTGAAAGCTGCATGAACCAAAAACACCTCCATTGTTTTGGGCCTATCTATAATGACAGTGTAAAATATGTTTCTTTTTTTTAAAATAAAACTGCTAATTTGAATCAGTGCCTTGCACATTTTTCAGACCCAATTCTCACATTTTACTGAATTACAAAGGATACTTTGAAATTTCATTGTGTGGTATTTTAAAAAAAAAACACTGCAATGCAAAATAATTTTAAGGTAACAATTGTTTTTAGGTTTGAAAATATATTTAAGAAAAAAACTGAAATATGCAGATTGCATAAGTATTCAAACTCTGCTCTGGAAGCTCCTTGTTTACACAGTGACAGACCTAATGAGGACATAGGAAGTTAGAGATAAAGTCATTTGAATGCATACATATGGAAAGGGTATACAATAATATTAAAGTTTTTTGATATCCCAGGGAACACTGTTGGAAGAATAATCAGGAAATAGAAGCTGTATCACACCACCTAGGCACTGCCTAGGGCATCAGCAGGGACTGGGCATCTTATTAAAATTGAAGAAAGAACAGAAGGAGCAATATAGGCTACAGGGAAATACTGGAACCTGCTTTGGACTGTACCGTTTAGGCTACATGACCATTTATATAACCGGAGTAGGCCTGTTGCCTTACTTGGGCTACGAGCAGATTATTGCTGTGCATGTAACTCAACTGATCCCAAACACAAGCCAAAGCAAAAGAACGGTGAGTTTACTCGATAAAAAGAGTATAGACTACTCGCCGGCAGATTTTTAATCACTTAGAAACAAATGTACTAATTGCAAAATCTGAATTTCTTGTCTAATGAAAACTACAAGACAAAAACACTTTAAATAAATAAATAAAATTTGCATCACGTTATCCGTGTTTTCGTGTGTGCGCACGCATGTGTGGTAGACTACATAGGTTTTTATGTAGACGAGGCCATATTTTCCCTATATATTTTCCCACTCAAACTTGGTGTATTCACACAGCTGGGTTCTTCATTTCATTGGCCGTTGGAAACGGCTAATATTGCAGCCCAGCTCAGGTGAGAAATGTTACGCGCACATTTCAATGTTATGTCAATCACCAAATGCTGAAATCTCATTAAAAAATGTGTTTTCTGTAATAGTTTAACTAGCATCCTAGCGGTAGCGTTAAGGCGGTATACATTGTGCTGAGTACCCAGCCCTGTTTGCCTTTCAAGTCCATCTGAGAAGAGACCATTATGACCTCAATAGCTTGATAGAGTTTTAAGTGGCTCAGAGAAAAGACAATGAGCCCAGGAGGTGCAGTCTGTGCACACAGGACAAACAAGAGCAGGAACTGGAATGTCTCCACACAATCTATCCTGACCCATACTCCTCAAAGCTTAGTCATTCAACTCGTCTGGTTTGACATCGATTTGCAGAAAGAGTAAGACCCCTTCCACCTCAATCTACAACAGGACCAATCTGAGCTGGATGGTGTGGCCAATCAGGAAGGATGAAAGTGGGACACTACTATGCTGTTGTTAAAAAAATGGAACATGGTATCATTTCAGTGATTCTGCAGTCCCTGATATTGTTGACCCTCACAAAGTCAGTACCAACAACAATTACGTCCTATTCAACAGAAAGAAAGTTTCTGCTTCCAATAATCTCTTAATTCCAAGTTAACTACTTCCGTGTCAGGGAAAAGCAAAGGAGACCCCAACAACAGACAGTCAACTGGAAAAGTAAGCACTGGAACTGGAAAGCAGGGAACTGCTAAGAAACAAGTTGACAACCAAAATCAGGATGGAGTTATGACAATAGAAATGAACAGGCAGGAGGAAGCTAGTTTATTTATAATTTGAGAGAAATGTGAATACCATAATTGGCACGTCGACGACTCACCACTAGGACGCCACCGTTAATCGTGTATTAGCTGGTCTGCTGCTTGCTTCCCGTTACATCAGGGGTGTCCACTGTCCAATCTTACCGAAAAGGGCCGGTGTGGGTGGCCCATAGGCCTACCCAGTTTTTTAGTTCACTTTAAGTAAAGAGAAGGAATTAAGCATTACAGACAAAAAAAAAACCTGAAAGATGACCTGAAAGTAAATATATTTTTATTTGTCATAAAAGGTGCAATGTTCGGAACATCGTGAAAAAACTTGGAACATTGTGTGCTAATGTCAGCTAAACATCATTCTCAAATTAGGTTAACGTGAGTGGGGACAGACAGATTTGCACTAGTCTAGACTAGGTGGCGAGCAAGGGAACACTATCATAGCCTATATTTTCTTTATTTTAATTTCGCTTCTCCAACGCTGAGTTCGACTAGGTTGAAGTGAGCCGTGAGGAAAGACCGCAGCATCACTTCAGCTCCTTCGACAGCCGGTCGGCTGTGTTTTCGCTGTTAGCTAGCTTCATATGTTTTCTGCTGCATATCCGGCTTCTACTACAAAGGCAAAGCTAATAAACTCAACAAGCGATAATTTATTTACATACACTTTAGAGCAGCTTCTCTTTTCAGTCGAGCTTTCTTGGTCTTTCTCTCTTTTGAACCAGAATCGCGTTTCCCAAAGCGTTTGACATTAGGCGCCGTTTTTGATAGTAGGTTCTGAGATTTTGTTAAAGACAGTGCTTGCTTGCTTGCTTGACGATAGCGCCCCGTACAATGCTCGAATTTACCAACAACGCCCCCTTAACCTTAAAACATCATACTGTATAAAAAAATAAAATAATAATACTAACTTTAGACTGGCGGCTGTCATGCCCAGGTTGTTGGTATGCCATGCTGGCTGCCTTACGCAAGGTTCGTAGGCCTACTCTGCGTGTAGGGAGAGCCGGCTCTGCTTATTAGTGATGTACGAGTTTGAACGAATCGACTCTTTTTACTGACTTTACTGGATTGACAAGTCCTCTCCTCCACTAACTCGTTCACTGACTCGCCCCTCCTACCTGCTACTTGCTAATGCGAACTGCGAAGACGAGGCAAGACAACGTGTTACTCACACTATTGTGCAACTCTTATATTAACGGTATTTGTGGAAATGTGTCAAGTAAATCACTGTATTAACCTAGCCCTGTGAAAAAGCAACCAGTTTGGCGCTCACTCACTCACTCTCCCAGCCCGCCCGGATCTGTCTGACTCGGGTTGCACGAAACACTCACTCACTCGGTCACCCAGTACTCACTCTCCCAGCCCCGGAACCCGCCCCCTGCCCTGAGCTGAAGTTCTGGCTGCACGTACGAATCACCCACTCACTCACAAGTTCCATGCCACAGTCACTAACCGTCCATGAATTTTAATTTGTCCCTTTTTAGTAGTTTACTACTACTCAAGTCTGATTGATCAATCATGAAATTCAACAGTCTGTAATTTCTGATTAGCAGGCTGTGTGATGCCGTTCTGATCTATGGGACTGACTGCAGTTCACGTCTTTTAAGCAGAATGACGGACTTTTTTAAACGGAAACAATAAAACCATTTCAAATCAAAACAGTTATTTCAGTTATTTTTTATTACCAATATTTTGTATAAGAGCTATTTTCTTCACCTCAGAGTTGAATGCCGCAGTGTGTGTTGGTCAGTCGATCTCGTTTGTGACTGCTGGAGTTCGCTGCTCCGCTCCGCTAATGTTAGTCTCTGTGTGACGGCGTAGAAAGTATTCGCAATATACTTGCCTTCATATTTGCACTCGTTGGTTCAGCGGGTGCGGGTGAGTGACTGTGGCTGTCAACTTGAGTTGACTCGCACTCACTGATTCGCTAACTCGTGAGTGAGAGTACTGAGCAAACCCCCAGAACAGCGCCGGGCTTTGAAGCCAATTTAGTGGTAAAACCGTGTAATTATAACTTCCATGTCCGAAAAGCAGTTTTCTCGCACACAATCATGGGCGGCTGTAAAACGGTGGATACATTTTTTTGAGCGTCACAACCCCCGTGAAATAACTCGTTTCACTATCAGAATTTGATCCATTCATTCCGATAACATTTGGATAGTCTCGAAGAGCTGCAATATTAAATAATTTTATCCCATTCAGGAGGGCTAAACCAGAAGTTAGACTGACTTGATGACTCAAGTGACTCCAAAACCCGACTCTCTTTGGTGAGTGACTCATACAAACTCGAGTTAGTAAAAAGAGTCGAACCTCCCATCTCTACTGCTTATATCGCACAGTGCATACCCACCTTTAGTCATTTGCATGTTCTAATAATTATTCTAAGGTTCCCTCGCCTACATTTTGAGCACCTGCACACGCGATGCAATGAAACCATCTACACCGAGACCGTGAATATCGGCGCAACTAGGTGATGCTGTCAGCTAAGTTGCGTTGCAGACATTTAGCCTACCATATTACACCGGTTTCAGTTCCATATCGCTTTTATGAAATGGACACAGATGTCTTGAAAATCAAGTAGCCTAGCCTACAACACCATTTTAAATAGAAGAATGTCTACTCCAGAATGGAACTCTCGTTGCTTTGAAACAGTTGAAACTGAATCCGATTTCGAATATCACACTGAATACAGAATAGCAGTTCAGTCAGGCCACTGTTGTTCAAATAACTTTATTGACATTATGAAACAATATATTTTAGGTTTGGCGGTATGGTTCTGTTCACCAAGCCCTCCCGCCCATCCACGCGAGCAAGCATGGGTATGGCGGCGAGGGCAGCTGCACAACCCCCATTAGGGTTACGCTAGAACAGAACCGCAGCACTGAGAATGGTTTTGACAGAATCCATTCAGTCAGTTATGTATATATATACATATATATAAATGGCACTTTTAAGTGTCATTATCACAACAATTTACAAGGAACCGGGCCTGAAACCCCGTAGAGCATGCCTAAGGCGACGGTGGCAAGGAAAAACTCCCTGCTGTTAGCAGGAAGAAACCTTGGGCAGAACCTGACTCTGAGGGGGAAGTCCATCCGCCGCTGACTGGCACCGGTTACTAAATGCTGATTACAGAATAGAAATTTGTAGACCGAACATATGAAAATGTCAATGTATAAGGAGCCGGTGAGGAAGACTGATTGAAGCCCGGCAGGTGCATCATAGCTGGGTACATGCATGGAGCTGGAGCTGACCGTCTGCTTCTGGAGAACGATGTTTGTTGATCTATAGCTATCGCTCCGGCGGATGCCGAAGCGGGAAGGAAAGAGGAAAAGAAATCAGTAGGCACTCGAAAATGTTAGTGATTCATGCAGGAGCGATATAGGCTAGGTGTATGTGCGCAATGGGAAACTGAAGAGGATGGAGCTGGGGTGGAGGGAGGGGGTTTTGTGTGCAGCGGGTGTGCTGGCAGGGGATCCACCATGGTAGGGTGAGGCGGTTAAATAGACCGCCTTGTTATGTGAATGGACTGATGGGTGAATCGTCACTACTCAGCTGAGCTGTCAGCTGATTAACTATGGCCGGGTTTCACTCTCGTGACCTGCCTGAACTGACGCTATGCTCGATTGATTGGATCCTTTGTTTAGCTACGTCACAGAAGAAATATCCTACCCTAAGAGAATATATAAGAAGAAAATATCCACAAAAACTCCTGAAAACAGTGAAACATCACTCGTTTGATCAAGTAATTGATTATCAGTCATTTAATCTATTGCTTATTTTCATTGAAAGGAACAATGCCAAAGAGGAAGATATCATGTAAGATCTTTAGATTTTTAGGCATCCTTGAATTTGAAAATGCAAGCTTTATTAGGCATGGGCCTACACCACAAAGAATGAACATTTTCAGATTAGGCATATAGTCTACCACAATTAGCACGCGGGCTATCAGTTCTAATATGAATTGCACAAAATACGTAGTGTTTGATCTATCTTTTTTCATCATTTGTGTACGCCATTCAATAATAGGCCCTATGTCGTTTTTTGGGGCAGTGAACTTTATTTATTTTAGTCAAACTTTATTTCAGTGTAAAATTTACAATGAATCTAGAAAATTGTATTAAGATGACTGGCAGATTCTGAGTGTTGCATTTCGTTCAGCCTCGGAGGATTGCCATCCAGAACAGGATAACACCTACGCCGATAACTTTGGTTTCTCCAGCTCAAGAAACTTCAATCGCCATCCCTACAATCTTCGAGGTTTGCAATGCATCGGCTCGCTTTCCCCAACAATTAGGACCTTTTTTTTGTTATTTCGCAAATCAACATGAGATGGAAACGATATTAACAGCACCGTTATCCTTTGAGACATTTATTCCCCTACTTGCAGCAACACTGGCAGGGAGTCTTCAGAAAGTGTAGCCGACATGCAGTTTATGGAGAGCTGATCTCAGATCACCATTGTGCTTCTATGGTGATTATCACACTGTTAGATTAATTAGTATTCTCATGTTCTGCCAATTTTCTACAGGAATATATTCTACAGATTTCTGTATTTACTGATTAATCAGTTTATGCAGAAGTTCTTCGTAAAATCTTCCAGACATCCAGTTAGTTACAGGATTCGTTCACATAAATTGGCACTTTCTGTAGATGCCCTCAGTGAAAGCACTTTTCTTGGAAATAGTACAAGGTTGAATAGAAGAAAAACAACCTCCTGGCAATAAATAACAGGCAACTGCTACTATTTTGCAGTGATTTCATCCTGTGCTGCTCAGACAATTAAACTTACCAATCATATATTTTTAAAATGCACTGATGGAAATATCCAAAAAACAGACATTTGGGTCTGTAGGTACTGCCATCCTCTTTTACTGCTTCTTGCTAGCCTCCACTTTTTGAACAGAGAGGAGTGGTAGATTCAGACCTTGCATGTCCTTTTTAACTAGAGAAGAGAGTTGAGGAACCAGAGGAGGGAACAACTGTAGGGCAGAAGAGATCACTGCCACCCTCTGTGGAGGAACCAGCCAGTAAGAGAAAGCGAGCGCAAGAGAGAGTCCAGGCATTTGGGGACAAATCCTCCAGCAAAGCCAAACGCATAAAGAGTGCACAGAAAGGTTAGGACCATATAGCATTGAGCTGCAGATCATGCACTACTGCACACTAACAGTGCTTTTATCGAGGGCGGTAAGGCATATACACCTCATTGCTAAAACTAAACAAGTCAATGTAATAAAATGTAAAAATAAATGTAATGAGCCCCATATTGACATATACCCAGGCATCACCATTGTCTTCAGACATCTTTGCGTCTTGAGATCATTTTAAGAGACGTTTTGAGATTTGTTTTTTTATCAAGACTAAATTGAGATGTAAATACCATGATTAATTTAATGGACTTTATAATATATGATTTTTTGGCACATTTTGAATGATCTGTCAGTTTTCATAAAGCAGGGATCTCCAAATACTGTTAGACCCCCTTTCACAGGCTTTTTTTTATCTAGGGTCAAGGTTTGAAGAATATTTGAAAAATACAGGATGCTGTTTGTCATGTACAATACGGTAAAGCCAGCATTCCATGATTTAAGCAACTGTTGTCTACCTGCTTTGTATTTTAGCAGGCGTCAACAAATTTTACAAAAAAGGACAATTGCTCGGGTGAGGGGGATATGGCTCGGTCTATGCGGGGACCCGCATGTCCGACGGACTGCCGGTAAGACACCACCTTCTTCATGCTCTGTGCCCACAAAGAGCCTCTGAAATCTTCATCTAGACTCCATAACAACACGTGTACCCCTCTCTGCTCAATTTTCAGTTTATTTTCTTCTGTCTTTCATTTAGCCTAGTCTTGTGTTACTCTCATGCATTATGTTTACATTCTTAATATGATTATCTTATGGCAAACTTCTAAGAATTATGGCAAGAATCTTATGGCAAGTTAAAGAATTAATAATTTTTTTCTCTATTGTCACAAAACATGTGTGTTTACAATATCAATTCTCTCACATGTTTTCATCAGGTGGCCCTCAAATATGCAAGGAAAGATGAGGAACTGTAGCTGGTAAGTACTTCTTCCATAATTTATGGAGCCTCACACGAATGTTGTATCTTGTGAAATAGAAGCTCAGGCATGGATAACCAAAACCTAAAAACTACCAACACCTGGTAGTTTTGAGGTTGTCAACATTAGCACAATAACTTGAGTCTAGCTAAATAAATACAAACGTGATGCCCAAACCTTATCTGTATGGCTCTATGAGTGGGCCGAACTCATCGCAGAATATTATTTTGACTCTGGGAGTTGTGTGACCTGTCGAGAGTGACGAATAAATAATGAGCTATCCAATTCAAAGCATTTGCTAATGTTCGTCAAACGGTACATGTTTTAAAACACAACAGAAGGACATGCCTAAATTCTGCACATAGTCCCAAGATAACATTTGGGCTGTTATGTCTGAATAAACGATTTGTAACGAACACGATGGATTTATTTTAATAAATCAAAAACACGGTTTGGTGACAGTCAAAATTTGAATGAGCATATCTCGCTTTAATATTTGGAGTAGAGACTCACCTCAAAATGTGTTTCTGTGTCAAAGTGACTCAAATGATAATGGAGCAAGTCACATATGTATTTGTTCAGTTTATTGTTTATAGGGCATTTTGGAATACTCTTGACCTTGAATGAAACTGGAAAAAAAAAACTTGATAGCCTGCAGTTCACTCACCGAGCCATGATATGTACTAATGTGGCCAGCTCTCAGGAAAACTGCCTGACTTCTCTCCACAGCCTGGATTGGAAAGGCCCATGCCCAAGGAAGTTGGATTATTTCAAATGGTTAACACCCCATCGTCTCATCCCAACATCTTGAAACTGTTCGACTGGTTCGATAGACCTGCGTCATATGTCATGGCAATGGAGCGTCCAGACCCCTGCAAGGACCTGTTCACATACTGCCAGGAACAGGGGGGTGTCCTGGATGAGGACCAGGCACGCAGTGTAACCCGCCAGCTGCTGGGGGCGCTGCAGCACTGCCACGACCACGGAGTGGTGCACCGTGACGTGAAGCCCGGGAACATTCTAATCCAGACGGACACAAAAGAGATCAAGCTGATCGACTTCGGGTGTGGGGACCCACTGAAGGACACCCCATACACAGACTACGCAGGTCAGTGAGAGGGGGCAGTTCATGCATCTTAGTCAGTGTTTGGAAGCTTAAACGCTGACAGTGATGCATAAGGAAATATAGTTTGCAGCATAGTCATCAAATAATTTTCTTGGTGGGACTGCTGGATGGCTCATTTCGTTAAGGCACCACACTGTGGTGCATGAATGAGCCTCACGGCCTCTGATCGAATCCGGACTGTGCCAGTGATGACTTTGGCCGGTAGCTCCATAGTGCAACGCGCAACTGACAATTACATTGCCCAGGGAATGGGTGGATTCAGTCCGATAGGGTTCCATGTGCAATGCTATCTAGCAACCCCTGCTGGTTGATCAGGCTCCTGTAGATTGCAGTCAAAGCCACATATGAAAGGTCCCTCCTCCAAACCCGCTCTGCGAGCTTAGCTGAAGTCTGCGGTGTGAAAAGAAGCAGCTGGCGACACCATTAAGGAGAGCTGTGCATGTCTACGCTCTCCCGAATCTGCAGTGGGGTTCACACAATTTACATGGTTGTGGTTGCAGACGATGGCCATTCCAAATTGTGGTGGAAATTGAAAATGCTCAGCCCCGTGTTGGGTATCAAATTTATAGAAACATTTTGTTGCTTGGGCTCTTGTGTTTGCTGTCTTTCTCATTGTCCTAGTGTGAACTCAATTGGCAAAATGTATGGTGTCCTGATTTTTCTTGTGTTGATCAGGGACCAATGAATTCTTGCCGATTGAGTGGTACCAGAAAGGGCAGTTCCTAGCAGGCCCTGGGACTGTGTGGTCAGTGGGTGTGACGGTTTATGACATCGTTTGTGGCTACTGTCCCTTCACTACCTACACCGACAGGGAAATGCGGCAAGTGGAGTTCTGTGCAGGGTTGTCACCAGGTGAGGAGCCAACAGGAGAGGGAGGAGCTGCATTTGGACGCACCCGGCTCTGTGTCTTCTGTCTCGTCACTTTTCCTGTGTTTCTCTAACAGGGATCAAGGACTTCATTCGCTGCTGTTTGAGGCCCCGGGCAAAAGACCGGCCCACCTTGGAACAGCTACAGCTCCACCCCTGGCTCCAGCAGTCCTGCTAGATCTGGAGTATAGTGTGTGGATGCACCCGACAGTCAGGTATCCAATTCTTTTTTAAATTTTTTTTATTGTTAAGTCAGGTATCCAATTCTAACACACGATAGGATACTTGCACTATTTACATCACAAAAAAGCCCTGCACGGTACACTTGCTTCTACTTTGATCTCATTCAAAACTCCCATTGACATCAAGATGTTGTAGCTTCTGTTGTAAATTTAACTTTTATAGAAATTACCACCGTGATTGGTTGGATTCATTTATGTAAATCAGGAATGGCTAGAATGCCTGTTTTACTGGAGGTACATTACATTGCATTTATTTGGGAGATGTGCTCCTCATGTGCTTCTCACTTACAATATATTAGCACGTTAGCTAGTCACAAAGCAAACATCCTTTACAAGCTGGATAGCTATTTTGCCAGAGGTATTCTGGTGGCCATATATTAGATAGCTGACTTGCTTTCTAGCTGAAATTATCAATCATCATGTTAAACATGCTCCCTTTTAGCCCTGACAGAATACTCACCCACCTCTCCTCTATTACTTCCCTCCTTTTGACAGCAGGGGTGTGACAGTGAGACAGAGAGAGGCAGAGTTGAGGGAGCATGCCGATTGAGATTGGGCGCAGCACCGGAGGGCTGAGTTCTGCTTGTGGATCATGGGGCAGAGGGAATTTTATCTACCTTTTCCCATGCATCTAGCAAATGGCCCTTTAACCCCCATCAACATGTCCCATCGCTGTAATGTCCTCCATCAGTTCTGGAGGGTTTTGCAAGAGGAGGAAGATTTAGTATGGGAACCTGGGGGGTATATACGAAGCAGGATTACTGAGTTAGCTGGACAACTGCACTGAGTAAAACCCGGAACCCTCCCAAATCTGGAACATGGACTGAAGTAAAAAGAACTGTTCCGGGTTTTACTCAGTGCAGTTATCCAGCTAACTCAAGTAATCCTGCTTCGTATTACACCCCGCTGTTGTAGGATATTCCAATTTTCACTCAGCATGATAACAGGAGGTGATCTTCTTCAAGCAGAAACAAGGGTCTGGACTGTATACCTGTATTAGGGTTTGGTATGATGATTACTTAGCCGCTAGCCATCAGGGTGATGTCATTCACTATTGGGAAGAGAGGGAAGACAGAATCGAGAGATAGTCATGGAATGTGTAGCAATTTGGAGGATTCCATTTGGGGTCCAGCTTGGTCATGAGCTGACAGCATAACCATTCAGTGGATTTGTGGTCCAAAAAGGTGATTAGCTAGGACTCCATTTGGTGTCTGCTATGGTGACTGGCAGACAGTATGACCATTCGTAGGATGTCAGTTCTGAACTACAGTTCTGAACAGAATCGCCCAAAACTCCATATACGGAGAAAAGCACAAAAAGACGAAATAGAGCAGAGATCCGCGGTCCCATACTTCTACGAGATAAGTAACTAAAAGCAAGCCGGAAATAACAAACGCCCTGTCTCGGCAACGAGACGCATAAGAACAGGCGAGTAGCATAATGGCACAAATAAAACACACAACCAACAAACACTGAAAACTAATGCGAATTAGTATGCCAGGTGGCGAAAGGAACTGGGATCTAACGTTCCAAGGCTACTCTCAGGGACTCGTAGTCAAACGCAAACATGTCCACAACATCGCCCAATCCTCCTCACAGGAAGACATGCACCGAAAGGCGAACAGAGCACAGCTCCGAACACAATCGCCCAAAACTCCACATACGGAGAAAAGCACACAGGGACGAAAGGACAGCTGCACCGGAATTACCGGCTATCTGACTAACACGAGTGTAGAGAATAAACGCCCTGCCTCTTGGTAAAGAGGAATGTAACGAGAAGGCGAAGGAACAGAGATAACGTTCCGTGGCTACTTCCATAAGCTCGCAGTCACATGCAGAACATAAAGGGGTAAACGACCGATCTCCCAGGAGGGAGAAACATTTTACAGGCGAGCTGACGGAGCACCGCAGTCCCATAACTTTACTAGCAAAATGACTAAGCTTAAATAGAAAAACACACGCCCTAGCCTCTCAGTAAGGGGAAATGTAACGAGGCGAAGGAACCGATAATTAAAGTTCCAAGGCTATATTGAGGCTCGCAGTCACACGCAAACATGTCCACAACATCGCCCGGTCTCCCTATGGGAAGACATGTACCGAAGGGCGAACAGAACTACAGTTCAGAACAGAATCGCCCAAATCTCCATACACGGAGAAAAGCACAAAAGACGAAAGGACAGCTGCACCGGAATTATCGGCTAACAGACTAGCGCAAGCTCAAACACTAATACAAGCCCTGCCTCTCAGTATGAACAAATGAAATGTACCAAAGCTACTAACTGGCTCCCTGTAACACGGAAATGAGTAGAAGCTAAAATGCCAGGTCTCTCAGTAAGAAAACCAATCACAGGCGAAAATGGAACAAAGAACTGCTACTCTATAGTTCTACGAGCTAAGTAACTAAGTAGAAGCAAAACGCCCGAAGGGCAAACAGAACTACAGTTCCGAACAGAATCGCCCAAAACTCCATATACGGAGAAAAGCACAAAAAGACGAAATAGAGCAGAGATCCGTGGTCCCATACTTCTACGAGATAAGTAACTAACGAGCCAGCAAGAAATAAGCCCTGCCTCAGCAATGAGACGTAAAAATAGGCGAGTAGCCCAAATGGTACGAATCCCTCAAAGCCAACAATACACTACAGTACAAAACAATAAACAAACAATCTCGAAGCCCCGCTCGAAGCCCCGCACGAAGGAGGCTTAAATATCTCTCAAGGTGACCACGCACAGGTGTGGACGCTAACAGAAGCTCCGCAATCCAAACAGGGCATCCACCAAAAGGACAGCGCCCTCGCGTGGCCACCAAGGAAAACGACCGCATAGGAAAAAGGGTTAAAAACCATTACAGGGATGGGCTTAAAATCATGATGGGGATTTTTTTTCCTTAAATAAAAAATTCAATAATTAAATACATATGAAACTTGTGATAAAAGGGAGCTGTCGATTAGTCGCAGACTAACTGTAGGGGACAGAAATGAGAAAAGGACGTACAAGAGCAGCTAGGTACCCCTATGTAAAATAAAATGGAAGTTGCAGAAATTTAGCTTCTAAATTCTCACAGGGTACCAAATATTAGGATACTAAATGAAAACGAGAAGGACCTTCAGGGCTTGACATAAGGCTTGTCCTATTGTCCAGGACATATTTTTGACAAGTCAAATTTTCCAGAGAGAAAAAAAAAGTTACATTAAAAATGGTCTGAATAGAAGTAGAAATTGTATGATGCTCATTTCAACTGCCATCCTGGTTACATTGTTAATAAGATCATTTTGCTAATAAGGTTTGAGAAAATGCAACGACAAATTTAATCGATCAAATTTAATTTCGATCACAAATTGACGAGTCTTTTGGACAAGTGAAAAATGAAGTCCCACTTGTCTGGTGGACAAGTGCTCATAAAGCTTAATGTCAAGTGCTGACCGTAACAACCCTGTCGGCCAGTGGTAGGAAGGAGGTCGCCACGTCTTCAAGGCGTGACTCCTCGTGCCCCTGACCGTGGTTCCAGCACTACACGGAGCCACTGTGTGCGCCCCGATTCTTCCCATTGAGTCCCACCCACCCCGGGAGCGGCTGCCCAATTTGCCACTCCTTCAAGGCACAGGCTATACTCAGATCTGGTAGGACCCGGGCGTGAAACTGGGCCCTCTGTGTGCAACCGTATTGACTCAAAGCTGATGCTTTTAACGCTGCACAACCGCGGCGCTATAGGCATGTTTTCTAATACTGTAGTATAAAAAGAAATGACAAGGCTTGGAAAAAATAATGGAAACACTTAATGACAAACTTTGAAATGACTAAATCACAATTACGAAGGCAGCTACACAGGAGAGTTTGATTCATTTGAATGTCAATTAGCTGTATGTGTTGTGATAAGGGCTGGGGGTAGCTGCTGCCCATGTAGTGAACAGACAAAATGAAGCCAAAAGAAATTTGGCTTGTTGCCTTTTAGTTGTGCAATAAACAAAGTAAAATAAATTATTTTAAGAAAAAGACCAATCTGGCAACCAAAAAATATGTATGTCATTTTTGTATGTGGAGTTCCATTGAGTCTGTCTCAGAGTCTTGCATTTGGGTCCAGTCCAGTACTCGGCCCTAACAAAATATCTTTTCTTTGTACCGTTTTCTATTAAATGTATGTAAAAGAGAATTTACAAATCACTGCTCTTTTCTTTTATGTGCATTTTACATACTGTCCCAACTTTTTTGGAATTGGGGTTTGTACATAAATTGATATACTCATTAAAATACAGTTGAAGTCAGAAGTTTACATAGACTTAGGTTGAAGTCATTAAAACTCATTTTTAACCACTCCACAGATTTTATGTTACCAAACTATAGTGTTGGCAAGTCAGGACATCTACTTTGTGCATGACACAATCATTTTTCCAACAATTGTTTACAGACAGATTATTTCACTTTTAATTCACTATATCACAATTCCAGTGGGTCAGAAGTTTACATACACTAAGTTGACTGTGCATTAAAATTTTTAATATTTGGTCGCATGCCATGACTTCCTGATGTCTGCGACCCAACAACATCAAAAGACTCTTGATCTTATTTTCTGGTACTTTTAAAAGCGATACTATAACGTCTCTGCATTTGAATGGATCTCTATGGGAATTGGGGGGTGGGACTAGATTTAGCTGTAAATTACACTGGAACAGTATGGAACACATGGTTGGCTAAATGGCTCTAAGTCATTAAGGGTCTGACGTATGAAACAAGCCTTAAATCATCACTCTGCTGCCAGAAATACAGTAAATATGGATGGATAACTTGAAAGGTTTCTTCTGACTTATTTTTCCATAGAGTTCTATAGGAAAATTTGTCAGGAGAAACAACTCTTAAAGTGATCCATCCATATAAGTTTCACTTTAATTTTGGGCTGAATAATCCTCCATTTTCATTTTCCATTTTCGTTTTCATTTTGATTTTGATTTTGATTTTGGGCTGAATAATCCTCCATATGCTACTGCCTGAATATGTTGATATGTTAATTTTCCTGAAGAAGAACATGTCCATATCCTAGAATGGAAACAGGATGAATGTCCCCTGCAGTGGAGAACACTAGCTTTATGTCGGTATTTTTGAAAGTGCACTACTATGTAGGCCTAGTAGCTTATATTTTCTTACATTTGTCTTTAAAAAAAGTTTTAAGAGGACATTTTTTCATTTACAAAAATACTAAAGCATTTCTAATTTAATTTCATAGTGCAATTATTTTAACAAGGCTATCCTACATGTACGGTTCATATCTCCCATGATGGGATGATGAATAAGTAAACTTTCTTGTTCAGCAATCAGCCATACTTTGTGGTAAACATTGTCCTAGTACATTTTTGCCTCAGGAATAAACGAGTAATCTTGTTCAATTATACATTGTCTTCATCTGAACCGAGGGAGTGTATCGTCCCACCCCTAGTAAGGAGTGACACATAAATAAAAATGTATCGATCTATCTATCTGTAAGGTTCTTGGTACAACACTGGTTGTAATGTTACTTGTACAGACAATGTGTTATGCTGGGAAAACATTCAGTTGCACAGGTGGTTTCATTATGAATACAATACACAGATTATTGTAATACTTTGCCTCTTGTTAATCTACAGGAAGTCTGAAATATTGCCCTGAAGAGTTGGTTAAAGTGGGAGAAATAATCAACACCAACCCAGCACTTCTGGATAGGATAGTTCTGTACTCCATTACATTCATAATACATGTGTGGAAAAACAATGATAGTTTACCCCGCCTGGTGTCTATCAGTCAGAAATATCACCCTGTAGTATTGGATGAAGTAGGAGAAATAATCAAAACCAAGTCAAGGATAGTTCTGCACTGCATTACATTCATGATACATAGAGAATGCTTATTTAAGGTTCTACGGGGCCCTGGGCAAGGAGTTTTTTGCACATATGCGCAATATTTGCTCATCAGTATACCCAGGCAAACAACCCCAAACAAATCCCAAAATTCCGACGCAGGATTGTTACCCAATGTTTGTTAAAATTTGCACCACAAAAGGGAAAGCAATGTGTGTAATAGCTAGACCCTGATGCCTACTAAAGCTCTTACTGATATGTATCAGTGTTATGGAATGCCTATCAGCCAAAATAAATGTATAGATGTTTATTCTCTTTATCAGACTATATTGTCTGTCATGTTATTCAAGGTATACTGTGTGCTTTGGAATTCTCATGGTTAATTTCAATACCAAATTTTGTCCACTTTTTCATGTATACAGTGTGACATCACAGAATGTTTGGTTTAAAGTAATTGAGAAGTCATGGAAATCCATTGGACAAAATGTGTACGAACCCTGTGTAAATTAGCAGTAGTCAAAAAAAATTTTTTTCTTGTTCTCTTACACTTATTTGGGATAGATAGATAGATAGATAGATAGATCGATAGAGCCTAGAATCTAGATACTTTATAATTCCTGAGAAATTACAGTATTCAAAGGTGTATATAGGTAAAGAAGTGTTTAAAAAATAATAATAACAATAATTAGAAAATGCTAATATAAACAGAACAATATACAGTAAAAGAAATATGGGGGGGTGCACAAAAGTTTTTTTGTGTAGGGCAGCTTGTAGGCCAGAGCTGGCTGTATACCGCCAGTTTATACCGCCTTAATGCTACCGCTAGGATGAGAGTTAAATTATTACAGAAAACACATTTTTAATGACATTTCAGCATTTGGTTATTGACATAACATTGAAATATGTGTGTAACATTTCTCACCTGAGCTGGGCTGCGATATCAGCTGTTTCCAACAGCCAATGAACTGAAGAACCTAGCTGTGAATACACCCAAGTTTGAGTGGGCAAATATAGCCTCGTCTACATAAAAACCTATGTAGCCTACCACACATGCGCGCGCACACAAGCACGGATAATGTGATGCAAATTTTATTTATTTATTTATTTAAAGTGTTTGTGTCTTGTAGTTTTCATTAGACAAGAAATGCAGATTTTCCAATTAGTACATTTGCTTCTCAGTGATTAAAAATTTGCCGGCGAGTAGTCTATACTCTTTTTTTATCGAGTACACTAACCGTTCTGTTGATTTGGCTTATGTTTGCGATCATTGAGTGCGTTTACATGCACAGCAATAATCTGCTCATAGCCCAATTAAGGCAACAGGCCTACTCCAGTTATATAAATGGTCATGTAGCCTAAACGACATAGTCCGAAACAGGTTCCAGTATTTTCCTATATATTGCTCCTTCCGCTCTTCCTTCAATTTTAATAAGATGTCCAGTCTCTGCTGATGCCCACAGCATGATGCCACCACCATACTTCACTGTACGGATGATGTTTCTTGACGCATGTAAATTAAGGTTTACACCACACATACCAGTATGATTTTTGGCCAGAAAGCTCAATCTTGGTCTCATCTGACCAAACCATTTCCAACATCTCAGCTGGGTCACTATGTGTTCTGGCAAAATACGTAAGGGCTTTTAGATGATATTTTTGAGTAATGGCTTTTTTCTTTCCACCCTCTGAAAGAGGTCAGTTTTATGCAGAGCTCTTCATATTGTTGACTGGTGCACCGCTACTCCAATTTTCAGCTATTCAACTCCGTGTTGCTCCTTCTAAGTGATTGTTGGACTCTCTGAGTCTTCCTTCACAAGTCACCTTCTTGTTCGGAGTCGGACACTGAGTTTTCAGCGGCGGCCTGTTCTAGACAGTGCCTAGGTGGTGTGATGCGGCTTCCATTTCCTGATTATTCATCCAAACTGGAATATCCAAAAACTTTAATATTATTTTATACCCTTTCCATATGTATGCACTGGAATGACTATCTCCAACTTCCAGATAATGCTCTTTAATCTTCATTTTCACACCTTTCCTTCACACCCTAACCACTGATCCCTAAAGAGAGTGGAGTTTTATCCAGAAAATGTGTTAGTTGATCTCTTCACAGGTAGAGAGACCAATGGTAAGAAAATTATGTCCTCATTAGGGCAATTTTTTTTGTTTGTGTAAACAAGGAGCTTCCAGAGCAGAGTTTGAATACTTATGCAATCAGCATATTTCAGTTTTTTTCTTAAATATATTTTCAAACCTAAGAACAATTGTTACCTCAAAATAATTTATTTTGAATTGCAGTGTTTTTATTTAAAATACCACACAGTGGAATTTCTAATTATCCTTTGTAATTCAGTAAAATGTGAGAATTGGGTCTGAATAATGTACAAGGTGTTATGACCCCGAAATGGACTGGACCCAAACGCACGACTCAGACACAGGAATGCCAATACTCAGATATTTATTGCTTAAGCAGGGAAGTCCTGAAGCATGAGGAGAAAGGCAAAGACAGGTTAATGTTCCAAACCGGAACTGGACTTTGCTGGACTTTACAATCAAACAGCGGTAGTTCCAAGCCGGAACTGAACCTTACAGACAGGGTAGGTAATGTTCCAAGCCAGAACTGGACTTTGCTGGACTTTATCACACAGCAATAGTTCCAAGCCGGAACTGGACGGAACTGGACTTTACAGACAGGGAGAATATTTATGACAGACAGTCCAGGTGTGAAGCTGCGGGGAAGCAGGGGAAGTAGGAGAAGCCGGGGAAGGTTTGTGGAGACAGACAACCGGTTTGGTGGAGCAGGGGATGAGCGGGAGTGGGAGCGGTAGAGCAGGACAGTGGAGCGGAGTCCAGGCAGGACGCAGGCGTGGAAGCAGGGCAGCGGCAGTAGCAGCACGGCAACAGCAGGGCGGCAGAAGCGACAGCAGAGGCAGGAGCGACAGCACATCAACAGCACCGCAACACTGGCTGTAAGTGGGCACCGCCGCAGAGTGGAATCGCAGAAGCCCAAGCTGCATGCACACACGTCAGGTGGGAGGCAGGGAAACCGCAACACAGGCAGGGATTTACTGACAACTGCAGGCTGGCAGACTGAAGCAGACAGAGTTAGTTAGCGAGACGAAACAATGAGCAGCGGGTAGTGCTGTTCCAGACTGATCAGACTTAAATTAGACAGAATAGCAGGGCGATTAAACGCCGACACGGAACTAAACTGTTTAAAGTAGTAACTAGACAAGGATACTAGGACTCAAGACAAGACCAGAGGTTTTTCACCTAGCCGGTTAAGCGAACAAGACTTTCGCGAACTTGGTCGGAACAACAATTAACGAACGAGCCCAGGACAGAGAACACCGGGTGACTAAATACAAACCTTAATTGGTATCAATTATGTGCCATGTGCGAATGTGTGCGTGAGTGATTAACGGAGCAGAGAGTGTGTGGAATGCATGCGGAACGGGGAAATGGGATAGGCAGAAAAGAGTGGAGTGAAACAGAGTGACACAAATAGGAAACCACGCCCAAACAGCAGCAACGGGGAAAACGGACTATGGAGAGACAAACACGAGACAGGGGGAGAAGGAAAACACGGGACACAACTGGACGGGAGTGAGATCATCACACAAGGCACTGCACATTTTTCAAAATATTGTTTATTGATTCAAATTGTAATTGGCAAGTAATACACTGTCATTGTAAATAGGCCCAAAACCGTGGAGGTGTTGTGGGTTCATGCAGCATTCACCAGTTGCTGAAGTATTTGGACCAACTTGGAGGCTCCGAGAGTTTCTAGAAAAGAGGAGAAAAAGTGAAAATTACTGAGAAAGTGAAATATGGAATAAATAAAATGTAAACCAAAATGCATGTTTTAAAGATTAAAGATAAGCCAGATGATTATGACAGTGGCTGATTTGAGGTGACGGAATATGACAGAGAAAAATATTATTTCAGAATCTCAGTAGACATGCTGTACAATAAGCCTGTCATGTAAGATGTATGAGTGTGCTGTGCAAGACAATGTTCTCAGCTGGTAGGGGAATGCTATCATTCAGTGTAATATAGTTCAATGGAATTTCCGAATTCTAATGCATTTCCTGACCCTAGAGGCAAACAAAAGCATTAGTGACAGTGTGTCCCAGCATAAATATAAAACCAAATATTGCTGATGATTTAGCCTACACACTGACATATCTTTTGGCTTTGTCGATATATTTTATGTGTTCCATGAAGGTTAATCAGACGTAAAATCTGTACCTTGCGTTCCTCTGGGTCTGTGACGTCCTGACAAGACATTGTCAGGGATGCTGCCTCTCCTGGCTGTGACTTGAGGACTGTGGCTGAACTGGAGCACTTCTTCATAGACTACATATGAGCAGGAATAGAGAACCCGTCAGTTTACAGAGTCGCCACCTACTGGAAGGACCTCGCTCACAGGTCAGATGTTTTGATGGCTTTCTACACGGGACATACCTCTGCGAGTTGAGTCTCGTAAACTCGCGCCTCAGTTTGGAGGCCCTTTTAAAATCATCCGGAAACTCACCCCGGTCACTGTGCGCCTTCAGTTGCCATCATCCATGCGCATCCACCCCACCTTCCATGTCTCTCGCTTGAAACCGGTGCTGGTGGATGGAGGTACGGTGTATACCGTTCGGTGTATTTTGGCTGAGAGACGTGTGGGCAGAGATTGTCAATTTTTGGTGCACTGGGAGGGTTATGGGCCTGAGGAGCATTGCTGGGTTCCCTCCAGGAATATCTTGGTCCTACTCTAATTAGGGATTTTCGAAAAAGCAAGGCTGAGGGATTGCCTGGAGCCGTCCCTTAGAAGGGGGTCCTGTCATGGTTATTTGCATCCTTTGTTTTTCTACGTTTTTGGTTTCCTTTTTGGCGTCGTCAGGACGCTCTATCGGATTTTCTCCGCCTCCGTTCCGGTTTTCGTGTCTTGCCCGACAATTATTCCCTTCATCTGTTTTGCATTTCCTGCAGGCTATAAATACCTCAGGACTTCTGCGTTTCCGCACTGTCTTTGCTATGTTGACATACAAAGTCGGTACGGTATAGGAATTTCGGTCGCTGCATTTCTGGTTCGTACTAAAAGGAAACGCAGCAAGTCCGGTTATAAAGATTTAGGATTAGATTGGTTTTCTCTTTCCTTTCCGATCTTTCTTCATCCTTTATTCTTTTTACCTGTTGCGAGTTGTGTTCAGCTGTTTTGCCACAAGAGCTTTGGCTAACAGGTTTTTTTTCTATTCTTTTCCTTCACTCCTTTTTTCGAGTTTTGTTTGGTTTCATCACCTCTTGTTACGCCTAATTATTTAGTGCGTGAGGTTCTTTTGTTAGTTATTCTCGCTGTTTATCGAGATCGCCTCAGTTTTTGGAGGTTGCTGTGTTTTGCCTTGTGCTAGGGAAGTTTTGCTTCCGATCCTGGGAAGATCTGGAGCACAGAGTGCAAACTACATTTCCACCTCCTTCATCCCTCAAAGAACTGGAGACTGTCCTTCTTGAACAATGGGCCAATATCCCACTACAAACAGTTCAGAAATTGTATGACAGCATTGATAGGATTGAAACTGTTTTGAAGGCAATGGGTGGGCCTACTCATTATTATTTGTCCCCTGCTATAATGAAAACATTATATTTGGGTTAAAACTGCATTAAGATATGATTTCTAATAATCACTACTCTAATATATAGCTTATTTAATTGAAAAATAATATGTGTGTAAATATATATATTACTGCAAATATATTAATTCATTACAGGTTCATTTGAAACAAGGTGCAGGTAGGACTTGTGGACTTCTTGTTTACACAGCCCTGTCTGCTGTTTTTCTGTGTAGTTACAGATGGCAAAGCCAGGATTGCACTCCTATAATGCAATGTTTGTGCTGTAAACTTACGAATTTACGAAAATCTGAAAAACTTGTAGGTTTCACAATAGAACGTCATATCTCTGATTTCGGACATGATGATTGTGGACAGCCCAAAGGTGGCCATGTGGAGTTGCTTAATCTTAGAGTTTTCACCTGCACCTTTAAAAAGCTGAGAGTCCATGCACTAGAAACCAGTGTGTGACTGAGATGAGAATGCAATGGGGGCATGATGTGTGAGGTTCGAGGGACCAAACGCAGAAAGGGGATTCTAAAAGCTCTTGGAAAGAGCCACTGAGACGGCGAAACCCCGTAATTAAGGGAAGGAAAAGGAAGCGTGACAACGAATGCCTAGGCGGTAAAATAACAAAGGGACAGAAATTAGAGCGGATAAAAGGGAGGGAACAATACACGAAAATAACTCCCTCGCTCTAAACGGAGCGAACTGCTCGGTACAAGGCGGAAATAAAAGAAGTCTCTGAGTACTTACATCTACCGGCACCAGCGCAACACGCAACACATGAAAACAGAATAAAAGCCCTGACTCTCAATATGAGAAGGAGGCTACTAACCGGCTCACTGTCGCACGAAAATAAGTAGAAGCACGAACGGCAGGTTTCTCAGTAAGAAAAAAACAAACAAAAGGCGAATAGAACAAAGAACTGCTGTCCTATACTTCTACGAGCTAAGTGACTAAAGAAGAACCAGAAAAAATAAACGCCCTGCCTCAGTAAAGAGAAGCGTAAGAAAAGGCGAGTAGCACAAATGGTACAAAAAACACACACCCAGCAAACACTGACTACCCGAACAGTACAAAATAGTGTGAAACAGTGCAAAACAATACAGAAGCCCCGTACGAAGGAAACGGGAGCTTAAGTAGCTCCGAGGTAACCATGCACAGGTGTGGATGCTGAGAGAAGCTCTGTGAAAAAGACGGGGCGGAGCAAAAATCCACTAAAAGGGCAGCGCCCTCGCGTGGCTACCGAGGGAAATGACCGGAAGGGAAGAAATCTTCAAAAACCATGACAGAGAAGTGAGAAACGCAAGATGAAGACCTCTGTTGTACCTCTGCTGCTGATCTCCCTGGTTTCTATTGTTTCTGTGACGTTGGCCAGGAGCGTCTTCACCTTTAAGGATGTCCTTAAGTCGCCACCACCGACTTCAATCAGAAAAGCCAGCAGACCTCCTAAACAGGGTGCTTTGCGTTCAATGGTAGTACATGCCTGTTCTTTACTTTGTTGCCATCAGCCTTGCAAATAAATGTGACTCCAGCAGCAAATGTTACTTAACCCACTGAAGGTTTTTTGGAATGTTTTTTCAAAATTCTACATCAGTGTTCTAGAACTCCATTGCTTTCAATAACCAGTAGTGATTGTTACATCAGCATTAGAATGTTCAGTTGAGAACATTCTAATCACATATTTGCGATCTTATACCTTAAATCTAAAACCCGAATGTCTGTGTCTGAAATTATGTTTGTCCTGTCTTCCTTTTCAGCTGGACTTGCTGCGTTTCCTATTAGTATGAACCAGAAATGCAGCAACCGAAATTCCTATACCTTACCGACAATCTTGAAGTGCGGAAATGCGGAAGTCCTGAGGTATTTATAGCCCGCAGGACACGCAAAACAGGTGAAGGGAATAATTGTCGGGCAAGACACGAAAACCGGAACGGAGGCGGAATACATCCGATAGAACGTCTTGACGACGCCAAAAAGGAAACCAAAAGCGTAGAAAAACAAAGGCTGCAAATAACCATGACATCTGTAATGATCAAATCCATCACATTCACACTTAAGGAGACGGTGTGTCCCAAATCAGAAGACTACCTAAAGGAAGAGTGCATCTTCAAGGAAAATGGGGTGAGCTCATGCTGTCCATGTTCTCCTCGCAATCCTTAGTCCATACTACTGATGGACTAAGAGTGAGAGTGAGTTCATTAACTAAATGGTAGAGCTATAATATTTTTTTCTTACATTGCATGAACCATTTATTCTCGTCATTGAAACACAATGATTTGTTGGCCCCATTTTTGGCTTCTTGTTTTTCACGCAAAAGTAACAGGGATGTGTTACTATCATATATAGAGGACCATTTTATCAGAAACTTAGTGTGAGGCAGTCAGCTGTTAGTTGGTGAATGGACCTGCTGCTCGCAGACCACTGTAACACAGATTTTCAAAACACTGGCAGACGTACAGCTGGAAACTGCAGCAGTCTGGTAAGTGCTTGCTTGCTGGGAAGTCACACAGATGATTACGTAGGGAACATGAGCCTCTTGAACTTGAGCCATAAAAACATCTGACCTGTGAGCGAGGTCCTTCCAGTAGGAGGCGACTCTGTAAAATGATGGGTTCCCTATTCCTCCTCATCTGTAGCCTATGAAGAAGTGCTCCAGTTCAGCCAGTCTTCAAGTCACAGCCAGGAGAGGCAGCATCCCTGACAATGTCTTGTCAGGTGGTCACAGACCCAGAGGAGCGGAAGGTACAGGTTTTACGTCTGATTAACCTTCATGGACCCAATAAAATATATTGACAAAGCCAAAAGATATGTCAGTATTCAGTATGCAGGCTAAATAGTTTTGACATCAGTAATATTTGGTTTTATATTTATGCTGGGACACACTGTCACTAATAATGTTTTTTTTTTGCCTCTAGGGTCAGGAAATGCATTAGAATCCATAAATTCCATTGAACTACATTACACTGAATGATAGCATTCCCCTACCAGCTGAGAACATTGTCTTGCACAGCACACTCATACATCTGACATGACAGGCCTATTGTACAGCATGTCTACTGAGATTCTTTGCAGTAGTGTCTACTGAGATTCTGAGAATCTTTTTCTCTGTCATATTCCATCACCTCACATTAGACACTTATAATCATCTGGCTTATCTTTAATCTTTCAAATGTGCATTTGGTGTTTACATTTAATTAATTCCATGTTTCATCTTCTCAGTAATTTTCACTTTTTCCCCTTTTCTCAAAACTCTCTGAGCCTCCAGGTTGGGCCAAATACCTCAGCAACTGGAAACAATATTTTGAAAAATAAACAATAAACAATATTTGAAAAATATGCAGTGCCTTGCACATTTTTCAGACCCAATTCTCACATTTTACTGAATTACAAAGGATACTTTGAAATTTCATTGTGTGGTATTTTAAAAACACTGCAACGCAAAATAAATTATTTTAAGGTAACAATTGTTTTTAGGTTTGAAAATATATTTACGAAAAAAACTGAAATATGCAGATTGCATAAGTATATAATAACTCTGCTCTGGAAGCTCCTTGTTTACAGTCACAGACCTAATGAGGACATAGGAAGTTAGAGATAAAGTAATTCAAATGCATACATATGGAAAGGGTATAAAATAGTATAAAAGTTTTTTGATATCCCAGGGAACACTGATGGATGAATAATCAGGAAATAGAAGCTGCATCACACCACCTAGGCACTGCCTAGGGCATCAGCAGGGACTGGGCATCTCATTAAAATTGAAGAAAGAACAGAAGGAGCAATATAGGCTACAGGGAAATCCTGGAACCTGCTTCGGACTATACCTTTTAGGCTACATGACCATTTATATAGCCGGAGTAGGCCTGTTGCCTTACTTGAGCTACGAGCAGATTATGGCAGTGCATGTAAACGCACTCAACTGATCCCAAACACAAGCCAAAGCAACAGAATGGTGAGTTTACTTGATAAAAAGAGTATAGACTACTCGCCGGCAGATTTTTAATCACTTAGAAACAAATGTACTAATTGGAAGATCTGAATTTCTTTCTTGAATTTATTGCAGCCCAGCTCAGGTGAGAAATGTTACGCACACATTTCAATGTTATGTCAATAACCAAATGCTGAAATGTCATTAAAATGTCATTTTCTGTAATAGTTTAACTAGCATCCTAGCGGTAGCGTTAAGGCGGTATACATTGTGCTGACATCGCACAGTACCCGCCTTCAGTCAACACCCTCCCCAGAGATGCAGAGGACCCAGCCCTGTTTGCCTTTCAAGTCCATCTAAGAAGAGACCATTATGACCTCAATAGCTTGATAGAGTTTGAAGTGGCTCAGAGAAAAGACAATGAGCCCAGGAGTTGCACAGTCTGTGCACACAGGACAAACAACAAGAGCAGGAACTGGAATGTCTCCACACAATCTATCCTGACCTATACTCCTCAAAGCTTAGTAATTCAACTCATCTGATTTGACATCGATTTGCAGGAAGAGTAAGACCCCTTCCACCTCAATCTACAACAGGACCAATCTGAGCTGGATGGTGTGGCCAATCAGGAAGGATGAAAGTGGGACACTACTATGCTGTTGTTAAAAAAATGGAACATGGTATCGTTTCAGTGATTCTGCAGTCCCTGATATTGTTGACCCTCACAAAGTCAGTACCAACAACAATTACATCCTATTCAACAGAAAGAAAGTTTCTGCTTCCAATAATCTCTTAATTCCAAGTTAACTGCTTCCGTGTCAGGGAAAAGCAAAGGAGACCCCAACAACAGACAGTCAACTGGAAAAGTAAGCACTGGAACTGGAAAGCAAGGAACTGCTAAGAAACAACCCAGCAAACAATTTCTGGTTTTGGGAACGTTCCGGGAAGGTTTTTTCAAGGTTAGGGGTACGTTCCTATACGGTTGCAAATATAACATTCCTTTGCGGTTTTCCAGGAAAGTTTCCTTAACGTATCTGGAACGTTCCCATCTGGTATTATATGTGGTTCCCAGAACGTTCCTTTAACGTTACCAGGACATTGCATAGTTGTGGGAATGTTCTCCTAACCTAATAAGAACGTTCCGGGAGAGTTGCCTTTTGGTTTTTCTCTGAAGGAAATGTTGCGTTCCTGAATCGTTATCTGGGCGCAGCTTGTATCAGCCAACAGCTGTCACGCTTTTATTTTTTTATTAGCCTACCACCACAACAATTAAACAAGAACAATAGTATACTACTACTACTACTACAACTAAAAAAAACTAGCCTACTACTAATAATAATAATAATAATGATAACAATATTACCAATAATTCACATCAACATGACATAAATATGTAAATGTTTTAGGTTCCTCATAATAACATATTCCAACATGGCATGAAAGTGTTTCTCATACATAGTAATATAACGAATGTAATACAAATAATTCATTTCTGAGTTCTTAGATCTACCGTTAAAATTCCGTGGATAAGACGGGCAGGTCTTCATTCAAATATAATACGCCTTAATAAGTCATCATTGCAGGAAGGTTAACACATAAATACGGTTGAAGTTTTATTTTACAGATCACTACATGTAAAAGCCATATGAACACATCAGCCAAATGAGCACAAGTGAGAAATAAACATGAACATATTTATTTCAACCTGCATAACGCACAACAGTAATGATTCCAGTGCTTCTTCCTATATTTTGTGCTGTATATTTATGTATTGTGCTGTAGCCTATAATTTGCAGTGATGAGTCTCGCAGTCAAACTTCACAAAAGCTAAATATTGTGCTCAAGTCTTAATCATCCTTTACATTTCTATTCCTATTCTGAAGTTATTTTTTCATATCAAACTATCTACAGTATATAACTATTCAAACAAAATAAGCAAAAATAACCAAACAAGTGTCAAAATCTCAAAAAATATTTACTGTACATGCATAGTTACAGTTCAAATTGATAAATACATACACCTGTTTTTTTAAAAATAATGCTTTTACGTACAAAAAATGCTTTAAAACGTACAAGCGTTTTTACATAACAGCAACGTATTACAGCCCCACGTGCGATAAGTAGTCGCTGTGCAAATGTGCTGGGCATTGGCGAAACGGAATAAGAAACTCTACAACTTTTGAATTTCAGAGAAATATGAATACTGTAATTGGGACGTCGACAACTACCATGGGGCCACCATGTATAGGGTTAAATCATCCCTTTACATTCCGAAGTTATATTTTCACGCCACACTATGTACAGTATACTATTCAAACTAAATATGTATAAACAACCACACAAAATTACTTCAACATGATTGTCAATCAAAATTATTCTAACAAAATAAAGCCATCAATTCAATTCCTCCAAATCAGTTTCCTTCACTTTTTCATGATTGCTCCTAGAAATAGAACATGTTTTATTCTTTCTTTTTCTTTACCATTTAAACACCACATTAACACAATTGAATACATGCATTTGTGTATTTGACTAATACTGTAAGGCAAAACTTCAATACCAATTCTTCATGATGCATATATTTCACTCATTTAAATTGACAGTAACCTGAGGTGCTTTTGCATAGGAATTCAGATGAAACCATAGGCTAATTTAGAAAACCTGTATACAATAGTTTAATATTATATATATATATATATATATATATATATATATATATAATATACCTCATATACATATAATTTAGGTAAAAAATCATGAGTTTTAGGACATAGTGTTGGTATCCTATTTTAGGCAAAAGGAAATGAATAAATGTGCAACACTCAATTTTATGACCCTTTCAAGAGAGATCAAATGAAGTCACCAGTGTAAGCGAAACTTGCCTATTATCACATGGCAATTCCTGATGTCTCGGAAGGCCATTTTTTTCCCCTCAATGTGTAGGTCCTCAACACTTGATTAGATGCCACCTCACACAACATTTTGTGAAGAGCTGCCCCTGGGTTAGCTCTTCCAAGAGAACAAAGGTAGTTCATGATTCTGTAGCCTACTACAAGATTAATTAATTTAATTTATAAGTGAAAGATTACAGTAGGCATAAAGTGCTGTAGATACTTCAGTTTAGACTTAAATTGATTATGCCATAATGATGTCATAACTAAGTGGGTATCTTAGTTTTAAAAGGTTATTTTCACAGCTTCTTCCATGTTTACCATCTTTGTCCTCTTTTCCATTTCGGTCTTCCTTGTTGAGCTGTTGGAGCTCCTCCACATTCTGACATGGACCATTTTCCATAATGTCCTCCTTTGCCTCTCCCCTAGCTGCCAGTATTCTCCTTTGCATTGCAAGGATTTCTTGCTGGGTCTCTGCAAATTCTTGCAAGAGAAAGATTAAAGATTAAATGTTGTGCAGGTGTGCATGTGTGTAGTCTAAAAATGTTTTTGCTACTTCTGACAAGGCCTGGGGCTCTTCAGGCAGACGTTGTGACAGTTGTGTCATAAAACAAAAATATACTTAAGCACCAAACTATTACATAATTTTTATATACTATAAGTTAGGGCTTATCGGGGCATGTTCCATACCTATACAGCACAGAGAGTTTGGCCTTGTGTTTTTTCATCTTACCATCTGAAGAGAATGTGGCATTCAGGCATTAAAGCACAACTGAACTTTGGTAGAACTTTGGGTTGTGTAATTACCTGGCCATGATATGAGTCCAAATGGTGGTGAAATACAGTGAGCACCATAATTCATTGGACAGTGACACATTTATTGTTATTTTGGTTCTGTACTCTAGCACTTGAGTTTGAAAGGATACAATGACAAATGTCAAAGTGCAGACTGTCAGCCTTAATTTGAGGGTATTTTCATCCATATCGGATGAACCGTTTATAAATTATAGAACCTTTTGTACATTACCCCCCCCCCCCCCCCCCCCCCCCCGTTTTAGCTGCCCTATAGAAGTCAATGGAGAACGACAAATAACCGTATTCTGGATTATCACTGCAGGGGAGCACAGAGCAACTAACGAACATATTTTGCCAGCATTTGGAATCATATCATGGCCAGGTAACTACACAACCCAAAGTTCTACCAAAGTTCAGTTGTGCTTTAAATGTCAAATGCTGCCTCATAGAGGAACACAGCTACGCTGCTCGGTCCCATAATAATAATGCATTTTATTCATAATGTGCTTCTCATAGACCCAAAGCATTGGAAGCAGACAATTGTTCAAACATATAGTCTAGTAATATTTTACATTTCTAAGTGTAACACATCTGAATTGCAGATTATTTCCACTATAAATGATTGACATTTGACACTTTTGACATGGCACATGAAGTCTGAATTACGACATTCTCCTCAGATGGTAAGATGGAAAAACATGAGGCCAAGTTACATTAAATAATTTAAGAAAGATTTGGTAGCATTGTTTGGGAACAGAGCTAGTGTAATTAGTTATAATGGACAATATTGTTTGTTGTAACTTGGCCTCATTTTGATATCAATACTTGGCAACTTGGTATCTTTGTATGTTGAAAATGTTTATTGTTGAGATTAACTTTACTTAAAAGAATGCTATATTTTGTTAAGATACCTTGAAGATGAGGCAATGTGCTTGCTGATGATAGCTCTGTGGATGAAGCATGTGCTGTTGAAATAATAAGTGTGTAAAGTCCTTAATGTAGGCTACTGTATGTGATTATATAAAAAGTGTAGATTTATTTAAAATAAGCAATATCCCTCATAAAAGTGCAGGTATAGGTAGTAGAAAATAATGATGCCCACTTACAGTTTTGATGGGCAGCTTTGAGGGGCAGCTTGGCATGTCTCTTGGTTTGTGGTGTAAGGAAAACATGTTTTTTGCAAAAATTAAAACACATTAAGGATGATAGCATATACACTGGCATACATAGCTTTACCGTTCTACTTACTCCGCAATGTGCCTTTAGCTAGGCTATGGGAAGACTGTAAGCCTGTCTGAGCCTACATAGCCAACGCAAAATAATCAGAAGGGTGGTTTTGCATGTGAGTTACTCAATTTAATCTTTTTTGTGTACTTGAAAGAAAACAATCGAATAATAAAATAAGCGAATATTAGGAATACACTAGAATGTTGTTCAATTTTGTATGAATCACACACACAACTCAAATTGTACTTCATGGAGGGAACTTACATGTTGGTAGGACAAGTTTGGACATTCTGTCGTAACGTTACTCCTCGGTGACAAGTCTGTCATCATCTGGAATGGAAATTTCAAAATGTTTTCCACGTTTTAAGTAACGTTAAAACACCAAGTCCCTCAGCTAAGGAGTAAGTACGTGTAATCTTCGCAAACAGTGAGCAAATGTGCTGTTCACAACACTGAAAGGGAGAGAATATAGAAATTATAGGTTGTCTTTATCAAAACAGAAAATGCCAGCGCACCCTTTAATATAGCCAGGCTACATAGACGCTGTGGTGCTGAGGATAAATGCTGTTCGTATAAGCTTGATTAACCCATGGTATGGGTGAATACTCGATTCTGATTGGTCAATGACTGGTCGTTATTCTGTATAACCGGTCAGTCATCCGGGTCACAAGTTTAATCACAGTTCTAAATTAATGCGCTGCCTGCCTGGCCAGCTAGTACTACTATGCAACCTGGGAATGGCAAACATGACCGGTCAATTCAGAGTCCAAGACGTTCTAGAAAATAAGTGGAATAAATAAAGTGAATTAATAAAGTAAACGAATGTAGCCTACCTACTTTATTTTCCTCAGTGACTAACGTTAGGCTACTGTAGCCTACGGCAGACGGCTACTTCGCCTCGTAGGTATGCTGCAAATAGTCAAGTATATCCATCTGCAGACTGCAGGCGCTCACGGAACGCCCCTTCTCACGGAACGCCTCTTCTCACGGAACGCCTCTTCTATGGGAACGCCTTTTCATACGTCACGTCATACGTCACTCAGAACTCGTCCTCAGACAACTTTATTGTCCAGATGTGCTGTTCATGCTTGCGTTAGAGCAAATCAGTATAAAAGTGTTGTTTTAATGTTCAAGTAAACCTTGTAGGAGTGCAGGGAAACAAAAACGGAGCAAGTCATTTTGTTTGTTGCAAAGCTATTTCGTAAGTCCTTTGTAATACTGTTACAAACAGACCGTTAACATATTATTTTAGCTCCGTGTGTTAACGTTACAAACGATTGACAACTCGGGTGCAACCGAGTTACGTCACACACGCGACTCTTTTTAAATAGAATTTAAAGTGTAAGTGTATTAAATAGACGTACTTCAACGAACATTTAAGGATGTAAGGTTAATGTTAGTTGTCAACGTTAACAAAGTATCCAATTAACCTTTCATTACTAGTTACCAGTAGTAGTAGTAACAAATATATTCTTAATGTATTTTATCCAAACAGGCTAATACCAAATACACGACCTAACAAATAGCAGGCTAATAAAATTATCAAAACAGGGATTAAACTTAGTTAAGTATTTTTTTGTGTTCTTATATTGGCATTAAATAATGCAGCTGTTATTAATTGCTTGTAGATTCAAGCTACCATTAATTAATGATTTCTAAATATTACAGCATGAGCTAAACTGAACAATACAGTACTTTAATGGTTCATCATTTCAATAAGGGTAGAGAATTGACTCAACCTTGAGTAGGGTAGAACTGGGCACCAAAATGGGAAAGAGAAAAAAAAACAGGAAGCTGAGGCTAGAGGCAGGGAGGAACCACCACAGCGAGGCACGGCTGGTTAGGGTGGCGAAGTGATCTTTCACTCGCAAGGCAGATTTTTAATCTTTTAATCAGCCACTCTCAGGTGGAAGCGATTAGCTGGACCAGGGGTCGTAACAAACAGATTATATATATATATATATATATATACACTACTCACAAAAAGTTAGGGATATTTGGCTTTCGGGTGAAATTTATGGAAAATGTAAGTTCACGCTACAGTGATATTATACGTATCATGAAAGTAGGGCATTTAAGTAGAAGCATGCAATGGTGATTTCCTCATCTCAAACAATTTATTGAAACAAAAGCCAACAACAGTGGTGGGTATACCACAACAAAAATGTCAATGTCTCAATAACTTGTCATGTGCCCTTGAGCATCAATTACAGCTTGACAACGACGTCTCATGCTGTTCACAAGTCGACTTATTGTCTGCTGAGGCATGGCATCCCACTCTTCTTGAAGGGCGGCCCTCAGGTCATTGAGGTTCTGGGGTACAGAGTTACGAGCCTCTACACGGTGAGTCAGCTGATCCCATAGGTTTTCTATGGGATTCAGGTCTGGAGAAAGTGCAGGCCACTCCATTTGAGGTACCCCAGTCTCCAGCAGCCTTTCCCTAATGATGCGACCTCGATGAGCTGGAGCATTGTCGTCCATGAAGATGAAATTAGGCCTGTGTTGTTCATGCAGGGGCACAATGACTGGATTAATGATGTTATTCAGGTAGTATGGGCTTGTCACTGTACCATTCACAAAGTGTAGGGCAGTTCTGTATTGACTAGACACACCTGCCCACACTGTAACACCGCCACCACCAAAGGGTCGTCTGGTGACAACAGTGGCTGATGCATAGCGCTCTCCTTGACGTCTCCAACATCGTTGGCGGCCATCATTTCTGCTCAACGTGAATCAACTTTCATCAGAGAACAGCACTGAGGCCCACTGGTCCCTCGTCCAGCGTAAATGCTCCCTGGCCCATGCAAGACGATGACGCCTGTGCCTGGTGGTGTGGTCAGGTACCCTTGCAGGTCGTCTAGCACGCAGACCACGCTGATGTAAACGGTTTCGAATGGTCTGACGTGACACTTGGGTGCCTCTCACCTCCCTTAAATGTGCCTGGAGTTGAGTGGCATTCATCATCCGGTTCCGCAGGGCACTGTTCACAATGAAGCGGTCATCAGTGTGGGATGTGGCCAAAGGACGTCCACTTCTATGCCTTTCTGTGACTCTTCCAGTCTCTCTGTATCTCTGTTGCAACCTGCTGATGACACTCTGTGACACTCTAAGCTCAGTGGCCACTTCCCTCTGAGAACATCCTGTTTGAAGCCTCGCAATGGCGAGGTACTGTTGATCAATTGTTAGGTGTCGTCTTGGTCTCATGATGTCAAAATGTGAACAGCATGATGAAGAGGACTGTTTAAATACCAATTCTAATTGAACCAGGAAATTTATTGGTCGATTCATGGATCAAACACCTGTTGTGAATTTTGCCGTTCAGCTCCTTGTTAGAGAACAGCAAGTTGTGCAAAAAGTACTGAAACATTGAATAGTTGGACATGTGCATTCAAAAGTTTAGAGAAGGTCAAATTAATTTCACCTGTAAAGGTTATAGTGCATTTTAGGTTCATCCTGAAATTTCACCCGAAAGCCGAATATCCCTAACTTTTTGTGAGTAGTGTATATAAAAATACACACACACACAGAGCAAATCTCTTTTCAAGTTGTATGACATGTTCGATAAAATGTTTTCTTGTATCATAACAAGAAAACAAAGTGCTTCAGCAAACAAACAAAACAGAATTATTTACAGTGAATGTATAACAATATACAAAACATAGCAAGTTATTATTACAATAATATAAAAATTGTAATAACAGATTACAAAACAAAATTAAAAAATAGAGAGTGGATCTCTTTTCAAGTACTATAGCACAACGTGATACTATATATATATATATAAGATTTATTTAGTGAATGGATAACAATATACAACATAAAAAGAATCAGAACATAGTAAGTTATTATTATAAAGATTGTAATAACAGAAACGGACAGGATGTATTGTTTTTAAAAAAATAGATTTTATTAAAAAAAAATTTTGACAACAAAGCAGGTTTTCCTGGTGTTGGTGGAGAGGCACAAGGTCACTTGCTGCAGTCTGAGGTGGGGGGGGGGGGGTAAGCCAAAAGGAACAGAAGAGAATAAAAACAGTTAATAATGGGTGAGCAAACAGTTTGGGTCCAACAAACGCACAGTAAAGTAGTGGACAGCACTGCTATTGATAGCACAGTGAACTAGGAAATAGAGAAATGTGTGAGTGAAGACAATATCAAGTAAGCAAATAGTAGAAAACCTTGCCTTCTTGGAGCTTTATATAGCCCACTCCTCCATGCAGGACTGTGAGCACAGCCCTGCATATTTTGGCTCGGAGTAGAAGCCCTGGCAAATCCCTCTTCTTCCGTCCCCGAAATACCCTACAAGTCAGACATAAAACAAAGATGCCCAAAAATACTAGTGTCAATTCTTAATTAAAGGCTTTAAACTCAACTGGGACTGGTTACAGCCCATATCTGATGATTTTAAAACATACTATAACTCTATTAATCTAACTCAGTTGATAAATTTGCCTACTCGCCCTAATCTTAAACATCCAGAGAGATCTACACTAATTGATTTGATTTTGACTAATGTTCCTTATACATACTCTGCTACTGGTGTCTTCTGTAATGATTAAAGTGACCACGGTGCTGTTGTTGCTATTAGAAATACTAAGATCCCTAAGACAAAACCACGCTTTGTTCAGAAGAGAAATCTGAAGCGTTTTGTTGAGCAGGGTTTCTTACACGACTTGTTTTACTTTGAATGGAAAAGGATTGAGTTTATTCCTGATGTTGAGACTGCCTGGGCATTCTTTCATGATGGCTTTTTGCAAATTATGAATAAACATGCCCCCTTCTGTAGGTACAGGGTGAAAAGTAGGGATAACCCCTGGTTTTCCCCTGAGCTATCAGGTATATTTCATGAATGAAATTCAGTCTGGGCTAAAGCTAGGAAATCAGGGTCTGATGCTGATTGGCTTCATTTTAGGCAGTTACGAAAGAAATGCTCCTCTCTTATTAAGAAGGCCAAGTCAGAATTTTATTTATCTGTTACTACTGAAAATCTAAATGATCCTCAAAAGTTTTGGAAGGCTATTAAATCTATGTCTGGAAACTGTAAATCTGCATATTTACCATCATGTGTAATGAAAAACTCAGTTCCTGTATATGACAAATCTGAAATTTAATTGTTTTACTTACTCTGATTCCCTGACTGTTTTGTTTATTTTTATCATGTACTTTTGTTTTATGTTGTATTGTTAGTAACTTCTGTGTTTTTACTTCTACTGCTGCCTATCTTGGCCAGGTCACTCTTGAAAACTCTTGATTAAAAATCTCTTTTTCTTATCTGGTTAAATAAAAATGAAATAACTCAAGGAAATAAAAAGCACGAGAAAATGGCCATGCCTGTTTTGCCATCATTTTTTCCTGTAATACTGTAATTCATAAATAATTAAATTACATAAACATAAAATAAAAAACAGCATTAAGCAATCACCTGGTGTGTCGTTTCTGAACAGCTCACCACAGTTATCACACTTGGTTAAGCTGTACATCTTTCTGAATTCCTTCTGAAAGTTGTCGCTGTGTTTTTCCCATGTCACAACACCTGCATCAAATACACGTATACAATGATGAAAAATAAAATTACATTGATTTACATTTATTAACTCTATATTTACATTGAGTGTTGGATCTGGTTACCAGCAGAAAAATTTATGGTCCAACAACCATAAAAAAAAGAGAATATTAGCAGTTTTATCATTCTTTTTTTTTTTTTTAAAAGGTGAAAAAATAAAACACTAACTTACTGTCCAACCAATGCATGTATGCCTCCTCCTGGAAACTATGCCTCTGCACCAGGTCCTGAAGGTATCACTTCTATAAATTAATGCTATGGTTAAACTGACAATAAGCCATTTCCTCCTCAACACTTCAACAAGTAGCCCATCAAATGCAGTGATTTGTTGACTTTATTATAATATTAATATTAATCTAATTAGATATTAAACACTCTTATTTATTTAATAGTTAATACACAAAATATTAAGGTTACCTCCATGTATGACTGAAGACTTGTGGGTCTGTAGGTGGGCCACCATATTGGGGTATTCCCCCACCCTTGGACAAAAAGGGCATTTGTAGCCATGATCCGTCTTCAGCAGTCGACATTCAGTGACATAGGGCTACGGAGGAAAAGTAGCAATAGCATAATAACGTTATCCAATCAATTACATGTTACATTAGCTAGTTATACATATAACATAATCCTCAGGCACGTGCAGAGGGGGTGGCTCTGGGTGCCCGAGCACCTGCCCCTTTTGCCCGATGTGCCCCTTTCAGGGACGTAGGAAGCGGTTAAACTTGCCCGAAATTGAAATTGGACCGAAAAAAAAGGTTCCCTATGTACTTTTAGTTTGAAAGGCATGCTGTGAGAGCGCAGTCAACAAGTCATCATCAATCTGAGCGTTGCCCCTAGCACTGAAGTGTCCCCCAAATGGTTTTTCTAGGTTGATGTGCCCTTTTGTCACTTTGAGCACCTGCCCCTCAAAAGGTCTCTGCACGACACTGATAATCCTACTATCCTACTATAAAATGAGCAAAACTCTGTCCCATGTCAATAAGTTGTTACATCAAACACGAAGTATCAAACGGATTCTCCGCCATTAACTAACGTTAACGTTAGTTAAACGAGTTGTTCGCCATTATCTAGGCTAACAGCTAGTTAACAAGACCAATGTACACGGTCAGTTAGCAAAAATCAATAACATCAAACTGACGGTTTTGTAAAACTTTTGTACACCAAGTCGCTTACCGCTTCACGCTGCGCCATTTTTGATTTTTCTGAGTGACTTCTTCTGGTTTTATGGCGGGTTGCAACCATTACTTATAAGGTGCATACCGCCACCATAGAGCGTATATAGAACAAGGGGCCAAGACTGGGATTTCGTTTTGAAGCCCATTTCCTGGTTGGCCTGGGAGCCGCCATTGTGCCGTTGCTCACTAGCGCCACTGTGGCTGGCTCCAGTATAGGTCTTTCCCCATGTAAGTGAACGGCAGCAATTTGGTCAAAATACTCAGTAAATAAATTTTTTACAAAAAATTTTTTTATTGCAATAGGTGCCTTTCCTTCATCTAATGCCTGTGCATGTGCTGATTTTTTAAAATATTGTGTCGTTTGGACAGGGTATTGACATTTGTTCAGGACCAATCAGGGGACAGATTGAGTCGGGTTACTGCCGGTCATTTCACTCACTTTGAGGGGCGGGAACCATAGACGGAACGGGCGGGACGTGGGGCGGGACGTGGGGCGGGACGTGGGGCGGGACGTGGGGCGGGACGTGGGGCGGGACGTGGGGCGGGACGTGGGGCGGGACGTGGGCGGTACCCATAGGCGGTACCTCAAGTGGCTAGCAATGACCTTGACATTCTCACCCATTCTCGTCCTTTTAATGTGTGAATTTGGCTAGTATTAGACCATTAGACCCATCGCAATCACATCGCAATTCTCATTGTCACTAGTGTTGAATTCATTATGGCATGTTCTGCATACAACTGTACTAATCGACCGTCTCAAAAGCATTCTCTCCAGTTTTTTCGGTAAGACATTTTTTATTACTTTATTTTTTACCGAGTAAGTAACGTTAGCCTTATTAGATAACAGCCTGCAGAAGTAGCCTACGCTACCTACCGCGACATAGCATGACAAGCTAACGCTTTTGTATATTACGTAGACCAGTATGCTAGTGGAGTTAGCACCTTTATCTCCCAAAACCTTTTGGTTTGGCTACTTAGCGTTAGCTAACGATGTAAAACCTACATTGAACTTCGTCCTATGCTCTCCACTGGCTAAGTGCATTTTATGTGGAGTGAATTTCGACATTGCTAACGTTACCGTGCATTAGTCAAACAAAAAGCAGTCTCCAGTTTTTTCGGTAATACAATTTTTATTACTTGATTTTTTACCAAGTAAGTAACGTTAGCCTTATTAAATAACAGCCTGCAGAAGTAGCCTACGCTACGTTACCTACCGCGACCTAGCATGACAAGCTAACGCTTTTGTATATTACGTAGACCAGTATGCTAGTGCAGTTAGCAACTTTATCTCCCAAAACCGTTTGGTTTGGCTACTTAACGTTAGCTAACGATGTAAAAACCTGTCAAAAGTAACGTTAGTCAAATTTCAGTTGTGTAACGTTAACTTATATTCCATTAAACATCGACCTGGTGAGCCTTTGTGTCTATTTTTAGCTTTGTAATTTAACGTTAACGGTCTCGTCGTAGACATGTAGCTACATTGCACTTCGTCCTGGCTATGCTCTCCACTGGCTAAGTGCATTTATGTGGAGTGAATTTCGACATTGCTAACGTTAGCTACCGTGCATTAGTCATGGTGTATATTTAATTAGAGGTATTCATTTTAGGTTGAGCATTATTTATAACTTTTAAAGCATGTGGGAAACGTGTTCATGGAGATGGAAACCCGACATAACGTTAGCTGTCATTTAGCTATCATGTTTTTCGTGTCGCCACTTGGCACCACCATGGACTGTATAAAAATAGGGTAACGTTAGGCTAACGTGGAAGTCCTCGCTTACAAAGACACATGGATTACAATACCATTTACAGCCAGCATTTATGTACAAATTTGATCTTTTATGTGGACCTTGTCATTTTTAATGTGCGTCTCGTCAGGGTTTGTCTTGTACTAAATGTGTGTCTTGTCTTGTGTTCCCACTCTCAGCCTGCACCTTGACGTGGTGAGTGGGCTTTAAACTGAGACAGGCTACTGAACTTTGTTGTCTCCTATGTCAAACCCCTAACTTCTTGTTACCCTTGAGTTTTTTGTCCCCTATTATGAAATGAAAACTGATCTTGCTCTATCCTTTCTCTATTTCACAGATGTAAATTTATTACCAGCTGTTCAAGTTACCAACATAATCAATACTAACACAGATCACTAATTCTGTGATGAAATGATATCTTGAGCTGCTAATTTGTAGAATCAGATGTGCCAAATTTGGGGTTGAAACAGCACAAGGAATAGGGTTGGGGACCGCAGTCCTAGTCTGTGGGTGACCCTCTTATCAAATGTGCAGCATCCATATTACAAAGGAAAACGCCGCCATCCTGTGCGGGATGTATGGACCACGGACTCACCCTGTCAGCCACGAGGGACATCTGACCATCTTTTAAGGATACATAAAAAATTGTACTGATTTCAAGTTGCTTTGTGAAAAAAGAATGATCTTAATCACTCCTTTAACACATTTAAAGTCGCAGCACAAGCTGCTCCTCCTTAGTCTTTCAGTGAGATTACAGGATGTCTGTTACTTATTTACATCAGTGGCTATACCTACACTGTGCACGCTGGGGAAGGCCATCTTGAGCGGTAATGTATTGGTGCATTATGTACTCATTATTTAACTGAATGCAAGAGGGTATTAAATATTTTAAAGACAAAAGCAGACAAAAACCTCAAATTACATTTTTCCCCATTTATATAAAGGGTCTGATTCTCATTACAGAGCAAGTACTTACAAAAATTAATTGCTGTACAACATGTATAATGTAGAGGGTAGTTAGGCTACCAGATGCCCTTATTTATGCTTCATTTTGAATGACATTTGATTAGTTTATATATTGTGTAATATTTGCTATTTCACCTACTGCATGATTCTGTTATGCAAATAATGAACACATCAAAACAAGTTGGATAATTTAAAAATGTTTTAATTGACAGCTACACCGGCTTAGGGAGCAGGAAGCAAGAAAGGCCATGGGGTGCCATGGCTGGAGAGGACAAGATGGGTGGGGGAGAGAAGATGCGGGACGGATGAGGAAGAGCAGGGGGAGTTGGGTGAACAATGGCATAGCTAAAGATGTCATTAATTAAAATAAATCATAATACAAAATATAACATCATAACATAAAATTTGAAAAGCTGACCCATTTCATTAAAAAAAACCTATTCCATTAAAAGCTAAATCCAGGATTGGAGAAACTGCTCCCCTAGATTCAGTCTTTAAGGGAATGGACGATACTATTTAAAAAAATAAAAAGTAGCTGTCACCAACTATCCAGACAGTTTTAGCTGTGTAAGAGGAATAAAATTAAATGCATCTCATTGCAATATACAATGATACATTCTGGATGCAAGCTATTAAAAACATCATCCACAATCTAGACATGATACTTTAATATTGTCAATATGCTGTTTGGTCCTATTGCATAAGGAGAGCTACACTTGAAAAATTAGCAATGAAAGAGAAATACACTCAAAGTATATTATGTAAATGACTAGTTTAAGGCACAGTGATTAAAAAAGAAAAATGGTTCACAATGAAAGGTGGGTACAGAAACTCAGTTGAGGCTTCGGCTTTCCATCGTTGTGTCTGCAAAAGAAATTAAAAATTCAAGGTTACAACCAGTCTGTGTAATGAGACTTCATGTACTAGGGTGGGAAACTTGCTTTTACAAAGTGCATTGTGCAATTTTCACGCATGTAAATAGATTCTTATTAAAATGCTTCGTAGATGACCACAGCTTACGTTATTTTATCTTCTTGTTTCATTGTGATTTGCGTTAGCTAGGGTGATCATATATTGTATATTTTATCCACACACAAAAAAAATTAGGACAGGTTCGGGCGGGCATTATTAACATAATAGGCTACTCTGCTGGGTTATTGGAATGAGCAAAACCTAACCAGACATTTTTAGGAATTTAGAAATCCCGCAAGGACCTATTTTTATACAGTCTATGGCCTGGACGGATTTTTTGGGTCGCAAGCTTGCTGACAGCTTGCTACCTATTTAGAGCAGCTCTTCGGGACATTTATAATAAAAGTAGTCTTGTACGTAAATGTGATTGATTGACCGTCAATATCGTTAATGGCAATCATAACGTTACCCTATATTCGCCTTAGCCTGCCTAGGCCAAACGTAACCAATCTCACTGTCAAGCTGGTATGCTAGCTAATGGAATTAGCCTACCTCCGATCTGAGTTGGGTGGAATATTAATGTACTTTAAATTGTACTGTAAATTGAAGATAACTGAATAAAACGTTATAACATAACACAATGATGTGGCGAATTTCACACAGTCAATGCAAATAAATAACACCGTGAAATTAAATTATAATAATATAATATAATAAATTAGCTTAACTTACCGTGAATTTGCTTGCAATCATAGACTGTGCTTGCAATATAAAACTCCCGCTTCTAATTTCTCCCGCTTTCCAGAATCTCCGCCCCGAACTGTCAATCATACTGTGCCTGGACAGAGACCCTCCCATGAAGACCATATCCGGTTCACCCTGCTCCAAGCAAAGGTCAAGTCGGCTCCACTGAGCAGGCGCAGTTCGTCCAAACAGCCGGCGAAAAAGACTTCCGTGTTTCAATTTGGTTTTTCCGAGGCCATGGAAAGGCAATGGGTGACGTCACAGTGGCTTTGTCCATATTTTTATACAGTCTATGATATAGAACCGCCACCTACTGTACCGCCTCTGAGTGACGAGTTGGGCGTTCCCGAAGAAGAGGCGTTCCGTGAGAAGGGGCGTTCCGTGAGAAGGGGCGTTCCGTGAGCGCCTGCAGTCTGCAGATGGACCCTTCTCCAAATAGTGGGCTAACTTTGGCTACGATAAACTTTTGTCATTGTTTTTAAGATAATGCAAATGCAATACGTGGCGAGGTAACTATATAGCTAGCCATAGTTACATTATAACGGAGTTAGCAAAGCGCATGCTGTTTATGTGCAATGCGTAGCCTAATCTTTTTTTCTTTTTTTTTTACTGCGAGCCATAAATCCGTCTCTGGTAGAAGTTAACGTTGCCGTAGCAACAGCATACATCTGATTTATAAAAATCGGTAAACAACATTAATCTACAGATTAAAAAAAGTTTTTATTCGGCAGATATCTTAGTTACAACTACTTCAATCTAGCAAAACATTTTTGTGGTTAGACGTGCACTATTTATTCAGTTGGAAATACGAATTTATCATAGTAGGAATTTGCATGTAAATTGACGTCGGCAACACGCTGACTGCTTGTGAATGCAAGCTAGGCTACTTCACAAAGCATGTTAATCTGTAGCCTATAGGCTATATGTAGAAAACTTTTTATCCAGCGAAAATTCTTCGATAAGTTACATCTAACAAACTCGTAGTATTTTTTAGATGGTCCCATAGGACATCATGATGCGAATCTGCTACACACTGCGTGACCAAACCATTTTTAAAAAGCAAGACAGAGAGGGAGGTAATGTTGAATCTGATTGAGTTATGGTTTCATACAATTTTCTTAAATAATGTCATGACAAAAATAACCAAAATTGGTGCCAATTGTATGTTATAACCGAGAAGGAACTATTTTTCCCCCCGATAGAATCAATTATTTTCAGAACTAACGACGAGAGGGTTTGCATAGCAACGCACATAAATAGAACTAGTAACGAGAAATAGAATTAGCAACGAGATGTTTTCTGTTCAATTAGAACTACCAACCAGCTGTTTTGCATGACAACGCAAAAACAACAAGCCCAAAGAGCTGCGGAAGTATATTTAAATTTCAGCTGATTAAATCGATAAAAATCTATAAATATGAAAGTAACTATATATAATCATTGTTGGTAACCATGGTATAAGCGCAATAATCAACTCCGAGGTGTGCATTACACGGTTTTAACCGCACTCCGCTTCGCGTCGGGTGGTTCTTCGCCTCAACATCGTGCGGTTAAAACCGTGTAATGCACACCTCGTCGTTGATTATTGCTTACTTAACAGATCTAACGTTAATTGAATAGGCTTTTCCAAAATGATCTCTCTATCGATCTATCGGTTGCTAGGCACGTGAAAGTTTTATAGCCTACTTTTCATCTAAAATTTCTCACTGTAGCCTACGTGTTGTGATCAATTTAAACTAACGATACCACTCGTTAGCTAGCTAGTTTAATGTTTCTGTTTGGCCTGGGCTTTTACACTGTGCTAATTCTATCTAACGTTAGCTAGTTAGCCTAGACCGTTACACTTTAGAAGTTAATCTTATGTCTGTCAATTGATATTTGTTTAATCTAGCTGCTAGGGCCTAATTATAAATGTATTCACGAAACTAAGTAGGGTTAAATTACCTACCTGTAGCCAATGCCATATGTCCAAGGCAGCTGGAGTAGGCTAACGGTCGGACGGCAGCGCTCAAATCAAGAAAAAAGTCGTCCGACCATTATTAAATTAAATATCCACGCACACGGCTTCCAAATATATCACCAGCGGGGAAAAAAAGAGTCTTGGATAGGTATACAGGCAGATAGACAGAAAACGTATATTATAGGTATAGCTAATAGGGCTTGCTATAAATTAGCTTAGGCTATATATAATTAGGCTAGCATATAATTAATATATTGCAGGCTAGTAGCCTATTACGTATATAGGCCTATATTTATATAATATTGGAAAATTACACTGCATTTCAAAAGTTTAACAGAAAAACATCCGTGCATCGTTCTGGGAACGTTTGTTTTACGAAGTAAAAAAAAATCTTCCAGTTATGGAAGAATTAAACCTAAAAACAACCTTATTCGAACGTTCTGTGTAACGTATCATGGAAACATGAGAGAACGTTATGTTTTTTAGTTCGCAGAAAGTTTCGGGAACGTTACGAATTTTTTTTAACTTAAATGGAAAAAAACCATATGCGAACGTTAGGGGAACGTTCTGTGTTTGCTGGGAAGTTGACAACCAAAATCAGGATGGAGTTATGACATTAGAAATGAACAGGCAGGAGGAAGCTAGTTTATTTATAATTTGAGAGAAATGTGAATACTATAATTGGCACGTCGACGACTCACCACTAGGACGCCACCGTATCGTGTATTAGCTGGTCAGCTGCTTGCTTCCCGTTCCATCATGCCTACATGAGGAAGGTGCTCCATTCGTTTTAAATTTTCCTTAAAGTTAAAGTAGGCAAAATTTTCCTTCCAGATTATATTTAATTTAGACTATATCAAAACAGCTATGAGTTTCTATTTTGTTTCAACATATTTAATGTAGACAAAAATATTTTAAAACGACTGTTTGTTTCAATGGGAAACACAACGTCAGACCGGCTGTTCGTGATGACGATTCTTTTGAATAAAGTCCAGTTGTAATTTAGCCAGACATTTGTCAGCTAAGGGACTAAGCAACCACTTTTATAGCCAATATCGGCGGACTTAACTAATTGAAAAGAGAAGAATTCAACTCTGTGAGTGTTATTTTTATATAAGCAATTTACAACTCAGAAGCATTTTTATCACCATATAAGCCCAAGCCTGCCCATTTAGTAGGCTCCCACTAGCAAAAACCTCTCCACCCCCACAAGCTGTGCCATTACCTTTTCACCGTTAGCTGCGATGGATTTCGTAGGTGTCTCGTAGGCCTACCAAGTTTTTTTAAGGAAAGAGAAGAAATTAAGCATTACAAACAAATTAAACCCCGAAAGATGACCTGGAAGTAGCCTAAATATATATTTTATTTGTCATAAAAGATGCAATGTTCGGAACATCGTGAAAAAACTTGGAATATTGTGTGCTAATGTCAGCTAAACATAATTATCAAACTAGGTTAACGTGAGTGGGGACAGACAGATTTCCACTAGTCTAAACTAGGTGGCGAGCAGGGGAACACTAGCATAGCCTATATTTTCTTTATTTTAATTTCGCTTCTCTAACTCTGAGTTCGACTAGGTTGAAGTGAGCCGTGAGGAAAGACCACAGCATCACTTCAGCTCCTTCGACAGCCGGCCGGCTGTGTTTTCGCTGTTAGCTGGCTTAATATGTTTTCTGCTGCATCCGGCTGCCACTAGCTACAGCCAAAGGCAAAGCTAATAAACGCAACAAGCGTTCATTAAAACATCATACTGTATAGAAACAAAAAAATTAATAATAATACTAATAATAATAACTTTTGACTGGCGGCTGTCATGCCCAGGTTGTTGGTACCATGCTGGCTGCCTTACGCAAGGTTCGTACTCTGCGTGTAGGGAGAGCCGGCTCTGCTGATATCGCACAGTGTATTCCCACCTTTAGTCATTTACATGTTCTAATAATTATTCTAAGGTTCCCTCGCCGACATTTTCAGCACCTGCACCCGCGATGCAATGAAACCATCTACACCGAGACCGCGAATATCGACGCTAGGTGATGCTGTCGGCTAAGTTGCGTTGCAGACATTTAGCCTACCATATTACACCGGTTTCAGTTCCATATCGCTTTTATGAAATGGACACAGATAGGCCTATCTTGAAAATCAAGTTGCCTGGCCTACAACACCATTTTAAATAGAAAAATGTCTACTCCAGAATGGAACTCTCGTTGCTTTGAAACTAAATCCGATTTCGAATATCACACTGAATACAGAATAGCGGTGATTTGATCCTTTGTTTAGCTACGTCACAGAAGAAATATCCTAGCCTAAGAGAATATATAAGAAGAAAATAACCACAAAAACTCCTGAAAACAGTGAAACATCACTCGTTTGATCAAGTAATTGATTATCAGTCATTTAATCTATTGCTTATTTTCATTGAAAGGAACAATGCCAAAGAGGAAGATATCATGTAAGATTTTTAGGCATCCTTGAATTTGAAAATGCAAGCTTTATTAGGCATGGGCCTACACCACAAAGAATGAACATTTTAAGATTAGGCATATAGTCTACCACAATTAGCACGCGGGCTATCAGTTCTAATATGAATTGCACAAAATACGTAGTGTTTGATCTATCATTTATCATCATTTGTGTACGCCATTCAGTAATAGGCCCTATGTCGTTTTTTGGGGCAGTGAACTTTTTTTTTTCAGTGTAAAATTTACAATGAATCTAGAAAATTGTATTAAGATGACTGGCAGATTCTGAGTGTTGCATTTCGTTCAGCCTCGGAGGATTGCCATCCAGAACAGGATAGCAGCGACACCTACGCCGATAACTTTGGTTTCTCCAGCTCAAGAAACTTCAATCGCGATCCCTACAATCTTCGAGGTTTGCAATGCATCGGCTCGCTTTCCCCAACAATTAGGACCTTTTTTTTGTTATTTCGCAAATCAACATGAGATGGAAACGATATTAACAGCACCGTTATCCTTTGAGACATTTATTCCCCTACTTGCAGCAACACTGGCAGGGAGTCTTCAGAAAGTGTAGCCGACATGCAGTTTATGGAGAGCTGATCTCAGATCAGTGTGCTTTAATCAATGCATGATGCACCACTGTGCTTCTATGGTGATTATCACACTATTAGATTAATTAGCATTCTCATGTTCTGCCAATTTTTCTACAGGAATATATTCTACAGATTTCAGTATTTACTGATTAATCAGTTTATGCAGAAGTTCTTCGTAAAATCTTCCAGACATCCAGTTAGTTACAGGATTCGTTCACATAAATTGGCACTTTCTGTAGATGCCCTCAGTGAAAGCAATTTTCTTGGAAATAGTACAAGGTTGAATAGAAGAAAAACAACCTCCTGGTAATAAATAACAGCCAGCTGCTACTATTTTGCAGTGATTTCATCCTGTGCTGCTCAGACAATTAAACTTACCAATCATATATTTAAAAAATGCACTGATGGAAATATCCAAAAAACAGACATTTGGGTCTGTAGGTACTGCCATCCCCTTTTATTGCTTCTTGCTATAGCCTCCACTTTTTGAACAGAGAGGAGTGGTAGATTCAGACCTTGCATGTCCTTTTTAACCAGAGAGGAGAGTTGAGGAACCAGAAGAGGGAACAACTGTAGGGCAGAAGAGATCACTGCCACCCTCTGTGGAGGAACCAGCCAGTAAGAGAAAGCGAGCGCAAGAGAGCGTCCAGGCATTTGGGGACAAATCCTCCAGCAAAGCCAAACGCATAAAGAGTGCACAGAAAGGTTAGGACCATATAGCATTGAGCTGCAGATCATGCACTACTGCACACTAACAGTGCTTTTATCGAGGGCGGTAAGGCATATAGACCTCATTGCTACATTAAACTAAACAAGTCAATGTAATAAAATGTAAAAAATAAAAAATGTAATAAGCCCCATATTGACATATACCCAGGCATCACCATTGTCTTCAGACATCTTTGCGTCTTGAGATCATTTTATGAGACGTCTTGAGATTTGTTTTTTTATCAAGACTAAATTGAGATGTAAATACCATGATTAATTTAATGGACTGTATAATATATAATTTTTTGGCACATTTTGAATGATCTGTCAGTTTTCATAAAGCAGTGATCTCCAAATACTATTAGACCCCCTTTGACAGGCTTTTATATCTAGGGTCAAGGTTTGAAGAATATTTGAAAAATACAGCATGCTGTTTGTCATGTGCAATACGGTAAAGCCAGCATTCCATGATTTAAGCAACTGTTGTCTACCTGCTTTGTATTTTAGCACGCGTAAACAAATTCTACAAAAAAGAACAATTGCTCGGGCGAGGGGGATATGGCTCGGTCTATGCAGGGACCCGCATGTCCGACGGACTGCCGGTAAGACACCGCCTTCTCCATGCTCTGTGCCCACAAAGAGCCTCTGAAATCTTCATCTAGACTCCATAACAACACGTGTACCCCTCTCTGCTCAATTGTCAGTTTATTTTCTTCGGTTTTTCATTTAGCCTACAGTCTTGTGTTACTCTCATGTATTATGTTTACATTCTTAATATGATTATCTTATGACAAACTTCTAAGAATTATGGCAAGAATCTTATGGCAAGTTAAAGAATTAATTGTTTTTTTCTTTATTGTCACAAAACATGTGTGTTTACAATATCAATTCTCTCACATGTTTTCATCAGGTGGCCCTCAAATATGCAAGGAAAGATGAGGAACTGCAGCTGGTAAGTACCTCTAACATAATTTATGGAGCCTCACACGAATGTTGTATCTTGTGAAATAGAAGCTCAGGAATGGATAAACAAAACCTAAGAACTACCAACACCTGGTAGTTTTGAGGTTGTCAAAATTAGCAAATAACTTGAGTCTAGCTAAATAAACCCAAACGTGATGCCCAAACCTTATCTTTATGGCTCTATGAATGGGCCAAACTCATCGCAGAATATTTTTTTGACTCTGGGAGTTGCGTGAACTGTCGAGAGTGACGAATAAATAATGAGCTATCCAATTCAAAGCGTTTGCTAATGTTCGTCAAACGGTACATGTTTTAAAACACAACAGAAGGACATGCCTAAATTCTGCACATAGTCCCAAGATAACATTTGGGCTGTTATGTCTGAATAAACGTTTTGTAACGAACACGATGGATTTATTTGAATAAATCAAAAACACGGTTTGGTGACAGTCAAAATTTGAATGAGCATATCTCGCTTTAATATTTGGAGTAGAGACTCACCTCAAAATGTGTTTCTGTGTCAAAGTGACTCAAATGATAATGGAGCAAGTCACATATGTATTTGTTCAGTTTATTGTTTATAGGGTATTTTGGAATACTCTTGACCTTGAATGAAACTGGAAAAAAAAAACTTGATAGCCTGCAGTTCACTCACGAGCCATGATATGTGCTAATGTGGCCAGCTCTCAGGAAAACTGCCTGACTTCTCTCCACAGCCTGGATTGGAAAGGCCCATGCCCAAGGAAGTTGGATTATTTCAAATGGTTAACACCCCATCGTCTCATCCCAACATCTTGAAACTGTTCGAGTGGTTCGATAGACCTGCGTCATATGTCATGGCAATGGAGCGTCCAGACCCCTGCAAGGACCTGTTCACATACTGCCAGGAACAGGGGGGTGTCCTGGATGAGGACCAGGCACGCAGTGTAACCCGCCAGCTGCTGGGGGCGCTGCAGCACTGCCACGACCACGGAGTGGTGCACCGTGACGTGAAGCCCGGGAACATTCTAATCCAGACGGACACAAAAGAGATCAAGCTGATCGACTTCGGGTGTGGGACCCACTGAAGGACACCCCATACACAGACTACGCAGGTCAGTGAGAGGGGGCAGTTCATGCATCTTAGTCAGTGTTTGGAAGCTTAAACGCTGACAGTGATGCATAAGGAAATATAGTTTGCAGCATAGTCATCAAATAATTTTCTTGGTGGGACTGCTGGATGGCTCATTTTGTTAAGGCACCACACTGTGGTGCATGAATGAGCCTCACGGCCTCTGATCGAATCCGGACTGTGCCAGGTGATGACTTTGGCCGGTAGCTCCATAGTGCAACGCGCAACTGACAATTACATTGCCCAGGGAATGGGTGGATTCAGTCTGATAGGGTTCCATGTGCAATGCTATCTAGCAACCCCTGCTGGTTGATCAGGCATCTGTACATTGCAGTCAAAGCCACATATGAAAGGTCCCTCCTCCAACCCCGCTCTGCGAGCTTAGCTGAAGTCTGCGGTGTGAAAAGAAGGAGCTGGCGACACCATTAAGGAGAACTGTGCATGTCTACGCTCTCCCGAATCTGCAGTGGGGTTCACACAATTTACATGGTTGTGGTTGCAGACGATGGCCATTCCAAATTGTGGTGGAAATTGAAAATGCTCAGCCCCGTGTTGGGCATCAAATTTATAGAAACATTTTGTTGCTTGGGCTCTTGTGTTTGCTGTCTTTCTCATTGTCCTAGTGTGAACTCAATTGGCAAACTGTATGGTGTCCTATTTTTTCTTGTGTTGATCAGGGACCAATGAATTCTTGCCGATTGAGTGGTACCAGAAAGGGCAGTTCCTAGCAGGCCCTGGGACTGTGTGGTCAGTGGGTGTGACGGTTTATGACATCGTTTGTGGCGACTGTCCCTTCACTACCTACACCGACAGGGAAATGCGGCAAGTGGAGTTCTGTGCAGGGTTGTCACCAGGTGAGGAGCCAACAGGAGAGGGAGGAGCTGCATTTGGACGCACCCTCTGTGTCTTCTGTCTCGTCACTTTTTCTGTGTTTCTCTAACAGGGATCAAGGACTTCATTCGCTGCTGTTTGAGGCCCCGGGCAAAAGACCGGCCCACCCTGGAACAGCTACAGCTCCACCCCTGGCTCCAGCAGTCCTGCTAGATCTGGAGTATAGTGTGTGGATGCGCCCGACAGTCAGGTATCCAATTCTTTTTTTAATTTTTATTTATTGTTAAGTCAGGTATCCAATTCTAACACATGATAGGATACTTGCACTATTTACATCACAAAAAAGCCCTGCACGGTACACTTGCTTCTGCTTTGATCTCATTCAAAACTCCCATTGACATCAAGATGTTGTAGCTTCTGTTGTAAATTTAACTTTTATAGAAATCAGAAATTACCACCGTGATTGGTTGGATTCATTTTTGTAAATCAGGAATGGCTAGAATGCCTGTTTTACTGGAGGTACATTACATTGCATTCATTTGGGAGATGTGCTCCTCATGTGCTTCTCACTTACAATATAATAGCATGTTAGCTAGTCATAAAGGAAACATCCTTTACAAGCTGGATAGCTATCTTGCCAGAGGTATTCTGGTGGCCATATATTAGATAGCTGACTTGCTTTCTAGCTGGAATTATCAATCATCATGTTAAACATGCTCCCTTTTAGCCCTGACAGAATACTCACCCACCTCTCCTCTATTACTTCCCTCCTTTTGACAGCAGGGGTGTGACAGTGAGACAGAGAGAGGCAGAGTTGAGGGAGCATGCCGATTGAGATTGGGCGCAGCACCGGAGGGCTGAGTTCTGCTTGTGGATCATGGGGCAGAGGGAATTTTATCTACCTTTTCCCATGCATCTAGCAAATGGCCCTTTAACCCCCATCAACATGTCCCATCGCTGTAATGTCCTCCATCAGTTCTGGAGGGTTTTGCAAGAGGAGGAAGATTTAGTATGGGAACCTGGGGGGTATAGACGAAGCAGGATTACTGAGTTAGCTGGATAACTGCACTGAGTAAAACCCGGAACCCTCCCAAATCTGGAACATGGACTGAAGTAAAAAGAACTGTTCCGGGTTTTACTCAGTGCAGTTATCCAGCTAACTAAGTAATCCTGCTTCGTATTACACCCCGCTGGTGTAGGGTATTCCAATTTTCACTCAGCATGATAACAGGAGGTGATCTTCTTCAAGCAGAAACAAGGGTCTGGACTGTATACCTGTATTAGGGTTTGGTATGATGATTACTTAGCCGCTAGCCATCAGGGTGATGTCATTCACTACTGGGAAGAGAGGGAAGACAGAATCGAGAGATAGTCATGGAATGTGTAGCAATTTGGAGGATTTGGGGTCCAGCTTGGTCATGAGCTGACAGCATAGCCATTCAGTGGATTTGTGGTCCAAAAAGGTGATTAGCTAGGACTCCATTTGGTGTCTGCTATGGTGACTGGCAGATAGTATGACTATTTGTAGGATGTCATTCGGGGTATGACATGCATCAGCTGACAGCATAGCCATTCAGATGATGACATTGTGGTTCCAGCATGGTGATTGACTGGCAGTGTAGTCATTTGCAGGACACCATTTGGAGATTGACATGGTGATTATCTTGCAGTGTAGCCATTTGTAGGACACCATTTGAGGTCTGACATTGTGATTAGCTGGCAGTGTATCCATTTGAAGGATGTCATTTGGGGGTCCGGCATGGTAATTAGCTGGCAGTGCATTCGTTTAGAGGATGCCATTTGGGGTCTGATATGGTGACTGGCTGACAGCCTAGCCATTCAGAGGATGTCCTTTGGGATCCATCATCGTGATTGGCTGGCAGTTTTGTCATTTGTAGGACAACATTTGGGGTCTGCATTGGGGATTAGCTGGGAGTGTAGCCACTAGGAGGATGCCATTTGGTGTCCGGTATGTTGATTGGCTGGCAGTGTAGTCATATGTAGGAAGTAATGTGGGGTCTGGCAGGGTGACTGGCTGGCAGTATAACCATTTGGTGGATGCCATTTAGGGTCCGGCTTGGTGATTGGCTGGCAGTGTAGCCATTTGAAGGATGCCCTTTGGTGTTAGCTGGCACTATAGACTTGGGGAGAATGGCACTCAGGGTACAGCATAATGGTTAGCTTGGAAGGCATTGGGAAGAGAGAGCAGACCAGATCGAGATGAAGCATGGACAGAAAACTTGGCTACTTGCAACAAGGATCAAAAAGTATGCCTCATTAGTGACCACCCATTGAACTGGGGGTAGTACAGTCTTTCTGTAGCTGGTTGCAAAGATTTTGGAGGACACAACTGTCTAGTATTGTTGGACATTACCTCTTGTTGGACATTACAGTGATGGGATTGTAATGGGGCGTGACGTGTGAGGTAGGAGGAGCCAAACGCAGCAAGGGGATTCTTTAAGCCCTAGGGCCACTAAGGCGGGAAACCCCGCAGTTAAGGGAGGAGACAAGACAAGGAACACACACACACACCACAGCTACAGACCGGCTGACTGTTACACACCAATGAGTAGAAGCACAAACGCCTGGTTTCACAACAAGAAAACTAATCAAAGGCGAAAATGGAACAAAGAACTGCTACTCTATACTTCTACGAGCTAAGTAACTAAGTAGAAGCAAAACACCCAATCTCCCTATGGGAAGACATGTACCGAAGGGCGAACAGAACTACAGTTCCGAACAGAATCTCCCAAAACTCCATATACGGAGAAAAGCACAAAAAGACGAAATAGAGCAGAGATCCGCGGTCCCATACTTCTACGAGAAGTACGGAACTAAAAGCAAGCCGGAAATAACAAACGCCCTGTCTCGGCAACGAGACGCATAAGAACAGGCGAGTAGCATAATGGCACAAATAAAACACACAACCGACAAACACTGAAAACTAATGCGAATTAGTATGCCAGGTGGCGAAAGGAACGGGGATCTAACGTTCCAAGGCTACTCTCAGGGACTCGTAGTCAAACGCAAACATGTCCACAACATCGCCCAATCCTCCTCACAGGAAGACATGCACCGAAATGCGAACAGAGCACAGCTCCGAACACAATCGCCCAAAACTCCACATACGGAGAAAAGCACACAGGGACGAAAGGACAGCTGCACCGGAATTACCGGCTATCTGACTAACACGAGTGTAGAGAATAAACGCCCTGCCTCTTGGTAAAGAGGAATGTAACGAGAAGGCGAAGGAACAGAGATAACGTTCCGTGGCTACTTCCATAAGCTCGCAGTCACATGCAGAACATAAAGGGGTAAACGACCGATCTCCCAGGAGGGAGAAACATTTTACAGGCGAGCCGACGGAGCACTGCAGTCCCATAACTTTACTAGCAAAATGACTAAGCTTAAATACAAAAACACACGCCCTAGCCTCTCAGTAAGGGGAAATGTAACGAGGCGAAGGAACCGATAATTAAAGTTCCAAGGCTATATTGAGGCTCGCAGTCACACGCAAACATGTCCACAACATCGCCCGGTCTCCCTATGGGAAGACATGTACCGAAGGGCGAACAGAATTACAGTTCCGAACAGAATCGCCCAAATCTCCATACACGGAGAAAAGCACAAAAGACGAAAGGACAGCTGCACCGGAATTATCGGCTAACAGACTAGCGCAAGTTCAAACACTAATACAAGCCCTGCCTCTCAGTATGAACAAATGAAATGTACCAAAGCTACTAACTGGCTCCCTGTAACACGGAAATGAGTAGAAGCTAAAACGCCAGGTCTCTCAGTAAGAAAACCAATCACAGGCGAAAATGGAACAAAGAACTGCTACTCTATACTTCTACGAGCTAAGTAACTAAGTAGAAGTGAAACGCCCGAAGCGCGAACAGAACTACAGTTCTGAACAGAATCGCCCAAAACTCCATATACGGAGAAAAGCACAAAAAGACGAAATAGAGCAGAGATCCGCGGTCCCATACTTCTACGAGATAAGTAACTAACGAGCCAGCAAGAAATAAGCCCTGCCTCAGCAATGAGACGTAAAAATAGGCGAGTAGCCCAAATGGTACGAATACCTCATAGCCAACAATACACCACAGTACAAAACAATAAACAAACAATCTCGAAGCCCCGCACGAAGGTAACGGCACGAAGGAAACGGGAGGCTTAAATATCTCTCAAGGTGACCACGCACAGGTGTGGACGCTAACAGAAGCTCCGCAATCCAAACAGGGCGGAGCAAGCATCCACCAAAAGGACAGCGCCCTCGCGTGGCCACCAAGGAAAACGACCGCATAGGAAAAAGGGTTAAAAACCATGACAGGGATGGGCTTAAAATCATGATGGGGATTTTTTTTCCTTCAATAAAAAATTCAATAATTAAATACATGTGAAACTTGTGATAAATGGGAGCTGTCGATTAGTCGCAGACTAACTGTAGGGGACAGAAATGAGAAAAGGACGTACAAGAGCAGCTAGGTACCCCTATGTAAAATAAAATGGAAGTTGCAGAAATTTCGCTTCTAAATTCTCACAGGGAACCACATATTAGGATACTAAATGAAAATGAGAAGGACCTTCAGGGTTTGACATAAGGGCTGGGGTTAGCTGCTGCCCATGTAGTGAACAGACAAAATGAAGCCAAAAGAAATTTGGCTTGTTGCCTTTTAGTTGTGCAATAAACTGAAAGTAAAATAAATTATTTTAAGAAAAAGACCAATCTGGCAACCAAAAAATATATATGTCATTTTTGTATGTGGAGTTTCATTGAGTCTGTCTCAGAGTCTTGCATTTGGGTCCAGTCCAGTACTCGGCCCTAACAAAATATCTTTTCTTTGTACTGTTTTCTATTAAATGTATGTAAAAGCGAATTTACAAATCACTGCTCTTTTCTTTTATGTGCATTTTACATACTGTCCCAACTTTTTTGGAATTGGGGTTTGTACATAAATTGATATACTCATTAAAATACAGTTGAAGTCAGAAGTTTACATAGACTTAGGTTGAAGTCATTAAAACTCATTTTTAACCACTCCACAGATTTTATGTTACCACACTATAGTGTTGGCAAGTCAGGACATCTACTTTGTGTATGACACAATCATTTTTCCAACAATTGTTTACAGACAGATTATTTCACTTTTAATTCACTATATCACAATTCCAGTGGGTCAGAAGTTTACATACACTAAGTTGACTGCATTCAAATTTTTAATATTTAGTCGCATGCCATGACTTCCTGATGTCTGCGACCCAACAACATCAAAAGACTCTTGATCTTATTTTCTGGTACTTTTAAAAGCGATACTATAACGTCTCTGCATTTGAATGGATCTCTATGGGAATTGGGGGGTGGGACTAGATTTAGCTGTAAATTACACTGGAACAGTATGGAACACATGGTTGGCTAAATGGCTCTAAGTCATTAAGGGTCTGACGTATGAAACAAGCCTTAAATCATCACTCTGCTGCCAGAAATACAGTAAATATGGATGGATAACTTGAAGTGCTTCTTCTGACTTATTTTTCCATAGAGTTCTATAGGAAAATTTGTCAGGAGAAACAACCCTTAAAGTGATCCATCCATATAATTTTCACTTTAATTTTGGGCTGAATAATCCTCCATTTTGATTTTCCATTTTCGTTTTCATTTTGATTTTCATTTTGGGCTGAATAATCCTCCATATGCTACTGCCTGAATATATTGATATGTTAATTTTCCTGAAGAAGAACATGTCCATATCCTAGAATGGAAACAGGTAATCCATCTGAATGTCCCCTGCAGTGGAGAACACTAGCTTTATGTCGGTATTTTTGAAAGTGCACTACTATGTAGGCCTAGTAGCTTATATTTTCTTACATTTGTCTTTAAAAAAAAGTTTTAAGAGGACATTTTTTCATTTACAAAAATACTAAAGTATTTCGAATTTAATTTCATAGTGCAATTATTTTAACAAGGCTATCCTACATGTACGGTTCATACCTCCCATGATGGAATGATGAATAAGTAAACTTTCAGTCTTGTTCAGCAATCAGCCATACCTTGTGGTAAACATTGTCCTAGTACATTTTTGCCTCAGGAATAAACGAGTAATCTTGTTCAATTATACATTGTCTTCATCTGAACTTCATTTTTAATATCGTGACCATATTGTATTGTGAAACCAATATTGTGTATCGTATCGTGAGTTGAGTGTATCGTCCCACCCCTAGTAAGGAGTGACACATAAATAAAAATGTATCGATCTATCTATCTGTAAGGTTCTGGTTGTAATGTTACTTGTACAGACAATGTGTTATGCTGGGAAAACATTCAGTTGCACAGGTGGTTTCATTATGAATACAATACACAGATTATTGTAATACTTTGCCTCTTGTTAGTCTGCAGGAAGTCTGAAATATTGCCCTGAAGAGTTGGTTAAAGTGGGAGAAATAATCAAAACCAACCCAGCACTTCTGGATAGGATAGATCTGTACTCCATTACATTCATGATACATGTGTGGAAAAACAATGATAGTTTACTCCGCCTGGTGTCTATCAGTCAGAAATATCACCCTGTAGTGTTGGATGAAGTAGGAGAAATAATCAAAACCAAGTCAAGGATAGTTCTGCACTGCATTACATTCATGATACATACAGAATGCTTATTTAAGGTTCTACGGGGCCCTGGGTTAGGAGTATTTTGCACATATGCGCAATATTTGCTCATCAGTATACCCAGGCAAACAACCCCAAACAAATCCCAAAATTCTGACGCAGGATTACACAATGTTTGTTAAAATTTGCACCACAAAAGGGAAAGCAATGTGTGCAATAGCTAGACCCTGCTGCCTACTAAAGCTCTTACTGATATGTATCAGTGTTATGGAATGCCTATCAGCCAAAATAAATGTATAGATGTTTATTCTCTTTATCAGACTATATTGTCTGTCATGTTATTCAATGTATACTGTGTGCTTTGGAATTATCATGGTTAATTTCAATACCAAATTTTGTCCACTTTTTCATGTATACAGTGTGACATCACAGAATGTTTGGTTTAAAGTCATTGAGAAGTCATGGAAACGTCATGGAAATCCATTGGTCAAAATGTGTACAAACCCTGTGTAAATTAGCAGTAGTCCAAAATGTTTTTTATCTTGTTCTCTTACACTTAATTGGGATAGATAGATAGATAGATAGATCGATAGAGCCTAGAATCTAGATACTTTATAAGTCCTGAGAAATGACAGTATTCAAAGGTGTATATAGGTAAAGAAGTGTTTAAAAAAATAATAATAACAATAATAAGAAAATGCTAATATAAACAGAACAATATACAGTAAAAGAAATATGGGGGGTGCACAAAAGTTTTTTTGTGTAGGGCAGCTTGTAGACCAGAACTGGCTGTATACCGCCAGTTTATACCACCTTAATGCTACCGCTAGGATGAGAGTTAAATTATTACAGAAAAGACATTTTTAATGACATTTCAGCATTTGGTTATTGACATTGAAATATGTGTGTAACATTTCTCACCTGAGCTGGGCTGCGATATCAGCTGTTTCCAACAGCCAATGAACTGAAGAACCTAGCTGTGTGAATACACCCAAGTTTGAGTGGGAAAATATAGCCTCGTCTACATAAAAACCTATGTAGCCTACCACACATGCGCGCGCACACACAAACACGGATAATGTGATGCAAATTGTATTTATTTAGTTATTTAAAGTGTCTTGTAGTTTTCATTAGACAAGAAATGCAGATTTTCCAATTAGTACATTTGCTTCTCAGTGATTAAAAATCTGCCGGCGAGTAGTCTATACTCTTTTTTTATCGAGTACACTAACCGTTCTGTTGATTTGGCTTATGTTTGCGATCATTGAGTGCGTTTACATGCACAGCAATAATCTGCTCATAGCCCAATTAAGGCAACAGGCCTACTCCAGTTATATAAATGGTCATGTAGCCTAAACGACATAGTCCGAAACAGGTTCCAGTATTTTCCTATATATTGCTCCTTCCGCTCTTCCTTCAATTTTAATAAGATGCCCAGTCTCTGCTGATGCCCACAGCATGATACTTCACTGTACGGATGATGTTTCTTGACGCATGTAAAGTAAGGTTTACACCACACATACCAGTATGATTTTTGGCCAGAAAGCTCAATCTTGGTCTCATCTGACCAAACCATTTCCAACATCTCAGCTGGGTCACTATGTGTTCTGGCAAAATCCGTAAGGGCTTTTAGATGATATTTTTGAGTAATGGCTTTTTTCTTTCCACCCTCTGAAAGAGGTCAGTTTTATGCAGAGCTCTTCATATTGTTGACTGGTGCACCGCTACTCCAATTTTCAGCTATTCAACTCTGTGTTGCTCCTTCTAAGTGATTGTTGGACTCTCTGAGTCTTCCCTCACAAGTCACCTTCTTGTTCGGAGTCGGACACTGAGTTTTCAGCGACGGCCTGTTCTAGACAGTGCCTAGGTGGTGTGATGCAGCTTCCATTTCCTGATTATTCATCCAACAGTGTTCACTGGAATATCCAAAAACTTTAATATTATTTTATACCCTTTCCATATGTATGCACTGGAATGACTATCTCCAACTTCCAGATAATGCTCTTTAATCTTAATTTCCACACCTTTCCTTCACACCCTAACCACTGATCCCTAAAGAGAGTGGAGTTTTATCCAGAAAATGTGTTAGTTGATCTCTTCACAGGTAGAGAGACCAATGGTAAGAAAATGATGTCCTCATTAGGGCAATTTTTTTTGTTTGTGTAAACAAGGAGCTTCCAGAGCAGTTTGAATACTTATGCAATCAGCATATTTCAGTTTTTTTTCTTAAATATATTTTCAAACCTAAGAACAATTGTTACCTCAAAATAATTTATTTTGAATTGCAGTGTTTTTATTCAAAATACCACACAGTGGAATTTCAAATTATCCTTTGTAATTCAGTAAAATGTCAGAATTGGGTCTGAATAATGTACAAGGTGTTATGACCCCGAAATGGACTGGACCCAAACGCACGACTCAGACACAGGAATGCCAATACTCAGATATTTATTGCTTAAGTAGGGAAGTCCTGAAGCATGAGGAGAAAGGCAAAGACAGGTTAATGTTCCAAACCGGAACTGGACTTTGCTGGACTTTACAATCACACAGCAATAGTTCCAAGCCGGAACTGGACTTTACAGACAGGGAGAATATTTATGACAGACAGTCCAGGTGTGAAGCTGCGGGGAAGCAGGGGAAGTAGGAGAAGCCGGGGAAGGTTTGTGGAGACAGACAACTGGTTTGGTGGAGCAGGGGATGAGCGGGAGCGGTAGAGCAGGACAGTGGAGCGGAGTCCAGGCAGGACGCAGGCGTGGAAGCAGGGCAGCGGCAGTAGCAGCACGGCAGCAGCGAAAGCAGAGGCAGGAGCGACAGCACATCAACAGCACCGCAACACTGGCTGTAAGCGGGCACCGCCGCAGGGTGGAATCGCAGAAGCCGAAGTTGCATGCACACACGTCAGGTGGGAGGCAGGGGCAACCGCAACACAGGCAGGGATTTACTGACAACTGCAGGCTGGCAGACTGAAGCAGACAGAGTTAGTTAGCGAGACGAAACAATGAACAGCGGGGGTAGTGCTGTTCCAGACTGATCAGACTTAAATTAGACAGAATAGCAGGGCGATTAAACGCCGACACGGAACTAAACTGTTTAAAGTAGTAACTAGACAAGGATACTAGGACTCAAGACAAGACCAAAGGTTTTTCACCCAGCGGGTTAAGCGAACAAGACTTTCGCGAACTTGGTCGGAACAACAATTAACGAAAGAGCCCAGGACAGAGAACACCGGGTGACTAAATACAAACCTTAATTGGTATCAATTATGTGCCATGTGCAAATGTGTGCGTGAGTGATTAACGGAGCAGAGAGTGTGTGGAATGCATGCGGAACGGGGAAATGGGATAAGCAGAAAAGAGTGGAGTGACACAGAGTGACACAAATAGGAAACCACGCCCAACCTGCAGCAACAGGGAAAACGGACTATGGAGAGACAAACACGAGACAGGGGAAGAAGGAAAACACGGGACACAAAAGGACGGGAGTGAGATCATCACACAAGGCACTGCACATTTTTCAAAATATTGTTTATTGATTCAAATTGTAATTGGCAAGTAATACACTGTCATTGTAAATAGGCCCAAAACCGTGGAGGTGTTGTGGGTTCATGCAGCATTCACCAGTTGCTGAAGTATTTGGACCAACTTGGAGGCTCCGAGAGTTTCTAGAAAAGAGAAAAAGTGAAAATTACTGAGAAAGTGAAATATGGAATAAATAAAATGTAAACCAAAATGCATGTTTGAAAGATTAAAGATAAGCCAGATGATTATGACAGTGGCTGATTTGAGGTGACGGAATATGACAGAGAAAAATATTATTTCAGAATCTCAGTAGACATGCTGTACAATAGGCCTGTCATGTAAGATGTATGAGTGTGCTGTGCAAGACAATGTTCTCAGCTGGTAGGGGAATGCTATCATTCAGTGTAATATAGTTCAATGGAATTTCCAAATTCTAATGCATTTCTTGACCCTAGAGGCAAACAAAAGCATTATTAGTGACAGTGTGTCCCAGCATAAATATAAAACCAAATATTGCTGATGATTTAGCCTACACACTGACATATCTTTTGGCTTTGTCGATATATTTTATGGGTTCCATGAAGGTTAATCAGACGTAAAATCTGTACCTTGCGTTCCTCTGGGTCTGTGACGTTCTGACAAGACATTGTCAGGGATGCTGCCTCTCCTGGCTGTGACTTGATGACTGTGGCTGAACTGGAGCACTTCTTCATAGACTACATATGAGCAGGAATAGAGAACCCGTCCGTTTACAGAGTCGCCACCTACTGGAAGGACCTCGCTCACAGGTCAGATGTTTTGATGGCTTTCTACACGGGACCTACCTCTGCGAGATGAGTCTCGTAAACTCGCGCCTCAGTTTGGAGGCCCTTTTAAAATCATCCGGAAACTCAACCCGGTCACTGTGCGCCTTCAGTTGCCATCATCCATGCGCATCCACCCCACCTTCCATGTCTCTCGCTTGAAACCGGTGCTGGTGGATGGAGGTACGGTGTATACCGTTCGGCGGATTTTGGCTGAGAGATGTGTGGGCAGAGATTGTCAATTTTTGGACTGGGAGGGTTATGGGCCTGAGGAGCATTGCTGGGTTCCCTCCAGGAATATCTTGGATCCTACTCTAATTAGGGATTTTCGAAAAAGCAAGGCTGAGGGATTGCCTGGAGCCGTCCCTTAGAAGGGGGGTCCTGTCATGGTTATTTGCAGCCTTTGTTTTTCTACGTTTTTGGTTTCCTTTTTGGCGTCGTCAGGACGCTCTATCGGATTTTCTCCGCCTCCGTTCCGGTTTTTGTGTCTTGCCCGACAATTATTCCCTTCATCTGTTTTGCATTTCCTGTAGGCTATAAATACCTCAGGACTTCCGCGTTTCCGCACTTCGAGATTGTCTTTGCTATGTTGACATACAAAGTCGGTAAGGTATAGGAATTTCGGTCGCTGTATTTCTGGTTCGTACTAAAAGGAAACGCAGCAAGTCCGGTTATAAAGATTTAGGATTAGATTGGTTTTCTCTTTCCTTTCCGATCTTTCTTTATCCTTTATTCTTTTTACCTGTTGCAAGTTGTGTTCAGCTGTTTTGCCACAAGAGCTTTGGCTAACAGGTTTTTTTTCTATTCTTTTCCTTCACTCCTTTTTTCGAGTTTTGTTTGGTTTCATCACCTCTTGTTACGCCTAATTATTTAGTGCGTGAGGTTCTTTTGTTAGTTATTCTTGCTGTTTATCAAGATCGCCTCAGTTTTTGGAGGTTGCTGTGTTTTGCCTTGTGCTAGGGAAGTTTTGCTTCCGATCCTGGGAAGATCTGGAGCACAGAGTGCAAACTAGATTTCCACCTCCTTCATCCCTCAAAGAACTGGAGACTGTCCTTCTTGAACAATGGGCCAATATCCCACTACAAACAGTTCAGAAATTGTATGACAGCATTGATAGGATTGAAACTGTTTTGAAGGCAATGGGTGGGCCTACTCATTATTATTTGTCCCCTGCTATAATGAAAACATTATATTTGGGTTAAAACTGCATTAAGATATGATTTCTAATAATCACTACTCTAATATATAGCTTATTTTATTGAAAAATAATATGTGTGTAAATATATATATTACTCCAAATATATTCATTCATTACAGGTTAATTTGAAACAAGGTGCAGGTAGGACTTGTGGACTTCTTGTTTACACAGCCCTGTCTGCTGTTTTTCTGTGTACTTACAGATGGCAAAGCCAGGATTGCACTCCTATAATGCAATGTTTGTGCTGTAAACTTACGAATTTACGAAAATCTGAAAAACTTGTAGGTTTCACAATAGAACGTCATCTTTCTGATTTCGGACATGATGATTGTGGACAGCCCAAAGGGGGCCATGTGGAGTTGCTTAATCTTAGAGTTTTCACCTGCACCTTTAAAAAGCTGAGAGTCCATGCACTAGAAACCAGTGTGTGACTGAGATGAGAATGTAATGGGGGCATGACGTGTGAGGTTCGAGGGACTAAACGCAGAAAGGGGATTCTAAAAGCTCTTGGAAAGAGCCACTGAGACGGGGAAACCCCGTAATTAAGGGAAGGAAAAGGAAGCGTGACAACGAATGCCTAGGCGGTAAAATAACAAAGGGACAGAAATTAGAGCGGATAAAAGGGAGGGAACAATACACGAAAATAACTCCCTCGCTCTAAACGGAGCGAACTGCTCGGTACAAGGCGGAAATAAAAGCGGTCTCTGAGTACTTACATCTACCGGCACCAGTGCAACACGCAACACATGAAAACAGAATAAAAGCCCTGACTCTCAATATGAGAAGGAGGCTACTAACCGGCTCACTGTCACACGAAAATAAGTAGAAGCACGAACGGCAGGTTTCTCAGTAAGAAAAAAACAAACAAAAGGCGAATAGAACAAAGAACTGCTGTCCTATACTTCTACGAGCTAAGTGACTAAAGAAGAACCAGAAAAAACAGTGCAAAACAATACAGAAGCCCCGTACGAAGGAAACGGGAGCTTAAGTAGCTCCGAGGTAACCATGCACAGGTGTGGATGCTGAGAGAAGCTCTGTGAAAAAGACGGGGCGGAGCAAAAATCCACTAAAAGGCCAGCGCCCTCGCGTGGCTACCGAGGGAAATGACCGGAAGGGAAGAAATCTTCAAAAACCATGACAGAGAAGTGAGAAACCCAAGATGAAGACCTCTGTTGTACCTCTGCTGCTGATCTCCCTGGTTTCTATTGTTTCTGTGACGTTGGCCAGGAGTGTCTTCACCTTTAAGGATGTCCTTGCCGCGGCCAACGCCGACTTCAATCAGAAAAGCCAGGAGACCTCCTAAACAGGGTGCTTTGCGTTCAATGGTAGTACATGCCTGTTCTTTACTTTGTTGCCATCAGCCTTGCAAATAAATGTGACTCCAGCAGCAAATGTTACTTAACCCACTGAAGGTCTTTTGGAATGTTTTTTCAAAATTCTACATCAGTGTTCTAGAACTCCATTGCTTTCAATAACCAGTAGTGATTGTTACATCAGCATTAGAATGTTCAGTTGAGAACATTCTAATCACATATTTGCGATCTTATACCTTAAATCTAAAACCCGAATGTCTGTGTCTGAAATTATGTTTGTCCTGTCTTCCTTTTCAGCTGGACTTGCTGCATTTCCTATTAGTATGAACCAGAAATGCAGCAACCGAAATTCCTATACCTTACCGACTTCGTATGTCAACATAGCAAAGACAATCTTGAAGTGCGGAAATGCGGAAGTCCTGAGGTATTTATAGCCCGCAGGACACGCAAAACAGGTGAAGGGAATAATTGTCGGGCAAGACACGAAAACCGGAACGGAGGCGGAATAAATCCGATAGAGCGTCTTGACGACGCCAAAAAGGAACCAAAAGCGTAGAAAAACAAAGGCTGCAAATAACCATGACATCTGTAATGATCAAATCCATCACATTCACACTTAAGGAGACGGTGTGCCCCAAATCAGAAGACTACCTAAAGGAAGAGTGCATCTTCAAGGAAAACGGGGTGAGCTCATGCTGTCCATGTTCTCCTCGCAATCCTTAGTCCATACTACTGATGGACTAAGAGTGAGAGTGAGTTCATTAACTAAATGGTAGAGCTATACTATTTTTTTCTTACATTGCATGAACCATTTATTCTCGTCATTGAAACACAATGATTTGTTCAATGTAACGATAGACTGATATCATATGTTGGCCCCATTTTTGGCTTCTTGTTTTTCACGCAAAAGTAACAGGGATGTGTTACTATCATATATAGAGGACCATTTTATCAGAAACTTAGTGTGAGGCAGTCAGCTGTTAGTTGGTGAATGGACCTGCTGCTCGCAGACCACTGTAACACAGATTTTCAAAACACTGGCAGACGTACAGCTGGAAACTGCAGCAGTCTGGTAAGTGCTTGCTTGCTGGGAAGTCACACAGATGATTACGTAGGGAACATGAGCCTCTTGAACTTGAGCCATAAAAACATCTGACCTGTGAGCGAGGTCCTTCCAGTAGGAGGCGACTCTGTAAAATGATGGGTTCCCTATTCCTCCTCATCTGTAGCCTATGAAGAAGTGCTCCAGTTCAGCCAGTCTTCAAGTCACAGCTAGGAGAGGCAGCATCCCTGACAATGTCTTGTCAGGAGGTCACAGACCCAGAGGAGCGGAAGGTACAGGTTTTACGTCTGATTAACCTTCATGGACCCAATAAAATATATTGACAAAGCCAAAAGATATGTCAGTATTCAGTATGCAGGCTAAATAGTTTTGACATCAGTAATATTTGGTTTTATATTTATGCTGGGACACACTGTCACTAATAATGTTTTTTTTTTGCCTCTAGGGTCAGGAAATGCATTAGAATCCATAAATTCCATTGAACTACATTACACTGAATGATAGCATTCCCCTACCAGCTGAGAACATTGTCTTGCACAGCACACTCATACATCTGACATGACAGGCCTATTGTACAGCATGTCTACTGAGATTCTTTGCAGTAGTGTCTACTGAGATTCTGAGAATCTTTTTCTCTGTCATATTCCATCACCTCACATTAGACACTTATAATCATCTGGCTTATCTTTAATCTTTCAAATGTGCATTTGGTGTTTACATTTAATTAATTCCATGTTTCATCTTCTCAGTAATTTTCACTTTTTCCCATTTTCTCAAAACTCTCTGAGCCTCCAGGTTGGGCCAAATACCTCAGCAACTGGAAACAATATTTTGAAAAATAAACAATAAACAATATTTGAAAAATATGCAGTACCTTGCACATTTTTCAGACCCAATTCTCACATTTTACTGAATTACAAAGTATACTTTGAAATTTCATTGTGTGGTATTTTAAAAACACTGCAACGCAAAATAAATTATTTTAAGGTAACAATTGTTTTTAGGTTTGAAAATATATTTACGAAAAAAACTGAAATATGCAGATTGCATAAGTATATAATAACTCTGCTCTGGAAGCTCCTTGTTTACAGTCACAGACCTAATGAGGACATAGGAAGTTAGAGATAAAGTAATTCAAATGCATACATATGGAAAGGGTATAAAATAGTATAAAAGTTTTTTGATATCCCAGGGAACACTGTTGGATGAATAATCAGGAAATAGAAGCTGCATCACACCACCTAGGCACTGCCTAGGGCATCAGCAGGGACTGGGCATCTCATTAAAATTGAAGAAAGAACAGAAGGAGCAATATAGGCTACAGGGAAATCCTGGAACCTGCTTCGGACTATACCTTTTAGGCTACATGACCATTTATATAGCCGGAGTAGGCCTGTTGCCTTACTTGAGCTACGAGCAGATTATTGCTGTGCATGTAAACGCACTCAACTGATCCCAAACACAAGCCAAAGCAACAGAATGGTGAGTTTACTTGATAAAAACAGTAGCGGTGTCACGATACCGATTCGAAATCGAAAATCGATCGAAATGAGCGTTCGATTTCGAACTTCAAAATCACAAGCTGGTTCGCGATTCTCCAAGTTTTTTCTTTCTCTCCACCCCCGCCCCCCCCTTCTTAGCCTTTCATGTGATGGGTAAAATGTAAAAAAAGTAGCCTACTTGGCCATCTTTAATGTAAGCGTTTCCGACAAAACGAAACTTGACGCCTTCCATTGCATTTTGTTCGTCCACGCAGGCGTGCGTCCGAAGAAAAAAAACAACGATATTCAGTGTTTCCCCTAGTTTTTTTTTCAGGCCGGGCGGTGAAAGTGCGCCATTTTGCGTAGAGGCGGAAACTATAATTACACCCTCATAATATCAGCGCTGCCATTGAAAATTTTAATTAGGCCTAACGGGAAACCAAAGCTGTTTTGGGTTTTTCCAGATGCTATTTTGATCATTCCCGCATTCTGCGGTAAGGGAAATATTACAGCTACATAAAAAAAAAGATTATATAAAAATTTAAAAAAAAGAATAATATAATTTTATTTTTTTTTTTCATTAAAATTATTTATTTTCCCTCTTGTCCAAGCCGGGCGGCAGGCGAGCGCCCGGCCAAGATAATGGTAGCGGAAACACTGATATTTCAAAGAAGACAGCTGCTAGTTACGTTAGCTTACCGGTAGCCTGCATTACTTTTCGACACACCATGGCCACTGCCGGAGTCGGAGATGGAGAAACAGAACTGGAAAATCCTCCTGCTTCCCTCAAGTCACCGGTGTGGCAACAGTTTGCCTTCCCCGTGAGTTATATAAACAACGAACGCGTCATTGACAAAATAACGACAGTTTGTCGGCTATGCTACACGCGAGTACCATACGCCACCTCAGGCAACACGTCAAATATGGCAGGACACATTCGCAGGCATCACAAAGAAATAGATTTGACTGGGAAAAAAACATTGACACAGGCAACTCAAATGACAACCCAAATGACAGTCAGGGCATGAAAAAAAACATGTAAATAGTTAATAGCGTGGTACATGTTCAACTGTTTATTATTTCAGATATTAGTTTGTTAAAGCTCTCAACTGTTCAAAGAATGTGAACACGCTCATCTTTTTAAAGAAGAATTTGAAAATGTAAATGACCGTTGTCAGGGCATAAAACCAATGTGTAAATTGTTAATAGCGTGGTAAATGTTCAACTGTTTATTCTAGAGTCTAGTTTTGATAAAGCTCTTAACTGTTTAGGTGTGTTTAAATATTCTCATATTTTTGTTATTATTTATAATTGTTATTATTCAAGTAAAAGTTACTTATTGAGAAACAAGTATTTTTCTTTAGAAAATCAAGACTCGATAGTCTAACAATGGCATAGCCATTAGTTAGACTATAGTGCTGGAAAAGAAATTGTGCTGAAAAAAAATCGAAAATCGAATCGAATCGTGACCTTAAAATCGAAAGTCAAATCAAATCGCGGATTTGGAGAATCGTGACACCCCTAAAAAAGAGTATAGACTACTCGCCGGCAGATTTTTAATCACTTAGAAACAAATGTACTAATTGGAAGATCTGAATTTCTTTCTTGAATTTATTGCAGCCCAGCTCAGGTGAGAAATGTTACGCACACATTTCAATGTTATGTCAATAACCAAATGCTGAAATGTAATTTTCTGTAATAGTTTAACTAGCATCCTAGCGGTAGCGTTAAGGCGGTATACATTGTGCTGATATCGCACAGTACCCGCCTTCAGTCAACACCCTTCCCAGAGATGCAGAGGACCCAGCCCTGTTTGCCTTTCAAGTCCATCTGAGAAGAGACCATTATGACCTCAATAGCTTGATAGTTTGAAGTGGCTCAGAGAAAAGACAATGAGCCCAGGAGGTGCACAGTCTGTGCACACAGGACAAACAACAAGAGCAGGAACTGGAATGTCTCCACACAATCTATCCTGACCTATACTTCTCAAAGCTTAGTAATTCAACTCATCTGATTTGACATCGATTTGCAGGAAGAGTAAGACCCCTTCCACCTCAATCTACAACAGGACCAATCTGAGCTGGATGGTGTGGCCAATCAGGAAGGATGAAAGTGGGACACTACTATGCTGTTGTTAAAAAAATGGAACATGGTATCGTTTCAGTGATTCTGCAGTCCCTGATATTGTTGACCCTCACAAAGTCAGTACCAACAACAATTACGTCCTATTCAACAGAAAGAAAGTTTCTGCTTCCAATAATCTCTTAATTCCAAGTTAACTGCTTCCGTGTCAGGGAAAAGCAAAGGAGACCCCAACAACAGACAGTCAACTGGAAAAGTAAGCACTGGAACTGGAAAGCAAGGAACTGCTAAGAAACAACCCAGCAAACAATTTCTGGTTTTGGGAACGTTCCGGGAAGGTTTTTTCAAGGTTAGGGGTACGTTCCTATACGGTTGCAAATATAACGTTCCTTTGCGGTTTTCCAGGAAAGTTTCCTTAACGTATCTGGAACGTTCCCATCTGGTATTATATGTGGTTCCCAGAACGTTCCTTTAACGTTACCAGGACATTGCAGTTGTGGGAATGTTCTCCTAACCTAATAAGAACGTTCCGGGAGAGTTGCCTTTTGGTTTTTCTCTGAAGGAAATGTTGCGTTCCTGAATCGTTATCTGGGCGCAGCTTGTATCAGCCAACAGCTGTCACGCTTTTATTTTTTTATTAGCCTACCACCACAACAATTAAACAAGAACAATAGTATACTACTACTACTACAACTAAAAAAAACTAGCCTACTACTACTAATAATAATAATAATAATGATAACAATATTACCAATAATTCACATCAACATGACATAAATATGTAAATGTTTTAGGTTCCTCATAATAACATATTCCAACGTGGCATGAAAGTGTTTCTCATACATAGTAATATAACGAATGTAATACAAATAATTAATTTCTGAGTTCTTAGATCTACCGTTAAAATTCCGTGGATAAGACGGGCAGGTCTTCATTCAAATATAATACGCCTTAATAAGTCATCATTGCAGGAAAGTTAACACATAAATACGGTTGAAGTTTTATTTTACAGATCACTACATGTAAAAGCCATATGAACACATCAGCCAAATGAGCACAAGTGAGAAATAAACATGAACATATTTATTTCAACCTGCATAACGCACAACAGTAATGATTCCAGTGCTTCTTCCTATATTTTGTGCTGTATATTTATGTATTGTGCTGTAGCCTATAGTTTGCAGTGATGAGTCTCGCAGTCAAACTTCACAAAAGCTAAATATTGTGCTCAAGTCTTAATCATCCCTTACATTTCTATTCCTATTCTGAAGTTATTTTTTCATATCAAACTATCTACAGTATATAACTATTCAAACAAAATAAGCAAAAATAACCAAACAAGTGTCAAAATCTCAAAAAATATTCACTGTACATCCATAGTTACAGTTCAAATTGATAAATACATACACCTGTTTTTTTTTTAAAATAATGCTTTTACGTACAAAAAATGCTTTAAAACGTACAAGCGTTTTTACATAACAGCAACGTATTACAGCCCCACGTGCGATAGGTAGTCGCTGTGAAAATGTGCTGGGCATTGGCGAAACGGAATAAGAAACTCTACAACTTTTGAATTTCAGAGAAATATGAATACTGTAATTGGGACGTCGACAACTACCATGGGGCCACCATGTATAGGGTTAAATCATCCCTTTACATTCCGAAGTTATATTTTCACGCCACACTATGTACAGTATACTATTCAAACTAAATATGTATAAACAACCAAACAAAATTACTTCAACATGATTGTCAATCAAAATTATTCTAACAAAATAAAGCCATCAATTCAATTCCTTTTGAAATGCCTGTGTGGGGGCAGATTCTCAGGGCCACTGCGATGAGTTCCTCCACATCAGTTTCCTTCACTTTTTCATGATTGCTCCTAGAAATAGAACATGTTTTATTCTTTCTTTTTCTTTACCATTTAAACACCACATTAACACAATTGAATACATGCATTTGTGTATTTGACTAATACTGTAAGGCAAAACTTCAATACCAATTCTTCATGATGCATATATTTCACTCATTTAAATTGACAGTAATCTGAGGTGCTTTTGCATAGGAATTCAGATGAAACCATAGGCTAATTTAGAAAACCTGTAGAAAATAGTTTAATATAATATATATATATATATATATATATATATATATATATATATATATATAATATACCTCATATACATATAATTTAGGTAAAAAATCATGAGTTTTAGGACATAGTGTTGGTATCCTATTTTAGGCAAAAGGAAATGAATAAATGTGCAACACTCAATTTTATGACCCTTTCAAGAGAGATCAAATGAAGTCACCAGTGTAAGCGAAACTTGCCTATTATCACATGGCAATTCCTGATGTCTCGGAAGGCCATTTTTTTCCCCTCAATGTGTAGGTCCTCAACACTTGATTAGATGCCACCCTCACACAACATTTTGTGAAGAGCTGCCCCTGGGTTAGCTCTTCCAAGAGAACAAAGGTAGTTCATGATTCTGTAGCCTACTACAAGATTAATTAATTTAATTTATAAGTGAAAGATTACAGTAGGCATAAAGTGCTGTAGATACTTCAGTTTAGACTTAAATTGATTATGCCATAATGATGTCATAACTAAGTGGGTATCTTAGTTTTAAAAGGTTATTTTCACAGCTTCTTCCATGTTTACCATCTTTGTCCTCTTTTCCATTTCGGTCTTCCTTGTTGAGCTGTTGGAGCTCCTCCACATTCTGACATGGACCATTTTCCATAATGTCCTCCTTTGCCTCTCCCCTAGCTGCCAGTATTCTCCTTTGCATTGCAAGGATTTCTTGCTGGGTCTCTGCAAATTCTTGCAAGAGAAAGATTAAAGATTAAATGTTGTGCAGGTGCGCATGTGTGTAGTCTAAAAATGTTTTTGCTACTTCTGACAAGGCCTGGGGCTCTTCAGGCAGACGTTGTGACAGTTGTGTCATAAAACAAAAATATACTTAAGCACCAAACTATTACATAATTTTTATATACTATAAGTTAGGGCTTATCGGGGCATGTTCCATACCTATACAGCACAGAGAGTTTGGCCTTGTGTTTTTTCATCTTACCATCTGAAGAGAATGTGGCATTCAGGCATTAAAGCACAACTGAACTTTGGTAGAACTTTGGGTTGTGTAATTACCTGGCCATGATATGAGTCCAAACGGTGGTGAAATACAGTGAGCACCATAATTCATTGGACAGTGACACATTTATTGTTATTTTGGTTCTGTACTCTAGCACTTTGAGTTTGAAAGGATACAATGACAAATGTCAAAGTGCAGACTGTCAGCCTTAATTTGAGGGTATTTTCATCCATATCGGATGAACCGTTTATAAATTATAGAACCTTTTGTACATTAAACCCCCCCCCCCCCCCCCCCCCCCCACCGTTTTAGCTGCCCTATAGAAGTCAATAGAGAACGACAAATAACCGTATTCTGGATTATCACCGCAGGGGAGCACAGAGCAACTAACGAACATATTTTGCCAGCATTTGGAATCATATCATGGCCAGGTAACTACACAACCCAAAGTTCTACCAAAGTTCAGTTGTGCTTTAAATGTCAAATGCTGCCTCATAGAGGAACACAGCTACGCTGCTCGGTCCCATAATAATAATGCATTTTATTCATGATGTGCTTCTCATAGACCCAAAGCATTGGAAGCAGACAATTGTTCAAACATATAGTCTAGTAATATTTTACATTTCTAAGTGTAACACATCTGAATTGCAGATTATTTCCACTATAAATGATTGGCATTTGACACTTTTGACATGGCACATGAAGTCTGAATTACGACATTCTCCTCAGATGGTAAGATGGAAAAACATGAGGCCAAGTTACATTAAATAATTTAAGAAAGATTCGGTAGCATTGTTTGGGAACAGAGCTAGTGTAATTAGTTATAATGGACAATATTGTTTGTTGTAACTTGGCCTCATTTTGATATCAATACTTGGCAACTTGGTATCTTTGTATGTTGAAAACGTTTATTGTTGAGATTAACTTTAGTTAAAAGAATGCTATATTTTGTTAAGATACCTTGAAGATGAGGCAATGTGCTTGCTGATGATAGCTCTGTGGATGAAGCATGTGCTGTTGAAATAATAAGTGTGTAAAGTCCTTAATGTAGGCTACTGTATGTGATTATATAAAAAGTGTAGATTTATTTAAAATAAGCAATATCCCTCATAAAAGTGCAGGTATAGGTAGTAGAAAATAATGATGCCCACTTACAGTTTTGACGGGCAGCTTGGCATGTCTCTTGGTTTGTGGTGTAAGTAAAACATGTTTTTTGCAAAAATTAAAACACATTAAGGATGATAGCATATACACTGGCATACATAGCTTTACCGTTCTACTTACTCCGCAATGTGCCTATAGCTAGGCTATGGGAAGACTGAGCCTACATAGCCAACGCAAAATAATCAGAAGGGTGGTTTTGCATGTGAGTTACTCAATTTAATCTTATTTGTGTACTTGAAAGCAAACAATCGAATAATAAAATAAGCGAATATTAGGAATACACTAGAATGTTGTTCAATTTTGTATGAATCACACACACAACTCAAATTGTACTTCATGGAGGGAACTTACATGTTGGTGGGACAAGTTTGGACATTCTGTCGTAACGTTACTCCTCGGTGACAAGTCTGTCATCATCTGGAATGGAAATTTCAAAATGTTTTCCACGTTTTAAGTAACGTTAAAACACCAAGTCCCTCAGCTAAGGAGTAAGTACGTGTAATCTTCGCAAACAGTGAGCAAATGTGCTGTTCACAACACTGAAAGGGTGAGAATATAGAAATTATAGGTTGTCTTTATCAAAACAGAAAATGCCAGCGCACCCTTTAATATAGCCAGGCTACATAGACGCTGTGGTGCTGAGGATAAATGCCGTTCGTATAAGCTTGATTAACAGATCTAACGTTAATTGAATAGGCTTTTCCAAAATGATCTCTCTATCGATTGGTTGCTAGGCACGTGAAAGTTTTATAGCCTACTTTTCATCTAAAATTTCTCACTGTAGCCTACGTGTTGTGATCAATTTAAACTAACGATACCACTCGTTAGCTAGCTAGTTTAATGTTTCTGTTTGGCCTGGGCTTTTACACTGTGCTAATTCTATCTAACGTTAGCTAGTTAGCCTAGACCGTTACACTTTAGAAGTTAATCTTATGTCTGTCAATTGATATTTGTTTAATCTAGCTGCTAGGGCCTAATTATAAATGTATTCACGAAACTAAGTAGGGTTAAATTACCTACCTGTAGCCAATGCCATATGTCCAAGGCAGCTGGAGTAGGCTAACGGTCGGACGGCAGCGCTCAAATCAAGAAAAAAGTCGTTAGCTAAATATTAAATTAAATATCCACGCACACGGCTTCCAAATATATCACCAGCGGGGAAAAAGAGTCTTGGATAGGTATACAGGCAGATAGACAGAAAACGTATATTATAGCTATAGCTAATAGGGCTTGCTATAAATTAGCCTAGGCTATATATAATTAGGCTAGCATATAATTAATATATTGCAGGCTAGTAGCCTATTACGTATATAGGCCTATATTTATATAATATTGGAAAATTACACTGCATTTCAAAAGTTTAACAGAAAAACATCCGTGCATCGTTCTGGGAACGTTTGTTTACGAAGTAAAAAAAAATCTTCCAGTTATGGAAGAATTAAACCTAAAAACAACCTTATTCGAACGTTCTGTGTAACGTATCATGGAAACATGAGAGAACGTTATGTTTTTTAGTTAGCAGAAAGTTTCGGGAACGTTACGAATTTTTTTTTAACTTAAATGGGAAAAAAAACATATGCGAACGTTAGGGGAACGTTCTGTGTTTGCTGGGAAGTTGACAACCAAAATCAGGATGGAGTTATGACAATAGAAATGAACAGGCAGGAGGAAGCTAGTTTATTTATAATTTGAGAGAAATGTGAATACTATAATTGGCACGTCGACGACTCACCACTAGGACGCCACCGTTATCGTGTATTACTATATTAGCTGGTCAGCTGCTTGCTTACCGTTACATCATGCCTACATGAGGAAGGTGCTCCATTCGTTTTAAATTTTCCTTAAAGTTAAAGTAGGCAAAATTTTCCTTCCAGATTATATTTCATTTAGACTATATCAAAACAGCTATGAGTTTCTATTTTGTTTCAACATATTTAATGTAGACAAAAATATTTTAAAACGACTGTTTGTTTCAATGGGAAACACAACGTCAGACCGGCTGTTCGTGATGACAATTCTTTTGAATAAAGTCCAGTTGTAATTTAGCCAGACATTTGTCAGCTAAGGGCTAGCAACCACTTTTATAGCCACTATCGGCGGACTTAACTAATTGAAAAGAGAAGAATTCAACTCTGTGAGTGTTATTTTTATATAAGCAATTTACAACTCAGAAGCATTTTTATCACCATATAAGCCCAAGCCTGCCCATTTAGTAGGCTCCCACTAGCAAAAACCTCTCCACCCCCACAAGCTGTGCCACATTACCTTTTCACCGTTAGCTGCGATGGATTTCGTAGGTGTCTCGTAGGCCTACCAAGTTTTTTAAGGAAAGAGAAGAAATTAAGCATTACAAACAAATAAAACCCCGAAAGATGACCTGGAAGTAGCCTAAATATATTTTTATTTGTCATAAAAGATGCAATGTTCGGAACATCGTGAAAAAACTTGGAACATTGCTAATGTCAGCTAAACATAATTATCAAACTAGGTTAACGTGAGTGGGGACAGACAGATTTCCACTAGTCTAAACTAGGTGGCGAGCAGGGGAACACTAGCATAGCCTATATTTTCTTTATTTTAATTTCGCTTCTCTAACTCTGAGTTCGACTAGGTTGAAGTGAGCCGTGAGGAAAGACCACAGCATCACTTCAGCTCCTTCGACAGCCGGCCGGCTGTGTTTTCGCTGTTAGCTGGCTTAATATGTTTTCTGCTGCATCCGGCTGCCACTACAGCCAAAGGCAAAGCTAATAAACGCAACAAGCGTTCATTAAAACATCATACTGTATAGAAACAAAAAAATTAATAATAATAATAATAATAATAATAATAATAATAACTTTTGACTGGCGGCTGTCATGCCCAGGTTGTTGGTACCATGCTGGCTGCCTTACGCAAGGTTCGTAGGCCTACTCTGCGTGTAGGGAGAGCCGGCTCTGCTGATATCGCACAGTGTATTCCCACCTTTAGTCATTTTAGTCATTTACATGTTCTAATAATTATTCTAAGGTTCCCTCGCCGACATTTTCAGCACCTGCACCCGCGATGCAATGAAACCATCTACACCGAGACCACGAATATCGACGCTAGGTGATGCTGTCGGCCAAGTTGCGTTGCAGACATTTAGTCTACCATATTACACCGGTTTCAGTTCCATATCGCTTTTATGAAATGGACACAGATAGGCCTATCTTGAAAATCAAGTTGCCTGGCCTACAACACCATTTTAAATAGAAACATGTCTACTCCAGAATGGAACTCTCGTTGCTTTGAAACTAAATCCGATTTCGAATATCACACTGAATACAGAATAGCGGTGATTGGATCCTTTGTTTAGCTACGTCACAGAAGAAATATCCTAGCCTAAGAGAATATATAAGAAGAAAATAACCACAAAAACTCCTGAAAACAGTGAAACATCACTCGTTTGATCAAGTAATTGATTATCAGTCATTTAATCTATTGCTTATTTTCATTGAAAGGAACAATGCCAAAGAGGAAGATATCATGTAAGATCTTTAGATTTTTAGGCATCCTTGAATTTGAAAATGCAAGCTTTATTAGGCATGGGCCTTCACCACAAAGAATGAACATTTTAAGATTAGGCATATAGTCTACCACAATTAGCACGCGGGCTATCAGTTCTAATATGAATTGCACAATATACGTAGTGTTTGATCTATCATTTATCATCATTTGTGTACGCCATTCAGTAATAGGCCCTATGTCGTTTTTTGGGGGCAGTGAACTTTATTTATTTTAGTCAAACTTTTTTTTTTCAGTGTAAAATTTACAATGAATCTAGAAAATTGTATTAAGATGACTGGCAGATTCTGAGTGTTGCATTTCGTTCAGCCTCGGAGGATTGCCATCCAGAACAGGATAGCAGCGACACCTACGCCGATAACTTTGGTTTCTCCAGCTCAAGAAACTCCAATCGCGATCCCTACAATCTTCGAGGTTTGCAATGCATCGGCTCGCTTTCCCCAACAATTAGGACCTTTTTTTGTTATTTCGCAAATCAACATGAGATGGAAACGATATTAACAGCACCGTTATCCTTTGAGACATTTATTCTCCTACTTGCAGCAACACTGGCAGGGAGTCTTCAGAAAGTGTAGCCGACATGCAGTTTATGGAGAGCTGATCTCAGATCAGTGTGCTTTAATCAATGCATGATGCACCACTGTGCTTCTATGGTGATTATCACACTATTAGATTAATTAGTATTCTCATGTTCTGCAAATTTTTCTACAGGAATATATTCTACAGATTTCAGTATTTACTGATTAATCAGTTTATGCAGAAGTTCTTCGTAAAATCTTCCAGACATCCAGTTAGTTACAGGATTCGTTCACATAAATTGGCACTTTCTGTAGATGCCCTCAGTGAAAGCAATTTTCTTGGAAATAGTACAAGGTTGAATAGAAGAAAAACAACCTCCTGGTAATAAATAACAGCCAGCTGCTACTATTTTGCAGTGATTTTATCCTGTGCTGCTCAGACAATTAAACTTACCAATCATATATTTAAAAAATGCACTGATGGAAATATCCAAAAAACAGACATTTGGGTCTGTAGGTACTGCCATCCCCTTTTATTGCTTCTTGCTAGCCTCCACTTTTTGAACAGAGAGGAGTGGTAGATTCAGACCTTGCATGTCCTTTTTAACCAGAGAGGAGAGTTGAGGAACCAGAAGAGGGAACAACTGTAGGGCAGAAGAGATCACTGCCACCCTCTGTGGAGGAACCAGCCAGTAAGAGAAAGCGAGCGCAAGAGAGCGTCCAGGCATTTGGGGACAAATCCTCCAGCAAAGCCAAACGCATAAAGAGTGCACAGAAAGGTTAGGACCATATAGCATTGAGCTGCAGATCATGCACTACTGCACACTAACAGTGCTTTTATCGAGGGCGGTAAGGCATATAGACCTCATTGCTACATTAAACTAAACAAGTCAATGTAATAAAATGTAAAAAATAAAAAATGTAATAAGCCCCATATTGACATATACCCAGGCATCACCATTGTCTTCAGACATCTTTGCGTCTTGAGATCATTTTATGAGACGTCTTGAGATTTGTTTTTTTATCAAGACTAAATTGAGATGTAAATACCATGATTAATTTAATGGACTGTATAATATATAATTTTTTGGCACATTTTGAATGATCTGTCAGTTTTCATAAAGCAGTGATCTCCAAATACTGTTAGACCCCCTTTGACAGGCTTTTATATCTAGGGTCAAGGTTTGAAGAATATTTGAAAAATACAGCATGCTGTTTGTCATGTGCAATACGGTAAAGCCAGCATTCCATGATTTAAGCAACTGTTGTCTACCTGCTTTGTATTTTAGCACGCGTAAACAAATTCTACAAAAAAGAACAATTGCTCGGGCGAGGGGGATATGGCTCGGTCTATGCAGGGACCCGCATGTCCGACGGACTGCCGGTAAGACACCGCCTTCTCCATGCTCTGTGCCCACAAAGAGCCTCTGAAATCTTCATCTAGACTCCATAACAACACGTGTACCCCTCTCTGCTCAATTGTCAGTTTATTTTCTTCGGTTTTTCATTTAGCCTACAGTCTTGTGTTACTCTCATGCATTATGTTTACATTCTTAATATGATTATCTTATGACAAACTTCTAAGAATTATGGCAAGAATCTTATGGCAAGTTAAATAATTAATTGTTTTTTTCTTTATTGTCACAAAACATGTGTGTTTACAATATCAATTCTCTCACATGTTTTCATCAGGTGGCCCTCAAATATGCAAGGAAAGATGAGGAACTGCAGCTGGTAAGTACCTCTAACATAATTTATGGAGCCTCACACGAATGTTGTATCTTGTGAAATAGAAGCTCAGGAATGGATAAACAAAACCTAAGAACTACCAACACCTGGTAGTTTTGAGGTTGTCAAAATTAGCAAATAACTTGAGTCTAGCTAAATAAACCCAAACGTGATGCCCAAACCTTATCTTTATGGCTCTATGAATGGGCCAAACTCATCGCAGAATATTTTTTTGACTCTGGGAGTTGCGTGAACTGTCGAGAGTGACGAATAAATAATGAGCTATCCAATTCAAAGCATTTGCTAATGTTCGTCAAACGGTACATGTTTTAAAACACAACAGAAGGACATGCCTAAATTCTGCACATAGTCCCAAGATAACATTTGGGCTGTTATGTCTGAATAAACGTTTTGTAACGAACACGATGGATTTATTTGAATAAATCAAAAACACGGTTTGGTGACAGTCAAAATTTGAATGAGCATATCTCGCTTTAATATTTGGAGTAGAGACTCACCTCAAAATGTGTTTCTGTGTCAAAGTGACTCAAATGATAATGGAGCAAGTCACATATGTATTTGTTCAGTTTATTGTTTATAGGGCATTTTGGAATACTCTTGACCTTGAATGAAACTGGAAAAAAAAAACTTGATAGCCTGCAGTTCACTCACCGAGCCATGATATGTGCTAATGTGGCCAGCTCTCAGGAAAACTGCCTGACTTCTCTCCACAGCCTGGATTGGAAAGGCCCATGCCCAAGGAAGTTGGATTATTTCAAATGGTTAACACCCCATCGTCTCATCCCAACATCTTGAAACTGTTCGAGTGGTTCGATAGACCTGCGTCATATGTCATGGCAATGGAGCGTCCAGACCCCTGCAAGGACCTGTTCACATACTGCCAGGAACAGGGGGGTGTCCTGGATGAGGACCAGGCACGCAGTGTAACCCGCCAGCTGCTGGGGGCGCTGCAGCACTGCCACGACCACGGAGTGGTGCACCGTGACGTGAAGCCCGGGAACATTCTAATCCAGACGGACACAAAAGAGATCAAGCTGATCGACTTCGGGTGTGGGGACCCACTGAAGGACACCCCATACACAGACTACGCAGGTCAGTGAGAGGGGGCAGTTCATGCATCTTAGTCAGTGTTTGGAAGCTTAAACGCTGACAGTGATGCATAAGGAAATATAGTTTGCAGCATAGTCATCAAATAATTTTCTTGGTGGGACTGCTGGATGGCTCATTTCGTTAAGGCACCACACTGTGGTGCATGAATGAGCCTCACGGCCTCTGATCGAATCCGGACTGTGCCAGGTGATGACTTTGGCCGGTAGCTCCATAGTGCAACGCGCAACTGACAATTACATTGCCCAGGGAATGGGTGGATTCAGTCTGATAGGGTTCCATGTGCAATGCTATCTAGCAACCCCTGCTGGTTGATCAGGCATCTGTACATTGCAGTCAAAGCCACATATGAAAGGTCCCTCCTCCAACCCCGCTCTGTGAGCTTAGCTGAAGTCTGCGGTGTGAAAAGAAGCAGCTGGCGACACCATTAAGGAGAACTGTGCATGTCTACGCTCTCCCGAATCTGCAGTGGGGTTCACACAATTTACATGGTTGTGGTTGCAGACGATGGCCATTCCAAATTGTGGTGGAAATTGAAAATGCTCAGCCCCGTGTTGGGCATCAAATTTATAGAAACATTTTGTTGCTTGGGCTCTTGTGTTTGCTGTCTTTCTCATTGTCCTAGTGTGAACTCAATTGGCAAACTGTATGGTGTCCTATTTTTTCTTGTGTTGATCAGGGACCAATGAATTCCTGCCGATTGAGTGGTACCAGAAAGGGCAGTTCCTAGCAGGCCCTGGGACTGTGTGGTCAGTGGGTGTGACGGTTTATGACATCGTTTGTGGCGACTGTCCCTTCACTACCTACACCGACAGGGAAATGCGGCAAGTGGAGTTCTGTGCAGGGTTGTCACCAGGTGAGGAGCCAACAGGAGAGGGAGGAGCTGCATTTGGACGCACCCTCTGTGTCTTCTGTCTCGTCACTTTTTCTGTGTTTCTCTAACAGGGATCAAGGACTTCATTCGCTGCTGTTTGAGGCCCCGGGCAAAAGACCGGCCCACCCTGGAACAGCTACAGCTCCACCCCTGGCTCCAGCAGTCCTGCTAGATCTGGAGTATAGTGTGTGGATGCGCCCGACAGTCAGGTATCCAATTTTTTTTAATTTTTTTTATTTATTGTTAAGTCAGGTATCCAATTCTAACACATGATAGGATACTTGCACTATTTACATCACAAAAAAGCCCTGCACGGTACACTTGCTTCTGCTTTGATCTCATTCAAAACTCCCATTGACATCAAGATGTTGTAGCTTCTGTTGTAAATTTAACTTTTATAGAAATCAGAAATTACCACCGTGATTGGTTGGATTCATTTTTGTAAATCAGGAATGGCTAGAATGCCTGTTTTACTGGAGGTACATTACATTGCATTCATTTGGGAGATGTGCTCCTCATGTGCTTCTCACTTACAATATAATAGCACGTTAGCTAGTCACAAAGGAAACATCCTTTACAAGCTGGATAGCTATCTTGCCAGAGGTATTCTGGTGGCCATATATTAGATAGCTGACTTGCTTTCTAGCTGGAATTATCAATCATCATGTTAAACATGCTCCCTTTTAGCCCTGACAGAATACTCACCCACCTCTCCTCTATTACTTCCCTCCTTTTGACAGCAGGGGTGTGACAGTGAGACAGAGAGAGGCAGAGTTGAGGGAGCATGCCGATTGAGATTGGGCGCAGCACCGGAGGGCTGAGTTCTGCTTGTGGATCATGGGGCAGAGGGAATTTTATCTACCTTTTCCCATGCATCTAGCAAATGGCCCTTTAACCCCCATCAACATGTCCCATCGCTGTAATGTCCTCCATCAGTTCTGGAGGGTTTGTCAAGAGGAGAAAGATTTAGTATGGGAACCTGGGGGGTATATACAAAGCAGGATTACTGAGTTAGCTGGATAACTGCACTGAGTAAAACCCGGAACCCTCCCAAATCTGGAACATGGACTGAAGTAAAAAGAACTGTTCCGGGTTTTACTCAGTGCAGTTATCCAGCTAACTAAGTAATCCTGCTTCGTATTACACCCCGCTGGTGTAGGATATTCCAATTTTCACTTAGCATGATAACAGGAGGTGATCTTCTTCAAGCAGAAACAAGGGTCTGGACTGTATACCTGTATTAGGGTTTGGTATGATGATTACTTAGCCGCTAGCCATCAGGGTGATGTCATTCAGGGTCTAGCATGGTGATTGGCTCATAGCATAGCCAATGGGACAATGCCATTTAGGGTCTCGGCTCCTGCATGATGACTGATTAACAATGTAACTATTTGAAGGATGTTGTTTACAGCCCAGCATGATAATTTATTTAAAGCTGCTGGGAAGAGTGGGAAGACAGAAACGAGTCATGGACAACCATTCTCTGCCTTTGGGGTCTGACGTAGTGATTAACTGGCAGCATGGCCATTCAGATGATGTCATTTGGGGTCCAGCAAGGTGACTGGCTGGCAGTGTAGCCATTTGTAGGGTGCCATTTGGGATCTGACATGGTGATTAGCTTGCGGCATAGCAATTGAGAGGATGTCATTTGGGGTCCAGCATGGTGATTAGGTGGGAGTGCAGCCATTTAAAGGATGCCATTTGGGGTCTGACATGGTAATTAGCTCACAGTATGACCATTTGTCAGATGTCATTTGGGGTCTGACATAGTGATTAGCTGGTAGCATAGCCATTCAGATGATGTCAGGTTGGATACAGCATGGTAATTGGCTGGCAGTGTAGCTATTTGAAGGATGCCATTTACAGTCCAGCATGATCATTTTTAAAACTACTGGGAAGAGAGGGAAGACAGAATCGAGAGATAGTCATGGAATGTGTAGCAATTTGGAGGATTCCATTTGGGGTCCAGCTTGGTCATTAGCTGACAGCATAACCATTCAGTGGATTTGTGGTCCAAAAAGGTGATTAGCTAGGACTCCATTTGGTTTCTGCTATGGCAGACAGTATGACCATTCGTTGGATGTCATTCGGGCTATGACATGCATCAGCTGACAGCATAGCCATTCAGATGATGACATTGTGGTTCCAGCATAGTGATTGACTGGCAGTGTAGTCATTTGTAGGACCCCATTTGGGGATTGACTGATATGGTGACTGGCTGACAGCCTAGCCATTCAGAGGATGTCCTTTGGGATCCATCATCGTGATTGGCTGGCAGTTTTGTCATTTGTAGGACACCATTTGGGGTCTGCATTGGGGATTAGCTGGGAGTGTAGCCACTAGGAGGATGCCATTTGGTGTCCGGCATGTTGATTGGCTGGCAGTGTAGTCATATGTAGGAAGTAATGTGGGATCTGACAGGGTGACTGGCTGGCAGTATAACCATTTGGTGGATGCCATTTAGGGTCCGGCTTGGTGATTGGCTGGCAGTGTAGCCATTTGAAGGATGCCCTTTGGTGTTAGCTGGCACTACAGACTTGGGGAGAATGGCACTCAGGATACAGCATAATGGTTAGCTTGGAAGGCATTGGGAAGAGAGAGCAGACCAGATCGAGAGATGAAGCATGGACAGAAAACTTGGCTACTTGCAACAAGGATCAAAAAGTATGCCTCATTAGTGACCACCCATTGAACTAGGGGTACTACAGTCTTTCTGTAGCTGGTTGCAAAGATTTTGGAGGACACAACTGTCTAGTGTTGTTGGACATTACCTCTTGTTGGACATTACAGTGATGGGATGGGCTTAAAATCATGATGGGGATTTTCTTTCCTTAAATAAAAAATTCTATAATTAAATACATGTGAAACTTGTGATAAATGGGAGCTGTCGATTAGTCGCAGACTAACTGTAGGGGACAGAAATGAGAAAAGGACGTACAAGAGCAGCTAGGTACCCCTATGTAAAATAAAATGGAAGTTGCAGAAATTTAGCTTCTAAATTCTCACAGCGAACCACATATTAGGATACTAAATGAAAATTAGAAGGACCTTCAGGGCTTGACATAAGGCTTGTCCTATTGTCCAGGACATATTTTTGGCCAGACAAGTTAAATTTTCCAGCGAGAAAAAAAAAGTTAAATTAAAAATTGTCTGAATAGAAGTTGAAATTGCATGATGCTCATTTCAACTGCCATCCTGGTTACATTGTTAATAAGATAATTTTGCTAATAAGTTTGAGAAAATGCAATGACAAATTTAATCTATTTCGATCACAAATTGACGAGTCTTTTGGACAAGTGAAAAATTAAGTACCTCTTGTCTGTTGGACAAGTGCTCACAAGGCTTAATGTCAAGTGCTGACCGTAACAACCCTGTCGGCCAGTGGTAGGAAGGAGGTCGCCACGTCTTCAAGGCGTGACTCCTCCTGCCCCTGACCGTGGTTCCTGCACTACACGGAGCCACTGTGTGCGCCATGATTCTCCCCATTGAGTCCCACCCACCCCGGGAGCGGCCGCCCAATTTGCCGCTCCCTCAAGGCACAGGCTATACTGAGATCTGGTAGGACCCGGGCGCGAAACTGGGCCCTCTGTGTGCAACCGTATTGACTCAAAGCTGATGCTTTTAACGCTGCACAACCGCGGCGCTATAGGCATGTTTTCTAATACTGTAGTATAAAAAGAAATTACAAGGCTTGGAAAAAATAATGGAAACACTTAATGACAAACTTTGAAATGACTAAATCACAATTACGAAGGCAGCTACACAGGAGAGTTTGATTCATTTGAATGTCCATTAGCTGTATGTGTTGTGATAAGGGCTGGGGGTAGCTGCTGCCCATGTAGTGAACAGACAAAATGAAGACAAAAGAAATTTGACTTGTTGCCTTTTAGTTGTGCAATAAACTGAAAGTAAAATAAATTATTTTAAAATACGAAAAAGACCAATCTGGCAACCAAAAAATATGTATGTCATTTTTGTATGTGGAGTTTCATTGAGTCTGTCTCAGAGTCTTGCATTTGGGTCCAGTCCAGTACTCGGCCCTAACAAAATATCTTTTCTTTGTACCGTTTTATATTAAATGTATGTAAAAGAGAATTTACAAATCACTGCTCTTTGCTTTTATGTGCATTTTACATACTGTCCCAACTTTTTTGGAATTGGGGTTTGTACATAAATTGATATACTCATTAAAATACAGTTGAAGTCAGAAGTTTACATAAACTTAGGTTGAAGTCATTAAAACTCATTTTTAACCACTCCACAGATTTTATGTTAGCAAACCAGGACATCTACTTTGTGCATGACACAAGTAATTTTTCCAACAATTGTTTACAGACAGATTATTTCACTTTTAATTCACTATATCACAATTCCAGTGCGTCAAATTTTTAATATTTGGTCGCATGCCATGATTTCCTGATGTCTGCGACCCAACAACATCAAAAGACTCTTGATCTTATTTTCTGGTACTTTTAAAAGCGATACTATAACGTCTCTGCATTTGAATGGATCTCTATGGGAATTTGGGGATGGGACTAGATTTAGCAGTAAATTACACTGGAACAGTATGGAACACATGGGGCCCTATCTTAGACCCGGCGCAAAGCGGCGCTAACCCAAACGTGTCTTTGCAATCTTACAACCGGCGCTAGGTTCATTATAACGCCTAGTGCTTACGTCCTTTAACTACCATGTATTCTTGCGCCCGTTGCAAGTGAACTGGGAGTGTTGGTCTTAAGATGAGGAGTGGCCAGGATTATTTTTGGCGTATTGCTATCTTGAGCCAGCAGAAAGCGCTTGCGCTAGAACCACCACAAACCTGGTCTAAATTCATGTCGCAGTTGTTTACATGTTATTTTAACGGCACATATAAGTGCGTCTACATAGGCATGTGCACAACGCGCGTACCCTCCGGTCTGTTACACACAGGGGCGCGCACAAGCATGACTAAAATATCTAGATCACAATGTGAAATATTATTATTGTGTAGGCTATATCAAAAATGCATAATAATAAATGGTTCCATAGGTCCACATACCTTTCCGTCAGCGAAGGGAAACGATGCCACATTACATTGCTCTCAGCCCACTCCATCAACATCCAGGCGATGTGCGATGGTACGGGACAATGGCTATCCATTAAAAAGAGCTGATAACACCTATATCAAGTCTAACGAGCAAATTGTCATTTACACCTAATGCGTGAATTGTCATTCAATGGAAAACTCCCGCACTGCAATAGACGGACATTTGAGTTCTGAAAATGCGCTTCAGATGTCATACAGCTCTGTTTATCTAGGAATACAGCCTGTAAGTAAATATAATGGTTTGTGACTGAAAAAAGTTCAAAACCTTGTCCAGTGAATATTGCTTTTATTGTTTTTCAAATAGCCTATGCTACAGCGGACTCGCTGTGCATAAGGTTTTTTCGATAGCCTATGGTTAAAAAACGGAGATAAATGTCATCATGTTAACTCAATTGTAACCTTAGCTATTCTTCGTCCTTCATATTTTTTAAATTACAATGATTAGGGTAGGGAAATTAAGGTTTCCATACCCTCAGCTTATTAAAACCCCGCTGATTTCACCTGTTATTCCATAACTGAACAAAAGATTTTAAAGAGAACTAAGCGTCTAATTAGAAACGACAGCATGTTACACAATTCATTTACAATTCATTTTAATTCCATTATCTGCATGTGCGCTTTACAGGAGCAGGTCTGTTTCCCCTGCTGTAAATCACACTTTTCACGGTCTTCTGGGAAAGTGGATCATTTTAAAGTATTACGCTACCAGTAAAACAGGTTGGTCACATTTCCATAAGCAAGGAAAAATATGCTGAACCTATGGGTTGCCAAACTGACAGATTTATTGTATTTAGTGTCATCATTAAGGCAAAATAACATTATTTATGTTATTAATCAAAATTAGAATACAGGTAGCCTAATGAACTTTGGATGAAGCTTGAACATGAGTTCATTGCATAATCAAACGAAATTCGTTAAACAAGCAGGCTAATTTGGCGTTTTCTAAGGTGAGACGGAAGCAATTGGTCACTTATTCTCAGCTGTTGCAGGTGCTTTTAACGAAATTTAACTGCATATATTTTGTAAACAGCACTGTCAGGAATTACCGGGAACTCATAATGGTTAGCCCGAATAATATTGATCATAGGCTACTATTGATCCATATAGCCTATTCCTTGATCGCACTAAACACGCACGAGCATGTCTGTTTCGCCATCATAAGCAATCCGCCAAGGTGGAAAAGCAGGCTTTTAAAGGGAATGGGATATGACATTTTGATTGGTTTATTGCATGTCACGCCCAAGACACACCTATAATTAATGAAGAGACTAGGTTCAGCCCATTTGGACGTTGCGCCGTGCTTAGCGCCCAAAAAACACGCCGTTAAAATAGCAAAACTGGACTTGGACACGCCCTGCGCTTAGACCAAGCGCCAAGATCGCCAAGATAGGGCCCATGGTTGGCTAAATGGCTCTAAGTCATTAAGGGTCTGACGTATGAAACAAGCCTTAAATCATCACTCTGCTGCCAGAAATACAGTAAATATGGATGGATAACTTGAAGGGTTTCTTCTGACTTATTTTTCCATAGAGTTCAATAGGAAGATTTGTCAGGAGAAACAACCCTTAAAGTGATCCATCCATATAATTTTCATTTTAATTTTGGGCTGAATAATCCTCCATTTTCATTTTCCATTTTCCATTTTCATTTTTGTTTTCGTTTTCATTTTAATTTTGGGCTGAATAATCCTCCATATGCTACTGCCTGAAAATGTTGATATGTTAAATTTTCCTGAAGATGAACATGTCCATATCCTGGAATGGAAACAGGTAATCCATCTGAATGTCCCCTGCAGTGGAGAACACTAGCTTTATGTCGGTATTTTTGAAAGTGCACTACTATGTAGGCCTAGTAGCTTATATTTTCTTACATTTGACATTTTTTCATTTACAAAAATACTAAAGTATTTCTAATTTAATTTCATAGTGCAGTTATTTTAACAAGGCTATCCTACATGTACGTTTTATACCTCCAATGATAGGATGATGAATAAGTAAACTCAGTCTTGTTCAGCAATCAGCCATACTTTGTGGTAAACACTGTCCTCCTGGTACAGTTTTGCCTCAGGAATAAACGAGTAATCTTGTTCAATTATACATCGTCTTCATCTGAACTTCATTTTTAATATCGTGACCATATTGTATTGTGAAACCAATATCGTGTATCGTGAGTTGAGTGTATCATCCCACCCCTAGTAAGGAGTGACACATAAATAAAAATGTACCGATCTATCTATCTGTAAGGTTCTTGGTACAACACTGGTTGTAATGTTACTTGTACAGACAATGTGTTATGCTGGGAAAACATTCAGATGCACAGGTGGTTTCATTACGAATACAATACACAGATTATTGTAATAATTTGCCTCTTGTTAGTCTACAGGAAGTCTGAAATATTGCCCTGAAGAGTTGGTTAAAGTGGGAGAAATAATCAAAACCAACCCAGCACTTCTGGATAGGATAGTTCTGTACTCCATTACATTCATGATACATGTGTGGAAAAACAATGATGCTCCGCCTGGTGTCTATCAGTCAGAAATATCACCCTGTAGTATTGGATGAAGTAGGAGAAATAATCAAAACCAAGTCAAGGATAGTTCTGCACTGCATTACATTCATGATACATACAGAATGCTTATTTAAGGTTCTACGGGGCCCTGGGCTAGGAGTTTTCTGCACATATGCACAATATTTGCTCATCAGTATACCCAGGCAAACAACCCCAAACAAATCCCAAAATTCCGACGCAGGATTGTTACCCAATGTTTGTTAAAATTTGCACTACAAAACGGAAAGCAATGTGTGTAATAGCTAGACCCTGCTGCCTACTAAAGCTCTTACTGATATGTATCAGTGTTATGGAATGCCTATCAGCCAAAATAAATGTATAGATGTTTATTCTCTTTATCAGACTATATTGTCTGTCATGTTATTCAAGGTATACTGTGTGCTTTGGAATTCTCATGGTTAATTTCAATACCAAATTTTGTCCACTTTTTCATGTATACAGTGTGACATCACAGAATGTTTGGTTTAAAGTCATTGAGAAGTCATGGAAACGTCATGGAAATCCATTGGTCAAAATGTGTACAAACCCTGTGTAAATTAGCAGTAGTCCAAAATGTTTTTTATCTTGTTCTCTTACACTTAATTGGGATAGATAGATAGATAGATCGATAGAGCCTAGAATCTAGATACTTTACAAGTCCTGAGAAATGACAGTATTCAAAGGTGTATATAGGTAAAGAAGTGTTAAAAAAAAAAAAATAACAATAATAAACAAATGCTAATATAAACAGAACAATATACAGTAAAAGAAATATGGGGGGGTGCACAAAGGTTTTTTTGTGTAGGGCAGCTTGTAGGCCAGAGCTGGCTGTATACCGCCAGTTTGAAATATGTGTGTAACATTTCTTACCGAGCTGGGCTGCGATATCAGCTGTTTCCAACGGCCAATGAACTGAAGACCCTAGCTGTGTGAATACACCAAGTTTGAGTGGGAAAATACAGCCTCGTCTACATAAAAACCTATGTAGCCTAACACACATGCGCGCGCACACACAAACACGGATAACGTGATGCAAATTTTATTTATTTATTTATTTAAAGTGTTTGTGTCTTGTAGTTTTCATTAGACAAGAAATTCAGATTTTCCAATTAGTACATTTGCTTCTCAGTGATTAAGAATCTGCCGGCGAGTAGTCTATACTCTTTTTTTATCGAGTACACTAACCGTTCTGTTGATTTGGCTTATGTTTGGGATCATTGAGTGATATTGAGTAATTGATCACTGAGTAATATTATTTTATACCCTTTCCATATGTATGCATTGGAATGACTTTATCTCCAACTTCCATATAATGCTCTTTAATCTTCATTTTCACACCCTAACCAATGATCCCTAAAGAGAGTGGAGTTTTATCCAGAAAATGTGTTAGTTGATCTCTTCACAGGTAGAGGCGCCAATGGTAAGAAAATAATGTCCTCATTAGGGCAATTTTTTTTGTTTGTGTAAACAAGGAGCTTCCAGAGCAGAGTTTGAATACTTATGCAATCAGCATATTTCAGTTTTTTTCTTAAATATATTAAATATATTTTCAAACCTAACCTTTGTTACCTCAAAATAATTTATTTTGAATTGCAGTGTTTTTATTTAAAATACCACACAGTGAAATTTCTAATTATCCTTTGTAATTCAGAAAAATGTGAGAATTAGGTCTGAATAATGTACAAGGCACTGCATATTTTTCAAAATATTGTTCAGTGATTCAAATTGTAATTGCGAGTAATACATTGTCATTGTAAATAGGCCCAAAACCGTGGAGGTGTTGTGGGTTCATGCAGCATTCACCAGTTGCTGAAGTATTTGGCCCAACTTGGAGGCTCCGAGAGTTTCTAGAAAAGAGGGGAAAAAGAGAAAATTACTGAGAAGGTAAAATATGGAATAAATTAATGTAAACCAAAATGCACATTTGAAAGATTAAAGATAAGCCAGATGATTATGACAGTGGCTGATTTGAGGTGATGGAATATGACAGAGAAAAAGATTATTTCAGAATCTCAGTAGACATGCTGTACAATAGGCCTGTCATGTAAGATGTATGAGTGTGCTGTGCAAGACAATGTTCTCAGCTGATAGGGGAATGCTATCATTCAGTGTAATATACTGTAGTTCAATTGAATTTCCGGATTCTAATGCATTTCCTGACCCTAGAGGCAAAAAAAACATTATTAGTGACAGTGTGTCCCAGCATAAATATAAAACCAAATATTGCTGATGTCAAAATGATTTAGCCTACATACTGACATATCTTTTGGCTTTGTCAATATATTTTATTGGGTCCATGAAGGTTAATCAGATGTAAAACCTGTACCTTGCGCTCCTCTGGGTCTGTGACGTCCTGACAAGACATTGTCAGGGATGCTGCCTCTCCTGGCTGTGACTTGAGGACTGTGGCTGAACTGGAGCATTTCTTCATATACTACAGATGAGGAGGAATAGAGAACCCATCATTTTACAGAGTCGCCACCTACTGGAAGGACCTCGCTCACAGGTCAGATGTTTTGATGGCTCAAGTTCAAGAGGCTCATGTTCCCTACGTAATCATCTGTGTGACTTCCCAGCAAGCAAGCACTTACCAGACTGCTGCAGTGTCCAGCTGTACGTCTGCCAGTGTTTTGAAAATCGTTGTTACAGTGGTCTGCGAGCAGCAGGTCCATTCACCAACTATTTTCAATTCTTTAAAACAGCTGACTGCTTTACCCAAAGTTTCTGATAAAATGGTCCTCTATATATGATAGTAACACATCCCTGTTACTTTTCTGTGAAAAACAAGAAGCCAAAAATGACGAGAATAAATGGTTCATGCAATGTAAGAAAAAATATTATAGCTCTATCATTTATCATTTATAAACTGACTCTCACTCTTAGTCCAACAGTAGTATGGACTAAGGATTGCGAGGATAACATGGACAGCATGAGCTCACCCCGTTTTCCTTGAAGATGCACTCTTCCTTTAGGTAGTCTTCTGATTTGGGGCACACCGTCTCCTTAAGTGTGAATGTGATGGACTTGATCATTACAGAGCCATCTCCGGGCTCAAACACCGACTGAGAGGGAAGACAGGACAAGCATAATTTCAGATACAGACATTTGGGTTTCTGATTTAAGGTATACGATTGCAAATATGTGATTAGAATGTTCTCAACTGAACATTCTAATGCTGATGTAACAATCACTACTGGCAATTGAAAGCAATGGAGTTCTAGAACACTGATGTAGAATTTTGAAAAAACATTCCAAAAAACCTTCAGTGGGTTAAGTAAAATTAGCTGCTGGAGTCACATTTATTTGCAAGGCTGATGGCAACAAAGTAAAGAACAGGCATGTATTACCACGCAAATCACCCTGTTTAGGAGGTTCAAAAGCTTTTGTCTCCTGGCTTTTCTGATTGAAGTCGACGGTGGCCGCAGCAAGGATATCCTTAAGGGTGAAGATGCTCCTGGCCAATGTCATAGAAACAAAAGAAACCAGGGAGATCAGCAGCAGAGGTCCAACAGAGGTGTTCATCTTGCGTTTCTCAGAAAAGATATTTAATGTTTTACTTTATTGATTTTTGTAAATAGCTGTAAGTCATCAAGGGTCTGAGGTATCAAACGATCCTCAAACCATCACTCTGCTTCCAGATATGCAGTAGACATGGATGGATCACTTTAAGGATTGTTTCTCCTGTCAAATTTTCCTATTGAACTTTATGGAAAAATAAGTCAGGAGAAGAAACCCTTCAGGTTATCCATCCATATCTACTGCATATCTGGCAGCAGAGTGATGGTTTAAGTCTTGTTTGATACGTCAGGCCCTTGATGACTTAGAGCCATTTAGCCAACCATGTGTTCCTCACTGTTCCTGTGTAATTTAAAGCTAAATCTAGTCCCACCCCCCAATTCCCATAGAGATCCATTCAAATGCAGAGGTTATAGTATCGCTTCTAAGAGTACCTGGAAATAAGATATCAGGAGTCTTTTGATATCCTTTTATACAGTCATGATGGCATCACCTTTTTACCTGTGGAATACCTGTTTACCACAGAAGTTGTTTGAGAGAATGGCAAGAATGTGCAAAGCCGTTATCAAGGCAAAGGGTGGCTACTTTGAAGAATCCAAAATATAAGACTTTTTAAAATTTGTTTAACCCTTTTTTGGTTTTTGTGTTATATCATAGTTTTGATGTCTTTACTATTCCAAAATGTAAAAATAACAGAAAAAAACCTTCTATGAGTAGGTGTGTCCAAACTTTTGACTGGTACTGTAGGTATGACTCGAAAGCAACCTGGAATACGGTGAAAGGTTTACTGGGGACATCTCTAACAGCTGCTCCAGCCAATGTATTAGTTAATGGGGATATATTGACAAAACCAGCTCAAATCTCCAACTACTTTGCCACCTTTTTAAAAAAAAAATTAATGATCTAAGGTCGAGAATTAACTCTAGCGCCTCTATGAATAGTATTGTACAATTAATAAATGACAACATCATGCGAGATAAATCTTGCTCTTTTAATCTATCCTTGGTGTCAACTGATGAAGTTGTTAAACTTCTACAGTCATTGCCTGATGGAAAGTCCACTGGTTATGATTTTATGGACAATACTTTGCTTAGATCTGCTGCTTCCCAGATTGCTTGTCCCCTTACACACTTGATCAATTGGTCATTAGAATCAGGACATTTTCCAAAGGTGTGGAAGCTAGCTAAACTGTGTCCAATCCCAAAAGACAGTAAAAAACCAATTACCACTGACAATAGTCAACCTATTAGTGTTTTACCAGCTCTTAGTAAAATATTAGAAAGTATAGTGAGCAATCAGATATGGGACTACATGGAAAGGAATTACCTAATTTCTCCAAATCAACATGCCTATCGCAAAGATCATTCCACTGCAACTGCTCTAACAGAAATGACTGATCAATGGTTTGATTATATTGACAATGGTAAATCTGTTGGCGTGTTATTTTTAGACTTTAGTGCAGCTTTTGACTTAGTTGATCATGACATATTACTGACAACTTTTTAATTATAATTTTGAACAGAAAGCTATGGATTGGATGAGATCCTATCTCTCTGATAGAACACAGGCCGTTTATATCAATGGTGCATTCGCCTCACCTTTTCAGTTTCATTGTGGAGTGCCTCAGGGCAGCTGTTTGGGTCCTTTGCTTTATGTAATATATATCAATGATATCTCTTATGTATTGGTCAATTCTCGGGCCACTGTATTTGCAGATGATATAACGGTGTATTCTGCAGGTCACTCTAAAGTTGAAATAGAAGAGGCACTAAGACTGGATTTTGGGAGAGTCAGAGAGTGGGTGAATCTGAATAAGCTTGTGCTTAACGTGAAGAAAACCAAAGTGATGGTAATTGGTTCTAATAGGAAAAGGCAAATGGAGCCCCTCTTGCAACTTAGTGTACAAGGAGTAATAAGGAGTAATGATAGAACAGGTGAAGCAGAACAAACTCCTGGGGATAAAGCTGGATGAGTGTTTGTCTTGGACATCTCATATTTCCTATTTGTGCAAGAAAATAACTGGAATTGCATGTATGCTTAGGAGAGTGTCAAAATTTATTCCAAAGAGGATTTTAAATCAAGTAACCCAAGCATTAATAGGGAGTCAAATAGCGTACTGCGCCAAGGTTTGGGGAAGTGCTGGGAGAGGCGAAATCAGGAGGCTCCAGATAGCACAAAACAAAGCAGCAAGGATTATATTAAAATGCCCTTACGACACTCCGATTGTAGAGCGCCATAATGCTCTCTGCTGGTCATCAGTTAGAGATACAATTGATAGGTGCTCACTTAATTTATTTTACAATATACAACAGAAGAAGAAACCAAAATTGATAAATTATAGGTTTCATTTGGTGAGGGACAGGCATTCAATCAATACCAGAGCCTCTTCAATCAATACCAACTCTGCCATGCAGGTCTTTGTTGTAATGTTTAAAGTACTTTGTATTGTTGTCCTGTGAACAACTAGACTTGTGTCTGCTACTGTTTGCAGCTCTTTTGCAGTGATGTGTGGGTTCTTCTGAGCATTTCTCACCAGGTCTCGGGCCATTCTATCTGTCTTGGTCTTCCTGACCTTGCCTCGACTTCAACTGTTCCATTTATCTTCCATTTTCTGATAATGTTTCTGACAGTGGAAATATGTAGTTTGAAATGTTGAGTTGTTTTTTTTTGCCTTCTCCTTGCTGGTGGAAGTGAACTATCTTGATTCAGACATCAAGGAACCCATAGTTGTTAACACCAGACAGATGCTGTTGGATGCTTTAGAAGGCATGGAGTTACTTCAGAATAAATAGTTAAGCCCTGGAATTATATTCACCTGACCCACTGAAGCTCTTACAAGTAAATCACCTGGGTCTGGGCCTTAGTAATTATCTTTTTTAAAAGTAACAAAGAATAATCCAAAAGAGTTCCCAAACTTTTGCACAGGGCCTTTTTCCTTTTTTTCAATTATTATTTTGAAACTGTAAAAATTTTTAATTAAAAGTAATCTTGCTTTAAAATTTGAAGAAATGTGTCATGTTTAACTTAGTACCATTTAGAGGTCAGGTTAGCTTCTGTTCACTTAGATATTAATTGTAAAAGGCATTTTGACCTGGGGTGCCCAAATCTTTGCACCCTATACTGTAATTATAACTAGTTCAAATTGAATTCTTGATATCAAGAATTTGAATTGTAACTAGTTAAAATTGAATTCTTGATATCAACAATTCGAATTATAACTAGGTAGTTAAAATGTAATGCTTGATATCAAAAACAAGTTTAATAAAAGCTCAAACGGCTTGCCATACGGCTTTCCTTCCAAACACGTAGCTCAGCCAGCTGTTTCTCCCTACGCACCATGGCCAAACTCGCACCAAGCGGAATCAAGGAAGACCACCCATATGCAGCTGCATGCAGACCACGGGCTTGCCCATGCCCAGCGGGGTTGCTCCTGCCTTTACTTCTACAGCCGCGAAACCTTTGATAAATTATGCGTCACTGCCGCCTCACCCAGGTCCGGCGCTTGCAGAACTTGGTCCCGCGGGGGCGCTGTTTTGATAGTTTAAATTATTAGTTATTTTACCAACATTAAGAATTATATTTAGTTATCTGGCTTATTGTCAAAGCTATCAGTTATTTTAGCCAATTGGTTTGCGAGTAAGAAATAGATAAAACTTAAAATTCTGAGAAAAATCCAAATCGCCATCCACCAATGACGTCATCGATGCGTGCAAATGCATTTCCTGTGTGAACAATCCTGAAGATTTCTGAAAAAATGGCGTCTGAGTCGAGGGAAACATAGGCAGTGTTTTTTTACCTAAACAAGAAAAAAAAGCGTCTCCCTCTTTACAACACAAAAGGAGTGACATTTCCATGCAGGTCAGTACATAATCGCACATCAACAAAGCTATAGGTTGCTCGTTAGATAATATCCCACATTGTCATCTTCAATATTGCAGCACTGGCTAGCGTTACCTTGCACTGAACACTTCACTTGCATGCAACAACAAATGACGCTAGTTAGCCAACCTTAGCCCAGAGTTGTCAAAGCAGCGATTGTTAGCTTGCAAGTTATTCATGTTAGCTGTTCATCTGTTTACAACAGATCGTGCCATTCACTGGCTATATATTTAGCTAGGTATATTGAATAAACACTGAACTAGTGTCGTAGAATTGGCTAAGTTGGCGACTTCACCAGCATTAATCGGCAGTGACGGACTATTACTAAACAGTTTTGATAGCTAGGTCGCTATTTGCAGTGAGTGCTTGCTCGACAAGGCGCGCTGGATGAGATGTAGTGACGTTAGTAGTAGTGTATTGCTCACGTACAGTACCCAGGTAACGTTAGCTAATATACGCCGTTGGTAATGGAAACCTTTAACTTTAAAAACGCACTACAGTGACCGTAAGGTTATCTATTAATGTTATTCGATTATGTGTTTACTGTTAAGTAAGTTACACAACCATCAACAGGTTGTCAATCAAATCGCGAAGTTAGCTCAGTTATTTTGTAAAACTGAGCTAACCAAATAACTAGCTTAGCTAGCTATTTAAGTTGGCTTAAATGAAAAAACGTTATAACTTTATGAGCTAACGTTAGTTGTCTAAGTTAGCCTGTTTTTTGCTGTCATACTAAAGGTAGCTGTTAGTAACAGTTGAAGTTTCAACAATATGACTTGTTTTAGCGCGTAACGTTTGCTTATATCGCTCTCTCTCGTTAGCTAACTTATCAATCTAGATAACAGCAAACGTTAACGTTACGTGAATAGGTATAGCTGTGTTTACTACTTTATGTGGTTAGACTTGGGATGGTTGTGCCTTGCTCTTGGAGCATCTAGCCTCGCTTTCTTGTACCGTGGGATATGTTCTTCAGTGCCCCACATTGCTTTATTGAGGAATGCTCTGTCCTCAACAGGCCAGCTCCGCCTTGAAGAATCAACATCTCTATGAGCGGTGCAATGGTACAGATTTGGAATGTGAATAGTCATATGTTTTCCATAAAAAATATGGCCTTACCAAGGTTCCACTTATAGTCATTACAAACCACAGGTAAGCTGCAATAATTTGATTACAAATAATAATTTTGATTTCAAGAGCAGATTAATCCAGATACCAGTCAAGTAATGATTATCACTGTAGCAGACATCAAATGTACAGTCTAAAACATGAGTACATTTAAGAATAATTGTTACTTTTTCCATGTTCATTACACTGCCCTCCATAATGTTTGGGACAAAAGACATCTTGACTTGGCTCTGTACTCCACAATTTTAGATTTGTAATCAAACAATTCACATGTGGGTTAAAGTGCCTATTGTCAGCTTTTATTAAAGGGTATTTTTACACCATGTAGAAATTTCAGTACTTTTTATATAAATTATCTAAAAATTACCAAATTAGGCCATGTCAACATTTCAGTATCCCAATCTAGTCAGAAATTGGTTACTTGTGTTACACATTCCTATACATTATTTAGAGGATATGTATCCTGATGTACCCATAGGGCCACTGGCATTTTGAGTATATTTTATCTCTCACATAACTGTTAGAATCTGCATCCACATTATGCATTGATGCTGTGCATCCATTTAAAGGATGATCCAAGCTACACAGAACTAAAAGGTATAGGTATATCAATTAGCTTTTGTGAAAAAAAATCTAACCAGAAATGGAGTACATGATATCAAGATATGACAAACCTAAGGTGGGGTGTTGATTCTTAAATTTTTAACTGCGTTAACTTGTATGTCCCAAACAAGAGGAGATGTGGCTGATTTCTTGAATGTCTCAATTATACATCCTAAGAATGATAACTTTTGTACTTTGTATCTGTAGAAGGAATGGTTTCATTGCGTGGAATATGCTGCTCATGTATGATTTTACAATATGCAGTGTATGTATGGTTTATGACCAAACAGAATATTGAACAAACTGTTAAATTTGCCTTTTTTTAAAATTGAAGCATGTTGTCTGTCAGCCAACTGACTTTTGCTTAGTTACTTTCTGTCTTATTGTTTGTTTTTGTCCTCATCACCAACATTGTGCCTGTAAGAAGATCAGTCTGAAAGAAAGCATGGGACCCCCAGCTGCTGCCATCCAAAGTGTTCAGTGATGGCTCTGTCCCCAACCTGGACCCGGCTCTACTGTACAGTTCCTGGTCAGTGTTCACCGATGATGTCAAGCCTGCTGCCACTTTCACAGATGGCAACTTATCCAGGTAATGAAATGGCAATGAAGGAACTGGAATGGCAGGTATGCCATCCGACAGATTAGTTTGGAGAGGCATACCTCATACATATACAGATCCTTTCCAAAAAATTAGAATATCATGGAAAAGTTTTTTTTCCCCATAATTCCATTCAAAAGTGAAACTTTCATAGATTATAGATTCATTACACACAAAGTGAAATATTTCTAGCCTTTATTTGTTTCATTTTTCCTAATTTTGGCTTACAGCTCCAGAAAACCCCCAAAACAGTATTTCAAGAAATTAGAATAGTGTGTCGAAAATCAGCATTTATTTCAGAGAATGAATGTTTTAGACTGAGTGTCACACTATCATCTAATTTACTCAAAACACCTGCAAAGTTTATCTCAGTTTGGTTCAGTATGGGGAAGACTGCAGACTTGACAATTGGCCAGAAGACCATCATTGACACCCTCCAGAAGATGGGTAAGCCACAAAAGGTCATCGCTAAGGAGGCTGGCTGTTCACAGAGTGCAGTGTCCAAGCATATCAATAGAAAGTTTAGTGGAAGGGAAAAATGTGGCAGGAGAAGGTGCACAAGCAAAAAAGATGACCGTTAGGCTTCAGCGGATTGTCAAGCAAAGGCGATTCCAAAATTTGGCGGAGATGCAGAGGGAGTGGACTGAGGCTGGAGTCAGTGCTTCAAAAACCACCACGTACAGACGTATCCGGGACATGGGCTACAACTGTCGGATTCCTCGAGTCAAGCCACTCCACTCATTCTCTGAAATAACTGAAGTAAATGCTGATTTTCGACACACTATTCTAATTTCCTGAAATACTGTTTTGGGGGTTTTCTGGAGCTGTAAGCCAAAATTATGAAAATGAAACAAATAAAGGCTAGAAGTATTTCACTTTGTGTGTAATGAATCTATAATCTATGAAAGTTTCACTTTTTGAATGGAATTATGGGAAAAAAAAAAAAAAACATTTCCATGATATTCTAATTTTTTGGAAAGGATCTGTAAGTGCAAAGAGTGGCAGTTTCACAGTGATTGTTGGAAACTTGACTTTTCAGCAAGATATTTGAACAGCTTTCCGTAGATAAAACTGCATTGTATATTACAACGAAGGGATCATGACCCTGTGAAATCCATGCTGACAACTGAGCCAGACAAAATACAAGGCAGTGAGTGTGGTGCATCTGGACAGTGATAATAGACGAGTATTTGTAAAGTTTACCTTGAATTTATGTCAACAAAAAGGCCACCGTGTTTGGACAAAGCCAGGCTTCAAGCAAAAAGTATTTCTACTTACAAGCACACGCAGAACTGTGTGCATTTTGTAATGCTTTTTTCCCCAATTTGGAATACCCAATCGTATACAGCCAGGCTCATGCTGTAATTTCTGCAGCCATTGTGGGACAGCATAGATGAGCATGCACTCTACTCTGCGGCATGTGATGTCAACCAGCTGCTTCCCCCTTTTTTCACACGGCAGCCCACAAGCTAAGCTTTCACAGACGCTTCATTTGCAACATTAGCAAGCAGATCGCGGCCTGATTAGCCCATATAAAGTTATGCATGTAAAATATCCAGCTTAATTGTATTCCCACATTAAAGCTTGCCAGGCCAAAACCAGAAAACTAACTTAATTGCTAGGTTTGAAGAAATTGTACATTTTGTGGGGAAACATATTTTATAATATGCTGATTTGTTTTGTTTTTTTAGTGACGAAACTTTGCCATGAACGTTACAGCCGTTGATGGTAGAAAGCAGAAAATTTAGCTTTCTAGACTGCTTAGTGTAGTTATTTCAGGACCAATGGCTTTGGGCTGGTGGCCCACCAGTGATGAAATTGTTACTAGCTTATATTTTCTTGAAATGTATGTTATCTTTTCTTTAGGCTCCTACTTGGACTGATTTGGAATTGTTTATTGTTTTTCGATGCAGTATTGTATGTTGTTTATAAGCGTTACTTTCATAGCAAAATAGTTATGCTCTTGGATTAACTCTGCAGATGTCGAGTACAGATCATAACAATAATTAGGCATGTGATTTATTAAATGTTTTACTCTAAAAAATGGCCACATCTTCTATAGGCCCAGAGTCAACTTATCATATTCTGGAAACGGCCCTGATGTATTTGGAATGGTCTCCAGTATCCTTGAAGAACCAAATCCTGAACATCTTGGAGATTGGTATGTGTGGAATGCTTAATAACGTTTCCTCATTGCACATAAAAAATAAAAAAATTGGATAATTAAACTTTATAAGTGAAACAAATGTTGAAAGATTGTAATATAATATAAAATAATGGTTCATGTTCCTGCACAGGAATTCATCTTCCAAGCTCTTTCCTTTATGGGCTGCAGACAATGACCAAACCGACCAACAAGAGAAGATGGTACAATTTGGTAATGGCTCTTCTGATGTGATTGATATAAGTAACTTTTATCAGGATGCTTTTCATAAGATAGAAGGAGATCACATGGACAGCCTCTACCATGGTTTCCAGGGCCTTGACCTTATGGACACCTGGCTTCTGGGTGGTAAAAAAGTTCCGGATTTGGGCAACCTTGACTCCACACATTTCACTAGCAGTTCTTGCAATCAAGATGCTCTGCTCAATGGGCCCTCATATCCCAGAGACGACTTTGGATTCAACAAAAGAGAGTGTGACCCATGCATGCAAGACGGCAGTCAGGAGGTCCTTAATGGTAGCTTTGAGACGATACCAGCTGAGTTTGGCACGTATGCATTTCATAACCGCAGCAACAGCAACAACACACGACTGCAGAAGGAGTTCAAAGTGGAACAGGGTAGGGACAAATTCTCCAAATGTGGAAGTTCAACGGAGCAAACTAGGTTTCCATGTGACCCAAGCAGCCCACTTTCAGAGAGAGAAATGGCATCACATGGACCAGCAAAGGCAGTACCCCTTTAGAGGTTATGAGGACTATAACGCCCATCCACCACAGCGGAAGACCGTCTCTCCATCCCAGAGTCACTATAGCGTTCCGCATAACAAGGTGAACGGGAGGACCTGGAAGACAGGTGAACATTTCAGTTCAAATCTGCAAAATGGTTATCTTTCAAGCAGAAAACTCTATGATCAGTGTCAAATTAATGCGGTTGACTCTCCTTGCGATTTCACCCCAGCTGGAAACTTAGAGTTCCGGAATGGAGATTATCTGCACCCAGGAAAAAGTCGCCCTCTCTGGTCTGAAGGAGATGTGTTGAGCCCTTCATGGAAGTCCAGCTTGCAGAATGGGAAGAAGAACAGTCCTGGCCACAGCCCACAGGTGTCCTTATCAGGTTTGTCAAATATATCCTCTAATGGAAACCTTGCAACCACCTGCTGACGCCTTGTCCCACGCTGCCTTACCGCTCCCATACCTCCCCAGTCTCACCGGAAGGAAGGCAGGACCGCAGATCCAAACCAGGAGAGGGTCGTCCTGGTGCGTGGCCTCGAGGCATAACTCCTGGAAATGCAAACCTGAATACATCTGGCAGTCATTCCAGATTGGATCTGTCAGTCACAAAGGGCCACCACAACCAGCATGGTTACCACTGCAACTGGTCAGGGGGCCTCAGCTGGTGAGGATCCCGACAAGTACCTTTATAACCGGACCAAGCACAACCCAGATGGCCATGACGATGGCAAGGGGATAAGGAAGAACAACAACTGGTTCCCTCAGTCTAATGCATATGGAGGCCCCAGCCGGCACCAGTACAGCAGCAACAACAACTACTGGCGCAAACAAGATCAAGAAAGGAGCTGTACTTCCGACTTTAGCTCTGCTCACTTTTCACCCCCTTTGCAGCTAGACCTGAAGCAGAACCCCAGCCTTGCCCAGTTTGGCCTGCACGGTGGTGCTGGTGGGGGTGGAAGCAGTGGAGGCTTCCCATTTCCTCAGTCTGGATTGCCCTTCCCTGACCTGATGGAAATGCTTCAGAGTGAAGACTTGAGCCACCTCAGCCCTTTCGTCAGTGAACTGCTCAATGGTGATGTTCCACCCCCTTACTTTGGGTTCCCCCCACTCTTTAACAAGTACAGGCCCATGAGGAACCGCAGCGGCCCAGCCAATGAGCTCCATGTACAGCTGGAGCTGTGCTATGAGCAGTGGAGAACCCTGGAGAAGGAGAGGAAAAAGGTAAAATCTACATCTATATCTTACAATGTGGAGCCCAGAACTAGGTGCAGGATAGGATAAAAAATAACTCCTAATGCATAGTGCTTTGAGCCAGTCCAGGTCTTGCCATTAGTGATCGGAACTTTCGTTTTGGTGAGCCGCTTCTTTTTGGCACTGTTCGTTCAAAAGATTTGTTCTTTTGGTTTGTTCATTCACTAGTACTTCCGGTTCTGGAAAGACCGAAATGTCAGTTCATCCTTTGTTCGCTGTGTACACCTACTCTCTCAATGTGAGCAGTGTCAGCTCAGTTCAACGTTAACAGGCTGCCTGCTTATTACCAAAATTGCTTATTATGCACTTAAACAATCAGTGGTAAAATCTATTATTGCAGAAACTTAAAAATGGGTAAAGCAGCCTTAATCCAATTTAACTACTTTTGAAATATAACATGACTTATAACATGTCTTTAAATATTTCTAACAGATCAACATCAATATCTAAAAAGAATAAAATACACAGTATGTGGTTTGCATGAATAATGACTTTAATTACATATCCTAGCTGACCCTTGTATTAATACAGAACAATCATGGGTAAAAAGGATTCAGGTACACAGTACAGTGCAAAATAAGATTGCCTAAATTGACTCTACCTAAAATACACATAACAGAAATGTACTATGATGGTGCAGATCTAAAGAAGTAGTAGCCTACTAATGTTGGGATAACAGTTACTGGCGTCGGTGCAAGTCACAAAAACCATTATATACTTTGGCTTGGGAAATAAGGAAACAGCGGAGGAGAACGCACCAGAGATTAAAGTCTCACCACTTTGGAAGAATTATGCCAATTAATGCTTAAAACATCGAGTGAGGAAATAAAGCATTCGCTAGATAATATCTGAATAGTTTACACGTTCAAAAAACACAATTGTCATGTCAATAGGCCTACCTAAAAAAAAAAAGACACAATACACGTTGTGGTCTATGTTAAATAATTGTATCGCTTATTAGCTGGCTCTTGTATTACAGAGACATATAATGGACTTGCCTCTACGATTTAGCTAAAGATTATCTGTGGTATATGGGCTAAATGGATGACATAGCCTGGTCCGTGGAATGTGCGATGTACCTGCTAACTGCATTAGCCCACGTTAATATGTTCAGTATGGCAAGCCGTTTTAACATTTATTTGACTTCCGTAGCTAGCTACCCATTTGTCCTACCTAGCTAGCCATATGTCCCAGCTAATTGCGTTAAAACGTCAGCTAGTTCACTAGCTAATGAACAAAGTGCAGCTAGTTTACTAGCTACATGTTCAAAAAAATAAAAATAAAATAAGCTACTTTATTAGCTGACATGGTTTTAAGGCCACCTAGTTAACTAGCTACGTTTTAAAGACATTTGCAACCTAGCTCGCTCGCTAGGTGGCTTGCTCTTATGGCCAGCTAGTAAACTAGCTGCCTATTTTGCCATGTAGCTAGTGAACTAGCTAGATGTAATTTTTTATGTAACTATGTGCCTTTTGGTGCACCCAGTTGGCTATTTAGCTGTGTCACATGGCCACCTAGCTGTGCCAAAAAAGCCAGCTAGTTGGCAAGCTGCCCCTTAGATTTTAGCTAGTTAGCTAGCTGGTTTTTATAGACAGCTACCTGGCGAAAAAGCCACCTAGCTAGGTGAAATGGCCACCTAGCTAGGTTGTATGCCACAGCTAGGTGGCTATGCGACCTAGCTAGCTGTGCAAAAAGCCACCTAGCTGTGCAAAACGGCTACCTAGTTAACAAGCTAAAACATTATTTTTTATTTTTTTTATTTTAATTTTTTTACAAATGCCACCAAGTTAACTCGGTGGCTGACATTAAGGTCATTATAGTTAGCTAGCTAGCTTGTAAGCCCTTTTTTTAAAACTCGGCTAGCTAACTAGGTGGCATTTATGCTATAGGTTTCCAAAAACTTCTACCCTCAACTAGTAAGCTAGTTAGGTTGCAATATTGTTCTTACAACTGAACTAGCTAAGTAGTATGCCTTAATAATGGAGAAATGGCCAACTTAATAGGACTAATAAGGTATCTAGCTAAGGAAGTTCAATAAATGTTAAAACGGCTTGGCATAGGTCAGGCTCAACTGCAGGGTAGGCTATATACTTTCAGTTCAAAACCATTCATTGCTCTTTTGTTCTCTGGCTCCTTTCATTCAGTTCTGGTTTGTTCACTTCTCGTTCGCTGGCTCACATTCGTTCGCGTCAATGGCGCGCATGATGACACGTGTAGCCTACAACTCTGCTCACAGGATGCCGTTTATTTGCCATTTGATTGGCTTTTGTGGCTTTTTTAACCCCTTCGCGCACATGCCAAATTTGGTCAATTCTCACTTATTTAGGGGGTGTTCTATTTAAGGCTTTTTAACGCCAGGGGCCACATGTATAAAACTGTGAGTAAAAGAATGCGTGAAAGAACGCTCAGGGTGAAAGTCGGAAATCTGCTTCAAAAAAAAGTGCCTTTCGGTCACTGTCGCCATATCACACTGACGCCAAACATTGCTTAAATATAGTAGGGTTGTCACAATATCCAATAATATCGGATATGGCGATATTTGAAAATATCACAGAGATTACTGTCTGTAGCCACGATATTTAAAAAATATTTAAAAAATAAAAAAAATTATTATTGCTATTCTAAAGACAAAACATGCGTACATACTTTTAAATATTAATATTGGTTGGAAAGTTTATATTTTAAAATTTGTATAACATAAAATATTTGCGTTACTGCATGTGTCGTGGCCTGCCCGACAAATCTGAGTGTTGCGTCCTTCCCCGCTCCATTTTCTATTTTAGTTCTGATGCCTTGCAACAAATTCTGCATGCTTTGTTTTTTTTAAATATTTGGTTGTTATTACTTGCTCTGTATTTATTATTTTGTTACCATTAGCCTATTCGTATACTGGTACTAATTAATTATCTGATGCGCAATGTTAACAGCAGATGGTTATTACATCGATTATTACATCAATTTTACAATTTTCAGTGGAAGGTGAGTGTTAGGTAGGATGTAGGATCAAATTACAAAGTCTGCTCGCTTGCTTTCATCCTTGCAGAGGGGGCTAGTGCAATAGATGTAACAGCCACGGTGTCAATGTATTATTCTATCTCGTGACTGATCGTCATCATTAGTTAAGAGAAAGGGAGAGAAGATGGCTGATCTTGTTTCAAAGAAAAACACCACTTCGCCAATCTGGGAATTTTTCGGCTACAGACCCAATGATAACAGAGAACCGGCAAATGTCGACGAGGTAACATGCCGTAAATGCATTAAAAAGTCGTCACAGCTAAGGATGGGAATACAACAAACATTTCCCGTAAAACATTTTTTCTAACTACAAAGTCATTATGAGTGCATTATAACATTATGCCTATGAGAGCCGACAGGAGATGGCAATAAATAATTTGTCATATGCAGTCATAGGAGCAAACATTGCATCGCAACATTGTTTTGTGGACATAGTTAGAAACGTAATAAATTGACGGCCGCTCATCGTCACCATGTTTGTCATCACATTCATTGAAAAAAAACACCGTTGCTAAGGTTATAATGCCCGATATTGAATGAACTGGGATGATTTAGACAGGTTTGCAGAGCTTGGGGGATTTTACGCATCGACGTTCCAGATAGTGTAATAGTGTTATAAAGTGCTGTGTATTTCTCAAACGGATTTTCCCAGACAATAAATGACCACTGAATTTTGAAAGGGACATATCTATGCGTAAAAAACCAATGGTAGGATTGTATATTTATTTAATATTTAGTAGCAGATAGTAGAATGACGTGGTATAATTACACAATAATTTCACATGGTTATTTTGCATTTGAGTGAGCAGGGCTTTTCACGGCTGTTTTGGAATACGATAGGGCTATTGTTGGCTTTATCTTGTTGCTATGACGGAATCCAATTTTTTGTTGTAAAAAAAAATATATATATATATATATATTGTCCACTGTCATGCATGGGTAGGTATAGTTGCAGCCGAGACTGGGTGGGGGGTTGCTTGTTAAATGGACTAGCTACATGACAGTAGTGACACTTAGAAACTCCGTATTCGGTAGAGTTGTCACGAATCGTGTACTAATAAAGATGCAGACTTTGTTGTCTCCACTCATAGTTTGGTTGCAGGAGCAATGAATGTCTCTGAGCAAAATCTTGGCGTCGGCATCCTGGTCACTAGGCACCTGCGCGAAGGGGTTAACTAGCTACTAAAGTCATTGTAGGCCTGAAGGAGGAGCGGGCGCGGTCTCAGTGCTTGCAGGGAGAGCCAAACAAACAAATCTTTGACGGAGAAGACTCTGTTCCGTTCGTTCATTTGAAAGATTTCTTAGAAAAGATTTGGTCATTCACGAACTGCGCATCACTACTTGCCATTAGCAAATAATTTTACTGCCAACAGGCGGTTTCCACTCGGCTTGCTTCTTATTAAACCTGGATGAGTTCAAACTGGTATGTATTAGGGGTGCTAACTTGTTTCCATTCTTGCTGTAAAAGGCAGTGTATAGGATTGATAGTGTAATTATGATGTTCAAAAACCATTATTTTCCACTGAGCCTTTCATGATTTTGTTTTCAGACTGAGGCAAATTTGGCAAGAAACTTTCCTGGGAGGAGAGTTTCAAGCTCCAATAACACTCCCATTCCATGTCTCCCAGCCAATCCGTCCAGAGTGGATCGTTTTGATTGTGGATCAGCTGAGAGAGCAGGCTAGGGTGAGTTCTGTCTATAGTGCTCTTTCCATAAGATGTTACTTAACTTGTGTTACTTAACTTAATAAGTTACGCAAGCATAGAAAATAATTTTATAAATATAAATTTTCATTTCATCTTATTTGTAGTAATGCTTATAGTGACCTTTTCTTCTTTCATGAATTTTGAATGAGGACTGAACATCGTTCAAACTTAAAATTTTTATAATTAATTACAATTTGAATATAAAAGCTATTAATAGAATGAAAAATGTTTACTTAATGTTTTACTTCAGTGTTTCACCTTTAATTGCGCAGGCCTGGTGAGCTGCCAGGCCAAAGAAAACCACAACTAGGCCAACAAAATCCTTTTATTTTAGAATGGCCAAAATAACAGCCTATGCCTATTCATTCTGAAATGTTGCGCGCAACATGCTCAACAAAATGTATTCACTGCTTAAATTTCTAATAAAATATTATCACTGAATGCTCACCAAATTTTGAGAGAGAGAGAGAGAGCCTCAATCACTGCATAAAAATAAATAGCATCTTACCCTTAATCCCTATTCGGACGGGATAAGTTTTACAGGGGGAGGTGGGATAATGTAATAATTACTGGAAGAGCTCTGCTATTTTAGTTTTCATGTCTGTTACATTTCTACGGACTGCGCGCTCCCGCACCAGTAAAGATTCCGGAGTCTTTTACCTACTGTTAAATATCCTGTAAAAATGACCCCAGGTTAAAGCTATCCCGTGCGAATTGACATGTCCGGTAAAATTCTGTTATTTCCTGTGATAAATTAGTTTTCCCCAGTCTTTTCTACTGGTTTTTCACGTAAGCACTCGAGGACGCCTTTGGTTGTGCTCTCTTCGGTCCAACTATTGACCGACCTCTAAATGAATGTAACGTTACATTAAATAAGAAGACAGAGCAAAAAAAAAAAAAACAGGCTAAAAAGTAGGCTGCAGTGGGGCAATGCTTGTGGCCGTTTTAGGTAAGCTATTGTAGCCTAGCTTATAGCCTTACATACATGTTATGGCCTAACACTGTTTCTTTTCAAGCTAACGTTAATAAAGAGGTGTACCATGTAATTGCAGGATTCCTCACGCTTTTTGTGGACATGTTTGCCATGCCAACATTGTCTCCACGTAGTTTTTTTTTTGGAGGCTCAGTTTGCAGTGAAGATAGGATGTGTAACGTTGTATGACTCGTGGGGAACATTTTCGGTGTGACGACAACATAGAGTAGACACTCCCATCTCTGTAATTCTAGACGCTGCTTACGGAGATAGCTACTTTATCCCGTCCGAATCGGCCATTAACATTACAGACGTCCTGTGGTAATAATTACTTTACAGACATTGTCCTGAAAACGTATCCCATCCGAATAGGGCTTTAGAATGTGAGATTGACCCTCCTTTTCCCGGGTTGCGTTAAATTCCCTAAGCACCCCAGGGCTCGAAATTTACTTTTTTACTTGGTAGCACTGGTGCTCCCAACTTCAAAAAGTTAGGAGCACAAGCAAAAATTTAGGAGCACCCACCAAAATGTAAGGAGCACCAACAATATTTTGTTGTATCGGGTTGTATATGGCAATCAGTGGGCGGGGTAACAATGTTGCTCCATTTAGTTACATTATTGGGGCGATAGACGAGATAAACTAACTACAATGTAGCACAGCATTGTTTCATTTCAGGCAGCACCCGCTGCAATTATGTAGACTGCGAGGCTGCATAGAGTGGAAACGTGAGGCTTAGATTCCGGAAGCAAAAACTCCATTCACTGTGTGCATTGCTGTGTCCGAATTGTCTGCATCCTGTGTAATAGCATAGGCCTACTGTATACTGCTTAGGCTACTGTATACTGTTTAGTGACATGCAGTATGCAAAAAAAATATCCTCCATAGGCTACTATTATCAGCGAAAACTCGGAAGTATATTATTTGTGGATTTTAAGCACACTACATTTAGAGAACATTTCGTCTGCTTAACGTTCTCATCCAGTGTAGGCTAGGCCTACTCAACTATCATAACGTTACTCAATAGTAGCCTATAGAAGGGACACAGCCTAACCTTCATGCACACTCGTCTTTACCAACAGTTTTTTCCCCACGGCCACCAGCCTAATCAACATGGCTCGTGTACCCCTTTGACTCCCCCCCCCCGCAAAATTTTTGCACTGGACTGATTACAGCACTGTCCCAATTTGCACTGTGATTTGCACTTTGTATTACTGCACTTTATAAGTCCTGTCTTGCACTGTCCAGTCCTGTCCTTGCACCTGTCCAATGTTGTAATGTGGTTAAGCACTACTGACGTCGTCATGAATTCCTAGTATGTAAGTACAATGGCAATAAACAAATTTCTGATTCTGATTTCTGATTCTGATTCTGAATCACGTTGATTTGCGAGGCATTTCTGAGAATCGTAGCCTATGCTAAAATTAGGCTAATAAAGTGCCGGAAACTTTATTTAGGTCTACAGCATTTAGATGCAGCTTTTCTGAATTTGGCTATGGTATAATAGGCTTATTCACAGGCTTATTCACTCCTCGTATTGCTTGCAAACTTGTTTGTTGTTAAATTCTGCCATAGCTACATTCAGGAAAGCTACATCTAAATGATGTAGACCTAAGTAAAGTGCATGGTAATTGATTCCTGTACGTTATTAGGCTTTATGTGATAATTTGAACATAGGGTATATGATTCTCACAAATGCCTCGCAAAATCAACATGATGTCCCGCATATTCCGGTAAAAGACTGCGTGCAGATGTTGTATAGCCTAACCCACGTGTACATGTGCGCGGATGCCTCCTTGTTTTCTTCACAATTTGCACACGGTTTTGTATATATAGCCTATATATATATATATATATATAGTATAATATGAATGAAAAAAAATGTTTTGGCCCTGCACTTTTGAAATGATTCCGGCGCCACTGCATCTGTTACGTTTTTAGTAACGTTAACGTTACTAAAAAATTCCGTAATCGTTCGCTTCATATTGTTAGCTTTCGATAACGCTAGCTAACGTTACCAATTTAGCTAGTTAGGTAACGTTAATAAATTGATAATAAACTTTTGTCCCTGCACCCGCTCTGTGTCGATTTCAAAGTCATTGTGAATGTTCATAATCGCCAATCGCGTCTGTCATGCTGTTCCGTAGGTAGGTTTTCAGACGTCTCAAACAGCTGAATGAGCGCTCGACCGAAGCAGTAGCTAGACACGGGCATCGTAAAAAGGACTTTCAGTATGCTATGAAGTATTCGTTTAAGTTAGTTATCTTGACTGACTAAAAAGGCAACTCTAAACTTTTCCCGGTCTAAAGAAAAAGGTGATCCTCCAATCACTTTCAACGGTGTTAACGGCGGGATGGTGTTCCTCCAATCACTTTCAACTGTGTCTTCCAATCACTTTCAAATGTTTGAAATATGCAAAACTTGGAAAATACAATAACCAGGCAATACAACTAAGACAATAAGCAAATATCATTCCTCAACATCGTAGAAACAGAGACGCAGAGACTTTGACAATTCACGTCAGTTTTAATGGAAATACTAATTTTGCTGTTGTTGCTAAGGTACGCAGACTGCGTACTCTGCGTACAGCTGGGGACGCCACTGGCTACAACCATTCCATCCTGCCCCGCCTACAGAGTTTGTGGCCCAGCCTAATGATATAAAATGGCAATGTCATTGTTTGAAAACTAATTTACTATATTTAAAAACAAATAGAAAATTTGTTTGCGTAAGCGCTTCATTTTGTTATCCGTCTTCGAAAATTATCAACGATTGATTTGATTGAAAGATGCATCCTAGGATGCGCTGGGACACATCATCAGTGATGTTCCTGAGGTCATAAGAAAGGTCACTACCAAAAAAAGGCCAGGTAAAGATCTCATCTTTCTTTCATATGAATTTAAACAAGATAAACAAGGGAGAATGGTGACAGTCGGAGCTGTTCTGATAATGCAGAAACCAACGCGAACGATGAATGTGCAGGCTGTCAAAACATTGGGAGTTTGTATGGAACCCCTGTCTGTCTTGAGGACCATCGCTACAAACCATGGCTTTATGAAACCTAGGAGAGTAACTACCTTAAGTAACGTTTCTGATCTTTGTTAGGTAATGAAGCTCCCAGTCATATCCCAGTCACAGAGCAGCATTTAAACAACACTATTTGACAGCTTTTTTAACGTAACCTTAAACCTTAAATATTTAATCCTCTCTTCTCACGGTCCTTTTTCATTATTTTCCAGTCTCTTATTTCCTTGGATATCTCTGATATTTTGAAGGACTAGTAGCCCATTGATGAAGCCAAATGGCATTTTAAACACCATTTTCGATGTACATAATGGAATTATGACTGTTGTAGGGATGCTCTGATGCTCACTTGTGTGTAGGCAACAGCAGGCTGCGAAGAGAGGCAGGGCAGAAAGGAATTCAGTTGAACTGTCAACACAGAGGGGGAACACAGGAAACAAAGGCAAATGGGAGTAACATTACACAGGTTGCATCGGGGCCAGTGCTAGGAAAAATAAATATGCAAATGGACAGAACTCCCCAGTCTTTTCTTTGGGGGGGACTAACAGTACCCTTCAATACAACATGATGATATTGTGGGGGGGGGGGGGGGGGGGTATTTGATGTCAAGATCTATGTCCATGGTTACAAAGATTATTTCTGTGCAACAAATTCAGCGTATTAAGTCATTCTATCCTTGTGAGCATTTTGTTTAATTTGTTTTAATTTTCAGAGCGAACAAAAATTTGAACGCAAATATAATTTTCAGACCTACTGTGCCATCCAACCGTGCCAGTATGCCACCCCACTTGCCATGTCTGTTTAGGGGTTTTTCAGCACGTACCACCAGGCCTGACTGAAAGAAATTCTAGAACTTGAACACTGAACTTGAATATAATTCTTATCTTTTTGTAGGCGCATCCATTGTAATTGTATAGGCTGCTACATTGATGGATATTTGATGGGAAAACTAACTTAAATTGAAGTTTCTCCCTCTAGTTAACTCCAAACATATGTTTATTATAAATAAAAAAACAACGTTTGGGGGTTGCTGGGTGGCTCTTCCAATTATGGCACCATGTAGTGAAACATGGTTGAGCCATGCTCTTGGATCAAATCCGGACTGTGCCAGTGCCAAGTGTAGCCAGTAGCTCCATAGGGCAATGCACAATTGGTAATTATGTCGGCCAGGGTATGTGAGGGCTCAGTCAGTTACAGGTCCACGAATTGGACATGCTCAGCCCCACGGTGGGTGCCAAAGCAGTTGAAGCATGCTTTTGATTATCTGTTATTTGATGGATTTAATGGAGTGCCAGGCTTAATGGGACCCCCCCCCCATTATTGTAGAAGATTGTATATCTTGTTCCTAGTTTGAAAATACACTATGTACGTCGCTCTGGATAAGAGAGTCTGCCAAATGACTATAATGTAATGTAATGTAATGTAGAAAGCAATTGGGATTGCTCAGCTGTGAAAAACGTTTGTTTTTCTGTATGCATTCCATCTAACCTGTAAGTTTAGGAAACAATATGGAAAATTCCAGGTTTTCTGTCAAGTTGACCATTCTGAGTGACATCACCTGTGTGTTATGTCAACTTTGGCCAAAATTCTTTTTGACTTGAGCACTTGATATTATTCATTATAACAGCTTACCAAAATAGTTATGCAAGCTAAATAAGCGGCACTTATGAATCCTTATCCAACTATAAGATTGAATATTGAAATATATTAAAATGTTATAGCCTGTGTTAGACCTAGGGTCATAATTGTTCATATCTGAAGGTTGTGGCATTGGTTGGGAAGATGGAACGTCTGCGCAGTGCTCCAGTCCATGCTAATATCACCACCACTCTGGAACGTCACCTGGAGGCCATCCGTTTCACGCAGCAACGCCGTAAAGACGAGATCGTCAACACCGCCAACCGCCAAAGACAGGGAGCACCCAGATACAGTGACGACAAAGGTACAAAATTCTTCAAACTCGACACACATTAGTTTGAACTAATCAGTGATATAAGACTTGTGAACAATGAAAGAGTATGTTTTCTGGACAGTAATAATTAATGCTTTTCATACTCATGAAGTGTGTGGAGTGATTAAATGAAGTAGAGTCTAATCAGTCATGTGAGCCAGTTGTAATTATAGCCAGGCTGGGGTCAGTTCCTTTTCATTTCTGGGTGAGTCCATGTCAATTCAACATGCTTTTTGACCGCATCGACACGGATTTGAATGAGATTTGGCATGCTGATTTGATCTTATTAAAAAAATCCCTGGAACCGAAATGACTGTTCCAGATCTTGTTCCAGATCGTTAATCTGGGAGATATGGGCTAACAAAGTTTGGGCTAATGAGCGTACACCCATACACCCATGACTTTGACCTGCTCTATCTCCATTACCATAGGTCGTAGAGAAATGGTTCTTATATTATCATATTAACAGTAGAACGACTGGCGTGGCCATTTGACCGCTTTTGGAATTTTTTACTTTAATATCTCCGAGCAGGAGAGTCATATGTCATATCTACCTGGTCATGTTTTAAAATTGACTTTCTGGAAAATAAATATAAATAAAACACCTAGAAAGATGGGTAAAAGCGGTCAAATGATCGCTAAAGCGAGCCCCCGCCACTACCCCTCTCCCAGTCATCCATTCACACCTAAGAATCACTGAAGGTGTTTAGTTCACAACTGCTGAGCCCTATTGAGAGGACATCTTTAATGACCACAGTGAGTCAGGACCTCGGTTTAACGTCTCATCCGAAAGACGGCATCTCCCACAGCACAGTGTCCCCATCACTGCACTGGGGCATTGGGATTTATTTGACCAGAGGGAAGATTGCCCCCTACTGGTCCACCAACACCACTTCCAGCAGCAACTTAGTTTTCCCAGGAGGTCTCCCATCCAAGTACTAACCAAGACCACACCTGCTTAGCTTCAGCAATTCAGCAGGACCAGAGTGCATGGTGGTATGGCTGCTGGCAAAATAGGCCGTGTTATTTTCTTTATGTTGTAAGCAATGAACCTTGTGGGGGTAAGCGGTGTGGGAAGCTCTAACTGGCCTTTGTTTATCTTGCCCGGAAGGGCCAGATAAAGATCTGGAGTGGAGGGTGATTGCCCCAGGGGTCGTAAAACGCCGGGGGTTGGCTTTCTGGTCCGTTTCCCCGGGCTCCCTTTGAAGCTCTGATAGGGCAGCGAGGCTTTCGCAGACGCCCTTCTCCTCTGTCACTGGAACAGTGGGAGTGGGAAAGTCCACAGAGCATACTGGGGTTCCCCAGATTCAGCAGGAGGGGAAGAGAAGTCCACAAGGGGTGCTGTGGGGTCCTCGGCCTTCAAATCAAAATCAAATTTTATTTATAGAGCACATTTCAGGCAGAAAGCAACTCAATGTGCTTTACACAAGCAAATTACACAGAAACCATACAACAAAGAAAATAAAAGTAACATAAGTACATTAATATCAAAGTAAAACAATTAAAAAATGTTCTTAATCAAAAGCTGCACTGAAGAGATATGTTTTCAGTTTTTTCTTAAAACTGTGTACTGATTCCGTATTTCTAAGGTCGACTGGCAGATTATTCCAAAGAAAGGGTGCGTAAAAACTAAAAGCTGCTTGCCATATAGTTTTGGTTCTGACTTTTGGAATAATTAAAAGACCTGTGCCAGATGATCTAAGGGATCTAATAGGCTCATAATCTAAGAGCATATCACGTAAATACTGAGGTGCTAGGCCATTAAGAGATTTGTAAACCAATAAAATTATTTTAAAATCAATTCTGGACCTAACAGGTAGCCAGTGTAATGACTTTAAGACAGGTTTAATATGTTCATTCTTTTTTGTCTTTGTTAAAACTCGTGCTGCTGCATTTTGAATTGGCTGCAGACGACCAATCATTTTCTTTGAAAGACCTGAGAAAAGGGCATTACAATAATCTAGTCTGCTTGAAATAAAAGCATGCACGAGTTTCTCTGCATCGGCCTGTGAAACAAAGCTCAGCACTTTAGCAATGTTTTTGAAATGATAGAAGGCTACCTTCGTCACATTTCTTATATGAGCCTCAAAATTAAGGTCAGAGTCTAGGATTACTCCTAAGTTTCTTATGTGCGCCTTGCTATTAAGGGAAAAAGAGTAGATAGCTGCAGAGTTTTACTCTCTGAGCCTTTGCACCAAGGACTAAAATATCAGTTTTATCACCATTTAGTTTTAAAAAGCTGTGGGACATCCATGAACTTACATCTTCCAGACAATGGATCAAAGAACTAAGGACCGAAGTCATCGAGTGATAAAGAAATATACAGTTGAGTATCATCAGCGTACTTGTGAAAATTTATGTTATGCTTCCTAATAACATCCCCTAGAGGAAACATATACAAATTAAACAATAAAGGCCCAAGAATGGACCCCTGGGGGACCCCACATAATAACTCAAATTGGTTTGACATATGATTTCCCAGGGCAACATAAAAACTTCTCCCAGTCAGATATGACCAAAACCAGTTTAGAACCGGGCCTGAGAGACCAACCCATTTCTCAAGTCTGTCAAACCATAGTTTGAAAAAACCATAAAAACCATAAAACCATAGTACTCATACTCAGCCCTAAGGCGCGCAGAGACTAACCCCTTAAACAATAAAACTGGGTCTACCGGCCCACACCCTTTTATTTAATTCCGTCTCGTGAGCCATATTGCCAACTTAGCCTGCCCAAATAAAAAGTTAAGCAATACACTTTTTTCCTTTATCCCTTTTGAATACTTTGGCCCCAGTACATACAGCCCCACTGAAAAAACCACTCCTATCCTCCCACAGAGCACGTTCAACTTAGCCAGGACCGTATTCAGCAAATACATGCGCCACAGTTTCAGGCAGATTACAAAAAGGACAGCCCTCCCCCAAATTTTTTTCTAATTTGGACAGAAAGGTATTGGTTGCCATGTATTACCCTCCACTGCAGGTCCCCTGACCTCTTGGGGAGGGGGAGCTTGTAGAGCACCCTCCACCTAAAACCTGCCGTACTCTGCCCTGTCAGGTACCTCTGCCACTGATCCTCTCTAACATCCTGTAGAGCCCTGATGTTCCTAACCTTTACTGTCACAGCATAAAGGGCCTTCCCCTCCACCTCCTCAAAGCTTTCCAGCCTTGGAGTGGCAAAAGAAAGCAGCTTCCCTTCCTCCTCCTCCCAGCCCTCCATATCAGCTGCCAATTTCAAGGAGGGAACACGGCCGGCTCCTCCCCCCGTGGCTCATTAAAGAAGTCCAGTACTGGTCCTGGCAATGAACCCAGCACCTCACTTGTCAATCTCTCCAGGAGCCTTAATGAGGTGATACCAGTCTCCCGAGATAGGTGTTGAGGTGTCTTCCACCCTGCATCTTCTGGCTGTCTCAGGTGGCCAAGTTTAACAATTCCTGCCCTCACAAAGCATAGGTTCAGAGCGGTTGCACTCCAGCCTTATTTGTGGGTTATGAAAAATGGGCTCCTCCCACACCCATGCCCCTGGCTCTATACCCCCCTCACGAAGAGGTCGGAGCAGACGCCAGGCCTTCAGTACTGCCCCATAAAATAGGAGCATCCTCGAGATGTTAAGGTCTTCCTGGCTCATCAGGAAAAAATGGCAGTCCAGCCCCAAACCACCAGCTCTCCGCAACAGTGCTCGTGCCGGGTCCCCCCAGCTGATGTCCGTATGGTACAGCAATCTCTGAGCAGCCTGGAGTCTGAACGTCACCACCCTGCTTTCAAGATCCACCAGCCCCTGTCCTCCCTCCTGTACAGGCAGATAGAGTACTGCAGTCTTAAGCCAGTGGTGCCCTGTCCAGAAAAAGTCCACAAGCTTCCTCAGTATGTCCCGCAGAAGGCCTGCAGGCGGGTTAAGAACGGCCACTTTGTGCCACAAGGCTGACGCCACTAAATTATTGATTATCAGTGTCCGCCCCCTGTATGACACTTGGGAGAGAATCCACTTCTATTTTTCCAGCTTGTTAACTTTTGCTGGGACAGCCTCCTCCCAGTTTTTCTTGACCCAGCCCTCTGAGCCCAGGTACACACCTAGGATCTTCAGGCCTGTCCGGCTCCACCGTATCTTCCCTGGCAATTCTGGAACTTCTGTCTCCCTCCATTCCCCACATAACAGTGCCCCCACTCTTCTCCCAGTTAACCTTGGATGAAGAGGCCGCCCCCTGTATGACACTTGGGAGAGAATCCACTTCCATTTTTCCAGCTTGTTAACTGTTGCTGGGACAGCCTCCTCCCAGTTTTTCTTGACCCAGCCCTCTGAGCCCAGGTACACACCTAGGATCTTCAGGCCTGTCCGGCTCCACCGTATCTTCCCTGGCAGTTCTGGAACTTTTGTCTCCCTCCATTCCCCACATAACAGTGCCCCACTCTTCTCCCAGTTAACCTTGGATGAGGAGGCCCTTTCATACTCCCGCAGACTGGTCTCCAAAGCCTGGATATCTTGCCTATCTCTGACCAAAACGGAAACATCATCTGCATAGGCAGACACGACTATAGGTGCTTTAAACCCCATTTCCCGCCCCACCACGCCCTGCACATTCCTACGTATTAAGGCAAGAAGTGGCTCAAATGCAAGGGTATACAGCTGTCCAGACAGAGGACAACCCTGTCGAATGCCTCGCCCCATATACACTGGCCTTCACAGCCCCCCAGCTACCTTAACCAGACAAGAGGCCCCGGCATATAGCAGTTTCACACCTGCAATAAAAACCTCCCCAAAACCGAAGGCCCGTAATGTGTTAAACACATAACTGTGGTCCACTCTATCAAAAGCTTTCTCCTGGTCTAGGCTCAGGAAACCAAACTTCATGTCTGACAGAGCAGCCAAGTCCATCATATCCCTCAATAAGTGTAAATTGTCCAGCATGGAGCGGCCTGGTACACAATATGTTTGATCCCTGTGTATGATTGTCTCTAGATGTCCTTTCAGCCTATTTGCAAGGCTCTTTGAATACATTTTTAAATCCACACAGAGCAACGCCACTGGACGCCAGTTCCTCAGGTCGCTTAGGTCTCCTTTTTTTGGCAACAGGGTCAGCACCGCTCTCCGACAGCTGAGTGGCAACTCACCTGCCTCCAGGCACTCGCACAAAACCTCATACCAGTCTGGTCCCAGTATTCCCCAGAACTTTTTGTAGAAGTCCACAGGCAAGTCATCAGCCCCTGGGGCTCGACCCAAGGCCATTTGAGACACAGCTTTGCTCAGTTCATTAAAAGTGATGGGGGAGTCAAGGTCAGACCTTTGATCAGTTGAATGCTTGGGCAAATTTCCCAATAAAACCTCAGTAGAAACAGGATCACATACCTCAGCAGCATATAATTCCCTATAAAAATTCACAGCCCCCTCCCTCATTTCACTCACCACTGATGTGACCCGCCCATCAGCCAAACGCAAACAGTTTATCTGCTTATCTTCCCCCCGCCTTCTCTCCAGGCCAAAGAAAAAGGAGGTAGGTGTATCCATTTCATTCACCATAACAAATCTGGCTCTTACTAGAGCACCTTTTGCTCGTTCCTGGAGAGACAATCTCAGATCTCTCCTTAAGCTTTCTAATTTCTGCTGCTGACCAGCTGCATTGCATTCAATTAGCTGGTCCTCAGCTTCTTTAATGCTGTCCTCCAGCCTTTTTGTCACTCTCCTAGCCTCTGCGGTCGAATAAGCAGTGTATTGCTGGCAATAATGCCTTATTTGGCACTTGCCAACATCCCACCACAAATTTAAGGATTCAAATTCCTCCTTCCTCTCTCTCTCTCCATTCCAACCAAAATTGCATAAAATGTGAGCAAAAAGTGGCATCTTGTAAGAGCCTCACATTCAACTTCCAGTACGGTGACTGTCAAGGGCCTGGGGAGATAGTTATATGACACTGCACTGCATGATGATCAGAGAAGCTAACTGGAGCTACAGTTAAAATCCCCTCCCAAAACTAAAAAGTCGTCCTGCCCTAACAAGGATAACTCGTACCTCAATGCCCCAAACAGTGCAGCCCTCTCCCTGCCTGTATTTTGAGCATAAATGTTTAAAAACACCACCTCCTGGCCCTTGATGCTCGCCCTAACCTTCAACAGTCTACCTTTACAAATCTCCTTCTGAGATATTATATTGACTGCAAGCTTTTGTGAAGATAATATTGCCACTCCCGCACTCACATTAGTACCATGACTTAAAACCTGGACTCCATTCCACCAGACCCTCCAGTCCACCTCATTAGCAGCATAGCTATGCGTTTCTTGCAGAAATAGCACATTAACATTTTTTTGTTTCACATATTCCAATAACAGACCCCTTTTACCCCAGTCTCTGGTGCCATTTATATTAAGTAAGGCAATTTTTAAAACCTCCATGAGAAAAGGAATGAGGAAGCACAGAACCAGAAAAGACCCTATAAGCCCCACCGGACAGCGTGACGTGTCAGACCAAACCATCATGAATCTAGTGCACTTTTTCTTCTTACAGCTGTAGCCCATTTCTTCAACCTAAAAACCCTCTTTGGAGTCACCCCTGCCTCAGAGGAAGTCCTTTGTCCACCCAAAACCTGCCTCCCAGACCTTAGGAATTTCTGTGAATCAGGGAAATACTCAGACATCTCAACATTTTTCATATTCTTTGTTTTCGTTAGAAAACTGTCTAGTTCCCCCAATGTATACACCTCACCTTCGCCTACCTGGCTGGCTGACAAATCAGCCTCTCCAGAATCTCCCAAGCCCATTTCCTTCTCCTCCCACTCACCCTCTGACTCCACAGTAGGTGTGGACCCCACTTGTCCACCAAACAGCCCCCTCTGTACTCCCGCATGCCTCTTCCCTTGAGTCTGGGAAACCCCCGACTCCCCTTGACCCCTCCTCTTCCTCCTCCTTCTCCCATCCACCTCAGTCCAGCTATCCCCTTCTACGCCACTTTTTCCTGCCTTACCTCCTTCTTCACTATTCTCTGCCCCCACAGACTGCTCGCACTCCTCTCCCCGCACAGAACTAGCTACCGGGCTCTGATCCCTTCTACCATCCGCTAAAGGCGTATCGCTATTCCCCACTACCTCATCTGACACATCTCCGTCCTCCATTAGTGGGATCTCATTTCCGTGGCTTCTCTCGGAGGCCTGACGTTTTGTATTACTGCTTCCAGAAGCTTGGCTATCATTCTTTTTTTGCGGGCAGGCGAACCGCTTATGCCCGATCTCACCGCACTCAAAACAGCGCAAGCTGTCTGCAGTAGCATACACCGCGTATGAGCTTTCGCCATGTTTTACATAAAAACTTACATTCAATGTCTTCTCCAGGCTTTTGAGGTACATGAACACTTGCCTCCGTAGTGACAGGACATGCTTCAAATCCTGACTCTTACACCCCAGCAAAATAAATTTAAAACCGCTTGCAAACTTTCCAAACCGGGAACATTAGACACAATCACCCTCGTAGCGGGTGCTGCCAATGGAGAGACAGCTAGTAATTTCCCTTTTACCACAACACCACTAGCTAATAGCCCGTTAACTAAAGTTTCCTTTTTCAAGAAAACAACCACGCCTTTGTTCATTCTCGAAGCATAACCGAGGTTTTGATACCCTACCTGTTCGCCGACAGCAAGCAGCAAATCTTCCACCGAAGTTTCCAAATCCGGCATACACCTTACTCCATTACGAAGTGTCATCTTCTCCTCTCCTCCACCTTCCCCCGCCGCAGTGGCCATAGAGGCCACGCTGAAAAAACTCCCGCCCCAACTTTCAAAATAATGTCAAAGTTAACAACGCTTTAAAACCACTAAACTACAATTCGAAAAATCACCACCGTGAACCCGAAAATAGGAAAGGAAAAAGAAAAGAATAACGAAGTAAAGTAAAGATAGGAAACTGACAGGCAAGAGCCCTCTGTACACCTGCACCCTCCAGAGAGAGAGAGAGAGAGAAAGAGAGACAGACAGGTGGACAGACGGAGACAGACAGGCGGACAGAGAGAGAGAGAGAGAGAGAGAGAGAGACAGACCGAGAGAGACAGACAGGCGGACAGACAGAGAGAGAGAGACAGACAGACAGGCGGACAGAGAGAGAGAGAGAGACAGACAGACAGGCGGACAGACAGAGAGACAGACAGACAGGCGGACAGACAGACAGAGAGAGAGACAGACAGGCGGACAGAGAGAGAGAGACAGACAGGCGGGCAGGGAGAGAAACAGAGAGAGGGAGAAAGCAACAGACATTACAGACAACATTCCAACAGTAATTTGTAAGTACTGTCCTTTTTTTGTCTATTATACACCCATCATTAGCCCAAACTTTGTTAGCCCATATCTCCCAGATTAATGATCTGGGACAAGTGTAATTTTGGTTATAGGCGTTTCTTATAAGACCAAATCAGCATGCCACATCTCATTCAAATACATGTCGATGCAGTCAAAATGTGTGTTGAATTGATATGGACCCTTCTGTCACTTCTGGAAATGAATTGGAACTCGGTTCATGAGTGCAATTGATATTCTTTGTTTGTTTAAATTAATTGAATTCAATTTTGTTTACTGATATGTGTGACTTGAAATGGAATCGACCCCAGCCCTGGGGTGCTTTTTCCAAAAGCGTCATAAGGCTAAGACATCGTAAAACCCTTTGTACGAAGCTTCTTGAACTTTGGGTGCGTTTCCCAAACGCATCTTAAGATGCTCTTAGAAACACTCTTAGATTAACGATTACTCCAGACCAGTCGTAGACGGTTAAGTGCGTTTTTGAAGCCCATAAATCACATACTTTATTTGATTTTTCGTGTTCATTTAATTTTACGGTTACCATAGCCACTGATTGTTGTTTTTTTATTGTGATGTTAGATGCAACAATATTTACATTTTATTTTTAATTTACTTATTTTTATATATTTGGAAATTATATAAAAGCCATTCCTTAAATAGCTCTATAAATAAATAAGTTTGAGACAAGTAAAATCAGTGGGAAAAAGATTTTATTTCAAAAGAAACTTTGACGTGCCTAACCGGCCATGTATTGGGCATCACAGTGGTGTTCGCATCTCCCAATCTATCGCCCCTCCTCCCCCCTATCAGCAGCACCACAGACAGAAGTACAGAGATGTAAAATCCAAGGATCAGAAAGGAAAAATCCTGCTATGTGCTTCCTCCACCCATGAACTCAGGCAGCTGATTTCACTAATTAGTTCTACCTCCTGGCTGAAGAATTGTGCAAATGAGCAAATCCAGGTGATTGGAACTAAATCCTGGGGAGGACTTTTTACTTTCTGAACCCGGATTTTACACCTCTGGTTAAGTAGCACTTAATAGGTGACTGCGCGTTCACGCTTTAAGAACTGTTTTGGGAAACGCGTGTTACAAATGAAAGAGCCATCGTAGAATCGCTCCTTGAAATTGCACTTAACCCTAAGATTGATTGTTATCGGGAAACGCGGCCCTGGTCAGTACATGAGCTCCAAACCATGCCAACCTTACTTACGCTCATCCATTTCGGTTCGCCCACGGTATCCATTTGCAGATGTCTTGGCCCTGGCAGCGGCAATCAAAGAGCTGGCTATGCTGACCAGAAAGGCGCGAACGGCGCTGTGGTGTGCCCTGCAGATGACCCTGCCCAAGGGTGTGCTGGGAACGGCGGCGCGGCAGGCGGAGCTGGAGCGAGCCCTGCTGGAGCTCTGCAACCCTGGGGAGGGCGAGCTACCGGGGCTGGGGGTTGGCGGGACCCAACCGCCAACAGGCCCGTCGAGTGACAAGAAGGAGGTCGGACCCAGAGGAGGCAGGGAGGCCAAGGCACAGTTGGAGATCAGGGCCGCCAACGATCCGAGGACAGAGTGAGGCTATTACGAGATACCTACACATATTTGAACTAACTTCTTTAATTTATGGAGAACGCATCAGAATAACGTGTACCTTTTTTCCATCTCAGAATTTGAATTGCGTTCACATTCCTGATATTCAAGCAAAAAATAAGGCCAGTTTAATTTTGTTTGATTACAGTTTAGAGAATTGATCATTGCATATCCCCACCGAATGTGGCTACTAGAGCCATTTCTTGCAATGTCTTATACATGTGTACAGTTGATGGCTAATCATTTATTTGCTGCACATGTTTTGGTGTGTTGTGTTTCCTTGTATGTTCAGTGCCATTGTAGCTGTAGATAGTTGCAATTAACACCTGCCCCACACATGTAAAGTTCTAGATGCTCGGTGGTAAATTGCATCTAATTTAGCCCTTATCCGAGAAGTCTATACTGAATCCACTGTCATGTGCCAAAAACAAGTCGTTTGGAACGGAATGTAAATACCAGGAACACCTTGGTTTTAACTTGGCACACCATTTGTGTTTTGTTTATACCTTTGTACCTTTCCTCAGCCTGTGAGAATGCCCAGCAACAAAGGGACATCTCTCCTGTCATGTTCTGTGTAGTAATATTTCTCATGGTCCACACAGACAAATCTCATAGTAGCATTCTTAGTGTAAATGTCCTACAAAGAAATGCCTTTGAAGCAGAAGTAGTAATTAGCTACCGATAATTGCTTTTAAGATCTTACAGGGGTATTATTGACTTTGTTGTGGAATTACGTTAGATAATGGTAAAAGCATTTATTCTCAGGATTAGTACTTTGACTTACTAACACCTTTGGTGAGTTAATAAAAAAGACTATGACTTATTAAGCACTTAAATCTATATTTTATTATGTTGAAGAAATATCCAGAAATATTGCATATTTATTTTAATAATTAAGATTGTGTTAAATCATTTAATATAACATTTAATGGATTTTGTTAGTCAAAGTTTCTTATTAGATGAGATTGAACTATTTACTCAGGAAATGCTTAGATAATATGTAGATTTTGGGTTATACGTGCAAGGACTTTTTCAGAAATCTAACTATACTAAGTTACCAAAGCTGTTACTATTTGTTTAATAACTGATCGTTAATGCATTACTTGTTTGTTACATATTCCGCTGTAGCAGTACAAGCTAAACAAATAGCCTTTGTACAATGGCTTAGACAATCACTACGTTTGTATGTCTTAAACTACACAATTTGAATGTAGAAAATAATAACAAAGTTGTTTCCGCACACATTTCACAATGAAACTTTTTAACACTTTAACAATAGTGTTGTGTAGGCTTTTGTTTTGTGTAATTGTATTGCTTTAAGCTTACTGGTTTTAAGTAAAGATATCTGAAATATGTAATATTTGTAGTGTAAAATGCAGTTTAGAGCAGGGTTTAAAAAGACAACTTGCTTTATTTTAACCGACAAAAATAATACTTAAGTTTTGATTCAAGAAATAAACTGAATCTTGTGTGAAAATATGGAGAAAAGGTTGAAATATGTTTCACAGAGGAAAAACCTCTTGTTTGTAACCTCTGCTTAAAGTACCACTGTAGTTAAATTACCACTTAGCAAAGCACTTTTTCTTTTCTTATGACACCTTCACTGGTGTAAAATTAATGAAACCTGCCTCAAAATATACCTGTAAAAATCTATACTTCTCTTGACTGAAACGCAAAAATTATTTTATGGCCATGATCAAAGCTAAGCCAGCTACCAGTTATGAAGAGAGATCCCTGATATTGTTTTGGTTAGAGGTGGTATCTATTGCAAAACTAGACACCACCCCTGTAAGTTTTCAATTTATAAGAAAGTCTGATTCGGTGTAGTTTTTGGTCTGTAATTACACCAATGATAAACATGTTCACGCCATTGTGTGCAACTATAAATGTGATCATTATAGGACTGTACAAGTAGATGAAGCGTCCTCTACCTCTTTTGTTTTTGCTATAGGTAATTGTCATTGGAAATAAATCTTAATCATATTATAGAGCTTAAAACATTGTATCCCTCCACTAATATCCTTTCATGATTTATATGCAGTCTATTTAAGTATAATCTGAAGGCATTTAGTATCATGTTGACATTCAGCACCATGTAAATCTTCTTGAATGACACCCCATTACCCACCAACATTTCTTTGAATACAAAACTACTTTTGCGGATTATTTCTAAGTGAAGCACATATTGTTATAAATCGTGGAAATGGCAAGTACAGTAGGAAGCCCACTCTATCAGCTGCCTTTTATTCAAACTGGAATATAATCTGATTTTATGCTGTGATCTCAATGTGTACTGTGCCATTGGGCTGTTTTGTCAGTAATATTTGATATTTTTTTATTTCTTATAAAAATGTTATAGCTTAGCACAGTTTGGTTTATACACTACAAGTTTTGTATTTAATGTTGGTGTTTTCGTTGCGCAGTTCAACATAGACTTTGTTTACATCAATTAATTTTTTATTGTTATGATTATCCATATGTAGCCAGAAAGATAAATGAATGTATTGGGTCCTGTGGTCATGTAGACCAGGATGGTGTGTGCATGTGTTTCTTTTTCAGTATATGTATTTTGATCATTACCATTGAACAGAATTGATTTTAATTGGTTTTGAGTGCATTTTACTATAAGGTATACAGTTGAGCTCAAGATTATTCAAACCCTTTCACTTTTTGGACACTTTATTGTGTTGTAGATTTAATTTTAAATGGATAAAATTGCCATTTTAATCATCAGTCTACACTCAGTAACCCATAATGACAAAGTGAAAATTTTTGTAAATGTATTAAAAATCAAAAACTGAAATCTCATGTGCATAAGTATTCATACCCTTTGCTTTAATGTATTTTTAAAGTATCATATTTCATATTTGGTCGCATATCCTTTGCATGCTGTTACTTCCTGAAGTCTGTGACCCATCAACATCAAAAGACTCTCGATATCTTATTTTCAGGTACTGTTTCAAGCGATACTATAACCTTTCTGCATTTGAATGGATCTCTATGGGAATTGGGGGGTGGGGACTTGATTCAGCTGTAAATTACACTGGTACAGTATGGAACACGACTGGCGAAATGGCTGTAAGTTATCAAGGGTCTGAGCTATCGAACGAGCCCCAAACCATCACTCTGTTGCCAAATATGGAGTAGTACCTATGTAACAGTACCTGAAAATAAGATATCGAGAATACTTTGATGTTGATGGTCACAGACTTCGGGAACAGCATGCAAAGGATATGCGACCAAATATGAAATATGATACTTTAAAAATACATTAAAGCAAAGGGTTTGAATACTTATGCACATGAGAGATTTCAGTTTTTGATTAATACATTTGCAAAATTTTCTAAAAACATGTTTTCACTTTGTCATTATGGGTTATTGAGTGTAGATTGATGGGCAAAAATGGCAATTTTATCCATTTAAAATTTAAAATCTACAACACAATAAAGTGTGCAAAAAGTGAAGGGGGTTGAATAATTTTGAGCTCAACTGTATGTGCCTTTTAGTAGTATTCCCAAAATGTTAAGTGGCACTAAACTTTTTTTTGCCTTTGTGTCACTATATATTTTATTCAGTACATAATGATTACCATTTTATTTAGTATTTTATATAGTACACCAGTATGGTGTGTGTTCAGTGAAACTGTAGACAATATGTAGCATGTTGAATTTCCTTTAATTAAAAAAAAGAAAGAAAAAAAGTTAAAGATCTTTAAGCGCATGTGTTATTGCAACAAACTTAGGGGTTGCCGTGGTCAGCGGTCAAATGAATGACAAAAGCACTTTCCGGCACAAACGATGTCTGTTTTTTGAGGAATTTTTTTAAATATTTAGAATTTTGAAGAATACATGAGTAACTAGCCTGTTTGGAACACATGGATTCCTTCTCAGAATTTTTTCCTTAAAATCCATTTTTAAATCTGTTTACATCTCTGATTGCATTGTGTAGGTGGGCTGTGTATTACTGGGTGCGTGTAGTGGTGAGCAGTTTGGTGATTCCGTGGAAAGTCTACGTTAAGCGGTTGTCTACATTTCAGTCAACAGTCATACATTGAGAAATGAGAGAGACTTGAAATGGCTGAGTTCAAGTGGCAATTTGACTCAGGTTTTGCCATAAAAAATAAGTTGCAAATTGTGTTTAATTTCATGATTAGCTTTCCCACTTGCTGAGGTGAATTAATGTCAGCATCAGTGAAGCAATGTTTTTGTTAAAAGCCAGCATATCCCTTGTGCGAGTAAAATGTTTTAGGCACACCAGAATGCTTGCCCTGTTTTTGCAGAAGGAATGGTCAGTTTTCATCATAGCTGTTTTTATTCATTTGGAGCATAATTTCTGACCAAACAAACGAGGATCAAATGCCTCTCCATAACTGGTTTTGTGCACGTATTTTTGTTCTCAGAAAATAACGAAGCTTAGAACCAAAATATGAGCGGTTTTTTGCAAGCAGTTACAAAGCAGTTGCATAGTTTTCAGGACTGAATGTAGGCATTTACAGTATAGCCATTCTCATGTGATTTTGTTTGAATGCCCATGCACATGTATTTGGCAGAATTTTGTTCTGCAGTACAATCCATGTTCTGCGTTTTCATACTTAAATGTGAAGTGGCAGTATACATTTGCCTTCTTATTGCCATTTTAGCAAATTACCAGAGGCACGGTGTAACAATGATATGGTGTTTTGAGATTTTAAACATCGTTTTTAAAATGTTGGTGCAGTTGAACCTTTGGGTTGGCTTCATAAATGTGCCAAGATATGAATGGGAAAACGAGTGGATCTGAGCGCAGGGAAAGAAATGGGCCTAAATGTTGTGATGGTTCTGTTGCATTTGAATGAAAACCAGTGGAAAACTCACTTGTCTGTGTGTATCCTGGTCCATTTTTTTTTTCTTTTCTAGTGGTAGATTGAGATTTACCAACAAATCGAGTTAGCTTTCAGGAGAATGCTTTGTTATACCCCTGACCTGGCAACCCTTTAACAGGTAATACGTCTATCAGGATAATAAGCATTTAATGATATATAAAAGTGGCATGGAATGTATTTATGCAATAATATTTACAAAAAATGGTAACAAACTGATAAATGTATGTAATTTTTGATCAGCATTGAATGAGATTTTTCATATTTGTCTTCATTCCTTGTCCAGCCAGAGACGGCAGGAATATATTGGCTGACCCCAAGCCTTTGCACATGCTATGCTTCATAATAAGAAAGGGAACTGAAATGCAGACTAAATCTAAAGCAATGCATTTCATTTTTACAACATAAAATGGAGAAAAAAGATGTTTCAGCACTGTGACCAGCAGAGGGCAGGGTGAACAGACAAACCAGCAAGCGTTTGTTTCTTTGCTCTTTGCATTCCGCTAACTGTGGAACACTGTGTTGTGTTCCAGTTTTTGAAGAGATTGGGAAATAAGGATTTTTTTGTTACTATATTTCTGGAAGTCATGTCTTATCACAACCAGTCCCAGAATAGTTCAGGGAATTGCCAAGAAATTAGAAAATATCTTGTCAAACATTTTTCTTTTTGCACAGTAAATTTCAAATAGTCAAATTTGGTTTTTGCTTTGTTCTTTTTTTTTAACTTGTATATCATTTTTGTTCCTGTACTGTTATCATTTTGCAGTTGCAGGCATGTGGTTGTAGATGCTTGGTGTTAAGGAATTCAGTATGGTTTGCTGAAATTCTGTACTACCTGCACCACTACAGTGAACATTTAGGTACCCCCCTTTAGAGGCTGCAACTGAGGAAGAAGGGGATACCTTCAAATCTATTTCATGAGGTGCTCAGGTGTTTGCAACACCTTATTTGAGATGGTAAATAAAAATTTTAAAAATGCATTCAATTCTCCAACTTTTAGTGTGTCCAGGCGATAATATTACAGGTATTAAAGTATTTTTTCTTTCTGAAGCTTAAAATGACTGCTTCTTGAAGTTTGCATGTGCCATAGGGAACGCTCACTGTTGCTTTCAAAGAGATAATAATGATCTGTTGCCAGAGTTGAATTTTAATTTGTACGCCAAGTACATTGGCCTAATTCTTTCAGGTTATGGATGCTTTCCTTGTCTGGAATGAGTTTGAGATTAATCCGTTTCTAGTACTATGTCCAGCAGTATCATTTAGTATTGATGCAAATGTTTTGCAGTCAAACCATTTGCAGTCAATGTATTCTGTATTTTGTAGTTCGTACCCTGACATTTTATTTTCCACCAGAATGTATTGAAACCTATTGATTGGGGTGGAAAAAACACTGCATGCTACCACACAAAATAACATATGTAATTAGATTTTTTAGTCTGTCAGATTCATTTTGAATCATGTTCACTGTAGTTCATTACCTGTGATACTTGTACTGTTGAAACAGTTGTCTTATCATTGTCCCTCAATTTTACCATCACATTTCAAGGTATTCAATTCAAAGTGTAGTGACGGACGTGCTTTCTGTTTTCGTTTAGCTGTGTTTATTTTCCAGAAATGTGTTTGGACAAATAGTAAATGTCTAACTCATTTTTTTATTTTTGAGGTATTTATTTCCTCTGCAATTTGAGTAAAAGCTTCTTTTTTACCGTAATATGTGCTCTCCTGTTCAGACAAATGCGGCATATCATCTTCAGCATGTAGCTGGTGTTAGGAGTGGGAGTAGTTACTGGAGTAACAACTTATTGTAGTCGCTGCAGTGAAGTTAATGGTGTTGGTATGCTGTGATTTACTGTAATGTGTATCAGGAGAAGAATCTTACTCTGAAGGTTTCTCCTTAATACTGATTATTGATTATGGCTTAATTCCCATTTTATGCATCCTGGTTTAAAGAACATGTATTTGTTGATGGTGAATTTACTGTGTGTTCAGCATTGACCAGTAATTAACGAAAAAAGACACAAATTGGGGAAAAATAAGAAATCACTGTGGATATATTAGGAGTAGGCAACATCAACAAGATTACCTGCTTCTAGTGGGTTGTTAGGTATCATCTTTCAACAAGCTTTAGGTATTTTCATGTTATGTTGAAATGACCAAATACTTTGATTTTGAAGCTGTTTTATGAGAAATTTGTTTTAATTGTGTACGAGTGTGAAAAACTGACCAGAATGTGGAAAGTGTGCTATGTCTTTACATTCTCATGCAAAACCAACAAAATGTGCAAAATGTTGATATACAGCTGTAAAATACTTAATCCACATTGGCCTCTTCATTTGATTTAGGTTATTTTCATTCTCCTTTATTGGTGTACCTACATGTAGAACTTAACCGTGAGTATCTCTGGACTCCATGCCCTTCTAACTCTTGCCTGAGCTTTCATTTGCCATTTTGGTGAATTGTTTTTGTTCTGATCCTATCAGACATCTGTCTCCCCTGTCAACTCTACGAAGCCCATGTGGTGTTTCACAATTTGATTCTGAGTGTTGACTTTCTGTTTTTATTTAAATGTTTTGTTGCGTTGCAGAGATTAATTGAATATTAAGAAACATGTTAAAGATGTTGAAAGCGATTTAGCACATTTACTGACAAAAATAACCAATAAAAAATGTATTACTTGAGCCTGCCGTCTGTCTATCTTTATTCTACCTGCCTATATTGAAGAATTGTCACTGGTTTTGTCCTATTATGCTTAACATTTTTCCGCCTCCTTTTTCAGCGCCCGGATAGCATCTATCTTGAGTTCATGAAAATATTTTTTCACCACCAAAAACTTATATTCTGTCATAACAAGATAAAGCCAACAATAGCCTGTACGTATACCAATCCAGCTGTGAAAAGCTCTGCTCGCTCGATAGCAAAATATACAAGTGGAATTCTTCTGTAATTATACCACACCATTCTTCTATCTATATCTGCTACTAAATATGAAATAAATATACAATCCTACCTTTTGGTTTTAGGCATATAGATGTCCCTTTCAAGATTCAGTGGTCATTCATTGTCTTGGACAATACGTTTGAGAAATACACACCCCTTTATTATGCTAGTACACCTTCTGAAAACCCCACCAGCTGTTCGTCCAGCTGTGATGTATTCCAGTTCATTCTGGTTTGATTGACAACTCTTTTGTCCAATAGAGGACTTTATAACCATCGCAATGTGTTTGCAATGTCTTATTGGATGCTTTGAACAATAAATTACACCTGGGCGTAACAGCATTTTTTTGTTTTATTAGTTGAACTTTACACAAACAACTACAGAAAACACAAGAATGTATATTCACTCGCCGAGGCATAATTGTTGTTTTTCTGCTATTTTCCCAAGATTGTACTAATTTGGCCAACTTGTCAGCTGGCTAGAGAAAATCCTTGGATTTTGGGAGTGGGTCAGAAGAAGATACCATAATATGCAGACGATCATGACAGAGATTTTCTTGGAGTTATTATGAATGGCAACATTTTAGAAAAAAAGCTATGGAGAAAGATCTGCTGCAGATCATGCAGCAGAAGATTACATACTGTAGAGTACAGAAAAAAAGTGATGTTTTATTGAAGTACAAGAGTGAATGATTAGGCTATGTATTTAGGTGTGTGTGCCCGTGTGATATCAATGTCTTCATCTTAAAACTATTTTATTAATTTTATGACAGGTTTTAAGTTTTTGGGCCCATAGATATCTATCCCCATATACTGATGAAAAGATGTATTTCCACTTTAAAATGATGCAAAAGTCAGTTTCATGAGTTAAAACAGTTGATTTTTAGTTAAATATATAATTATTTTATGATTTACAGGCAGTGCACAATTTAGCCATTTTGTATAGATTTGGAGACACTAAGGGACAACAGGGCACACTGCTTACATTTTGCATCCTAGATCTGTAGTAGTTATGCATATCGCCCTCTGACTTTGTGGTGAAGGTGTGTATGATCCAGGAAATGTATAGTTTTACCTGTTTTACATTTATAGATCTCAGTATTTAATTAAAAACTAAAGAAAACAACTTTATTTTGAAGATTTCTTTGCATTTGTGGTGCTTTATTTTGGCCTAAATTATAAAAATATACAAATCTGTTATAATGGTGTGACTCCCTTGCTTCATTTAAACTACAAACCCCAATTCCAAAAAAGGTGGGATATGTAAAGTGCACATAAAAGCAGAAAGCAGTGATTTGTAAATTCTCTTTTACATATATTTAATTGAAAACAGTACAAAGAAAAGATGTTTAATGTTTTACCTTATCAACTTTATTGATTTTTGTAAATATACGCGAATTCCAAATTTTATACCTGCAACACGTTCCAACAAAGTTGTGACGGGGGCAGAAAAAAGTCTTGGAACATTCCACAGGTAAACAGGTGATGCTATCATGACTGGGTATAAAAGGTTATCAAAAGACTCTTGATATCTTATTTCAGGTACTCTTTCAAGCAATACTATAACCTCTCTGCATTTGAATGGATCTCTATGGAAATTGGGGGGTGGGACTAGATTTAGCTGTAAATTACAGAGGAATAGTATGGACTCCATGGTTGGCTAAATGGCTGTCAGTCATCAAGGGTCTGCGGTATCAAACAAGCCTCAAACCATCACTCTGCTGCCAGATATGCAGTAGATATGGATGGATCACTGGAAGGGTTGTTTCTCCTGACTTATTTTTCCATAGTTCAATAGGAAAATGAGTCGGGAGAAACGACCCTTAAAGTGATCCATCCATATCTACTGCATATCTGGCGGCAGTGATGGTTTGAGGCTTGTTTGATACCTCAGACCCTTGATGACTTACAGCCATTTAGCCACCCATGGGTTCCATACTGTCCCCACTTTTTTGGAATTGGGGTTTGTATTTTCCCAGTTTCTATTATGCTCGTGCCTGGAGTTATAAAGCCTTAGACAGAACACTGAATTGACCAAATTTGGCATCTGCACAAAGGAGGTTAATTGAAGAGAGAAATGTTGTACGATATTGCTTGTCCCACAAAATAAATTGAAGCCAATAATACCTGGGAATTAATTATATGTGAAGTACTACAATGTAGCAGATTAGTCAAACCATTTGTTCATCAAGATATCAGGAGTCTTTTGATATCCTTTTATACAGAATCATGATGGCACCACCTGTTTACCTGTGGAATACCTGTTTGACCTGTTTTTTTTCACAGAATGAATGAATTCTCTAATTAAACTCCACACTGCTATTATTTTGGACACGCCCCTTTCAATGAATGAGTCAATTACTCAGAACAAGCAGCGTGCATGTCATGACAGTTGGGTCTGTTGTTTTTCTATTACACTACTACATCTACAAGTAAATTATTTGCCATGCAGAAATATCACTACTACTAATAACAGTGGTTCATCAGATTACTGATGTTGTACTGCTATTTTTTTAACACCACTGTAAGTCATTATTAGAAAACACTTTATAAATGGTTAATAAATAATTTACTAATGGTTTACAAATTCTTCATAACGGAACCTTAAAATAAAGTGTCACCAAAATCTGTGATAAACCTCTATTTAGCGCTGGAGGTAAGTGAAAGTTTGTGAAGTTTAAAACCTGTATGGGAAAGTAAACTGAATCAGTCACAAAAAAATTAAAAAGTTTTATTTTTAATATTTAGGGGTAAAAGGCTAGTAAATTTGGAGAAATTAAGAAGATGACACAGTATCAAAAATTTTTCTATTACAATACTTTTGTGTTGGTTTAAACTGTTGGGGTCAATTTGACCCCAAACATACAAGGTGTCATAAAATGTCAACATAATAGGAGGGTTAAATATCCTATGACTGTGTGGTGGCTGGCTAATACTAAAGCCTCACCCTTTCAATAGACTGGGTGGCTGGCTAATACTAAAGCCTCACCCTTTCAATAGACTGGGTGGCTGGCTAATACTAAAGCCTCACCCTTTCAATAGACTGGGTGGCTGGCTAATACTAAAGCCTCACCCTTTCAATAGACTGGGTGTAGACAGTGTCTCTTGCCGGAATTCCTTCCCAGGTGCAGGTGGTATGTCAGTGTGTGGCCATAGATAGAAATGTGAAGCTGCATTTTGTACAGAATGCAGGTTGGGTTGGAGGACATGTGTCTGTGGCCCTGTCCTAAAACAAGCAACCATGAATTATAGTTCACTGCTTCCTGCTCTGTGACCTTATTGTTTACACAGATTCCTATATGATTATGAAGTTCCCCCTAGGAAAAATAAAAGTTACCGGTATTCTATTGTATTCCTTAGAGCATGGAATGGATAAGCTATTCAGTAAATTAACTGAAATCTATGTAAAGGTGATATCAAGGTAGTATGAAAACTGAGGATAGGGCAGCCTTCTTATGCGCAAATCTGCATTGTTCTCAGCCAGTCTTCCAATAGACTTGTGTTTCAGTTTGCAGTCATTAGGGTTACGGGCCCGAAGGGCCAGTAAACCTATAGTTGTTTTCTTTTTATTATTATTCTTAGCCTTCTGCCGTCAGTCAATTTCCTGTGAGCTGCTTAATGCTAGAAACATGAAACTTGGTAGGCGCATAGATACTTGTGACAGTTACTCCCAAATCAAATATTATTAACATTGGCTCAAAGTGGTTGCCATGGCAACGGGTTAAAATTCTACACCTTTTAAAGGCCATAACTCCAACATCCTGTTTCCTAGATTTACCAAACTTGGTAAACAGGTCCAACCAACTGTACTGAACAAAAACGTCAATGGGACCATTAAAGTCCGTCGGGGTAGATTTTCCGCCATCTTGGATTTTCTGAAAAACCTTTAAAATCAAACTCCTCCTACACCAATTGACCAATCAACAGCAAACTTGGTGGGAAGCTTCAACATACCAGTCAATTGATTTAAAAAAAACAAAAACAAAAAAAACTCAATTGCCATTTCAAAGCCAGGCCTACTGCCCAGCACAGTGCTACCAACTATAGCATTCAGTGAAGTCTTCTCATCTAATGTGGGAAAGCAAGTGTTCAGCTGCTGTGATTAGCCTTCTGTTCTTTTCTGCATACCTGTGCACAGCCTCACATCCCCACAAAACAACTCTGAGCAATTTTTACAGTCTTAGCACCAGCAGTAATACCCCCCGTAATCTAAATTCAGGGATAGAGTGGCACCCTCAGTCACCCAAACGTAAGACCGAGCACAAGAATGCCGGCACATCTTGCTGACAAGCAAATGCCAAATTTTACAGTTGTTAAGAGAATTGTATTGATGTGCAAGCGCACATTGCACAAAGTCATCAAGGTAATGGCTTACTGTGCACACACAATGCTGACTAATTCCTCTCTATAATTGCTTTTCCTTGGTCAGAGACTGAATTTTTTTATTTATTTCTGGAATAATGACAGGAAGATGAGAAGTAAAAAAATTTTCTTTGTCATTATTATGGGTATAAGCAAATGGCCTATTGGTGGCTCCAAAATGATTTTCTAACAGGAGGAGTGTCGCCATGGCAGTGAGTCAAAATTCAGTTTTACTCCAAAATGCATTCTTAGGTTATTACAGTTTCTTCTGTTGTTCATGAACAAATCTATGGAGCTAATTTAGTTTTACAATTGAAAAACACGATTATCAAACAAACAGTGTGTTTTGAAAATGCAAAACGTGCCTGTCAAACAAATACAGATGTTACGTTTCTGCCATGTTCATGCCACATTTCATGTTTAGTTATTGTCACAGTTTATTTTTCTGTTCTTGTCAGGTCATGTTTTCTGTTTAATTTCTGTCTTAGCTAGATTTCTTGTAATGTCATGTATTGTGTGTAGTCTAGTCACGCCATGTTTTATGTTTTATTCTTGTTACGTTTCATTTTTATGTCATGTCACATTTCATGTTTGATAATTGTTACGATTTATTTTCTAGTCTTGTCATATCACGCGTTATATTTGATTCATGTTACGTTTCCCGTTTAGTATACACATTTCCGTGTTTTTCGCAGCCTTGCGTTCATGCTGTTTCTCTCTCTCTCTCTCTTGCTGTCGCTCACGCTTCCCTAATTGTTTCATTCTCCCATGTCTATTTACTAATCTACTAACATTAGATCAGGATTGGGTAATACTAACTCTCTAACCATGTGTTCATGTTTACCTTATGTTTCTCGTGCATGTCATTTACTAATTTACTAACGCTAGGTCAGGATAGGTTTATTACTAACGAGTACTAATTATTTTGTTACCTTGTCAGCCTTCCACACCTGATTTCCTTTCGCATGCTGCTCTCAAGCTAAGTGTCTGCACCTGTCTACACCTGCATTTAAGCTCAGTGTTCATGTCATGTCTTTGCCTGTTGAAAATTGAAATTGTTGCCTGTTAGTTTATCTACTGTCACTTTTGATCGTTATCCATTGTCTGACTTTTGTCCAAGCCTGTTTACTGACCATCGTTACTGCCTGCCTACCGTTTCTACTGCCTGTTTTTTGACCACGAGTTTTGCCTGCTGTCTGTTTGTACCTCTGCCCCGCGGATAGGACTTCGGTCTGACTCCTGCAACATCCCACGACCTACGAACTCTGCTTAACCCCTGTATTGTACTTCTGCTCCGCTGACAGCTACTCTGGTTACTGAACTTGTGCATGGTGTACCGATTCCGAGACTGCCTTCTCCCTCGGTACTATACTTTGGTTTTTTGGCTGGATTTTCTGTGGATGAACTTTGCTTGTGTGACTACGATTTTTGGATTTCCCCATAATAAAGCCCTTGCGGGCATTTATTATTACGTCCATGTTCTGAGTCGTGCATTACGGGTCCAACCCGCACACACCTGTCTCAGCACAATTTCGCCACGATGGACCCTGCTGACTCAACCGCCATGTTCCACGCTCTGCAACAACAAGGCCTCATCATGCAGCAGCACGCCCAGGGGATTTCCAATCTCCCGGAGGAGATTACAGAGTTGTGCGCGGAGATGAGGAGACTGGCCATTGCCGTTCAACCACGCACTCCAGAGCAACCTGCTAAGCCGCCGGCTATCCCACTCTCCAACCCCATGGGAACCTGGCAATTCCGGGAGCCACAACAGCCCCCCCCCCCCCCGGAGAGGTTCGGTGGTGAGCCGGAGAGATGCAAGGCGTTTCTGCTACAGTGTGACTTTGTCTTCCGACAACAACCATTGACATATCCGACTGACGAGTGACGGATTGGCTAGGTGATGGGGTTACTCAAGGGGAGAGCTTTGGACTGGGCTACTGCGGTGTGGTCCGGAGGTTCATTTCCTCTCAGCTACATGGTCTTTGCGGAGGAGATCCGCAAAGTGTTCCAGCACGCCTCCAGTGACTAAGAGCCCTCTCAGCAACTCATTGCCCTCCGCCAAGGCCTTAAAAGCGCCTCGGACCATTCTATTGACATTCGGACAATCGCTGCGGCTACCCACTGGAATGACTCGGTCCTTGCGGACTTGTTCCGGGCCAGTTTGAACGGGGCGATCCAGGATGAGTTGGCCGATCAGGAACCCATCAGGGAGTTTGACGCCCTCGTCCGAGCCGCCGTTCGCCTGGATAACCGCTACAGACTTCGTCGGACAGAGAGAACGATTCCGCCCAGTCAGCCCCAGACGAGTACTGCCTCACTGACGGAGGAGAACCAGGCTGGGGTAGTCGAACCTATGGATCTTTCCCATGCCGGAGTTAAGATCTCGCCCGAGGAACGGAGACGTCGGAGGGAGACCGGGGCATGTTTCTACTGCGGAAAGCTGGGGCATTCTCAGACACAGTACACCGCCCGGTCCAGGAAATCCGAGTCATCCGTAGGAGTGAGGTCTTCAACCCACAAGGAGAAGATCTCCAAGAGCGATACTCGCCCTACCCTCATTGCCACAATCATGCTACCTGAGAGGGAGGTTCAAGTGAGCGTGCTCATAGACTCTGAAGCGGACGCTAACCTTATCGACGAAGTTATGGTCAGAGATCTGGACATTCCCACCCTTCCACTGCCCCACCCCAAGAATGCTCGGTCGTTGGACGGCAAGATATTCTACAAGATGACCCACGTCACGGAACCCGTTCAACTTATCATTTCTGGCAACCATCATGAGTTCATCCAGTTCCACATCATCCGCTCCCCCAACGACCCGCTCATTCTGGGACTACCCTGGCTTCAAGAACACAACCCCGTCATTGACTGGAAATCCCACCACATTCAAGCCTGGAGCCGTCAGTGTCACCAAGCCTGTCTTCGGTCCGCACCTGCACCTACCCCACCTCAAGACACCAAGCCGTCTCTTGAAGACGTGCCAGCCCCTTATCACGACCTGGGCATCGTTTTCTCCAAGACGCAAGCACAGACACTTCCCCCTCACAGACCCTATGATTGCGCGGTCAAGCTTCTACCCGGTTCCACTCTTCCCTCAAGCCAACTTTACAACGTCTCCAAACCTGAAAGGGAAGCCATGGAGAAGTATATTCGGGATTGCCTAGCCAACGGTCTGATTCGCCCCTCTTCGTCACCTGTGGGCGCTGGATTTTTCTTCGTCCAGAAAAAAGACGGCTCGCTGCGTCCTTGTATTGACTTCAGAGAATTAAACAATATCACAGTCAAGAACAAGTACCCATTGCCCCTGATTGATTCCACGTTTCACCCTCTATACGAAGCCACCATATTCTCCAAGCTAGACCTACGCAACGCCTACCACTTGGTGCGCATTCGTGAGGGGGACGAATGGAAGACCGCCTTCAACACCTCGTTAGGACACTTTGAGTACCTAGTCATGCCTTTCGGCCTTACTAACGCCCCCGCCGTTTTTCAGGCGCTAGTTAATGACGTCCTACGGGACCTATTGGGCCGCTACGTATTTGTGTATCTGGACGATATTTTGATTTACTCCACCAACATCAAGGAACACGAGGGTCACGTCATGCAGGTTCTCCAACGACTTCTGGAGAACAGACTCTATGTTAAGGCTTAGAAGTGTGTGTTCCACACCGACACGGTCGAGTTCCTGGGCTTTATCTTGGAGAGGGGACAAATCAGGGCGGATCCCAAGAAGATCCAGGCGGTCACAGACAGGCCCACGCCTGCCACTCGGAAACATCTGCAACGTTTCTTGGGATTCGCAAACTTTTACCGGAGATTCATCCGGAGCTACAGCCAGGTCGTCGCCCCTCTCATCAAGCTCACGTCTACTGCCATGCCGTTCCGCTGGAACCCTGAGGCTGAAAACGCCTTCAAGAAGATCAAGAAACTGTTCTCCTCCGCTCCGATTCTGGTGCACCCCGACCCCACTCGTCAGTTTGTCGTGGAGACTGATGCATCTGACATTGGAGTAGGGGGCCGTGCTCTCTCAGGTTTCCCCCACTGACAACCTTCTACACCCCTGCGCATTCTTCTCCCGTAAGCTGTCACCGGCGGAGAGGAATTATGACGTGGGAAACCGAGAGCTGCTCACTGTCAAACTAGCACTGGAGGAGTGGAGGCATTGGTTGGAGGGCGCCGAGAAACCATTTGTGGTCTGAACCGACCATAAGAATCTGGCGTACCTACAGACAGCCAAGAGGTTGAACTCCCGCCAAGCCAGATGGGCCCTGTTCTTTGGCCGGTTCAATTTTACTCTGACCTACCGCCCTGGTTCCAAGAATGTCAAGCCAGATGCTCTGTCCCGACAGTTCATGGCCAGTTCTGAGCGAGAGGCGCCGGAGAACATCCTCCCTGGGTCCTGCACCGTTGCATCGGTGTCCTGGAGGATTGAGGCCGTCATCAAGAAGGCGCTACGTGATGAGCCCGATCCCAGGTCCAATCCTGGTATACGCCTTTACGTTCCCTCCGCCGCCCGGACACATGTCCTCCAATGGGCTCACTCCTCCCTCATGTCCTGCCATCCCGGCTTTACCCGCACCCTGGCTGTTCTCAAGAGAAGGTTCTGGTGGAACTCCATGATCCCCGACACCAAGCGTTTCGTCAAGGCCTGTACCACCTGTGCCAGGAGCAAGGCCTCTCACCAGGCCCCAGCTGGTCTGCTCCAACCTCTGCCAGTGCCCAGTCGCCCTTGGAGCCACATCGGGGTGGATTTCGTGACCGGACAACCCCCTTCTGAGGGCAACACCACCATCCTGACTGTGGTCGACAGGTTCAGTAAGGCGGTGCACTTCATCCCTCTGCCTGGATTGCCCACTGCCCAAGAAACCGCGGATTTACTAGTCAAAGAAGTGTTCCGGATCCATGGCATTCCCGCGGACATTGTCTCTGACCGTGGCCCCCAGTTCATCTCCCAGGTCTGGAAGGCCTTCTGTTCGGCTCTCGGAGCCACCTCTAGCCTCACGTCAGGTTACCACCCCCAGTCTAACGGTCAGACCGAAAGGGCCAACCAAGCCCTCGGAGCTGCTTTACGCTGTGTATCGGCCAAGAACCCCACCTCATGGAGTAAGATGCTCACCTGGGTCGAGTATGCGCACAACGCCCTGCCCTGCGCCGCTACTGGAAAGTCCCCATTCGAAGTTTCCCTCGGCTATCTACCCCCACTGTTTTCCGACCAAGAGGCCGAGATTGCTGTCCCCTCCCTCGCCACCCACATGCACCGTTGCCTTAAAATCTGGAGGGACGCCCGGGCCGCGCTATTGAGCACGGCCGAACGGAATCGTCGAGAGTCCTGGTGCATATTCCTGGTTCCTAAATTATCTCTCTGAGCAGTCAGTGAACTTCGGATCTGCCCATTCGATTACAAAGGGGGTCCCGCAAGGTTCTATTTAGGGTCCAGTTCTTTTTATAATTTATATAAATAACATGCTTTCATCTCTAACTCAATGTTACGTCCATTTGTACGCAGATGATACAATTTTGTTTTGTATCGCAGATTCTGCTGATCTCGCTGTAAAGAATTTGCAAACCTCCTTTGATATTCTCCAAACAGCACTAAGCAACCTTAAACTTGTTTTAAATGCAAATAAAACCAAGGTTATGCTGTTTTCTAAACCTAGAGATGCCAGTGACTTTGATTTTAAAATTTCTACTAAGCAAGGATCCTGCATCGAAAGAGTCACTGTCTTTAAATACCTCGGTATTTGGATTGACAATCAACTTACTTTTAGATTTCATATCGACAATCTTGTCAAAAAATTGGCTTTTTTTATAGAAATAAATAAAATTTTCCCATATTTTGTAGAAAAAGGATTGTCGAGGCTGTTTTTCTTTCTGTTTTGGATTACGGCAATGTAGTGTACAGGCATGCATCTGCCTCTATTCTCAAGCCTCTGGATGCCGTTTATCATTCTGCCCTTAGGTTTATTACTGGCGATGCCTATGGTACGCATCACTGTACATTGTATGATAAAGTTGGGTGGTCTTCCCTCTCTCTCAGGCGTGACAAGCATTTTTATTTATTAATTTATAAGGCCCTTATCGGCAAAGTCCCACCTTATTTAACCTCTATGCTTGTTTGCTCATCGGGATCATATTATACTCGGTCCTGTGATCGGATTACATTAAATCCCGAAAGTCCGAACTGAGCTGGGAAGATCTGCGTTCTCATATTGTGCTCCTTCGACATGGAATTCCCTGTAGATCATTTTAAAACTAGACTCACTGGTACCTCTGGCCCATTTTAAACCACTGCTTTTTAGTCACTTAAATTCTGTCTGCACCTGTTTTAATTGATTCATTTTATATTTGTATCTTGATTTTTATACGTCTTAATTTGAAATTGATTTGTCTTAATTGTTTTATACCTTGTATATTTATCTTATTGTATCTGTCATCATTGTATACTCGACATCATTGTAAATGAGGGGTGGCCCTCAATGATCTTCGAGTTTAAATAAGAAGTAAATAAATGAAAAATAAATAAAATAAAACTTAAGCCATAGATTGGACCGGCCAATAAATAGCCACATTATTAGCTAGCTTAGCTGGTCGGTGTAGCTAACGTTGTAATGTTATTGGTGCTAACACTGTTAACTTATCTGTCAGATAACGTTTGCTGTAACTTAGTAGATGACTAGCCGCGTTGGTGGACTTGTTAGCCTACTTTATTATAGCCTATTGATGCAATGTGGGTATTTCATAAAGAGTGGTAGAGAACAGTTTTTAATCTAGCAATTATAGGTCTATATTCTGCCTAGCTTTGTCGGTAAGATAGCACAATTCTGTCAGAGACTCTGAGCTGAACTGTGTTTTATGGCAGCAAGGAACGTGCTCACGTAAAGATTCAATTTCGTGGCAGGTGGTTTTGGAATGTTCAATTAGCACTTTTGGTGGTTACTCTTTTTCTTCCCCATGTTAAGTCAATGGGGCTGCGTAACCACAACAAACTATACAGTGCACATACATGTTTGATATCAAAGCACATAATACATCTCTTCTCCGACATTAGGATGTTTTTTGTTTAGCAATTGGTGGTGTACAATTTCAGCTATGTTTGTGAACAAAAAAGTCTTAATCTTTATACAAATTTTTTATGTATCCCACCAAATGAAAACGGCTGAACTAATATTTGTACATTTTGGAAGACAATGGAGATGGTGGAGACAATCTTGTGTTAGGGTACAAAAACGTTAAAACATGCATAAAGATATCGAGATTACTACATTGTGATATAGGGATTCATATTTTTCCCAAAAATAAAACATTTTAGACACACATTGTCCCTGGAATCACGGGAAAGTGGGCTGGTTTTAAGGCATTAAGCTACCAGTAAAAACGTGATGGTCATATTTCCATGAGCATGCCATGACAATGTAAAACAAGGGAAAATATGTGTAAACTTATGGGTTCCCAACCTAAAAGCTTTAGTGTATTTAGCGTCATCATTAAGGCAAAATAACGCTATTTATGTTATTAATCAATATTAGGATGCACGAAATATGAACTTCAGATGAAGCTTGAACTTCAATAGCTGGAATTCATTGCCTATGATCTGTCTGCTGTGAGAACAGCCTCATGGAATTGATGTTTGACAATGCTTCATTGTATAATCAAACAAAATTAGTTAAACAAGCAGGCTAATTTAGCGTTTTCCAAGAAGCCAAATTCTGGTAGCTTATGCTCAGCTGTTGCAGATGTTATAACAAAATTAACCCGCATATACTTTGTAAAATAACGGCACTGGTGTAAGCTAATGGAAAAACGTTCCTGTTTTCCCGTTATTACAGTGAAACTTGAGCTCCAATGAACATTGGTGGGATCAGTTGTTATGTGGTATATTTGGCTCAAAGACCTCTTGTCAATCCTTTGACTTGTGTTAAACTGCTGAAGATATGCAGGGCTGTGTTTGGTTAGTACTTGAATGGGAGACTTGGGAAATTTGACTGCCTGTTGGAAGTGGTGTTAGTGATCAAATCTGCCTCAGGACCAAATACAAAGAAAATGAAAAGTCCCAGCCCAGTGCTATTGAAAGTGCCTCCTTTGGACAAGATGTTAAGCTGAGGTCCTGAATAACTGTCATAGTTAAAATCCATGGTATGCTTCAAAAGAATATGGAGGGAATAACCATGTTCAAAAGAATAGCCCCAGTGTACTGGTCAAATTTACAGAAAATTGTCACCTAATCATTCCCTACATACACTGCCCCGGCCAAAAAAAGGTCGCACACTGTAATATTTTGTTGGACCGCCTTTAGCTTTGCTTATGGCGTGCATTCGTCGTGGCATTGTTTCGACAACCTTATGCAACGTCACAACATTTATTTCCGTCCAGACTTGCATACATTTTTGGCCGAGATCTTGAATTGACGACGGGAGAGTCGAACCACTCCGTGAAGTCTTCTCCAGCACATCCCAAAGACTTTCAATGGGGTTAAGGTCAGGTGGCCAATTCATGTGTTCATGTCCCTGAACCACTCTTTCACAATTTGAGCCTGATGAATCTTGGCATTGTCGTCCTGGAATATGCCCATTTATGGGATAACCTGGTCATTCAGTACATTCAGGTACTCAGCTGACTTCATTTTATTTCTGCATAACATTGCTGAGCCTAGACCTGACCAATTGAAGCAACCCCAGATCATAACACTGCCTCCAGAGGCTTGTACAGTGGGCACTATGCATGACTGGTGCAACTGCGACTTTTTTTTGGCCGGGCAGTGTATATTGGCTGTACAATCACTTCTATTCCCAAACCACTTTGACTTTCTAGGTCATCACTGCAAATGAGAATTGAGTCCTCAGCTGACCTAACTGGTTAAATAAAAGTCAATGAAAACAAGTATTAACACGGTACGGCATCTGCAAGCTGGTGGAAAGGCATGGTAGGTGTAAAGCTGACACTGATTACAATGGTAGCATGGCAATGACTGTCACAGTGAACCACTGTTGATCAAGTCTGTTGATGACGGCTTCACCTATGACAGTCCCATCCTACAAAATGTCAGTGCACTGCTCCCAGCACCTTGAGCCTCCAGTATTAAAAGAGCATGATACATTTTCCAGTTACAGAAGGCATTGCATCACAAAAAAGGGGTAGTCAGGGAAAACTAATGGCATCTACCAGCCCAAACTAATGACAACTAATAGAGACATATATTTACTAAAGGTTGTTTCATGTAAAATGTACTGTTGTTATCAACCTAGTAAAAACAGTGCCACAGTGGAGCCAGTATGCAATTGCATCCCTAATTACCACACAATTAAACAAGCTCATTTCCCAGAATATAGCACCTTAACATAAATAAATAAACAAATACATGGCCTGATCTGCACTTTTGTGAAGCTATTTCTTCAGTAGTTTTGGAAATACAGCTTAACAAAGAGCAGAAGTGTATCCAGTAGGCCATACTGTATAGTAATCACATAGAATAGTGCTATAGCTAGCACAAAAATGTTGTTGGAGCACAGAGGTCAGGTTGGGTAGCTAGAATTTGTCCTGAGAATTCTGTAGCAGCCTGTTCAGAATTTCAAACAGCAAGTGTGACCACACACTGCAGTCCCTCTCCAGTGACGGTCTGAATTTACAGGACCCCTGCCATGTTGTAGCCCCAATACCACTGGTATTTTCTAAATGACTACATACCAACACACAATCCACGTCGCCTGCATGCCGCACCCTGAGCTGTCCATATTAGCAGTACCACGGACAAGCATTTGGGATGAAGTCAACAAATTAGCTTCTGAGATTATTAGTCCATGCTCTCTACCCAATGTTGTAGATGGCAAATGGGGATCATGTGGGGTTATTCATGGTGGGGAGGCCTGTCCCACACCCCAAACACAATAAAGCTGACTACTGCCAGCCAAAGCTATAATTGTATTAGGTGCCTGTATCAAACATGCTATTGAGCATGAATCAAGCCATATGAACAAAACACTGCGAAAAGGTGAATTTTAAAATTGTTTTAAAAATGAGTGCAGTATGAAGCCCAATTCAGTTTTTAATTCCGTTAAATATCCCCATACTAACCACAGTTAATGGATATCATTATGCAATTCAGGCAAGTGCAGTGATCACATTTTTATCTATTCAGTTTGTAAGCTCTGATGCTTGAAAGAGGAAGTGATGTAACTTTAGATTGCCCACTGACCCTCCTTTTCTGCTTTTACTATACAATTCCAACAGTAGGCTGGGATAGTGCAGAACAATGTGGTCACTGCTTCCTACATTTGCTATAGTTGGGGGTAGCGCTCGTTGCATGGTCTAGTGCCATTGCACCCCATACTTCATGCAGAATGATATTCTATCAAGTTAGAATGACTTTTCCATGTCCAGTGGAAATGCACTCTATAAATATACAGTGACAAAGCTGGCACACACCACCTCTAGCACCGCCTCCTGAAATCCCATTATCAGAGTCCCCACCCCTACCAAAGTATACCAAACCATCTCTACCGTAGATGATCCCAAAGGACGAAACCAAAGACTGCCCTGCATCCCTTGGCAGGCGGGTGAGGGGGATGAGGGGACGAATTTTCCGCTAGGCCTGACGTTAGAAACCTGGGACAGGGTGCTGATGGCACCAGGATTTCAAAGTTACTCCCACCACCCACAGCGGACCAAATAGCTCCAGGATTACCTAGCTGATAGGGTTTCATGAGTGTTATAAAAGCTCCAGCAGCCTGCCACTGTCTGTCAAAGACAGCCAGGAAAAACCGACGCTGGGAGAGACCAATTTGTTCTCTGGCGGGGGTGGGGTGGGGTGGGGTGGGACTGGAAAGGAATGCTCTTTAAGTTTTCACAAACAAGTGGCAACTCAGCTAATCAACCTCCATTATTTACTTGGAGAGGGTTAGGTGGCAAGTGGACTGAAGGTGTAAGTGCGACCTTTGGATTCAGACATTTGCTCCCTCCAATCCCTAAATCAAGGGAAACTTCAACTGCACTCAACCCAAGCTTGACCTGACCTTGCAACGTACTGACTCACTTCAGGCCATATTTTGATGTCCTTGGCTCTCAAGCCTCTGGGTGATAGGTGTGTTGGAACGGAAGGTGAGCCAGGTGGTCTCAATGACACAACTCAATGTCTCTTTTATCTTGGGTCCCACATTTTTCAATGAAATGAAACAGGCACATGGGCCCAGTGTTGAAACAGACAGAGGACTTGAATGGAAATTCCCTAAATGGATGCCCCAAATGGAGGTCAAAATAACTGCACTCCACTTTCCTTTTAATTAATTCCATTCCATATTGTCACATATATGGTCTTTCATGCACAGTATTATTGATTCTTATATGACCTTATGCAACATTCATTTATGCATTCTTTTTTGTGAATAATGTTTTGTAATTGCTTGGTTTGTATAGGCTATGGACTTTATGTTCCTGCATGTGCGTGTGTGTGTGTGTGTGTGTGTGTGTGTGTGTCTGTATGTATGAGTGTGTACATGTACTTACAAATACATGCATGTGAGGATGTATTTATTTACATGTGTCTACATGTGTGTTCAAGTGTGTGGATATCTGTTTGTATATGTATATATGACAAATGTATATGATATACATTAGTTTTTTTTTTTGTTTTTGTTGCACAAATAAATAAACAAAAACATGAACAATTATATTTCTTTAAATATAGGAGGAATGGGAAATGGTTGGTTTTGCAGGTGTTGAATTTCCTGCTCCAATATACAGTGAAATAATGTATGTGATAAACTCACAGTAATGTCCACTATTATAATACCGATGATCTGTGGAAAGTATTACTCCCGAAACTGTAAGCAATACTCCATGACATTAATGGAGCTCATTTGAGCTGTTCACACACAGAAGGTTTCAACTTTTTAAAGCAGGGACCATGAAAAGGAACACATCACAGATTTTAAAAAACTTACATATTGCATATAAAAATATGCAGGGTCATATAATAAACGGGTTCTGATTTCAAAGTTTTGAAATACAGTGCAGTCCATAAGTATTTGGACAGTGACACTATTTTTGTTGTTTTGGCTCTATACTCTAGCACATTGGATTTGAAATGGAACAGTGACTATGAGGTTAAAGTACAGGATTTCAGCTTTAATTTGAGTGTTTTTTCATTCATATCGGGTGAACTGTGTAGCAATTCTAGCCGTTTTTTATACATAGTACCCCCCCCCCCCCCCATTTTAGGGGACCAAAAGTAATTGGACAAATTAACATCAACTTAAATAAAGTAATCATATCTAATATTTGGTTGCATATCCTTTGCATGCCATGACTTCTTGATGTCTGTGACCCAACAATATCAAAAGACTTGATATTTTACTTTCTCATACAAGTGATACTATAACCTCTATTACTTCAAATGGATCTCTATGGGAATTGGAGGGTGGGACTAAATTAAGCTGAAAATTACACAGAAATAGTATGGAATTAGTATTGGCTAAATGGCTGTACGTTATCATGGGTCTGAGGTATCAAACGAGCCACAAACCATCATTCTGCTGCTAGATATGCAGTAGATATGGATGGTTCACTTTAAGGGTTGTTTCTCCTGACTTATTTTTCCATAGAGTTCAATAGGAAATTCAGTCAGGAGAAACAACCCTTAAAGTGATTTAACCTGAAAAGAAACTTACAATACAGAAACTATATTCAAATGTACTATTAGTATTACTATTATTTTCTGGTCTTTTACCTCCCCAATAAACTCAGAAACAACACTTTTAATGCATTTAAACATAATACATACATTTGGAAAAGGGGCCTGTATGATAGAACAGAGGTTGATAAAATTGCTGTTCATTACACTGGTTTCCACCCTTTCCCACTTTGGCATTTGGTTTATCCAAAAGGAACGCCTTTTTATGGACTATAGTTTCAACTGAACTTGATTGTTGTTATCCAGTTAATGAGCACATCTTCCCTAGAGCAAAGGTTGGCAATGCTTAACGGGCTAATGTATTTCCAAATAGATTTCAAGCCGGTCAGACATTGATAGTAGCCTATTCAAATCTATTGGTGTGAACATATCAATACAATTTAATTCATTATATTTTCATGATTGGTTTCAGTTGAATCATTGTTAAGAACCAAAATCACACAAATATTGTTGGCTGTCAGAAAACCAGTGAAGACCAGGATTAATAATTTATTTCTGTCTAGTGTTGGCAGTATGCAGTGGCTAATACAGCAATGGAAAAACTGTGATGGGATCTATGGTTCATTCATTATATGTTGACTTGTTATGTAGACCTGCTGTATGTGCCAAAAGGTCAGGCCATTTGAAATGGGCTAATGTCAAAGCTATACGAAAGGTCCATTGCTGATGGCCAACATTAGAGCATTCTTGTTGTCTTCTTGTTTGCATCAGCTCAATGGCATCAGCATAATTTCCATTAACATAACTGAAGCAAGTCCTTGGGCCATATCATATGGTATGGGTTGCTGAAGTGTAGCCTTATCTGGAAAGATAAAATCCCTTTATGGAACCTCCTGTCCTCTTCTCAGGCCACCACACTGGTGAGATGGTAGTAGCTTTGTTTCACAGTCTGTTTTACCTGTTTGTAGGGACGTTCAGTCAAAGAGACATTAAGACTGACTGGTCCTGCTTCCATGGAGTTGATGTGCTGAGTAATATTAAACAGCTCTGCCAAGTCAATACTGATGAGTATTAGAAGTGGAAAAGAGTGCATTCAGCCTAATTAGTTGGCTGGCTCCCCAGATACAGTACATGACTCAGGGTAGTCCCAGCACTCAAATAATTATTTGCAGTCACATACAGTTCTTCAAGTGTAAAACCTAAACTAAGAATGTTCAGAACATAAAATATAATGTGATATGATCCCCGCATTTTTTATTTTATTTTTTACTTAGGCCATAACCATCAGAACACACTTTGTTGAAAGCTTCATCTCACTTTAATAATATCTGATTTATTTTCTTCTATGTACAGTGCATCCGGAAAGTATTCACAGCGCTTCACTTTTTCCACATTTTGTTCTGTTACAGCCTTATTCCAAAATTGATTAAATTAATTTTTCCCTCAAAATTCTACACACAACACCCCATAATGACAATGTTGTTTCTCCTGACTTTTTTCCCCATAGAGTTCTATAGGAAAATGAGTCCGGAGAAATAACCCTTGCAGTGATCCATCCACATCTACTCCATATCTGGCAACAGAGTGATGGTTTGGGGCTCGTTTGATAGCTCAGACCCTTGATAACTTACAGCCATTTAGCCAGCCATGTGTTCCATACTGTACCAGTGTAATTTACAGCTGAATCTAGTCTCACCCCCAAATTTCCATAGAGATCCATTCAAATGCAGAGAGGTTATAGTATCGCTTGTAACAGTACTTGAAAATAAGATATCGACAGTTTTTTGATGTTGATGGTCACAGACTTCAGGAAGTAACAGCATGTAAAGGATATGCGACCAAATATGAAATATGATACTTTAAAAATACGTTAAAGCAAAGGGTATGAATACTTATGTAAATGAGAAATTTAATTTTTTTATTTTTAATAAATTTGCAAAAATCTCAAAAAAACTTTTTTCACATTGTCATTATGGGGTGTTGTGTGTAGAATTTTGAGGGAAAAAAATAATTTAATCAATTTTGGAATAAGGCTGTAACAGAACAAAATGTGGAAAAAGTGAAGCGCTGTGAATACTTTCCGGATGCACTGTATATTGAGCCTTAATTGGTCAAAAAAGTAAAATAAAATAAATTCCATAATTTCAGCGAAAATGCTTGGTTAAATAACTAAAATAGGTTGTTTTGCTTGTTACAATGCCCATTAATGGAAACTATGAGTGTTACATTTTAGATTGCAATTGGAAAAACGCATTGTTGTTATTTGTATCCGTGATTTGCATGTTCTAGCACATCAAATGCATTCACTGGAAGTTATAAGGTTGTAAGCAATTTATATGGAGAACAAACATGGAAAGAAAGAAGTCTAGAATCCAATCATGAAAATTGGTTTTGGTATTGTGCGTAATAAGCAACACAATCTTTGTTGTAATTTAAAGGACTTCATCAACCGAACGATCTCAACAGTCATGCTTTTGCTCTTGGAAGCGACACTGCTATTTTGGAAAAGAGGCTGCACCGAAAAGAAGAACGTCAGCTATTTGGCATCATGCGGTACCAAAGGAGGAAAGGGAGAATAGCGTAGACAATCCGCTGCAGGGGACTGGGGGATATCGCACTATCCCGGGCAAACGTTTTCCACAGGAAATTTACCTGCAATCTACGTCAATCACTGAGGATTTGTGTGAACTAAGACAACGCTTGGATATATCTTTATGACTGCGGAACTTACACAGCCAGGTTTCATCGTGATGATAAAGCGTCTGTTTAACCTGTGAAAGGCTAAAGTAAAAGAGGTGAGACCTGAATTCTTACATTATGGTAGCATACACAATTTATTTTCCTGATTGAAAACCAAATAAACATTATCATAGCCTTTACATAATTTCAATAGGTGAATTGGAGACAGGGGAAAATATTAATTCTGTTTAGCAAACTTCCCCATCCGTAAGGCGTGCCTAGCAAACATTAAACCAATTCGCCATTTGGTCGAATTCAGTTTTTGCTCCGCTGACTGTGGTGGCCTCTTCCATTATTGCTTTGTTTTGAATGGCATTGAAGTGGATAAATTACTGTTATAAAATATATAATTTTTAGGGAAACTATTTAGGGGGGAAATCCCTCTTCGCAGTTGGTATGGAATCAACTTCCAGTCTATTGTAAATAAATGAGAAAAGCAAAAAGCCTAGTTCGAGAGGTTGAATAAAGAAGTACAGTAGCCTACCCCTGTCCTATCAAACAGCTGATCTGTGTCTGCTTCTACAAATGGACATACCCCGAGACGGGGAAAGACAGCTGAAGTTATTTTTGGGACACGGAGCTCAGAGGAGTGAGTTGACAAAGATAGCAAATGTCACCCCTTTGAAAGGGACATATATGTCCTATATAACTTTGTTATGACATAATTTTAGGATAGGTTCCAGAACTGTGCTGGGATATAGCGGGTAGATTGTATCACTATATGAACTACGCAGGGCACAAACTTTATCGCAGTAGCTATACAAGTGCATTGTAATAGACGCTGTTGATGCGTGTCAGTTACAATTACGGAATTTTGATTGTTGGCAGCATATCGAATTCACCTCCAGGCGATTATAGATATTTGAGCATCAAAGGCGCACTCCCTCATTTATGGTCAACGTTCCTGCTTCCCTCTCATTGTAATATCAAGTGTTCCCAAGCTACAAATATAGTAGTATTATGTTTCTTTCTTCGGTGGAAACTGTGAGTCAGGGGCGCCGGAATCATTTCATAAGTGCGGGGGCCAAAACATTAATTAAATAAAATAGCCTAAATGTATAGGCTAAATCTCCGTTCTACCTACCGGTATTTTTTTTTCTTGTTATTACATTTTCACTTTGGACGTTAGCTAAGCAATTATAGGCTATAATATAGCTCCTATATGATTGCTTCTTTAACATCAAAAGTCAAAATGTAAGGGAGAACGGGCACAATTTGGATGTATTACTCTAGACGTCTAGATTCCGGATTTTGCTCACTGGGGTAGCCTAATAACCGCATTTTCTCACACAATAAGCACGGATACGGAAATGCGTTCATATGCGTTTTGTTGTCATCTAACTGATATCCATGCAATTTGCGCTCTCCATTAAACTCTGCGCGAGTTATTTAAAAAAAGGAATTTATCCACAATCTCCAGGCTCCAAGTTAACATATAGGTTTCACTTGCATTGCCTAGCCTACTCACAGACATTATAAGCAACAAAACTGCAAGCCCATCCCCATGCTGCATGGTTGTAACATGTGCTACAATTGTAGCCTGTAGCCTAAAATTCATCTCCATGAAGAAGTCGTGGTATAAGCTGCCCTAAAATGTATGATTCTGCGAACACCTGGGGGCTGGGGTAGCTATTCCAGAACGCAGGATTACTGGGTTAGCTTGATAACTGCAGTAAAACCCGGAACCCTTCCATATCTGGAACATGCATGGACTGAAGTAAAAAGAGCTGTTCGAGATCAGTGCAGTTATCCAGCAAACCCAATAATCCTGCTTTCTGGAATACCCCTGGTTTCAACCTCACACATGATTAGTAACTAACTAACAAATTATTGTTAAAAACGCCTTAAAATGCGACGAAACCACAACTCACCCAAATACGCACGCCTAACATTTTTGGCAATATACAAACAAAAGAAGACCCAATTGGTTCCTGGTTGAAACATCAATGCAGGATATGCTCTGTTGAACCAACAGCGTATTGTCCTGGCAAATATTGCAGATATTAACGATTTATGCAGTAGCCTATGTTTCGTTACAATAGCATCTCTGTTGTTCCGCACATTCACAATTAACATCGCGGACTACGTTAATTATGTTTGTTTAAATTGTGTACAAACTATTTGTGATAACCTCAAACTTAATGTGACTTATTTCAGCAGGCAATTATATGCTCTTTGTATAGTGACATTTCAGTCTTTTATCGCATAATTGAACAAGCCTTTCGTTGTTCAAATAGCCTAAACTACGAGTTTACAGGACTGTAACACTGCCGTTGAGAAGCAGCAAAGAATATCATAGCGTAGCTTAGCTGTGTTCAGTCAGCAGTGTAGCCTACATCTTTCTTATATCCCAAAGCCATAATACCCTATCCACGGTGGCCCCCTTGTGGTGCGTCGTCGACATCCCAATTATAGTAGGTCCAATTAATATTTCTCTGAAATTATAAATGACACATCCTCTCTGGGCAATACAACAATACAACCATTGTTTACAACTTTCATAAATGCATAAAACGCAAATACCCAATACGAAAATTCCTTCTAGTGGGCCAAAGGTAACAGGGTTTAACGAAAGAAAAAAAACAGAAAAGCATTTACTTAATTATGGAGAAACTCCTGCCTTTTTCTGCTAATCAGACCCCTGTCTATACTATGTGCCCTGTCCCCTCACATTGCAAGCAGTGTGCGAAAGCAATCCCGCAAAACTCTTTCCAAACTAGGAAGTAGTTTGTAATATCTTTTTTAATTTATTTATTTTTATTGAGAATATCAATCAGTTAACATATGACAATTGTTACAAAGTGTAGACTATGAATGAAGATAGAATTAACAAAAATCAAAAAGAGTATTTCGTAATATGACCCACTCTTGTATCATAGATACGCATATACGCTCTACGTCTTTTACGTTTTTACTTCCGAGTTACTTACTGAAATTGTCGGGTGAGTGCACAGTTCTGCAGATGAGTGTGCTCCTGAATTCCCTCAACAAAACCCGGAAATAAGGGGTTCATCCTGGTATTTTAAGTGCCCCCATTTGTGAGAAAAAGTCGCCCACGCAAAAGCTTTTTGACGAAGTGGACTCAAATATGCGTACTCAAAAGGGTGTAGGGCTCTGATTCGGACACAGCCCTATTCTGCCATTTTATTTGACGTATATGACGCAGATCTCTCTTCCTGAGCGCGAAGGAACTCGCTTTGACCCAATTGGGTATTTTATGTTCTTAAGAGTATCTGAATTTTAAGGAAATATACTGGTTATGTATTTAGTTGGCATTCTTAACTTATATGCAATAAAGAAAATTGACTGAATACCTGTGGTTATGGCCTTACTAGTCAAATTTCCAGTGGTGGGTAAAATGGTCTACGGAGTCTTCATAAAGCTATAAGATGCAGAATCTTTGTACATTGTTAGTGAATCGAAGAAAATACAGAACTTCCACTGCAAACAAACAACTGAATGAAGTAGTACTAATTTCATATAAAACTTATTACAGGAATGACAGAAAAACCATCTGTGAACTCATTGTTGAATTTTATAGAAATTGTTTTTATAGATTTTTATAATTTTATTTAAATTTACAAAAACACACCAGGAAATGTGCCACAGGATTTGTGCCACAGAATTATAAATGAACTGTGGAAATTAGTTTTACTTGAACTATACACCATACAGCATACAAGGCACTGTCACAATCATACCATAACATCAGTCGTGACAGCATATTACAGCCTATCTACAATTACATAACACTGTCAGGCAGCAATACATTTATGTCACATAGTGACATAACAATGCGTATGCCTGATGCATGCTCAAATTCGACAGCTATGCACGTGACAAATTAACTTATGTTAATCACCAAGCATGACAATGAGGCTATGACACAAATTTCATCACATTACATGCCACAGAATATGTGGAATATAGGTAAATATTACTCAGCATAGCACAATTGACATAATACAAGTGACATGAAAACAGCACATAAAGCCAGAATCATGGCCCCAAGTATTTTCCAACAACATCATTTTAATATTTCATATTCTTTTAAAATTCACTGGTGCAAGTACTTAAAGGAGCTACGTATATGTAACACATTTACTTTACTAAATCATAAAATGACCATGATATGTCATCAGAGATTAAGGAAACATGCTAAATCGAAATACTGGCTTCTCCGACAACAATGCTAGAGCCAGTATGTTCTCCTTTGAAATTTTCATTCCGGGTCAGAACGTCTGCATTTGTTTTGGCCTGTGTGATTCACTATTCTCCGAGTTGACTCCGCCCACTGCCCATTACGAACAACCAGATGTGCTCCGGCACTCCAACAGCCAATTTACGAATGCCTAAGCTAAGTTCAACATCGTTTTCATTTAGCTAGCTAGCTAAAGATTTAAATATATATATGTATGTAGTTACTAGCTAAACATACCACTAACGTTAGCTTATATCTCTGTGACCGTAAACATAGCCAGCCATGTATCTAGCTGACATTGACACAGTTATAAAAAATCCACATGAGTTTGTTTATAATTTGCAAACAATAAAATAATTGCAAACGTATACATTAGCTGATCAACTTACAGTGTAGGACTCGTCGTCACTTGTCATTGTCAAAATAGAATAAGCTCGTCTCAAAATATAATGTTGCGCTCGGCTCGTCTTGCGCTCGTGTTCATTCAGTGTCCTCAACCTGGCAACCTGCGTGAGCTTCGAGTCTGGTGAGGAGGGGGCGGGTGGAGACAACTCTCTCCAATATTGTGAATTTGGACTGCAGTACCCATTTTAAATGCTCAGTGTCAATGTTACATATAGCTCCTTTAGGTCCAAGTGAAACATCTGTAGTAGCCTGTTAATTAAAAACACAGTGCTTATAGAAATACATTGATATATAATTGCTGTCATAGACTTCATGCTAGTCTTACCAACTGAGTAATAAAGCAGGTTATAAAGTATGATGGCATGGATACCATAAAGCACCGAGTGTCAAGTATAAAATAGGGTTCCCAAACATTTTAGAGTTCTGTTTGATGGTATGTCAATAAAAATATGATACATGTTTGGCTCATGTTGAATAATAAGCAGTTTCAAAAGTCAAGAGTTGGCACTACTATACCAAATTTTGAATAAAATTATATAAACAATTCTTACTCCGAATGACCAAGATGTTAGTAGCCCGAGGAAGAAGTAAAACTAGCTCTAACAATATAGGTTGAATCAGAATGCTCTATCTTGACGATCGTAGTGCATGGTCTAAAGTTCATGGCGCAAGTGCATTTAGGGCCTGTTCAACTTCACTTTTGAGAGTTAGAGGGCGCATAGTTTGAGCGCAAAGTAAGTTGCAAGGTTCAAATGGGCTGAACTTACCCTCTTCATTAATTATAGGTGTGTCTTGGGCGTAACATGCAAAAAAACAATCAGAGTGTTATCTCCCACTTCCTTTAAAAGCTACCTTACACTAAGTAAACTAAAGCTGTCAGTTTGGGAACCCATAGGTTTACGAATATTTTCCCGGGATTCCAGGGACAACGTGCATCTATTCCGGGAGAGAAAATATTAATCCCTGTTTCACAATGTAATCTTGACATTTGTATGCATGCTTGTGTGCGCCCCTGTATGTAACAGACAGGAGGGTGTACGCGCTTTGTGCACACGCCTATGTTGACACACTTATATTGCGCCATTAAAATAACATTGAAACAACTGCGACATGACTTAAGACCAGGTTTGTGGTGGTTTTAGCGGCAATGATAGCAATGATAGCCTCAAGATAGAAATACGCCAAAGATTATCCTGTCCACACCTGATCTTAAGACCAACCCACGAGTTCACTTGCTATGGGGGCAAGTTCACTTGGTATTTAAACAACGTGAGTGCTGGGTGATAAAATGACACCTGCGCCAGTCTGAAACTAGCAAAGACACTTGCGTTTGGGTTACCGCCGCTTAGCGCCAGGTGTATGATAGGACCCAGAGTGTCATTATGAACAAAAGTAGATTTTAATTGCAGGTATTTGCCACAAACAGGTAATTAATCTAATGTAAACTATAAATGCTTATTTTATTGTAAGCCTAAAAAATGTTGCAAACTTTTAATCAGTTTTATAAACGGTTATCATCAGGACAGTTGGAATCTCCTCACTGAGATATCACAGTTGCCGCAGTCTACCACAACAAAATAATAAATATAGAGAGAAGAATCAGACTGATCCTTTGGATCTGATGCTGGTAAGCCTGATATACTCAAATATAGTCTGATAAGGTCATTGGAAGACATTTCTATTTTCAATACTGCAATTTTTCATGTTGCTGTCAAATTTTGTGATACGCCATGCAGTGTCAAACACAGAGGTCAAATATTGATGTGCATTTTACTGCTGTACATTGTTATGAGCATCTCAAGTAGAAAAATGTGTCTACTACTGACAATAATATTACCAATTATAATCAGTACACTAATTGAAATAGATTGTCATAAGTCGGTGCCTTGTTCATACATATGTGATGAACAGGCAAAAACATCCCAGTGTATGCAACATGGAATACTGGAGGCATACACTGCATGATGTCATATCCTGTTGTTCCTGCACTTTGCTGGAAGTTATTTTTGGTGCTATGGAGAAAGGAATGCCTGGGTTGGCCTTTCCACATCTTGACAGCTCTTATCATGCCTAGAAGTATTCATAGGGATGTTTCTTCTTACGCCACTTGAAAAGACTTGTGCTTGTGCATCTTAAAAATCTTGTCATGGAAATAAAATGATTTCAGCTTTGTAACAAATGTAAGGTTACATTACACCATTTGAATTGATTCTTGTTTATAGTTTGGCATAGGTTGTGCGTGATATCATAAACTAGCTAATATGGCAGTGATAGCTTGTGCCAGATAACAAACTGCCACTCAAGTTTTAAAATGTATTTTATTTATTCAAGTGAGTCCCATACAGATAAAATTATCTTCTTCAATGGCACCCGGGCTAAGACGTTGCAGCACACAGGATAATTAAAAGTGTGCTTTTTGACAATTAATTACCTTTGCTGTTTCTCGTTGGATTATAGTCTAAAAGTTTACACCAGCGTGAAAGGTGAGCCATCCTGTTAGCTGCCTGGCACAGTCCACCCATTTTAAAGGAAATATGTAAGGTTAATATTAATATGTGTATAATTCATTGTTCTGTATGAATTGGCAGTGAACGATCACTAGTTTTTGTCATAAGACATTACGTCATCTTATGCTTAGAGGTGGGTTTAGGCAGGGTGTGTGTGTGTGTGTGTGTGTGTGTGTGTGCGTGTGTGTGTGTGTTTGGCCTCGCTTGCCAGGCTATGGATGCCTGTGCATCTGCATGACGTTTCTTCCCTCAGAACACGAATCATCGCAGATGAACTCAAAACACTTTACACTTTTAAAAAAATTTGTAAATATAGTCATTCAAAATGGGAGCTGATCAAAAATGGCCTACTACAGTTGCCCATAAATCTAAAAGTACATGATAAACCCTTTAAAATCCTTGATCATTTTTCTGAAGTACAGGAATTGTGATAGAGACAACGTATTGCAGTAAAATGTACAGTATTAGATTTTACTGAGTGCCTGACTGACATCGATATCATATGATAGCTAGGGATCCTTGTATAAAAAATTCCAACCATCTTATTTTGATTGACAATTAATTGTGAAATTGAAAAGGGGTTTTCATAATTATATGGATTTTATTTATTTTTCACAATATGTTAATGGATTTGTTTCATTTAATTTTGGCTGGTGTCCACATCCACATAACACTGTTTGGTCAAGCAATCAATGCTTTATAGCAGTGATGCTGTCAGATGCTCATTTTATTCTGTGTGTTTGCAAGATGGTAGGCTACAGTACTCAGATCAGGATCAGGCTGTCAGCGACAGTGACAGGAAAATACCTGCCTGGCTGTGGATGAAATCATAGACATAGGAAACTCTCTAATAAGTTACAAATCATCTTCCTTTTCATAGCAAGATAAAAGGTAAGGTAATTGCATAAGGGGTTATCTGGGAAATTTCTCTCCTGAATCTTTACACAAAAGAACATGAACATGGTTCATACTGTTAAAGTAAGTAATACAATCACATTATAGGTAAACAGTATAATACAAAGAAAACAGAATTAACTCAATACAGTGAATTAACTGGAACGTTTTAACTGAAAAAGAAATTAAGTAAAAAATAAAGAAAAGAAAAACCATTTTGGAGACTAAAAAGCAGCTTGCCCAAACAACAAACACGCAAAACATTAAACCAGTTTAATGTCTGTTCCAAAGTAGCAAAAATCCAGTTAAATTCTCCATAATTCCATGGCCAAACGCAAGATCAGGCTCTCCAAACAAAACATAGTATTACTCAGTCCATCCAATAATCTTCAAAATACAAACTCCACCACATTCATTCCCTTGAGGGTACGTAACTAAACTGAAGTGAGAGCTAGAATTAAATACTGTTTCTGATTGACTCTGATCTACAGGTGTGTATAATTTGGCTTGTTGGGCCATAAGGAGGGTACAATGCCTCCACCTGCTGGAGCCATCTTGCCCTCACATACCAGCTGCCTTGCACTCCTCCCCATGTTTCAACACAGTAAAACAATTTCCTTCCTATGGCAGGCTCACCATTGTATCTCACTCCAACTCCATTAACAAAATAAAACTGGTAGCAGAAAACATTTTAGTTAACTGAAATCAAAATAAAAACTAAAATTACTTTAAAAACTAAAACAAAACTAAAACTGTAATGTAGTGTTGCAAAACGAACTGAAATAAAATAAAAATTAATTAATTATTTTTAGTTTTAGTTTCTGATCCTCCTCCTGATCTGTGGATAGCACAGAACTTTTTTTGTTTCAACCACACCACCATTTATCTGTAATCTGGATTGCAATATAAATTTTCTCTCCCCCAACCGAACTATTGGCTGTTATTAACTGAAATAAAAACTAAAACTAAAATCGGTTGAAAAACTAAAACTAAACTAAAACTGAAATTGACTGAAAAACTAAAACTAAACTAAAACTAAAAACACACTCTGAAAACAAACTAAAACTAATCTAAATTAGAAAATGAAATAAAAAACTAATAAAAATAAAAACTAAATGAAAAACTTAAAACTTTAATAACCTTGGTGACAACTTGAACCAGTGTTGTGGCTGCATTGAGAATCAATTTTGTCTTTTGAATGGGTATCATGGCATGATTAAAGGACAGCTTAGAGCTGCCCACATTCTGTTCCGTCCATGTTCTATTTGATCCATTTGCTGATCAGACACCCTTATCCAAGGCAGCTTGCATTTTCGCAAATATCTGTTTACATTGCTCAATGTTTACTAAAGAAATTCAGGGTACACAAACTCTGCCCTATGTGGGACTTCAACCAGCAGCCTTCTGAGTACATCACATAACAACACCTCATTATACTCTTGATATTTGCCCATATGGTATTGTATGTTATTGGCTGTTGTTGGCAGCCATACAAGCGGCCCCCAGGCAGTCTTACTCCCTTGAGTATCACTCTCCCCTCAGCGACAGTAGCTCCGATTCCCTGTCTCATTAGAAGGTGTTAATCCATGACCCTCATGGCCATCTGAGTCCAAGTTCTTGCTTTGCAATTCTCAAGGATGACGAAAGCCCTCTAACATTTAGAAGCATGAAGGTCAACAAATAATTGGATTAGCAATGGTTCTGCTTACCCCTACCGCAGAGAAAATCTTTACTTACTTTTTTGAGTGTTAATTTTTATATCCCATGTTACCTTGTTGTATTCCAAAAGCTGTAGCTATGTCACGTTGTGTTTTATATCACAGTGGAACTTAGGCAATGGACTGAAATAAGGCCAGGGCAAAAGTCGGACACTCCGAACAGGAAAGGCTTCACCTCTCGCAACCTTTATAAATGGTGCCAGGCCTTCTGGTGGCTGTAAGGGAAAACATAAGGTCATGACTCATGGGTGTAAATGTCAATGTCTGGAAAATATACAGACAGCCAGTGCAGTTCAGACCACATTTGATGGGTAACGGATGCCCATGTTCTGTAGGTAACTACAGAATTGCTGCACAATGCATTTAAAAAATATTTACCCCCCCCCAAATGGCTTAATAAAACATATTATATAGCATGTGACTTTAAGAGGCAGAAGCAGGAGTACTGTAATACAAAAAAGCCTGCCATATGCCAGGACAGGCAGGCCGCTAGAGCTCTAGTTTTCTTTGATGAACTTAGAGAGGCTTAAAAAGATAATGATGATTTACTTGCATCCGGAAGTAAAAAACAGAACTTGTGAAGATATTGGCAGTAGCTTCTGAATGCCAGCTTTATTTACAGTTCGTTATTACTTTGCCTGATGGAACCATTTGAGTAGCCTTCTGTTTTCTGTGCAGTATTTTTTTTTAATTCACTCTATTTCAAATAAGTGAATTAGCCTTCACTGGATGTGGAGAGGGAGATTCTAAAGTTATAGCGACCTGTCCTGTAGCCATTATTAAAGTGGTTTATTTTCTTCAGCAGTAACCAGATGGATCCAAACTTGTTTGGAGGAGTTCCCCGGTTCCTGACCCGCCCAAAGGCCTTCTCAGTATGTGTCGGCCGAGACGCCACACTCAGCTGTACGATTGTGGGCAATCCGCTGCCGGTGGTCACCTGGGAGAAGGAGAAGCTACGACTGACCTCCGGGGGGCGCTTCAAAACGGTGGAAGATGGGGACACGTACCGCCTGACAATCTATGACCTGACCTTGGAGGACAGTGGGCAGTACATGTGCCGCGCCAAGAACAACATCGGAGAGGCCTACGCCGCCATCACTCTCAAGGTGGCCCTGCCGGCGCAGATTGTGGACCGGGCCCCCTTGTTTTTGGTAAAGCCCCTCTCTGCCCGGGTCGGCCTGGGTGAGGACGTCACCTTCGAGTGCCGGGTGGCGGCTCACCCGGAACCCAACTTCGACTGGGAGAAGGACGGGCGATATGTGGGCGAGTCCAACCGTGTCCAGATCAAATCCGACAGTGATGGAAGCTCCCTGAGGATCAAGTGCGTCCGCAGCATGGACAGCGGCACCTACACCTGCCGGGCCCAGAACTCTGTGGGCCGATCCCAGGCCGCCGCCGCCCTCGTGGTGGAGCTCCAGGATGCCCGGCAGCTGGCCAATGCAGACAAGAGCACCTCCCTCCTCTCGCACCTGCAGAAGCGCAAGGAGGAGATGCGCAAGGACATCACCGTCTACCGCACGACAGAGGCCATCTCCTCCTCCACCTCCTCCTCCATCATCTCCAAGACGTCCCAGGGGCTGAGCAGTCTCAGCCTCAGCCTGGCCCAGGACCATGACCGCATAGCCGCCCTGGCTGGGAAGCTGCCCAAGGGCGTGTTCACCCGTACCTGCACTGTAACGGAGGGCAAGCACGCCAAGCTCAGCTGCTTCGTCACCGGCCGCCCCAAGCCTCACATCATCTGGAGGAAGGACGGGAGCAACATCACAGAGGGCCGCAGGCACGTGATGTATGAGGACCAGGCCGAGAACTTCATCCTCAAGGTGCTGTACTGCAAACAGAGTGACAACGGCCTCTACACCTGCAACGCCTCCAACCTGGCTGGGCAGACCTACAGCGCTGTGCTGGTGATCGTTAAAGGTATTGCTCTTACTTTATGTTCTCTTTGATGCATGCTGGAAGGGATAGCTTCAGTTTCCATATAAAAGAAACAAATGCTTCAAAATAGCAATACAAATATCAGCTGCCAATGAGCCTGCCTGTATGTCAACCACAGAGTTGCTAATCTTGAGGTAAAATACAGAACTTGTTCTGGTGTATTAGGTCTAGCTATTGTTTCTAGATACTTCTAGATAGTTACCATAAGCTTGTGGCTAACTTCTAATTACAAAAACATTGTTCAATTCCACTTTCATGTGGTACCAACTAAAAGTGTTTGGCTTCACGGCATGATTTCAGGTCATCAGCAATTTAGGGCAGCTGATTCCACTTTCTTTGATGATCTGCAGTTGGGTTTTTGAGTTTATTTGATAAGCAAGATTCAAATGAACAAATTACTTTTGCATGGTTGGGCTAACCCGGAGTTATAAGAGTTTGAGATTACTTTTCAGATGCAGGGTCCATTAGATTGTGCATAAGGACATAAGGTGATCGTCTGAAGAACTGGTTTGGTACACAGCAAACTGAAATGAACAGTTTCCTTGCTCCGTCATTGTGATGAATTGCTCTACTGGGCTGGATAAGATTCATTGCTGGCAAGACCTCCTTCAGGTCCATAGCAAACATTGCAATATTGAATCATTCCTGTACATACAGGCTATAGTCATGTTTACTGGATTGGATTGACGTAATTTCTTAAAATCCACACTGCTGAATGCAGAAAGGCACAGGAAAGATAAGGGCTGTCCTGGGGCATTTTCAACATGAAATGCCTCATCAAACCCCCGAAGGGTAAAGGTGAAGTACAAAAGCTCTGTGTGTATACTAAGATGCACTTACATTTATTTAAATATAGCTTTGCCTTCTTACACACAGTACTTACATTGCAGTCGAGTTTGCCTGTCTTCAGACTAATCCCTCAAAAACCTGGGGCAGGTGTAGCTATCAAAGTAAAAATGTGTTGAAAAAGATGAAGATTAATCTGCTGGTGATACTGTGTACATACTAGGATGAGCTTTACCTTGCATAAGTGACAGAACACAGAGCAAGAAAGTGCTCAAAAGCACACACCTTCAATGCTTTTTATGGAATTTTCGAGAAGAAAATGAGGATTATATTATTTGATCCTATTAGTTGACTTTCTCGACCACAGGTGTCAAACTACAGTCCTGTAGAGCCGGAGTGTCTGCTGGTTTTTGGCGCGTTTCAGCACCAGTGAATATTTTAAACTGTTGATTGGCTAAAGAGTTCACACACTTGGTCACAGATTGAAAGGAAAGCAAAAAAACCTGCAGATACTGCGGCCCTCCAGGACTGGAGTTTGACACCCCTGTTCCAGGCTATGCAAAACTCAGCTATCACATGTTCTTCTCAGGAAGCAGGCTTATTTAAATTGACCATGATGGTAGGCTATTTTTTAAATACACACAACCCTGTTGCTTACATACACAAACATATTGTATGTTTGAACACATGCAAACACATACACACAAAAGCAGTCCACACATGCACACTCATGTTAAATGCACATTCATAGACACACATGCACACACAAACGCATTTAGTTGGTATTATCAGTTGAGGATGGATTAAAATAAACCGACCATCAATTATTTTCCACTACACTCATTTTTTTCCCTACTTCTTAGGCCTAGATACAGGTCCACTTTGTGTAACAGCCCAGCGAACAGGGAATGCATAACTCAATGACCTGACAGTAGCGAGGCTAGATTAGTGCCTTGTTATGCATTGGCTAGGTAGGCTGTCATGCATTGACTGAGTGTGCTGCCTGCGAGTGGCACCCGGAGGCAGCGGAGATTTTTCATTTTCGTTTCGTAAGTGAACAGACTAAATAAAAACATTACGATTCAATACGTATAATTTTATTAACACAAACAAATACAATTGCACACATTCTATTTGTTTTTATTTGATGGGGAATGATTGTGATTTGTATATCAGTTGAGGTCTAGGCTGCGCTTTCTTCCATGCTTATGCGATCTCTGACCCGCTTTCCCCCCACAGATCTACACTGATCTCATATAGGCTACGTTCTCTCTTGAATCGAAACGACAGAAATCCGTCGTAGCGACGGAGAACTTTAATCCCTGTATGTCTATTAATAATTTTACTCCCAGTCCGTAATATTCCCTGCACTGTGGAAATTAGAGGGACTTAATGTTAACTCGGTATCAATATACTTAAATGAGTTCTCCCACTCTCTCCACTCAAGAAGTCATCGCGCAGGGAATAGTATGACCCATCTGAGGGGGGCTGAGTTATACATTTTTTCATTGTACTTGACATTTTTAGATATTTTTCATAATTTATCTGTTTACACTTTCACACCTCTCGTGCCTTGCTGAATACATTTGATCTTTAAATCCCTGTATTTGTGTTTCTTTATGTGTTTAGCTCATTACACCCCCCTCTTCTCCCCAGAGATGGAATCGTTAAACGTGAGTCTGTGGGTTCCTTCCAATCACTTATTTTTACTACTTCCATCCTTTCCTCGCGTCCTTTCCTCGCTCCTTAGCTCGGCCCAATGGAGGACGCAAGGAAAGGATGCAAGCATCAGATACGAGGATGGAGGAAACGTGGCAACATGCATTAGGCAAATGGAACGTCCTTGCTCAATCAAGTGTCAGCGTCATATTATGCTCACGTGCTTAACTATAATGCTTTTTATCTTATTTTTTCATGAATAAACGGTGCTTTTGTTGGTTATAAAGAATGAGTGTCATTATGGATCAGTGCATGATAATAAAGGATAAGAAAGGAACAGTAAAATTTCATTTGTGTAGGGGTGTGTCTGCGATGTGGCAGATGTGGAGAGTGGTGGATAATTTGTACACGTCACGCATTCCAAGAAAAGGCTTCCGCAAAGGCTACACTTGTGTTTCCTCACTGAAGCACCCTCCTCGTTCCCTCACTCCTCACTCCTCCGAGGAGTATTTAGGGGATTGGAATGTCCTTAAAGATGGCAAACCTTGATCAATTTTCAGGTCAGGCGAGGACTGAGGAGAAGAGGACGGATAAAATAAGTGATTGGAATCCACTCTGTGTGTGAGTGTGTGAGTGAGTGAGTAACTGATTGTGTGAGTGAGTGAATGTACAGGCTATAGAGAGTGCTGCTCATCTAAGCGAGGACACACAGTGTCATAGATACAAAACATAATGTGCTTTATGACAATATAATGTTCATTTTTTGTTTTCCTCTCTGAAAGGTAGGCTATTCATATTGTAACTTTGTCATCACACATTTTCTTTCTATTGGCTTGTTTATACTAATAAACCCACCATTCATTATTTTCCACTACTTTTACATTTTTTTACCTACTTATTAGGCCTAAATACAGGGCCATTTTGGCCCCGTTGTATTTTCAGACTCCACAACCAAAGTTATTAGCTGGAGTCGCTCGTGTTCTGTGTCCATACCACAGACGCATATTTAGAAGACAGGGAATGCTTACAAGTTCTTACAAATATGAATGAGTAACTTGCTCCTGTATTTACAACGCTGTCAAGTAAGTTTGTAATAGCGCGATAGCTTGTAATAGTGCGATATTTGCTCTGAACGTAAAGCATGTAAATAATCGTGCAGGTGTAAACGTGATCTCCAATGTCAACAAACATGGACGCAGCCATTCCGTCTTTGTTAATCTTTGCCGAGAGAAGTCGGAGGCGAAGTTATTTTATGTCGCCCTTAGCACGCTCTATGGAACTAAGGGGCCGTGTCTGAATCAGCACTCTTCCACAGTATTGAGTAACCTTGGTGAGTAGATTTGGGAGCACACTTTTCAAGAAATACACAAACATTTTGGTCACATAAATATCATGTGAAGCTTTGTTTTAAAAAAATGAGGCGTAGCTTCCCTGACATTTTCCTTCAAATACAAGAAAAACAACAGTTGACATGGCAGTGCAGGGTTGCCAAATCTTACCAGAGACATTTCAGCCAAATGGCGACTGAAAACTAGCCCAAAATATATTTTTAACCGAAACCAACGTATTTTAAATAGAAATCATCATATTTTAACTTTTTAAAATAAGCGCGTGCTTTGCGACTTTTCATTTTTACCTGTGAATGCACATTGAAAGTATCCCAATTTAGCTGTAAAACCGCGGACACGGCAACACTGGTGGGACGTCGTATGACCTACCTACGACACTTCCACAGTATGGTTGGAAAATAGTATGGCGGATATTTTTTGCGGACTGCTAAACAGTGCACATTAAACAGCACAATTCTGCCAGTGCACTGCATGCAGGAGACGGCGCAGTAGATAGGGCTTTGATTCGGACATAGCCAACGAGTGTTAGTCACTGCGCATCTGCTACCACTCTTGTCCACACTCACTCAACCAAGCGCATTTGCATAGGAACAGGAATCAACTTCGGTAGTCGCTACCTGTTCCGAATAGGACTTGTTACTACTAGGCTGTGTCAGAATCAGAGCCCTATCTACTGCACCCTGTCTCCTGCATGCAGTGCACTGGCAGAAGTGTGCTGTTTAATGTGCACTGTTTAGCAGTCCGCGAAAAATATCTGCCATACTATTTTCCAACCATACTGTGGTACGTTGACGTACGTGTCCCACCCTTGCGCGGCCATGTCAGGTGTTGTTTTTGTTGTATTTGAAGGAAAATGTCAGCGAAGCTGCGCCTCATTTTTTAAAACGAAGCTTCACGTCATGTTTATGCAACCAAAATATTTGTGTACTTCTTGAAAAGTGCTCCCGAATATACTCAGCGAAACCCAGAAGTATGGGTATCATATGAGGGTTTAAATTATACTATATTTAGAGAAGATTTTGCCTACTTAACGACTTTTTCGTCCTGTCTACTCGACAAGCCTACCTAATAGTATGGAAGGGTGCTGATTCGGACACAGCCCTAGTTGCCGCTCTTGTTCATAACCGTACTAAATATGAAATTGACCGGATTAAGCACTAAAATGAGGAGTGATAGCCGTATTTAGCTGTAGTGTGAACAGGGCCTTTGTGTAACAGCCCAGCGAACAGGGAATAACTGAATACATTTGAACTTTAGAGCCCTGCATTTGTGTTTCTTTATATGTTTAACTAATTACACTCCCCTCTTCTCCCCAGAAGAGCTTTTTCTTCACATCTAAAAAGCTAAAGATAATCTAGAGCTTCATGCGGTAAACAGTGTAAAGCAAAAAAAACATGTCTGACATTAGCATGCAGGGTCCAAAATGAACTTTTTGGCTGATCTACCAAGGTGGTGGGTAGACAAAAAAATTACCGGCCAGTTCATAAACTTGTAAAGATCTTGGATACTCCATATACTCCAAACTGTATGATTCTTGCGTATGTCCCATATTGACATATGGAGCTGGTGTATGGGGATATAAAGAAGCTAAAAGAGCTTCTGTTCAAAATAAGGCAATACAGTGTTTTCTTGGGTTACATAAATTTGCCCCCACTCTTGCAATTCAAGGAGACATGGGATGGGAACCTCTGGAGATTAGGCAGAAAGGGGAGATGGTTCGGCTTTGGAATCCCCTTATTAATATGCCAGAGAGTAGGATAACAAAAAAGGTTTTTAATTGGGATAAAGCACACAACCACCCCTGGACAAAAGAGCTTTGTTCTATTTTTGAGGAGGGTGACTTGGTGTACATTTTTAGGAACAAGCTGCCCTGTAATGTTAACATGATCAAGCAGAAGTTATTTCTTAACTTCAAAGAGAAGTGGGCAAATGACATATGGCTGAAACCAAGCTTAGGTCATATGTTCAGATGAAACAATCCTATGGTCCTGAGCCCTATATTTACTCTTATTTATCTAGAAGCCAGAGGTCTTTGTGTGCTCAATTGAGAACTGGTGTCCTGCCCCTTGCCATAGAATTAGGTAGATATACTGCTGTGCCGGAAGAGCATAGGGTATGTACAGTATGTAATTTAAAAGATGTTGAAAATGAATTTCATTTTATGTTTTACTGCACACTGTATGATGACCTGAGGACTCCTTTGTTTAACCTAATGCAAAAACATAAACCTGAATTGTTTTGGGCCGGTGATGGTGAGAAATTACTATGGCTATTCAAAAATGAAGTATTTAAGACTGCTAGCGTTATTTTGAAAGCATGGAAGAAAAGGCAAGCACAGCTTTTTGTATGAAATTGTAATTTATATGTCTGTGTCTAGGCTGTTGGAAGGTGTGACCCTTTGCTATTTCTCTTGTGGTATTTTCCTATGATCTAAATCTTTTTGATGCTGCTTATGTTTAGAGGTTCTGGATTGATTGTGTGCACCTCTAATTTATTTAACTTTTATGCCTTGGTTTATTTCTGTTGAAAATAATGGTGTCTTATAAGCCCATGTGGGCTGGGCATTTTTGTGATGCATGACACCGAATGAAAAATAAATAAATAAATAAATCAATCATGTATTACTAACAAAAAACTATGTTTTAAGTGAGAAGTTTAGCTTGGTCAAAAACGGCAAAAGACAGAAAATTCAAATGAGCACCAAAGCCAAACTTCAGCTCTCTACACTATGTGGGATTTCCAGTAGTCTGTTTTTTTTAAATATCTGACTGCTACACCGTTCTGTGGCTATGTTGGTCTACTGTATTTCAAACATGTACTCATCACTGGGCAGATTCCTCAACCCAAGATTACGGCGATTTTTCCTAAAAAAAAACAAATATGGGTTGCATTTTACACGCCTGAACGGCGGGTTTGCCTGCGTGATTTACCCGCCAGAGAGATATTTACCTGCATTTGGTGGGTGTTCATTTTGGATCCTGCTAGTATGGAGTTTGTCAGATCTGGTGTAATGTTAGTGTACCAATGATGGCCGGTGTTCTGTTTCAGTTATTTTCTGCCTGTGATGAGTTGTGCCCAGATGGTGTGATGACTAGTAGCTACTTGCTTCCTGATGGCAGACGTTTCCATAGAGCAGATCCAGAAGCTCTGCATTATGAATACAGTGTGTGCATGTGTGGTTTCAAATTGGAGTTGGCACCATGTGCCATCTTTATTTAGCCCTGCTATATCAGAAATTGAGATAACAATATCCAGTTAGCTATTACTGAAATGTTTTGTTGCTCAGCATGGTTGCTCTGGGTTACAAGCTAATTAGTGCGGTGGAGACAGGGCACGTGTAATGGCCACCCAATGGCTGCACCCAAATGCAACTATTTCCGTGCCACCTGGCGAGTTTTTAAACCATGGGTCAGGAGCAAAAATGGACCCCATGCATAAATAAATCCAGTACAGGTGTTAGCTTGACCACTGTGCACTTCCAGAATATGCTGCCACTCCCAGTATACATTAATGTTAATGATAAAATTAAATATACTATGTTAACACTGTCAGTGCAATGTTTGATCATCTGCAGCTAATCATTTGTGAAACATTCAAAAGTAATCTTAAATGGATGGTTAAAAATCATGTTAAAAATCTCTTTCAACTGTGACTCCCAACTGCTCCTGTGCCATAACTATACAGAATTCTTAAGAGGACCTGGAAATGGTTGTGACTTTGAAAGAAATTGCAGAAATGAAACTGCAGGATTACAGACACTAAATTAATTTTCAAAAAAGGGCATGTGCAGCCTGCAGGAAATATCTATGCGTGAGAATGTGTTGAACACTGAGCTTTTCAAAGACAGAAATGATTACTGGCAGCCCTGGTTTAAACGACTGCTTTCTTAGCAAAGCAAATGTTTTTGTGCTCTTATTTGGGCTTTTTTTTGGGATGGAGAATTTATAGACTCTGGGAAGTGTCCTACCAAAAGGAGTGGACTATGGCTCTCACATTACAGGGAGTGACATTTGTCTCTTGGAGTGGCCCTGGCTGCAGTATCTATTTACAACTGATTTGTTTGGACTGATTTGGTTTCCTGGCTGAACCAATTTTCATATTCTGTTGTAATGTTTGCAGTAGATACCAGGTGATATTGGGATCATTACAACCAATAATTCTGTCATTGGGCCCATGAAACCATACTATGGTTTCCTATGTCATAATATAAATATTATGAAATTGAGATGATCTTTACAAGAAAGCTAGCTCATCTCTGGTCAAATAAACTAGCTGTACTTCTTGCTGTCAGAAGTGAATAATAATAATTTTTAATACTAAAATTTATGTTATACCTGTTCTTATAACGTTCTTTAGTTCTTTTTGTCTTTGTATATTACTTTGATAGTGGATGGATGTTATCCATGCTCTTAAGTGTGAATTAGATGGGCCTACAGTAATTACCTCGATTACTTTCCTTCTAATGACTTTTCTAGATTTTTCTTTCACAGATAATTGGGATTTTTTTTTTTACTATTCCCCTTTAAATTTCCAGAATCTGGCATTCATTTTCACACACGGTGACACATGACTAATTCAGCCTACAGCAAACCCATTGCTTACAATGTATCGGGGTCTTTTCTTAGCTTGTGAAATTCTGTGTTGATATTTTAGTAATTGACTGAGAGCTCGATTGACCCCTCATCTGATTCACGGTTTGTTTGGTTGGCAGAGCCCAAGATACCCTTCAGGACGAAGCTGCAGGATGTTGAGGTGAGGGAAAAGGAGACAGCCATGATGATGTGCGAGGTGCCCGCCCCGGCCACCAAGGCCAGCTGGTACATGGAGGAGACGCGGCTGGAGGAGAGCGAAAAGTACCGCATAGAGCAGGAGGGCACCCTGCGCCGGCTCACCATCCATAACGTCAACACCAACGATGACGCCGTCTACATCTGCGAGATGAAGGAGGGAAGCCGCACCGTGGCCGAGCTCACTGTTTTAGGTACTGCGCCACAAGAAGGAAACTCAGCTTGGCATATTTACCCCTTGCTCCAACATAAGCCTGAGTTACAGAGCCAGTTAGTATTTCAACCCTACCTTGGTCTTCATCAGAATACTAAAGATGGCTGTTGGAACAGTTCAAGTAGTGCACCCATTAGGTCCTATGGGTGACTGGCAACTACCATACACATTTCCATAAAGTGAAGTGAAGTTTGTTTTTTAGATTTCATTAATATGTTCATTTTTAGAAGCTTTATTTTAAAAGATACTACACCACACATATGCAGGCCCAGCTGAGGGCCTTACAGAAGCTGGGTATCATATTGATATCATATTTGATTGATGATTACGTCATGTAGACAAGATCTTGACAGATGTAGAGGATTCTTTGTTAGTTTTTTTTTTTCTTAGTATGAGTTTCAGACATGTACGCCTCAACGTGGTTTTGGTGCAGCCAATACATTGTGCTCTGATGGCATTTCTGTAACACTGAGGCAATATTGTCCATGCCTTGGCATAACCCTTTTCCTTGGCCTGCAGGCAACATCACCAAGAAGCTCCCGCGGAAGACAGTGGTTCCAGTGAGCGACACGGTCCTCTTCTGTGTGGAGCTGGAGGAACCATGCGAGGGGGCCTACTGGACCAGGAAAGGCGAGCGGCTGAAAGAGGACGCCCGCGTGACTATCGCATGCGTGGGCCGGCAGTACACCCTGACCATCCGCGACTGCTATGCCGAAGACTCTGGGGAGGTCGCCTTTGTGGCCGGAGACTGCAAAACGTCCACGCACTTCTCTGTCACTGGTGAGACCACGCACACATACAAAAATACACAAACGTACGTACACACACGCACACACATTGGCAATTTCTTGCACCTATTGTAAGGTACATAGCAACTACACTGGACATTTAGGCTGAATTTCATTAACAGTGACTCCTGTGAAAATCTTTAATCATCCTCATCCATAATGAACTTCCTTTATTGACAGGATATCATATACCTGGAGCAACAATTACTCTATATTTATATCACAATCCATCACTACCATCCATGTAGTGTTTTTAAAATCTCCTCTGAGCCTTGGTATGACAAGAAAAATTGCCAATGATGGATGAGCCTCAAATTTCAGAGCTGAAATTGATCTGTGGGACTGAAATAGAAGGAAAACCACTCCTCACTACATAACACCTGGTGAAAAGATTTTAAGATTGACTGTTGATTATTTTACATTCTTTCTTGATTATCTATGACCACATTTACCACAGTACACTCTCATAAAAACACATACATTTTTGTCCTTTAAGGAACATATTTTCCAGATGTACCCTGAATGTACAATGATGTTCTATTTGTGTACTAATGAATACCTTTTACAAGCAAAAAAGATACTTAAGAAAAAAAAGATTACTTACCCTTACAAAAAAAAAAATAGGCAAATTTGTGTCAAACCTTTGGCATTGTTGCTGCAGGTTTGCGGCAAGCTCATATTTTCACATGCAAATTAACTTTGTGGGAACTGCCATTGTTGTAAGAAGTTCACCCGAATTTAATTATTTTCAAATAGAAACTAATACCCACATTATAGGCTAAGGTCATAAACAATCATTCTCTTAAATCCGAAATACTCCACGATTATATCATGATCATATATTCTGCACAAAGAATGCACCAACACAGCAGTACTGTATTTACAATGGAAACAAACAAATACTTGTATTGCCTGTTTTAAAACAACTCATAATTCTTTCAGTTTTGCTGCATACACAAAATATAACAGGCAGATGCTGCTATTTAATATGGAGCTGTCTGGGACTTGACCATATAACTGTCTGTTTACCCACTTAACCCATGCTGCTCAACACTGCCTAAATGAGTCTGTCCTCTTTTGCACCCCAGCTCCAAGAAAGTACCCTCCGGACTCCCCAGTCAACCCAGTGGTGAAGAACAAGACCAACTCCTCGCTTGTGTTGTGCTGGGCGCCACCGGACACTGACCGGCCTGTGCCCATCTCTGGCTATGTGGTGGAGAGGAAGAAGTTGGGCACCCAAACTTGGGTGAAGTGCCACGGCTCTGGGATCACGTCCAGCACTGAGTTCACGGTCAGCGGGCTCGCGGAGGAGGCCAGCTACCAGTTCCGCATTACCGCTGTGAACGACTTCGGCCAGAGCCCTTGTTTAGAAGTTCCCGGAACCTTCTACCTTGGTGGGTCTTGTGACCGTGTCACCGCCCCGCTCGTTCTCCAACACAATGCACACCTCGTCGCTGCTCTGTGTGTTCTTTAACGCAACGCACACTATACAACAAAGACTGTAAAATAGCTCTATGCATTCTTTACAGTGGCAGTTTTTAGCATGACAGTGTCACAGTCCTATTCATTCTGTAATCTGGCATATGCTGCTCGGAGCTTAGTCATAAAATATGCAGATGGGTGGCCATAATACCTCTGTAAAACACTTGAATCATAACCATCTTGTACATGGAAATCTCTTCAATGTTTATATCATAAGGGCCTGCAATCTCCATATACTTATGCCTGAGGTAAAGGTGCACAATGTAGAATTCATACCTTCTGTTAGCACAGTGGTCCTGTTGTGTTCACTTGTGGTCCTGTTGCGGTTTTGACTGTGCCCACTCTGTGTCCTCCTTTACCTAGAGCCCGCCGGGGAGGTGAAGTCTGGCCTGGTAAACAGCACCGCCACGGAGGGCGAGGAGGCCTCCTTCACCGTGGAGCTTTCGGCCGTCTGCTCAGGCTCCTGGTCGCTGAACGGTCGCGTCCTACGGAGCGGCGAGGACTACCTCATCACCCGCAACAAGACCACCCATGTGCTGGTCATCCGCCTGGTCCGACAGGAGCTCCACGGGGCCACCCTGCTGTTCACGGGCGGCGGCGCACAGAGCACGTGCACGCTCAGCGTGAAGGGTGAGCTGAGAAGGCCCCCACAGGGGCCCTTAGGAACGACAAACTATGATCCGCGTACTCAGAAAGGGGATTAAAAGTGTGCGCATAATGCTAACTGCTGTATGATTTATTAATTTACTCATTTTGTATTTGGCAGGGATAATGTACAAATGACAGCATAGATACATGTGCATCCAACATATTACACCAGCTGAATTAGCGCAGAGGCTAATTTTAATCTGTAGTAAACCTATCGGTAGGGGGATGTAGCAGGCTGCAATCAGCTTTGTCCTGCTTTGGGGCTGCCTACGTCTCGAGTTAGTGACTGTGTCTGTGGTAGCAGCCTGGGTTGGCCAGCATTCCTCTGATTATTGCAACAACAATTTTTTGAAAAGATGTTTTCATTTTTATGTGAACAATATTTGTTTCCTATAGGCATAAAGTCAAGAATCAACATTCTAAAGACAAATAAAATCAGACTAAATGGAAATTAGTGACTGAGAGAAAATATTTTCCTGTGATTGCCACCTGTAGTACTGTGGGGCCTGTGCATTGAAAACAGTCATCTCCCCAATGGCATCAGAGTACCTATGCTTCAAGCTGCTTCAAGAGGTCCTTCTGCTAATGTTTTAATGTTTATGGTATACTGCTGACCTGAGAGATATGGTTGACGACTCCAAATTAGAAGATCGAGAGTAAAAGGATTGGCTAAAAATAACTCTACTACCCTGAACTTAAGCATAAAATCGGGAGAGGTGATTAGTACAAAGATGTGACTTGCATGTATACAAATATTTCAGCAGCCAACATGCCTCATCGTGTATTGACAACATATAGCTCAGTATCTGGTGACACAAGCATGCTACAAATGTTAAAAACAATGGCAGGTACAAACCATGTTTTCTTCACATGGACTGATGTAGTTCTCCGCCGTGCTCCAAAATGAAAACTTAAAAGCACAATTGCTGGAACTGGTTTCTGAAGTGGTTTCTGTGTTTCGCAGCTGCCCCAGCACGGTTCACCAATAAATCTGTGCAGACAGAGGCGGTGAGCTGCAGCGCACATACCTCTGCGCAGATGCATGCAGAAGTGTCGGACGCCAAGATCTCGGTGCGTAAAATAGAGAAAGCCTGAAAGCTATAGTCGCAAGTTTCAATTTCACTCTTTTTAAAATTATCTTTTTAAAATTATCACTCTTTTTTAAAAAAAAGACCTGGTAGTTCATTTTTGTCCCCTGTAGGGGATGTAAAGCTCTGGCCTTAATCCCAAGAACCATACAGTATATTATATTATGCTGACACCTACACTACAAGGAACATTCAACAAAAATAAAATATATAATACACAAAGTATTTTCACTGAAAGATGTTTTTGTCATCCAAGACACTTGTATTATGTGAAAAACATTTAAATACATAAACTTATTTTTTCTGCCGGTTATTGGAGATGACCCCTCCCACTATAGGCTAATCAGCAAGTTGGATTATTCTTTAATTTAATTAATATATGTCTAATATATGCTCAAATACGCAAAATGACAATAATGGAGGCTGAATATTTAATTTTATATCACATATTTTTAGAACACAGTTTAATAATAATTACATTCCATGTATTCATTGTAATAATTTCATATTATACATTGTTATTTGGAATACCCTAAAGTTTTGAATTCTGTATGAAATACCATTGATTGCATCATAGAAATGTACTTACATTTAAAATTTTCTGGGTGCAGGTAGTCTGGATGAAAGATGGCCGGGAACTCAAGCTGGGTAAGAAGTATGAGAGCGTGTGTTCAGACCGCACGCGCCTGCTCATGGTCCACAACATGACCGAGGAGGACGTGGGCACCTATGAGTGTGTCTGCGATGGAGACCGAATATCCCTTCAGCTTGCTCTTAAAGGTAATGCTTGGACAGCAGGTGCATTGTGAGTTTTGCATGAGCAGGGAATTACTGCAGAAACTCATAGGAGGGGTGTTCAGCTAATTGAATGCATGAAACTCTAAAATACTACTGCTTCCATCTTGAAAGTCTCTTTGTTAAGGCTTAGCAGCAATATACCGTATGTTTTTTTGTAGCTTGCAGAGCTGCTGGATTAGCAGTAGTGGGAATTTAAAGACCTATTAAATCTGTGAAATTTGCTTTCTAAGCTCTGGAACATTTGGCTATCTTTCATATAGGTACATAATGAAGGGGAAAGGGTTAGATGAGAGCTAGAGAGATTAAGCATAATAACATAGTCAGTGTAGTGTCATAATGTGGTATTGCTTCTGAGGCCACTGTTGTAAACACTGTTCCAGATATACAGTGCCCTCCACTATTATTGGCCCCCCTGGTAAGATGAGTAAAAATGGTTATAAAAAATTAACCGTTTGGTGAATTAGCTTAATCTCACACTGAAAAAATGAGAAAAAACCAACCTTTAATTGAATTATGAGAAAAAAATCCCTCATCAAGAAATTATTATTTTTTAACAAAACCATTATTGCCACCCCTGGATTTATATATAATCATTTTTAATATTTGGTTGCATATCCTTTGCATGCCATGACTTCCTGATGTCTGTGACCCAGACATCAAAAGACTCTTGATATCTTATTTTCTGGTACTCTTACAAGCGATACTATAACGTCTCTGCATTTGAATGGATCTCTATGGGAATTGGGGGGTGGGACTAGATTTAGCTGTAAATTGTGCTGGAACAGTATGGAATACATGGTTGGTAAAATGGCTGTAAGTCATCAAGGGTCTGAGGTATCAAACAAGCCTCAAACCATCACTCTGCTGCCAGATATACAGTAGATTTGGATGGATCACTTTAAGGGTTGTTTCTGGCAGCAGAGTGATGGAGTGAAGGTTGGGTTTTTCTCATTTTTTCCGTGTGTGATGAAGCTAATTCACCAAACGTTACATTTTTTATAACCCTTTTTACTCATCTTTACCAGGGGTGCCAATAATAGTGGAGGGCACTGTATATATATATATACAGTATATATATATATCATGTTTTTAAAATGTGTAAACTAGCTTGAATAGTTTGTCTCATTGTCCAGTGGGGATCATAGATCTCTGTTATTTTTTGACAATGTATGTGACATCTGTTAGTTGTGTTCCAAGGGTGTTATATCATCTTGTTTTTCATTTACAGTGCAATGCTCAAGATTATAATTTTCATTTTGATAATTTAAACTCCTTCAAATCATTAACAGAAACACATCATAACATCTCTCACAACCATTGAGATATTTACAGAAATCTTTTTTACAGAAAGCAATTATTTTTTGCACATTTTTGAATGTTTATTTATTCCAGGCAATAGTTGTGACAGCATATCACATTTCCAGCTTATTTGTTTGTTGTACCATGAGTAGCAGTGGACTCTTCATCAACTACAGCTCAGAAACTAATTTATTATTGATATTATTAGTGGTACCATTTGAGGACACCCCAAAACACAATAAATCACGATAACAGCTCTTAGATAATGGTAAATAAAAGTCTGGTCTGCTTAGAGTATGCATTCATGCCCTTCCCCCCATTTTAGGGGACCAAAAGTAATTGGACAAATTAACAAAATTTAACTAATGTTAAATAAAGTCACTGCATGAAGTCTGCGACCCATAGACATCACCAGACACTGGGTATCTTCCGTGGTGATGCTCTGCCAGACCTGTACTGCAGGTATCTTCAGTTCTTGTTTGTTTCAGGGGCTTTTTGCCTTCAGTCTTGTCTTTAGCAAGTGAACGCATGTTCAATTGGATTCAGGTGGGGTGATTGACTTGGCCATTCAAGAACATTCCATTTTTGGCCGTGAAAATCTCCTTGGTTGCTTTAGCAGTATGTTCTTTAGTCTTGTCTTTAGCAAGTGAAATACATGTTCAATTGGATTCAGGTGGGGTGATTGACTTGGCCATTCAAGAACATTCAATTTTTGGCCGTGAAAATCTCCTTGGTTGCTTTAGCAGTATGTTCTTTAGTCTTGTCTTTAGCAAGTGAAATGCATGTTCAATTGGATTCAGATTGACTTGGCCATTCAAGAACATTCCCATTTTTGGCCTGATCGTTTCGGAACACTTCAGAATTCATCATGCTGCAGCTGCTGCTGTCAGGAGTCACATCATCAATAAAGACACGTGAGCCAGTTCCAATGGCAGCCGTACATGTCCAAGACATAACACTACCTCCACAATGTTTCACAGATGAGGTGCTATGCTTTGGATCATGAGCAGTTCCTTTCTTTCTCCGCAATTTCTTCTTTCCATCACTTTGGTACAGGCTAATACTCGTCATCTGTCCATAAGACTTTGTTCCAGAACTCTACAATTTTTTTGTACTTTTTAGCAAACTCTAACCTGGCCATTCTGTTCTTCAGGCTTATTAGTGGTTTGTTTCTTGGGGTGAACCTTCTGAGGTTATGCTGGTGTAGTCTTCTCTTTATGGTTGTCTTTGACACATCTTCGCCAACATCCTGGAGAGTGTTCTTGATCTTTTCAACAGTTCAAAAGGGGTTTTTCTTCACAATTGAAAGTATTGTTCGGTCATCCACTACAGTGGTCTTCCGTGGCCTACCAGTTAATTTGGTATTGTTGAGCTCATCAATGCGTTCTTTCTTCTGAACAGAGCTTTTCCGAAACAGTTGATTTTGACACACCCAATGTTTTGAGACAACAGCAACAGACTCCAAATGTAAATGGCACACTGAAAATCAACTCTAGACCTTTTTTCAGCTTTCGTGTGCATGAACTAATGATGCAACTACACATCTGGCCAAGACACAGCTGATGGGCCAATTGTCCAATTACTTTGTACTATGTATAAAAAGGGCTGTAATTCCTACACGATTCACCCAATATGGATGTAAATCAAATAAAAGCTGACAGTCATTGTTCCATTTCAAATTCAATGTGCTGGAGTGCAGAGCCAAAACAACAACAATTGTGTCAATGTCCAAATATTTATGGACTGCACGGTATATGATTACCATTGTATACTGGAATACCAACCACTTGCAGTCACTGGATTCCTGAAGTGAAAATGAAGGAATACTGAGCAAACGGCAGTCTGCCAGCTGAACCAGCCAGATAGCAATATTTTAACATCCACTCGGACCATTTCAGAGGGCATAAGTGTGACCTCTGACCTACTGGGTGTGGAAAGCCCGTCATGGCACCTGATTCATACATGGCTGAGACTTTGAGTGACAGGAACAGATGGCATACAGCTCCAGAGCCAGTTAAAGGAAGGCCCCAGTTCTTTCTGTTGCTGCCATGGAAAAAGGCCCCCAGCTGTACACACACACGCACACACACCTAGACATAGACACACAAATACACAGCATTCACTTTCAAAATATGCATGCAAACACATTAAATACATATGCTTTTGCAAACACACAAACAGAAACAGACACATATACACATACAAAAGCATACATGGACAAACATACACACACATACATACACACACGCACACACTTTCATTTCAAGCTGGAAGAAGGAAAGACAGCACTTCCTTTCTTATATTTATCCAAAAAAGTAAATACTGAACTGCATGAGTATGCAGATGGAGTTATTCACATGACATAATGGACAGGTGGTGGTACAACAGCAGTGTCATTAACGGGGTGTCATCTGTTTACCCATCAGAGGATCCGAGCAACTTAGTGAACAAGCTCAAGGGCGGCAGCACGGTTAAATCCCAGCTCTTTGGGGATATGGTGCTCAGCTGTGAGGTGTCGGCTGCTGCCAGTGTAGTCGTGTGGAAGAAGGATCAGGTGGAGTTGAAGGAGGACCAGAGGACCACCTTCATATCGCAGGGAACAATGCGCAAACTTCGGATAAAGCACGTCATACAGGACGACGAGGGCTTGTACATCTGCGAGTCTACAGGGGACAAAATTAAATTCCAAGTCAAGGTTAAGGGTGAGCGCAACGCCACATGCAGGTTAAGTAGCAGCTTACACCAAGGCTCCTCCTAATCTGCAAGCAAAGGGCACTCAAAACATGGCCGCAGGTCCAAATGTGTCTAGTGGCACCGCTTTTCCTTCATGAGAGGAAAGCATAGCATTTAAAGGAAAAGGTAACTGTGCCGGGCTAGAGCCACGCCTACTCATTGAGTGGGCACACACCTTTGAATTCTGATTTCTTGGCAAATCAGCCCAGGGCTTAATGATGTGCTCACTCGCCATGGTGAAAAATTGAGAACGGGAAGCCGCATGCCGAGAGAGAGACCGAGTCAGAGAAAACGAAGTACAAGAGGACCGAGCTGAAAAGCTGAGGAGATTTACAGCTGAATAGCTGCACAGCTGAAGAAGCGGAAAGCTGAAATATTTTGCTGTGTTTGGTTTGTTTTATCTGTTGTTTCAGTTTAGTTTGTTGTATGTACCCAGAACCTGTGAGGGGGAAAGATGATGCTCTTTTCGTTGTTTATTCGTTTGTTTGGTTTTTGTCTAATGAACTTATGTGGCATGCTCTCTCTCTCTATCTTGCTCTCTCTATCTCTAAACACTGGTGAAAACCGGAATTGCCGATCTCGATCTCCCTGTATGCAGCATTTCTTTCCCTCCAAGGGGTGTCACCAGGTGTGTGACAGTAACACATGAGGAATGTTGTGTACCTGACAGAAGAACCTTTTATACACTCTCCATAATTTAGCATTTTCATTTGCATAAAGTTCTTCAGCTGATTCCTTGTCAGAAAGAATAGATCAAGATATATGATATTCCAAAATAGTTAGTTGCAGATTGGTCACTCACTTGCAGATTGGTCCCTACAGGGTTCCCATTGTTTGACAATTGATTATATTCCTGCTAATCATTCTATAATTCACCATATAACAAATGATTGCAACATCAAAATGGTGTCAAATCATTAAAAGCTATTAAAAATTGGCTTGATAGGACAGTTCATTGAAATGAGCCTGCTAAAACATTTACTTAAATAGTTTTTTTTGTTACCCTGCGAGCAGAGAGAATCACTTCTTCCAGAGGAGATTGTACTGTACCCCTTTGTCGCACATTTGGGAAGTCTGATTTTTATTTTAAGGCCGCTATTCAATGGGACATACTTCTGGGAAATAAGTTTTACAGCTAAAGTAAAAACCAACCATTTGATTAATGGACTGCACTTGACCTGATTTTTAATGAACATGTTGGCCTACTTTGCACTGATTTTGACATTTTGCAACTCTCCACATTTCAATGCCTAGTGTTTATTATCAATGTGTCTTAGTGTTATGCGTATCTGTATCTGTAATTATTGTGCTGATTCTATGTATTTAATTGTAATCTGTTTAGGAATTAGCTTAAGCCAACTCTGGTACAATACATCAAATGGCATCATTTATGTTTAATATTGTACATGGAACCTTACAAATGAAATAAATAAATAATAAAAGCAATGGTTATTGAAATGAGCTTGCTAACACATTTCCTTTTGTCTTCTAGAGACGAAATCAACGCTTATGAATAAGGAGGTGACAAAGACTCAGTTCTCCTCCTCTTGTGGAGAGACTGTGGTCTTGTCCTGTGAGGTAAACCAGGCTAGTGCTCAGGGGAAGTGGCTCAAGATGGGACAGGAAGTGAAGCTAGGCACAGATGCTACAGTCAAAGCAGACGGAACAACCAGGAAGCTGATTCTGAAAAACACAAAACTTGGGGATGCCGGCGCATACTCGTATAAACTCCCTGAAGATGAGATAGTGTTCAATGTGAACATCAAAGGTAAGAGAAATAAGTTGTCATACATTATTATCGTACAATCTGTTTTAATTTTCAGGCATCAAAATAATTCATATAATACATTTCTGCAATAACGGGAGAAATCTCTTAAATAGTGGTGGACAAATTTAGATTTCAGATTTGGTCAAATTGAGCCTCCTTGTTCCACTGACTTCATATAACATTATATACCACTCAGAAATCACATACATTTTACAGATCTAATACTTCTAGTTTTTTAATTTTTGTTTTTCTACATGTATTTCAGTACATTTTAATCCATAGCAATATTTTTGTCCTGTTCTATTTGTTTGTATTGTTTTTGAAGTTTCCATGTCTCCTGTAAAATGTGCTTTCTGTACTGTACTGTTATGAATACAGTAGGCACTGTGTGTTCATGACAGTAATGTTTGTACAGTGTGTACCATAGTGTGTATACTATCAGCCCTTCCACTGTTGGTGTCAGTGTGTATACTGTCAGCCCTTCCACTGTTGGTGTCAGTGTGTATACTGTCAGCCCTTCCACTGTTGGTGTCAGTGTGTATACTGTCAGCCCTTCCACTGTTGGTGTCAGTTTGTTATGGATGTAAAAGGCTGCCCACACCAAGTCTCTAGTACCACCCATTTTGGTTCAATCCAGACCAGTGTTTGTGGTTATGATGTTGGGAAACTGAAGTGCACAGAACAACAGGTTTGTGTTGATGTAGCATACTTGCACATTCCACCACTCTCCTCTCAGAAACAAAGGCAGTTTTTGCAAACAAGGAGTCTGTACAGAAGGAGGTAAAAGCCATTCTCTTTGAGAAAGCCAGTCTGAGCTGTGAGGTGTCCGACGCTCAGACTGAGGTGAAATGGTACAAGGAGGGCAAACTGCTGAGCTCAAGCAAGAAGATCCACGTGGAGTCAAAGGCCAAGAGCCGCCAGCTGGTGTTTGACAGTGTGGAGAAGAAGGATGCTGGGGAGTACACCTGTGAGGCTGGAGCAGAGAAGCTGGTCTTTAAGATTCAGGTGGAAGGTAGGGAGGGACTATCTGCTGTCTGCCCCTGGTTGATCTGCCTTTGGCTTCAGTCTTTCAGCTGACCTTGTCTGTCTGCTTCAATATTCATGCAACTTTTTTGTGTTCCTGGAAGAGAAATTGGGATTCCCAACCTGAGGTCCCACGTCTATATTTATGTGTTTGTCTGTCTGTCCATGCTTGTGCTCATTCTGGCTTAATTTCTTCTGCATCTGTCTGCTGCAGTGTTTAAATAGGCTATTGTTTTTCTCAAAATTAAACTGCAATTTGGCACTTTCTTAATTTCTGTAACTAATATGAATACTATCTCACAACTTTTTATAATTGCTTATAGATACTGCCTGGAGTGTGCAATCATCAAAAAAGGAAAAAAAAGAAAAAAAAGAAACAAAAGAGTTAATATTATCAGTTTATTTTTCAGTCTTGCAACTTTTCATACCTTCCGATGTTTGTACAGCCAATGCCATAGTTATTTATGTTTGAACTATTGTGGTTATCACCTTCTGTCTCAAGAAGTTTGTAGAAGAAGCCTTTTCTGTGTTTTTGAAAAATTATAAATGGTTACAAATCCAACATGGTCAACATTCTGGATCCTTGAGGCAAATTTGTAACTCATGAGGAGAGCGACATATGTACCAAATTTTGCTATGGTATAATAGAGATCAATGCACTCTTTTAGAGACGACTGCAGCTTTCGATCTATTAGACATTATTCTTGTTGAAAGGTCCCAAAACCACCCTTTTTAATTAGTTAACTAACTCATGTAACCTTAAGTATGCCTATCACAACTTTTGTTAATGAAACATAACTTAAATAGGCTACATTGGAGTAAACGTGTCTGCTGATATTGTTGAGCATAGCATAGATATATGTTTGAAGTAACGTTATATATCTAGCTATGTTGTTGATATTCAGCTGCCTGTGTGGTCGTCCAAATAATCGAATCCATTGTTTACATTTCTCCATTTGACTTTTGTTGTAAGGAACGTAAAAAACGCAATTGAGCTGTAGCGAGAATCACTGTTGCATGTGCCCCAGGCACACATTTTAACCCCACGAAAGTTAGCTGACAGTATGCGCTGCATTTATGTGAACAAACCATGCGAAGAGTTAGTTGTCTGAGGAAGTAGGGAAGAGCAACAGTTGCTACGCATTAGAGCGCTGCAATTGGTTGTTTTCCCCTGTCAATTATTTCCCCAACATTCGGCTACAAAGGGTCAATTCAGCACGTCTGCTTGCCTGTCCAGTCAAGAGCAGTATCGCCTGTTATGATGTTGGGAAAGTGAAGTGCACAGAACTGTGGATTTCTGTTGATGTACCTGCCCATTCCACCACTCTCCTCTCAGAAATCAAGGCTGCATTTGCAAACAAGGAGTCTGTACAGAAGGAGGTAAAAGCCATTCTCTCTGAAAAAGCCAGTCTGAGCTGTGAGGTGTCTGACACTCAGACTGAAGTGAAATGGTACAAGGAGGGCAAACTGCTGAGCTCAAGCAGAAAGATCCACGTGGAGTCAAAGGCCAAGAGCCGCCAGCTGGTGTTGGACAGCGTGGAGAAGAAGGATGCTGGGGAGTACACCTGTGAGGCTGGAGCAGAGAAGCTGGTCTTTAAGATCCAGGTGGAAGGTAGGGAGGGACTATCTGCTGTCTTCCCCTGGTTGATCTGCCTTTGGCTTCAGTCTTTGATGATGCTGACCTTGTCTGTCTGCTTCAATATTCATGCAACTTTTCTGTGTTCCTGGAAGAGAAATTGGGATTCCCAACCTGAGGTCCCACGTCTATATTTATGCGTTTGTCTGTCTGTCCATGCTTGTGCTCATTCTGGCTTAATTTCTTCTGCATCTGTCTGCTGCAGTGTTTAAATAGGCTATTGTTTTTCTCAAAATTAAACTGCAATTTGGCACCTTCTTAATTTCTGTAACTAATATGAATACTATCTCACAACTTTTTATAATTGCTTATAGATACTGCCTGGAGTGTGCAATCATCAAAAAAGTAAAAAAAAAAAAAAAGAAACAGAGTTAATATTATCAGTTTATTTTTCAGTCTTGCAACTTTTCATACCTTCCGATGTTTGTACAGCCAATGCCATAGTTATTTATGTTTGAACTATTGTGGTTATCACCTTCTGTCTCAAGAAGTTTGTAGACGAAGCCTTTTCTGTATTTTTGAAAAATTATAAATGGTTACAAATCCAACATGGTCAACATTCAGGGTCCTTGAGGCAAATTGTAACTCATGAGGAGAGGGACATACAGTATGTACCAAATTTTGTGACTCCATCAAATCATATTGCCTTTTTGACAAGTTATCTTGAAATGTAATTTCTGTAGCATAGCAAATCAGCAGAAAAGTTGCCGTATTCATTTCTTGTAGAATTTAAAATTGTGGTTTCACAAATCAGAAGTGGTTCAGGCAAAGAAATCTTGATCCATGTTTAAAGAGCCAGTATGTTTTTGTAAGGGGAGTGGCTGAGTCGGAGGACCAAGCGCGACCGTCAGGGATTCTAAAAATGTAGGTACTAACACCTACATCACTAAAGCAGACAGATCTGCACTGGAAAAGGGTAAAAATAAACAGTGGGAAACAAAACCTCCCGGCGTAAGCCAAAAATAAAGCAACCCCAAACGAGGGCGAACTCGAGAATCACGAGTAATCAATAACAAAAGAATCTCACACTCTTTAACGAGTAAACAAATAACAAAAGAACCTCACGCTCCTTAACGAGGAGTGAATACAGGAGGTCAGAGAAAACAAACAAAAGAAACACCCTGAATAAATGGGCGAGAGAAGGAAGAGAGAAACTAGAACCTGTTACCTACAGCTCTAGGTGAGAACGAGCTGAACAAAAAGGCAACAGGTAGGAGAGTATAACGGATGAAGATAGAAAGGAAAGAAAAAAACAAAATAAATCTTTCTTATAACTCTAATCGGACTTGCTGCATTTCCTATTCGTGCGAACCAGAAAAGCAGCGAGCGAATCCTATACCTTTACCGACCTCCTTGTCAATATAGCAACGACAACATGGAAGCATCGGAAATGCGGAAGTCCTGGCTATTTATAACCGGCAGGAAATCCACAACAGGTGAAAGAAATAATTGCCGGGCGAGATTCAAACAACGAAACGGAGGCGGAAAAAATCAGATAGAGTTTTCAAATGACGCCAAAAGAAAAACCGAATGCAGAAACAACAGCGGCTGCCAGAAACCATGACAGGACCCCCCTACTAAGGGACGACCCCAGGCGATCCCTCAGCCTTGCTTCTGCGGAAGTCCCTAATAAGTGTTGGGTCCAAGATGTTCTTGGAGGAAACCCAACAACGCTCCTCCGGGCCATAGCCCTCCCAATCCACCAAAAATTGGAACCCTCTCCGTCTCTCGGCCAGAATGCGCCGGACGGTATAAGCTGGGCCTCCATCTATGATCAGGGGGGCCGGCGGAGGTTGGTCCGCCGGTGCCATAGGACTAATAAGTACCGGTTTAAGCCGAGAGACGTGAAAGGTGGGGTGGATGCGCATAGAGCGCGGGAGCTGTAGTCTCACGGTGACCGGATTAATACGCTGTATGATCTTAAACGGCCCAATGAAGCGGGGAGCGAGTTTACGAGACTCCACCCTGAGGGGGAGATCCCGCGTAGAGAGCCACACGTGTTGACCGACCCTGAATGACCGAGCAGGACGCCGGTGCCTATCCGCCACCCTCTTCTGTATAGAAGACGCGCGCACCCGTCTCCATACGGACCGACACCTCCGAATGAAAGATCCCGCGGAGGGGACCTCCACATCTTTTTCTAGTTCGGGGAATAACGGGGGTTGATACCCCAGCTGAGCTTTGAATGGTGAGAGCCCTGTGGAGGCGTTGCGCAGGGTATTATGGGCGTACTCTGCCCAGGCTAGGTGTCAACTCCAGGACGTAGGGTTGGAGGCGGCCAGACACCGAAGAGTGTTCTCCAGGGTCTGGTTAGTGCGCTCGGTCTGCCCATTAGTCTCCGGGTGGAAGCCAGAGGATAAGCTGACCGAGGCACCAATCAGAGAACAGAATGCGCGCCAGAACTTGGCAGCGAACTGGGGGCCGCGATCAGAGACCACGTCTGAAGGCAGTCCGTGTAGTCGGAACACACAATCTACTACTAGTTGCGCTGTCTCAGGTGCTGAAGGAAGCTTAGGCAATGCAATAAAGTGAGCTGTCCTGGAGAAGCGGCCTACGACCACCAAGATCACCGATTTGCCCAGAGACATAGGCAAACCGGTGACGAAGTCGAGGGCAATGTGACTCCAAGGGCGACTGGGGATGGGAAGATGGCGCAAAAGGCCCGAGGGTGGGAGACATGAACCTTTACTCCGAGCACAAACCGGACAAGCAGCAAGAAAACTCTGTACGTCCCTTTCGAGGCTTCAGTCTTTGATGATGCTGACATTGTCTGTCTGCTTCAATATTCATGGAACTTTTCTGCGCTCTTGGAAGAGAAATTGTGGTTCTCAACCTGAGGTCTCGTCTATATTTATGTGTTTGTCTGTCTGTCCATGCTTGTGCTCATTATGGCTTAATTTCTTCTTCATCTGTCTGATGCAGTGTTTATATAGGCTATTGTTTTTCTCAAAATGAAACTGCAATTTTTCACTTTCCTAATTTCTGTAACTAATAGATGAATATTATCTCACCACTTTTTATAATTGCTTATAGATACTGCCTGGAGTGTGCAATCATCAAAAAAGTAAAAAAAAAAAAATGAAATGGAGTTAATTTTATCAGTTTATTTTTCAGCCTTGTAACTTTTCACACTTTCCAATGTTTGTACACCTAATGCCATAATTATTTATGTTTGAACTACTGTGGTTTATCACCTTCTGTCTCAAGACGTTTGTAGGAGAAGCGTTTTCAATATTTTAGAAAAATTCTAAATGGCTACAAATCCAACATGGCCAACATTCGGGGTCCTTGAGGCACATTTGTAACTCATGAGGAGAGCGACATATGTACAAAGTTTTGTTAATCTCAGTCAAATCATATTGCCTTTTTGACAAGTTATCTTGAAATGTAATTTCCGTAGCAAAGCACATCAGCAGAAAAGTTGCCGTATTCATTTCTTGCAGAATTTTAAATTGTGTTTTCACAAATCAGAAGTGGTTCAGGCAAAGAAATCTTGATCCTTGTTTAAAGAGCCAGTATGTTTTGGCATATTCAAATAGGACTTTCTTTCAAGGTGAGGAGGAATTTACTATGCAGCACACGTGATAACTACAAACAATTATTAATCAATCAGAATCGAGTTTTCATCCAAGCTATGATATAATAGTGGTCAATGCACTCTTTTAGAGACGACTGCAGCTTTCGCTCTATTAGACATTATTCTTGTTGAAAGGTCCTAAAAGCACCCTTTTACAGTATCTTCATTGCTTTTATTGCACATGATTTTTTTTCAATGCCGATACAGTATGCTCAAGTGTGTTGTAAGCATGGTTGAATCTGGAGTGTTGGAAGTACAATCTGTCTTTGAGTTTTCAGTTTTGGCTTTGGCTTATGTTTGTTATGGACGGGTTTTGGTTAACAATTCAGCACATCTGCTTGCCTGTCCACTCAAGCAGTATCACCTGTTATGATGTTGGGAAAGTGAAGTGCACAGAACTGTGGATTTGTGTTGATGTACCTGCCCATTCCACCACTCTCCTCTCAGAAACCAAGACTGCGTTTGCAAACAAGGAGTCTGTACAGAAGGAGATAAAAGCCACTCTCTCCGAAAAAGCCAGTCTGAGCTGTGAGGTGTCCGACGCGCAGACTGAGGTGAAATGGTACAAGGAGGGCAAACTGCTGAGCTCAAGCAGGAAGATCCACGTGGAGTCAAAGGCCAAGAGCCGCCAGCTGGTGTTTGACAGCGTGGAGAAGAAGGATGCTGGGGAGTACACCTGTGAGGCTGGAGCAGAGAAGCTGGTCTTTAAGATCCAGGTGGAAGGTAGGGAGGGACTATCTGCTGTCTGCCCCTGGTTGATCTGCCTTTGGCTTCAGTCTTTGATGATGCTGCCATTGTCTGTCTGCTTCAATATTCTTCCAACTTTTCTGTGTTTCTGGAAGAGGAACTGGTATTCTGAACTTGAGGTCCCACGTCTATAGACGTTCTCACATAGGGAGGATTTATGTTTGTCTGTCTGTCCATGGCTGGGCACCTTTTTGCTTAATTTCTTCTCCATCTCTCTGCTGCAGTGTTTATATAGGCTACTGTTTTTCTCAAAAGGAAACTGCAATTTTATAATTGCTTTTAGTTACTACCTGGAGTGTGAAATCATTAAAAAAGAAAAAAAAAGAATAAAAAATCAATTTTATAAGTTTATTTTGCATTCATGTAGCTTTTCATCTTTTCCTGTGTTTGTGCAGCTCATACCATACTTATTTACACTTCAGCCGCTGTGATTGTCACTGTCTGTCAAGAGCTTTCCATGGGAATCCTTTTAAGTATTTTAGAAAAACTCAAAATGGAAGAAAATAGAGTATGGCGGACTTTAGGAGTCTTTGAGGCAAATTTATACGTCATGAGGAAAAACACCTCTATACTAAAATTTGTGTCTTTTGGTAAAATCTTATGGTTTTCATGATAAGTTTTCTTGAAATGTCATTTCTGTAGCCTAGCAGATCAGCAGATGTGATGCCATGTTAACCTGTTGTAGAATTTAGAATTGCGTTTTAAGAAATCAAAAGTGGTTTTGGCAAAGAAATGTTGATTGTTGTATAAAGAGCCAGTATATGTACTCATATTAACATGGGACTTGTTTTCGAGGTGAGAAAGACTACTGTGCAGTATACATAACATTATGTATATTAGCTAATCAGAATTGAGTATTCATCCAAACCTTGGTGTAAGGAGGTCAATGCACTCTTATTTGAGACAACTGCAGCTTTTGCTCTATCTGACATTATTATTGTTGAAAAGTACCATACCACCATTTTAAAGTATCTTCACTGCTTCTAGGGCTTATGTTTTTTTGTTTGTTTAATCTCACTATAGTATGTTAAAGTGTCTTTTAATCATGGTTGAGTGAGTTCAGTGTTGGAAGTATAGTCTGACGTAGTCCTTTCAGTTTTGGTTTTGGTTTCTGTTTGTTATGACTGGGTAGTATTGGTTGAAATTTCAGCACGATCGCTTGCCTGTCCAGTCAAGAGCAGTGTCTCCAGTTGTGTTGTTGGGAAAGTGAAGTGCACAAAACTGCAGGTTTGTGTTGATTTACCTGCCCATTCCACCACTCTCCTCTCAGAAACCAAGGCTGCATTTGCAAACAAGGAGTCTGTACAGAAGGAGGTAAAAGCCACTCTCTCTGAAAAAGCCAGTCTGAGCTGTGAGGTGTCCGACACGCAGACTGAGGTGAAATGGTACAAGGAGGGCAAACTGCTGAGCTCAAGCAGGAAGATCCACGTGGAGTCAAAGGCCAAGAGCCGCCAGCTGGTGTTGGACAGCGTGGAGAAGAAGGATGCTGGGGAGTACACCTGTGAGGCTGGAACAGAGAAGCTGGTCTTTAAGATTCAGGTGGAAGGTAGGGAGGGTCTATCTGCTGTCTTCCCCTGGTTGATCTGCCTTTGGCTTCAGTCTTTGATGATGCTGCCACTGCCTGTCTGCTTCAAAACGTTTCTGCGCTCCTGGAAAAGACATTGTGATTCTCAACCTGAGGTCCCACGTCTATATTCATGTTTGTCTGTCTGTCCATGCTTGTGCTTTGTCTGCTGCAGTGTTTAGATAGGCTATTATTTTTCTCAAAATGAAACTGCAATTTTGCACTTTCTTAATTTCTGTAACTAATAGATCAATATTATCTCCCCACTTTTTATAATTGCTTTTAGTTACTGTCTGGAGTGTGCAATTATCAAAAAAGTAACAAAAAAATGAAATGGAGTTAATTTCATCAGTTTATTTTTCAGTCTTGCAACTTTTCATACTTTCCAATGTTTGTACACCTAATGCCATAGTTATTTATGTTTGAACTACTGTGGTTATCACCTTCTGTCTCAAGATGTTTGTAGGATATGCCTTTTCAGTATTTTTAAAAAATTCTAAATGGCTACAAATCCAGCATGGCCAACATTCTGGATCCTTGAGGCAAATTTGTAACTCATGAGGAGAGCGACATATGTACCAAATTTTGCCAATCTCAGTCAAATCATATTTGCCTTTTTGACAAGTTATCTTGAAATGTATTTTCCGTAGCATAGCACATCAGCAGAAAAGTAGCCGTATTCATTTCTTGTAGAATTTAAAATTGTGTTTTCACAAATCAGAAGTGGTTCAGTCAAAGAAATCTTGATCCTTGTTTAAAGAGCCAGTATGTTTTGGCGTATTCAAATAGGACTTTCTTTCAAGTTGAGGAGGAATTTACTATGCAGCCCACGTGATATATACAAAAACTTATTAACCAATCAGAATTCAGTATTCATCCACGCTATGGTATAATAGAGGTCAATGCACTCTTTTTGCAGCTTTCGCTCTATTAGACATTATTCTTGTTGAAAGGTCCTAAAAGCACCCTTTTACAGTATCTTCATTGCTTTTAGTGCACATGATTTTTTTTCAATGCCTATACAGTATGCTCAAGTGTGTTTTAATCATGGTTGAATCAGGAGTGTTGGAAGTACAATCTGTCTTTGAGTATTCAGTTTTGGCTTTGGCTTATGTTTGTTATGGACGGGTTTTGGTTGACAATTCAGCACGTCTGCTTGCCTGTCCGAGTAGTATCACCTGTTATGATGTTGGGAAAGTGAAGTGCACAGAACTGTGGATTTGTGTTGATGTACCTGCCCATTCCACCACTCTCCTCTCAGAAACCAAGACTGCGTTTGCAAACAAGGAGTCTGTACAGAAGGAGGTAAAAGCCATTCTCTCCGAAAAAGCCAGTCTCAGCTGTGAGGTGTCCGACACGCAGACTGAGGTGAAATGGTACAAGGAGAGCAAACTGCTGAGCTCAAGCAGGAAGATCCATGTGGAGTCAAAGGGCAAGAGCCGCCAGCTGGTGTTGGACAGCGTGGAGAAGAAGGATGCTGGGGAGTACACCTGTGAGGCTGGAGCAGAGAAGCTGGTCTTTAAGATCCAGGTGGAAGGTAGGGAGGGACTATCTGCTGTCTTCCCCTGGTTGATCTGCCTTTGGCTTCAGTCTTTGATGATGCTGCCACTGCCTGTCTGCTTCAATATTCTTCCATCTTTTCTGCGCTCCTGGAAAATAAATTGTGATTCTCAACCTGAGGTCCCACGTCTATATTCATGTGTTTGTCTGTCTGTCCATGCTTGTGCTTTTTCTGGCTTAATTTCTTCTCCATCTGTCTGCTGCAGTGTTTATATAGGCTATTGTTTTTCTCAAAATTAAACTGCAATTTTGCACATTCTTAATTTCTGTAACTAATAGATCATCTCACCACTTTTTGTCATTGCTTTTAGTTACTGCCTGGAGTGTGCTATTATCAAAAAAGATTTAAAAAATGGAGTTAATTTTATCAGTTTATTGTTCAGGCTTGCAACTTTTCATACTTTCATATGTTTGTACACCTAATGCCATAGTTATTTATGTTTGAACTACTGTGCTTATCACCTTCTGTCTCAAGATGTTTGTAGGATATGCCTTTTCAGTATTTAAAAAAAATTCTAAATGGCTACAAATCCAGCATGGCCAACATTAGGGGTCCTTGAGGCAAATTTGTAACTCATGAGGAGAGCGACATATGTACCAAATTTTGTCAATCTCAGTCAAATCATATTTACCTTTTTGACAACTTATTTTGAAATGTAATTTCCGTAGCATAGCACATCAGCAGAAAAGTAGCCATATTCATTTCTTGTCGAATTTAAAATCGTGTTTTCACAAATCAGAAGTGGTTCAGGCAAGGAAATCTTGATCCTTGTTTAAAGAGCCAGTTTGTTTTGGCGTATACAAATAGGACTTTCTTTCAAGTTGAGGAGTAATTTACTATGCAGCACACATGATATCTTCTAGCACTTATTAACCAATCAGAATCAAGTATTTATCCAAGCTATGGTATAATAGAGGTCAATGCACTCTTTTAGAGACGACTGCAGCTTTCGCTCTATTAGACATTATTCTTGTTGAAAGGTCCCAAAACCACCCTTTTACAGTATCTTCATTGCTTTTAGTGCACATGATTTTTTTTCAATGCCGATACAGTATGCTGTAAGTGTGTTGTGAGCATGGTTGAATCTGGAGTGTTGGAAGTACAATCTGTCTTTGATTATTCAGTTTCGGCTTTGGCTTATGTTGGTTATGCACGGGATTTGCTTAACAATTCAGCACATCTGCTTGCCTGTCCACTCAAGCAGTATCGCCTGTTATGATGTTGGGAAAGTGAAGTGCACAGAACTGTGGATTTCTGTTGATGTACCTGCCTGTCCGAGTAGTATCACCTGTTATGATGTTGGGAATGTGAAGTGCACAGAACTGTGGATTTGTGTTGATGTACCTGCCCATTCCACCACTCTCCTCTCAGAAACCAAGGCTGCGTTTGCAAACAAGGAGTCTGTACAGAAGGAGGTAAAAGCCACTCTCTCCGAAAAAGCCAGTCTGAGCTGTGAGGTGTCTGATGCACAGACTGAAGTGAAATGGTACAAGGAGGGCAAACTGCTGAGCTCAAGCAGGAAGATCCACGTGGAGTCAAAGGCCAAGAGCCGCCAGCTGGTGTTGGACAGCATGGAGAAGAAGGATGCTGGGGAGTACACCTGTGAGGCTGGAACAGAGAAGCTGGTCTTTAAGATTCAGGTGGAAGGTAGGGAGGGACTATTTGCTGTCTTCCCCTGGTTGATCTGCCTTTGGCTTCAGTCTTTGATGATGCTGCCACTGCCTGTCTGCTTCAAAACCTTTCTGCGCTCCTGGAAGAGAAATTGTGATTCTCAACCTGAGGTCCCACATCTATATTCATGTGTTTGTCTGTCTGTCCATGATTGTGCTCTTTCTGGCTTCATTTCTTCTCCATCTGTCTGCTGCAATGTTTACATAGGCTACTGTTTTTCTCAAAATGAAACTACAATTTTGCACTAATAGATCTAATAACTCATAACTAATAGATCAATATTATCTCACCACTTTTTATAATTGCTTATAGTTACTGCCTGGAGTGTGCAATCATCAAAAAACTAAAAAAGAAAAAAGAAATAGAGTTAATTTTATCAGTTTATTTTTTCAGTCTTGCAACTTTTCATACTTTCCAATTTTTGTGCAGGTAATGCCATAGTTATTTATGTTTGAACTACAGTGGCTACCACCTTCTGCCTCAAGAAGTTTGTAGGAGAAGCCTTTTCAGCATTTTTGAAAAATTCTAAATGGCTACAAATCCAACGTAGCCAACATTCTGGATCCTTGAGGCAAATTTGTAACTCATGAGGACAGGGACATATGTGCCAAATTTTGTGACTTTCAGTAAAATCATATTGCCTTCTTGACATCTTATCTTGAAATGTAATTTCCATAGCATAGCAAATCGGCACAAAAGTTGGTGTATTCATTTCATGTAGAATTTAAAATCGCGTTTTCACAAATCAGAAGTGATTTGGGCAAAGAAACGTTGATCCTTGTTTACAGAGCCAGTATGTTTTGGCGTATTCAAATAGCACTTCTTTTTGATGTGAGAAGGATTCTACTGTGCAGCATACGCGATATATTAGAACACTTATTAGCCAATCAGAATCGATTATTCATCCAAGCCACGGTACAATAGAGGTCAATGCACTCTATTAGAGATGACTGCAGCTTTTGCTGTATTAGACATTATTTTTCTTGAAAGGTCCCAAACCAGCCTTTTACAGCATCTTCACTGCTTTTAGTGCACAGGATTATCTTTCTGTTTATAATGTCATTATAGTATGCTCAAGTGTTTTAATCATGGTTGAATCAGTGGAGTGTTGGAAGTAAAATCTTACTCAGACTTTCCAGTTTTGGCTTTGCCTACTGTTTGTTACGGACGGGTAATATTGGTTGAGACTTCAGCATCTCTGCTTACCTGTCCAGTCAAGAGCAGTATCACCTGTTATGATGTTGGGAATAGGGTTGCAAAGGGGTGAAAAATTTCCGGTAAATTTCCGGAAACCTTCCAGAAATTTACCATGGGAAGTTAAGAAATTTTGACCAATTTTAATTGCAAAAGTTAGCCTATAACATGGAACTTAAATTTAGTTGGAAAATATGCATAAAATGCAATTCTAGATCTTGCAGCATGCTTTGGTTAAAACAACCCAATTTAAAGTGAATTCAGTTGAATTTAACACCGCACTGTGCATTCTTCCATTACATGTGCAGTGCCAGTGCATTCTTTTATTACATGCACAGATAATTCCTAACATCCTGCACACTACTGCAGGGCCCTCTGCATGCACTGTGCATTCTTCCATTACATGTGCAGTGCCAGTGAATTCTTTTATCACATGCAGAAATCATTCCACACTACAGCAAGGCTATAGAGTACTCAAGTGAGTACGTCAGACGTGGGTGGAGTTTCGTTTCGGAAGTTAATCCCCTTTGACAGATAGTCTCCGAAGCCTGTTCTATCGACAATTTCTTGAAATCCGATTTATAGAATGAGCCGAAACGTTTCTGTGTGGTATAAGGATATACAGCATATATTGCATGTTCCAATTTAAATTTTTTAAAGTAATGATTTAATGATTGTAGTCCGTTTTGTAGTATACTTTAACGGACTACATATCCATTACTGCAACGTATGGTTGATTCTCGACCAATCAGATATCTCATCTGGACATGTTTGGCAGTGCATGCCACCTTGCTAATTCAGCTATTTTACTTCATTGAACCATCCGGAGGGAATTATGGGACATTGAGTTTTTAAACAGTGCCAGCGCTGGTATATTCACAAAAAAATACTAAAACGTAAAATATACTCAAAGCTGGTCCAGAAAAATGACATATTTTGCGAACGGGCATTATATTGAACAATCCAGGGAATTGACGGTAAGACATAATCACTAGAAGTTGTATTAGAGTAAGTTTTAGTTAATGTCCATGATCTAAATAAATGGGGAAGTCACTTCCGAAACCAGTGTGATATAGTCACTTGAGTACTCTATTGAGGCCACACTACATCCATTTTGAATGGGACTTTTTTTGGGGGGGGGGAGTGGAATACATTTATTTTATTCAACATTCATGTTTTTTGTTCAATGAAAGAATCCATTAAAGTTCTACTCACAAATGTTTGCATGGATGTCTGCTTATGGCAAAACAAAATGTTTATATTTATGTCTGCATATGACAAGGTAAATACAGCTAGTACAAATAACACCAACATTCCCATATATTTCCGTTAATTCCCATGGAAAGTTCCCACCATATTCCCGGAATTTTGCAACCCTAGTTGGGAAAGTGAAGTGCACAGAACTGCTGGTTTGTGTTGATGTGCTTGCACATTCCACCACTCTTCTCTCAGAAACCAAGACTGCGTTTGCAAACAAGGAGTCTGTACAGAAGGAGGTAAAAGCCATTCTCTCCAAGAAAGCCAGTCTCAGCTGTGAGGTGTCTGATGCTCAGACCGAGGTGAAATGGTACAAGGAGGGCAAACTGCTGAGCTCAAGCAGGAAGATCCGCGTGGAGTCAAAGGGCAACAGCCGCCAGCTGGTGTTGGACAGCGTGGAGAAGAAGGATGCTGGGGAGTACACCTGTGAGGCTGGAGCAGAGAAGCTGGTCTTTAAGATCCAGGTGGAAGGTAGGGAGGGTCTATCTGCTGTCTTCCCCGGTTACTCTGCTTTGGCTTCAGTCTTTGGAGTTGCTGTCACTGTCTCTGCTTCAATGTTCATGCCACTTTTCTGTGTTCCTGGAAATTAAACTGGGATTCTCAACCTGAGGTCCTACATCTTTATACATTTTCAGCTAGGGAGGATTTATGTGTCTGTCTGTCTGTCTGTCTGTCTGGCCATGGTCGGGCACCTTCTGGCTTCATTTTGTCTCCATCTCTCTGCTGCAGTGTTTATTTAGGCAACTGTTTTTCTCAAATGGAAAATGCAATTTTTACACATTAAGGTAACTAAATTAGTTGAACAATAATATCACATACATTTTTATTATTGCTTATACTTATTTCCTGGAGTGTGCAATCAACAAAAAAGTTTTTTAAACAAAGATGAGTGAATTTCATAAGTTTATTTTAAATACTTGCAACTTCTTATACTGTCCAGTGTTTATGCAACTTGCATTGTTTATATGGAATACTACATTCCTGGAAGAGAAACTGGAATTTTCCACTTCCTTGTCCTTCTGTAGCTCCAGTCAAATCTCTTTATCATTGCCAGAGATTTATGTGATTTGCACAGACTTCAAGATACTAAATCATCTGGTTTTCTGAAATTATTTCCTCTTTTCAGCTGTTGTGTATGAGTTATTTAGGTACCAACTACTCTTTCCTGTCACGTGGAATTCTGTTTCCAGGGAGAATAACATTGTGACTTTTCCCTCTCCTCTCATGACTCAACTGAAATACAGTGTAGACTCTGTATTTATTCCAACATATAATCACATTTGGATAGCTCATACCCTCTACTGAGGCAAAAAAGTGTAATATATAATGCTATATTGCTATTTTTACCTTTCTATGCAATTAAAAGTACATTGATCTTTCAGGTAGTTTGGAAGCTTTGAAAAACATAAATTCCATGAGAAAATTTTAGAGGGGAAATGTTATGGCAAAAGTTAATAAGGATTCCCTTTTTGCAGTAGAGGTATGGCAATTTACTCTGGAATGCAAAGTGAGTTGGGTAGGACTTGGAAGCTGGGCCCCTGGTCAGAGCCAGGTTGGTAAAGGAAGTGGTTTTGGTCAGATATTTAAGGTTTCTTCTTGCTAGACCAGTGTCCAATATTATCCAAAAGGGCTGATGGGGGTGTTTTTACCCAGCACTACGACACCTGATTCAACTAATTAACTAATCATGTTCTTCAATTAAGACCTTGATAAGTGTCAGCAGGTGAGTTGGTGCTTGGCTAAAACAAAAATCTGTGCTTACATTGGCCCTTTTAGGATAGGATTGGATACCCCCATGTCTGTCCAGTCCAGAGCAGTGGCTCTTGTTGTATGTTGTGAAAATGCACTGCACCAATCTGAAGGTTTGCACTGATGTATTTGCCCATTCCACCTCTCTCCCCTCAGAACCCCAGCCAATTTTTTCAAACAAGGAGTCTGTACAGAAGGAGGTAAAAGCCATTCTCTCAGAAAAAGCCACTCTGAGCTGTGAGGTGTCCGACACTCAGACTGAGGTGAAATGGTACAAGGAGGGCAAACTGCTGAGCTCAAGCAGGAAAATCCATGTGGAGTCAAAGGTCAAGAGCCGCCAGCTGGTGTTGGACAGCGTGGAGAAGAAGGATGCTGGGGAGTACACCTGTGAGGCTGGAGCAGAGAAGCTGGTCTTTAAGATTCAGGTGGAAGGTAGGGAGGGACTATCTGCTGTCTGCCCCTGGTTGTACTGCCTTTGGCTTCAGTCTCTGGAGTTTCTTTTTCGGTGGTCTGTTAGCAAATATGCTAACTGAAAATTCTAAAACTACCTGCCACAAATCTTCACGCGAGCAGTTATTTCCCCGCTGCAGCACTGCCATAAAATAAAAAAAAGTTTTAAAGTTCCGCTCCACACTGACAGAACAGCACAAACTGTGCTATCTTAATGCCAAAGCTAGGCAGAATATATAATTGCTAGATTAAAAACGGTTCTCAACCTCTCTTTATGAAACACCCACATTACATCAGTATAATAAAGTAACAAGTCCACCACCGACATTATATAAATATTTAACACAGGCTGACATTATTTAAATCATACATACAACATAATGGGTTGTACAATGTTATACTTATACTTAGGCGGGCCCTAAATATTTAGAATATTTACTATTTGTTTATAGATTATTTACCATATATAACTCAAGCAATTGTAGATTATTTTTACTGGCATGGGCCAGGAGTGACACATAAGTTTTATGTGCGCATGTCTCTCCCGCTGTGTGTGTAGCAAGCGAGTGTGTCAGCAAAGCCTCTTTACATGATATAACTAGAAAATCTTCGATGTCAATGAGTCCCCAGCCCCACCCACTGCTTTTCAGATTGGAACTAGGCAGGCATACGGATGGAGGGAAGAGGGTGCAGCTGAGTCGATCCCTCGCAAACTAGCTCTGAAAATCTCTAATTCTAAGCCCTGTTCCAAAAGTTGTTTAACATATTAGTGTTCCCCCTATATTCAGCAGTGCATGGCTTCTTCAAGAACATTAGCGCTACAAAAGACCGATGTCCCGTAAAAGCCAACAGTCACATCTTTCCAATGAATGAGAGGTGATACTTTTCTAGTTGATAAAGAGCCAGAGTTAATACATTTATAGATAAAAAGTCACCAGGTCAATTCCGACTGGAAACAGATTTGTCATCACTCCTTTCTCTCCCCATCTTTTCTATTCCTCTCTACTATCACTATCCCAATAAAACAGAAATATAAAGTTGCCTATAAAAATTCACTCACACTAAGTATGGCTTGAGCATCTATAGAATAATTCATTGAGTAGAAAGAATAGGTTAAGTATATTGTATAGACCAGTGTTTCTCAAGTTGATCCTGGGGCACCCCTGTACTGTCTTTTGTTGCAACCACAATTGCAATCCCAGAATTTTAACAAGCTGTTAATTTTTCTTAATTGCGCTTCTCATGTTTAGAGGGATTATTTACCCTCTTAAAATACATTATATCAGAAATAACTATGCAAGCCATGTAGAATAAGTGTCCCATGTTCACATTATTATTATTGAGCAAACAATTTCATTAAAAGAGGTAACAAAATTATTTGACTGATCAAATTAAAGACAGAAGTGATTGTAACTGCTCAAATTGATTAATTAAGTACAGAGTAATGATGAAAACCAGCAGAGCCTGTGGCTCTCCAGGACGGTGGTTGCAGACCCCTGCCCTATGATATTGCTCTCCATACAGTATATTTTAAAATGAAAGCTATTTTCATCTTGGTGCAAGTCTGCAGTAGGATAGTCTGTTTTTAATAATATTGACATAATATTGTCCTTGTCAATTGATTATGGAATTGATTCAGGCTCTCTACTGTTTTAATGATATATGCTTTTATTAAGATTTTTTTATTTTGTTTGTATATTTGTTTTTTTATTTTGTTATTCTATGCTTACTATGTTTACTATTACTATTACTATTACTATTATTATCTGAGACGCCAGCACCATGTCTGTCCAGTCCAGAGCAGTGGCTCTTGTTGTATGTTGTGAAAATGCACTGCACCAATCTGAAGGTTTGCACTGATGTATCTGCTCATTCCACCTCTCTCCCCTCAGAACCCCAGCCAGTTTTTTCAAACAAGGAGTCTGTACAGAAGGAGGTAAAAGCTATTCTCTCAGAGAAAGCCACTCTGAGCTGTGAGGTATCCGACACTCAGACTGAGGTGAAATGGTACAAGGAGGGCAAACTGCTGAGCTCAAGCAGGAAGATCCGTGTGGAGTCAAAGGCCAAGAGCCGCCAGCTGGCGTTTGACAGCGTGGAGAAGAAGGATGCTGGGGAGTACACCTGTGAGGCTGGAGCAGAGAAGCTGGTCTTTAAGATCCAGGTGGAAGGTAGGGAGGGACTATCTGCTGTCTGCCACTGCTTGCTCTGTGTTTGGCTTCAGTGCTTAATGTTTTTGTCTTCAACTGTCTTCAGCAAAATTCATAATGACACACTGTTTTCCTTGAAGGACATTTTCCACATTTTTGTCTGTGTGACATATATGACAACAATATTAAATAATTTCTGGATCCAAGTGCTTAAAGTGGCTTTGTCTTACACATTCTTTCCACTTTTCAGTTTTTCTGGAGTTGCAACTTGCTTCTTTTGTTGTATATTGTATTTTTTTCTCTCCATTCGTTGATTTTGTTTTAGAATTAATGCTAGACACACACACACACACAGATGTTGTTGGCAACTTTGAAAGTAACATTAAAATTTTTTTTATTCTTTATTGATTGGAGTATACATTACTAATCTTAATGGTTAAGGTGGCTAATCCCATCTAGTAAACCTTATAATTTAATCAATAATCAATCCAGCAGTAATCCGAGTGTCTTTAGAACATTCATTATCGTTAGCATGACGGATTTTCACTTGATCTCCTTTCCAGTGGCCACTGTTTTTTTTATTTTTATATAAAGACATAAAATATGTCTTATTTTCGTAGGCTTAGTATTTAATTTTTTAAAAATCTATTCACGCTGCTTCTTTAATTCTGAAGTTCGTACCTATGAGGTCCTTAATGTGTGTGATACAATTTCACGTTTTTATTATATATAGTAGGGATGTAAATTAAAATCTGATTTTTTGGATGCTCATTTGAAATTTTAAACAGATAATAAGTATTTAATTAATTAATTAATTAATTAATTAAATTCAATTTAATGAACTGCATTATTTTGTAGCCTTAGTTTATTATTATGTAGCATATACAGTCGTTTAAAATATAGAGAATATGTGGTACAAGAGGGCGACATTAGACAAAGAGTCTGGTATGTGGTCAACAAATCCATGTGAGCAAAGCTACTGCATTTGATGTGTATGTTAGCTTGTCTACTAGACAAAATGAAACAAAATCATTGTAATGCACTGTGGAATTATTTAATGCAAATGAACATTGAGAATGTAAACTGCAACTGTGTGGTACTGTACTAAAAATTATAGGCGGTCAAAATAGAATGTGCAATCATAAGAAAGCAAATTGTCATACTGCTGCCAGCATAGACACTGTGCAATTGTCATCTCGACAGTGATCTCTGACCTCCTTTGCTTAGAGGAAGAGATGTGGTCCCCAGCAGTTGAAGGTAATTACAGAGAGATTCTGCAATATGATTTCCAAAGACATGCTAAAGTATAAAATGTATACTCCAATCATTTCTACTTGGTAAAAAGCCGCTTTGGTAAAAAAAAACACTAAAACGAGCATCCAATTATGATATGAGTAGAGAAAAATATATTTATATTTATATATAAAAATATTTTGTTGTTGACATAATATTTATTAACATTTACGCACAGCTACTTTTCAGGATACAGGTGGCAGATAAGCCTTCTGGATAGTATTTCACTGTCTTACGCAATATATTTCTTACCTTGATTTACTTCCCCTATGTTATCCACAACATCTGGTGTTCGCTTGGATTGTCACCACTAACGGGAGTTGCATCCAATTGTTTTTGTGTCCTTCCGTTCAGAATCCAGTAAATTCCAGAAGAAGTCTTCCGTGCAGGACACAATGATGGTTCAGGAGAGTGAGAATATTATCTTGGCCACAGAGCTGGTGTCAGAGAGCACCACAGTAAGGTGGTTCAGGGATGGTGTGGAGCTGAAGGAGAGCAATAAGTATGAGATAAAGAAGGAGAGTCTGTCTCGCACCCTAGTGGTGAAGTCTGCTGAAGTCAAAGACAGCGGTACCTACTCCTGCCAGACTGCTGATGACAACCTTGAATTCAAGGTTGAGGTCAAAGGTTAGAATACACATTGAAAATCTTTTTGGATTAATTTCTGTGTGACATATAAAGTCAATTAGCACCATTTTTCACAAGATAACAGTGGGTCACAGTGGACGTATGACCCATTCTAGTGTAGGTTAATGGGCTAACTTTGCCATCTCCAATAACTCACCGTACATGTTACAATTTCGTAAAATTGTAAGCCACATTTGAAGTCATTCTCTTCCTTATTTAAAACAAACCATGTATTATTATTGGTCAAATTACATTTTCATTACGTCAATGAAAACAGGTTTGCTTTGCTAATTAGCTATTAGCTGCTTTGCAATGTAGCTCATGCATAGACTCTGGCAGGTGTGTTGACATGCTACTAGCAATGCTACTGTTGCTGAGCTTCATGCTAATTTCTAATGGGTTCATTATATGACTGCACACAGCTCTGGCTTTGCCATATGGCTACATTACAAAGTTTGTATTTTATTTAATGTTGTGCATGATTGTCTTTTTTGGGTAACCTATGAAGCATACACACACAGATACAAAGCATATATACATACATATATATACAGTGAGCACCATAAATCATTGGACAGTGACACATTTTGTGTTATTTTGATTCTGTACACTAGGACTTTGAGTTTTAAAGGATACAATGACAATGAGGTTGAAGTGCAGTCAGCTTTAACTTGAGGGTATTTTCAACCATATCTGATGAACTGTTTAGAAATTATAGAACCTTTTGTACATAGTCCCCCCCATTTTCGGGCATCAAAAATATTGGAGAGTTTAACATGGACAACAATGGATCTCTAGGGGTGGGACTAGATTTAGCTGTAAATTATGCTGGTTGCGTGGTTGGCGTATGCATGGTTGCCGAAATGGCTGTAAGTCATCATGGGTCTGAGGTACCAAACAAGCCTCAAACGATCACTCTGCTGCCAGATATGCAGTAGATATGGATGGATCACTTTAAGGGTGGTTTCTCCTGACAAATTTTCCAGTTGAACTCTATGGAAAAATAAGTCAGGAGAAGAAACCCTTCAGGTTATCCATCCATATCTACTGCAGCAGAGTGATAGTTTAAGCCTTGATTGATCCGTCAGACCCTTGATGACTTAGAGCCATTTAGCCAACCATGTGTTCCATACTGTTCCAGTGTAATTTACAGCTAAAGCTAGTCCCACCCCCCAATTCCCATAGAGATCCATTCAAATGCAGAGAGGTTATAGTATCGCTTGTAGGAGTACCAGAAAATAAGATATCAAGAGTCTTTTGATATTATTTGGTCACAGACAGGAAGTCATGGCATGCAGAGGATATGCAACCAAATATAAAAAATTATTACTTCTACATTATGTTAAACTGTCCAATATTTTTCGATGCCCGAAAACGGGGGGGACTACGTACAAAAGGTTCTATAATTTCTAAAACGTTCATCCGATATGGATGAAAATACCCTCAAATTAAAGCTGACAGCTCACTCAAAATGCAGAACCTAAATAACAACCTAAATTGCCACTGTCCAATGAATTATGGTGCTCACTGTATGTGTATGTATATACAGTCAAGCCGGAAAGTCTGCACACCCCTTTCACCTTCTTCACGTTTTATTACGTTACAGACTTATACTACAATAGATTGAGTTCATTTTTTGCCTCAAACATCTACACACAATAGTCAATAATGACGAAGTGAAAACAGGTTTTTTTTTTTTTTTTACTGACAAAAATAGGTTATTTAGGGGTTACATATCTGTACACACCCTTAGCCTAATACTTGGTTGCTGCACCTTTGGCAGCGATTACAGCTTCAAGGCGTCTTGGGAAAGAAGCTACGAGCTTGGCACACTTGTTTCTGGACATTTTTGCCCATTCCTCTTGGCATATCCTTGCAATCTCCGTCAGGTTGGATGGGGAGCGTCGGTACACAGCCATTTTCAGCTCTTTCCACAGATGTTCAATTGGATTCAGGTCTGGGCTCTGGCTGGGCCACTCAAGGACATGCACAGACTTTCTCCGAAGCCACTCCTTTGTTCTCTTAGCTGTGTGCTTTGGGTCGTTGTCATGTTGGAAGGTAAACCTTCGCCCCAGTCTGAGGTCCAGAGCGCTCTGGAGCAGGTTTTCTTCAAGGATCTCGGTGTACTTAGCTGCATTCATCTTTCCCTCTATCAGGACTAGTCGCCCCGTTCCCGCTGCTGAAAAACATCCCCACATCATGATGCTGCCACCGCCATGCTTCACTGTAGGGATGGTATTAGCCAGGTGATGAGCGGTGCCTGGTTTCCTCCAGACGTGACGCTTGGTATTCAGGCCAAAAAGTTCAATTTTGGTTTCATCAGACCAGAGAATCTTGATTCTCATGGTTTGAGAGTCCTATAGGTGCCTTTCGGCAAACTCCAAGCGGGCTGTGATGTGCCTTTTACTAAGGAGGGGCATCCGTCTGGCCACTCTACCATAAAGGCCTGATTGGCGGAGTGCTGCCTGGATGGTTGATCTTCTGAAAGGTTCTCCCATCTCCACAAGGATACGCTGGAGCTCTGTCAGAGTGACCCTCGGGTTCCTGCTCACCTCCCTGGCCAAGGCCCGTCTTCCCCGATTGCTCAGTTTGGCCGGGCGGCCAGGTCTAGGAGGATTCTTGGTGGTTCCCAACTCCTTCCATTTACGAATGATGGTGGCCACTGTGCTCTTTGGGACCTGTAAAGCTGCTGAGATTTTTCCGTACCCTTCTCCAGATCTATGCCTTGACACAATCCTGTTTCTGAGGTCTGCAGATAATTCCTTTGACCCCATGGCTTGGAGTTTGCTCTGACATGCACTGTCAACTGTGGGACCTTATATAGGCAATCCCCAATCATGTCCAATCAATTGAATGTATCACAGGTGGACTCCAATTAAGTTGTAGAAACATCTCAAGCAGTATCAGTGGAAACAAAATGCACCTCAGCTCACTTTTGGGTGTCATATCAATATTACATTTAGATTTTTAATAAATTAGCACAAATGTCTAAAAACCTGTTTTCACTTTGTCATTATGGGCTATTTTGTGTAGAATTTTGAGACAAAAAATTAACTCAATCTATTGTAGAATATGTCTGTAACGTAATAAAACGTGGAGAAGGTGAAAGGGGTGTGCAGACTTTCCGGCTTGACTGTATATATATATATATATATATATATATATATACAGTTGAAGTCGGAAGTTTACATATACTTAAGTGGAAGTCATTAAAGCTAATTTTTAACCACTCCACAGATTTCATGTTAGCAAACTATAGTGTTGGCAAGTCAGTTAGGACATCTACTTTGTGCATTACACAAGTAATTTTTCCAAGAATTGTTTACAGACAGATTATTTCACTTTTAATTCACTATATCACAATTCCAGTGGGTCAGAAGTTTACATACACTAAGTTGACACTGCCTTTACATTTTTAATATTTGGTCGCATATCCTTTGCATGCCATGACTTCCTGATGTCTGTGACCCAACAACATCAAAAGACTCTTGATATCTTATTTTCTGGTACTCTTACAAGCGATACTATAACGTCTCTGCATTTGAATTGATCTCTATGGGAATTGGGGGGTGGGACTAGATTTAGCTGGAACTTACACTGGAACAGTACGGAAACACGTGGTTGGCTAAGTGGCTCTAAGTCATCAAGGGTCTGACGTATCAAACAAGCCTTTGTCAGGAGACAAATTTGTCAGGAGAAACAACCCTTAAAGTGATCCATCTATATCTACTGCATATCTGGCAGCAGAGTGATGGTTTGAGGCTTGTTTGATACCTCAGACCCTTGATGACTTAGAGCCGTTTTACCAATCATGTATTCCATACTGTTCCAGCATAATTTACAGCTAAATCTAGTCCCACCCCCCATTTCCCATAAAGATCCATTCAAAACTTCCGACTTCAACTGATATATATATATATATATATACAGTATATATACAATATACTGCATGGGCGGGTGGCAAATTTGTCTGATTTGTAATTTGATGTAAATTTAGTCTGATCATTCGGTTGTACTTGTCAGAACCTCCCTTGAAGTTCTCTGTGAAGCTGGAGCCGGTTACCGCGGAGTTGGGTGGCACCCTGACTCTGACCTGTGAGCTGAACCGGGCCAAAGGGGACGTACTTTGGCGCCACAGCGCCACTGAGATCAAGCCCAGCATCAAGCACCGCGTCAGCTCAGACGGTGCCAAGCGTGTCCTGACCGTGACAGGGGTGGCCAAGGAGGACGACGGCGAATACAGCTGCGAGTGCAAGGATGACAAGACCTCCACCAGGGTCACCACTAAAGGTGTGCAAAACAGTATTAGTATGTTTTTGCATAGGATATGTGGTATAGTATGTTTTTGCATAGGATATGTGGTATAGTATGTTTTTGCATAGGATATGTGGTATACTTATTGCAAGAGTGAAATACTATACAAGCCCCCAAGGGATAAGCTTTTGGCATGTTTACTTTGGAACGTTGAGTTATATGTTGGAATAATAATAATAGCTTAGCTATATTTAGAACAGGTATAAGAGGTTTAAAAAGTGTAAACCAGTGGTGGCTACTGACCAGAATTTTTCCCTGGTTACCATTACCCCTGCCCCCCCCCCCCCCCCCCCCCTATGATCGAACCCCTGTAAGTGCCATGCTTTACCTGTTGAGCCTGGCCATTTTTGAGTTGTTAAACACTGACCACGTCAAATGACCAGCTGTCGGCAGAAAATAACTGGCGGCCCATGTTAAACAGGTTTAAATTTCTTGACAACTCATCACTATGGCTGTACCATTTAAATTGAGCTGCCTTCTCTCAAAGGAATAACAACAGATAGAATACAATGACAAATAGTTATGTAGCTTACTCACTCACAATTATTAACAGCCATACTATTAAAAGCCAACTATGCATATTCAATAGATAAATATTAAAATCCACCTACATCGTAGCTGAAATAACGTAGTTCAGATCATTTTGAATCGTCTTAGAGTAGTAGGCTCAGGGCTGTGCTGAGACCTTTTGAGGGGCAGGTGCTCAAAGTGAGAAAAGGGCACATCAACTTAGAAAATCTATTTGTGGTCTTCAGTGCTAGGGGGGTCCAGGGGCTTGCCCCACCGGGAACTTTTGAAAAACAGCAATGAAATGCTCAATTCTAGTGCCTTTTGAGAACACTATTAATTCTTTATTTGTATTTATAAATACTTCAGCAACAAACTAAAAAAAAAAAAATTGTATATTTACGTGTATATCATGGCTGAGATGGACTCATTTCATTGCCTCTCTCTACTGTCACCATTACTCCTACCTGCTGTGGCTCAGAGGGCTCAGTTGTGTTATGACCCCGAATATGGACTGGACCCAAACGCACGACTCGAACACAGGAATGCCAATATACAATGTTTTATTGCTTGATCAGGGAAGTCCTGAAGCATGGGGAGAAAGGCAAAAGGCGGGTTAATGTTCCAAACCGGAACTGGACTTTACAGACAGGGCAGTTATTGTTCCAAGCCGGAACTGGACAGTCCGGGTAACGGGATCAGCAGGGGAACAGCGGGAGCAGGAGAGGCCAGGGGCTGGAGATGGAGACGAGAAACCAGGCAGGCTGAGCAGAGGTGGAGCGGGAGCGGCAACAGGGCTGAGTGAGGTGGAGCTCTGGCTGCATGCACAAACGTCAGATGGATGGCGGGGAAACCGCAACACAGGCAGGGATAGCAAACAACTGCAGGTTGGCAGACTGAAGCAGACAAAGTTAGTGTAGCGAGACAGGGGCAAAATGAACAGCGGGAATGCCGTTCCAGACAGGAGCAGACTTCGACTTAGACAAGGTAGCAGGGCGAGTTAACGCCGGCACCGAACAAGACTTTAGTTTTACAACTTAAACGAGATACTAGGACCTAAGACAAGACCAGAGGTTTTCACCCAGCGGGTTAGCGAACAAGACTTTTGCGAACTTGGTCGGAACAACAATTAACGAACCAGCACAGGACAGAGAACACCGGGTGACTAAATACAAACCTTAATTGGTATCAATTAAGTGCCATGTGCGAATGTATGCGTGAGTGATTAACAGAGCAGAGAGTGTGTGGAATGCATGCGGAACGGGGAAATGGGATAGGCTGAGAGAAGTGTAGTGAGACAGATTGACACACCGGGAAAAGCCACGCCCAAGCCTGCAGCACGGGGAAACGAACTAGGGAGAGACAAACATGAAACGGGGAGAAGGAAAACACGGGACACAACAGGACGGGAGTGAGATCATCACAAGTTGAGCTGCAACAGCTTACCTCACTCCCTTCTCCACCATCATCTTGAATCTAATATTAATAATATGAGGTCATATACAAACCATATTCACTTTATTTCATCAGGAGGAAAATAGCTTGTCATCATATCACAATGATCTAAATAATTAAACCGTGTCAAAGGCTATGAGCATTTAACGTTAAAGACTTACCGAGCCAACTCACTGGATAAAATTGATAGGAGGCTTCGGTCTCCCATCCGCCTTCACTCGCAATCTTTCTTCAGACTTTAAGGATTGAAAAGAATCCCGCAGAATCTGCAGCCAAATAAATGGCAAAAGCTAACGTTACAAAAAGTGAGCTAGTTTAGGCTAATGTTAGGTAACGTTAGTTAAATCACTAACGTTAGCAATTAGCTAGCTATTAACACTACAACACTGATAAAGTTTTTAACTATTTACAATATAAATCACCACTGACAATGCCACAACCATTAAAATGTAATAAATCTCTCTCTCGCTCCCTTCTCTCTCTCTAATACAATGACACAGTAACGCTCTACTCGAAATGGGCACCGGTGAAGATGATCATTATAATATCTTGCTGGACAGCTGAACTGGGCTGCGTTCAGCCACGACAAAACGTAGCAAAACGTTTATTTAAACGGAAACGGTGGTGCGTTGAACACCCTGTTGTGTTACGCAAGCGTTGCAACTATGGCAGCTGAGAAGGCCATTCTTTGCTTTCGTTTCGAAGACTTCGAGACTGTGTTACGATCTATATGAACTAATTATTTTATTATGAGTATTAGGCCAATCATTATTGCTGATCACTGTTGTGATATGATATTGTAATATTTACCATTACGGTATATACTTAGAGGAGTAGAGTGGAGTAGAAAAGTTTATGAAAGTGTCACTCCACAATGGTACATACAATAGCAAAAGATGTCTTCTAAAGACAAATATGTCTTCTAATGTCTTCAATTGTTGCATACACCAAGCTGCAGTAGACGCATTTGTAAAGGACTTTAGTTGGATCCATTGTGCACACTGCCTTTTTAATACGGCAGGGTTTAGGCCTACACGTCGCTGCTGATTGGGTAACACCTCTGACACACCCACCAAACGAGAGAAAACTACCTCAAAGCCCGTTGCACACCGTTTCACACCGTTTCGAGGAAACATGTCGTTCAACCCGGAAACTGTAGCAAAACGGTGCACACCGTTTTCAGATTGAAAGTGGCCCTGTTCTGCAGTGTTTCACGGGTGGGCTCAAAAACTCGTCATAATCCACAATTATCTAATCATGTTTTATAAAGTCGGCCATTGATTTCCAACGGTCAAGTGAAGCAGTCAAACACTGTGTTTGCGTCCCAATATTCTTCACTCGCCACCTCCTTTCCTCCACTCCCCCACTACCACTCCTCTCCTACCCGGAAGTATGCAAAACTGCCTCAACCTTTTGAGTACAAGTATTTGCATGTACAGTATTAAATGTACCTGTCATTGCAGTTTTATTTAATATGCAACAATTTATACATAATTAAAATGTAATCAGCAACTCTAGATTAAAACACAAAGATCCGTTTCCGGGGCACGGAGTAGTGGAGGTGGTAGTGGAGGAAGGGAGGGTGCATTTTTAGACTATTGGGACCTGCGATTGGGACGCACCCTGTGCCTCACTGAAGTTCCTTTTAAAGTCTAAGGGTGGCGCTGTTTTTCACGATACAAGGCATATTTTTGAATGTAGGCCCTTTTTTTTTTTGCTTCACAAGGGAAATAGTACTAGTTGTGGTGATAATTAATTAAAGAAGATGTGTTGTGTGTGCTATGCATGTTGTTTTTTTTGGGTGAAGCACTGCTTCCTGTGTTGTCTTAGAAAAACTTCCTCTGGTGTAAACAATCTTATGTTTTAATGTCCATTTTATGTTTTAAGCACAACAAACTATGTGTGTTTGAGAATTAATTGCTATCAGCTTGATACAAATTGTATGCAATTATACCTTTTCAAGCCTTCAAAGTAATACTTTCCATACTATCAAAAGTAGACAAGCAGCATGCTGTGGAACTATTATAAAATAATACAATGTGGGAAAGTCAACAGTGAAGGAACCGAGAAATGACAAGCAAACAGTTTGCATAGTCATTCTTAAACTGGTGAGTCAAAGTTAAAAAAAAAATTTAATATTCAGAAATGTTAAGAATGGAATTCATTTCCAGTGTTTTCGTATCTGGTTCTACATTACTTTACAATTCTTGCTCAGTACCAGTACCATTGTTATTCATCTACCTTGTAATCATATTCTGGGTCTAGTTGCAGAGAACAAAAATATCCAAGCTATTGGATATTCATAAAAGAAAACCACTCACTCTAGGAATACAAATCCAATTGCCAAATCAGTGCACTCACGAGAAGTAGAAATATGTGAATACAGATGTCTGCATTTCAAATAAGCCTATAGGAATAGTAGCATGTCTAAGTTTGCTTTGTTGCAACACCTTAATAAATCACGACCGTAGAAAGAAAAATGCTGTGATATAACCTGTTGACTGTGTTTCAGCTCCTCGGCTTGTGAGGTTCACAGCCAAGCTTAACAACATAGCGGCGGTGGAAGGGAAGGATGCCATATTCAAGTGCAGTGTGTCCCCGGTCGACGTGAAGGTGAAGTGGCTCAGCAATGGCGTGGCTGTCACTGCTGGGCCAAAGTTTAAGATCGCACAGGACGGGGCCGGCCACTCGCTCACCATTACCTCTGTCAACATGGAGGACGCTGGGGAAATCACTGCGGACGCAGAGGGAAAAATCTCCAAAGCCAATCTACAAGTGCAGCGTGAGGATGGGCCTATTTCTTTTAGATCCCCTTTAACACATCCCTGTGGATCCTGTTCCACATGTCCATTTTGTATGTTGTCATTGTATATTCAACATTTATGCTACCTTTCATCTTCAGGGATCAGGACAAGAATATCACCAAGATATGTATTAAATGTAATGTTAACTTAAGATATTATGTTTTTCTAACAGTGGCAATTATGCATCCCCTTATTGTCCTTTTAACACAGTACTGCAAGTTAGAGAAGCATGTACAAGCCCCAATTCCAAAAAAGTTGGGACAGTATGTAAGACATCAGCAAATTATATGCCTTCTAATTTACTTCTTGAGGGATGAAATAGGGTTTAGTCTACATTACCTTAGGCATAGCTGAGAACATTTTGCACAGGTAGCTAGTTGAATAGGCACTCATTTTTATAATGTTTTTTGAAACCCTAGGATAACAGCCACCGTGATACCATGTTAATAGTTTATTTTCCCTATGCTAAGATGAATGGCTGTTTGAATAGGGGATAGGGATAGAAAACCAGAGCAATTCTGGGGTGGCATTTTGGCTCCCAGAAGGTTCCCTGTCCCTGTCCCTTGCAGAGGTGCCAGTGACCTTCACCAAGAAGCTGGAGAACTGCACGGTGCAGGAGCAGCAGGACGTGCGTCTGGAGGTGGAGCTCAGCAAGCCATCAGCCGAGGTCAAGTGGATGAAGAACAGCGTGGTGGTGCAGCCCGGTGGCAACGTGGAGATCCTCGTCAACGGGGCTCGGCAGACCCTCATCCTCAAGAAAGTCACCCACGCCGACCGCGGGTACTACTCCTGTGAGACTCTGGACGACAAGACCCAGGCCAAGCTTACGGTGGAAAGTAAGAGCTCTATGTGACTGGTGACTATGGCATGTGCACATGCCCTGATTGGAAAAGTCTTAAAGAGATTTGGATTTTCTTCTGGACCCTTCTTAGTGGGACAGAAAACTATTACATCCATCGCAATATAAGCCATTTGTAGGTACAGTTGCCCATATGCGTGGTGCAACATGCTCACTATGAGACCGGACGAGGCTGTAAGGTATCTTCTGCTGGTTTCCTGTTTCGCAGTGAAGAAAATCCAGGTCGTGAAGGGGCTGCAGGAAGTGAAGTCGCAGGAGAAGGAGACGGTGACGTTTGAGGTGGAGTTGAACCACCCCGACGTTGAGGGCTTTTGGACCAAGGATGGAATCAAGCTGAAAGCAGGGACGAGCTGCCGCATGACTGTCCTGGGCAAGAAGCATGCCCTCACCCTGTCCAACCTCAAGATGGAGGATGCAGGGATGATCGTTTTCCAGGCTGAAGAAGTGCACACCACCGGCAGACTCACTGTCACAGGTATCCGCATGTCAGGAATACTCTTGCACTTGCAGATAGGATGCTATTGTCCAAAACTTTAAGCTTTTTTGTTTCTGCCTTTCTTTTTTACCTTAGTACACTACATACTACATGCAACAGTTTGTATATGGAAATGCACGTGTTGATTGCTGTGTGTCACTCACATTAGTGGTACATGTGTATTCAAATACAAACTGTATACTTTTTGCAGAATTTGCAAATGATTCGTCTCTGAGTTATAAATAACATTCATTATTTATGTTAATGTATTCAATATTCAATTAATTTATGAGTTGTTTCTTCTAATCAACTTTGGTCTATTAGGAAAAATAATTCCATCATTATGTTGTTTTGTTTATGTTAAGAAAACATCCTACTATGTACTATTTTTCACTTGAGTTTTGGTGAGATGTGAAATGTTAGGAATTACTTTTAAGCCTCAGAGATGTCATGGATTGCATGTAGCATTGTGCATGAGACACATGGCGTGGAAAAATCCAATTGAAGGACATGGTTTTGGTGGGTTTGGTTTACACAGAGCCTGCAGTGAAGTTTACTAAACCTTTGGAGGATATCAATTCCCCAGAAAAGGAAAAGGTCACCTTTGAGTGCGAGGTTTCCCGAGCCAATGCAGACGTCAAATGGTTCAAGGTGGGCCACCCTGTCATTTCCTGTAATCAATTTTCATAAGAATTATTATAATTTCTCCCCTCATTCATTGAGTTAGTCTTTTCTTTAAGTTACGTGGGCAACTTCATGCTACAGTGTGCATGCAGAGATACATTTAAAACATATATTTTATCATTATTTAGAACATTTTGAAACACTTACAGTCATTAGTGTAAGGGGGGTCGGGTTCGCTCATGAGCACAGGTTTCAATCGAGAGACGTGGAACGTAGGATGAGCGCGGAAGTTGCAGACGTACCATAACCTGGTTAATTTTCCGGGTGAATTTAAAAGGACCCACGTAGCGCGGAGCGAGTTTGCGAGACTCCACCTGCAACGGGAGTCCTCGCGTGGAGAGCCAAACACGTTGTCCAACCCAGTAGGAAGGAGCCGGACGGCGACGCCTATCAGCCGAAGCCTTCTGCCTAGCCGTGGCGCGCAGAAGCGATGCACGAACACGCTTCCAAACAGCATGGCAAATGCGGATAAAAGAACCTGCGGACGGTACTTCCACATTCTTTTTTCTTTAAGTCAGGAAACAGCGGAGGTAAATAGCCCAACTGCGCATCGAAAGGAGAGAGGCCAGTAGAGGCATTTTGCAGCGTGTTATGGGCATATTCTGCCCAGACGAGGTGACGACTCCAAGACGTGGGGTTGGAGACGGCAAGACACCAAAGAGTGCTTTCCAACGTTTGGTTGGTATGCTCTGTCTGTCCGTTAGTTTCTGGGTGAAACCCAGAGTACAGACTAACAGACACCTTTAGCTGGGCACAGAAGGAACGCCAGAACCGAGCTGCAAATTGGGGCCCGCGATCTGACACCTCGTCCAGAGGAAGGCCATGCACCCTAAAAACATGATCTACCACCAGCTGAGCGGTCTCTGTGCTGATGGTAGTTTTGGTAGGGCGATAAAGTGTGCCGCCTTGGAGAACCTGTCCACAACCACTAGAATAGCCATGTTGCCCTGGGACGTAGGCAAACCGGTAATAAAATCTAGTGCGATGTGGCTCCAAGGACGGCTGGGGATGGGTAAAGGGTGTAAAAGGCCAGAGGGTGGGAGTTGAGACCCCTTGTTGCGAGCGCAGACCGCGCAGGCAGCAACAAATTCACATTTGACATTCTTAGACCCGGGACGGTAAATCAGCCGAAAATTTAATCGAGCAAAGAACAGCGCCCACCGGGCCTGCTGAGAGTTACGTGTCTTGGCTTGTTGGACGTATTCCAAGTTTTTATAGTCGGTCCACACCGTGAGGGGGTGCTGAGCCCCTTCCAACCAATGACGCCACTCCTCTAATGCCAATGTAACTGCCAACAGCTCCCGATCCCCTACGTCGTAATTTCTCTCGGCAGGTGTCAAAGCACGAGAGAAGTAAGCGCACAGGTGCATCTTCCGGTCGAGCGGTGAGTGCTGGGACAGAATGGCCCCTACCCCTAACTCCGAGGCATCCACCTCCACAACAAAAGGGAGGGAGGGATTGGGAGTAATCAGGAGGGGTTAAGAACTGAAGCTTTTCTTAAGCTCAGTGAAAGTCGCCTCAGCCTTAAGGTTCCAGAGGAAATGTGAAGCGGACGTTTTCTTAGTGAGGGCAGTAATGGGTGCGGCCACTGCGCTTAAATTGCAGATAAACCGCCGTTAAAAATTAGTGAAGTCCAGAAAAACGCTGAACCTGTTTTACTGACAGCAGAGTGGGCCAGTTTAATACTGCCGAAACCACAGGACTCCTGTGATGAGAACCGAGAGGGCTGTGATTTAAAAAATATGAGGCACTGTGTAAGGAAGCCCCTACACTTGCCCGCCTCCCCGTTATATCAGAGGGGGAGCTGGAGCTTGGGCTTCCTCATAGTAATAAGAACGGACAAGGAAGGAGAGGCCTCAGGAGCGGGTGCTTGTGGAACTGTCTGTGTGGGAACGACCGTGAGTTGGCGAACACTTTCTGCCAATTCCCGGAACCAGCCCTCCAGCACACACAACTGGTTAGCATCTGGCCTTGTTGTGCTGACATGGCCTGCTGCTGCGCCTGGAGGGCCTAATGGTCTGCTCCTGGGTGGCCAATGCCGTGATTGATGTGACCATGGCCTGATCTTCCTCTAGAGGGTCGCTGGTCCTTCCATAGTGGCTTTTGTGTTCTGTAAGGGGGGTCGGGTTTGGAGGACCAGACGCGACTGAGAGGGGATCAGAAAGATATCCACGAAACGTGGACATCCACTAGAGGAAACAGAGAAAAGGAACGGGAGAAAAAACTCCCAACTAAAAGCCAGAAATAATAACGACCCCAAAACAGGGTGAAGCTCGCAGACTCGAGCAGAGAAATAGATAGTCAGGGAAAATAAACTCGGCGAAAGCCAAATGATAACAACCCAGTAAAATGGGCGATAGCTCACAGACTTGAGCAGAGGAAAAACAAAACAAAACAGAGAGGTAAAAGGAGACGGGGTGAAACCAAGGTACTGTCTAGAAACAGACAGGAGAGAAAACCAAGGAAAGAAATGAGTGAGAAGGGAAACGAAAACTCGAAAAGAAAAGAGAACTCCTATCTCACTAGAGGAGACCCCACGTGTACTTTTAGTAGAAGCAAAAGAACAAGTGGTCGCCAATTCCTATACCGTCAATACCTGGCTTTGTGTAATGGCAATGAAAACACAAAAGCACCGGAAGCAGGAAGCACCGTGCTTATATAGCCAGCGGGGAACTCAACACAGGTGCGCCAGATAAGTACCTGGAGGTAGAAAAACCCTGCGTGGCGGCTTAGAAAAATGGGAAAAGAGCACCCACACTTGGCTCCGAGGGGAAACGACCACAGAGATGGAAGGAAGACAGCCAAACCATAACAATTGGGGGAGGACAAGGATAAAAAACTAGCACATATTTTGACAAAATACACTTTATGAGTAACGTCAGCAACAATGTGCACAGTGCCTGACCAACTCAGAGTGGCACAAAGACAACTGCCATATTTTCTCCAAAACTAAAATATTATGAACATAAAATAATCCCATTTTAAACACCATTTTTATTTTTCCACCAAAGAGATTATTGTAGAAGGCATGGATTTCCATACTATAGCCTATACCAGGGGTATCCAGTCTTATCCAAATTCAAAAGCTTAAGGGCTAGTGTAAATCAGGTGAATCAGGTGTTTTAGTGCAGGGCTAGAACAGAACCTGCACCCACACTGGCCTTCCATATAATATGATTTCAGGCCACTGCTATACAGGATTGTCACCAGAAATTTGGCTCTAGAGCTGGAGGATGATATTTTTTATCTATGAACACAATGTGTTTCACTTAGCCAGGTAATTACATTTATTAAAAGTGGGGAATAAAATTATTTTGAAATATTCAGCCAGTAATCTGTATAGCTAGTAGTAAAATGTTATAGTTCACTAGCATGCTGGCTTTGGTTGCCTTGGCAAAAATGATATTTACACAGGGTGTAATATTAAGAGCGCAGCATTTGAACCTTAGACCAAATGTCCCCATCCCAGTAATGTCACTAAGAAATGTACTCTACCTTAACTTGCTCAGACAGTCGAAGGGTTTGTTTAACTATTTAATCATGTAATAATGCATCTATGATACCAAGCACACTGAAAGGTCTCTTGTGGTCAGGATGCCGTTGAGCTGAAGCCAGGGAAGAAGCTTGGCATTCACTCACAAGGCCGCAAGCGCAGCCTGCTGATTCAGAAGTGTGCCTACGAGGACGAAGGACAGTACATCTGCGATGCCACGGACGACAAGACCTCAGCCAAGCTCAACGTCCACGGTATTCCTCATACTTCATGGAGAGGACATTCTCAGATCTCAATTTACTACTTATTTCACAATCCTAATAATATGGAACATGACCAACTACTGTACTTGCTTCTATAATAATTTGCATGCTGTGTATACTCATCTACGTGTACGGGAAGCAAATTACATATCTTATCATTGAAGCCGTATTGGATATTATTTTACAATTAATTGAGATTGAAATTACTTGCTACCATTATGGGAAATGTGCCTTTTGGAATTAATGTTAGGCACTTCCAAAATGCTTCTCTATATCTCACACCCAGCCCGAGACATTCAAATCCTGAAGAAGCTGGAGGATGTGGAGGTGATGGAGAAGGATAGCACATCCTTTGTGTGCGAGATCTCCCACGATGAGGTGGAGGGCCAGTGGCAGAAGAACAACAGTAAAATCAGAGCTGGGGACAACATCAAGATGAGACAAGAGGGTGAGCTGGAAGGGTGTCCTCAGTGGAAAACTATAGGGGTTTATGATGAAAGAACCAATTAGCTCCATGCTGGAATTACCAGTCAGGCTTGCAAAGACACTTTCTGTTGTTTTTCTGCTTTGAAGATACTATGTATCAAAGGTTTTAAATTGCTCAGATAATTTATTCCAAGTGGTTATAAATTGGGATGGCAGGTATGCCATCTGCAAAGTTACGGCTTGGCGGGGTATGCCCCGTACCTATACAGCACCGAGAGTTTGGCACTTTTCATGGTTTCCTACAGAAGTAACCACAATGACCACAGACGCTCAGCCCTTAAAAACATTAACTTCTGTATGTTCTGACCTCAAGTAACCACACAGCATTCAGATACAACTTCACCCATCCACACAATCAAACCCCAAACTTATTATTTTGCCGTTTTTCTCCTTCTGCTTCTTCTTCTTCCCATTTTTCCTGCCGTACCCTCAAAGAATAATTCTCCCCATTGGATAACAACATCGCATACCTGCTCTCCTAAGCTTATTGACCAATAAAAACGCTTCAAACTAATGTGGAGACATCGCAGAATCACAGACAAAACGGCTATATGGCGTGTTTTTTTCTATGAAGCAACTGTGGCCTACTGGATAGAGTTGCTGTCTCTCACACAGAGGATTGGGGGTACGAGCCCAACAGGGTGTGAGTTTATTTTCGACAAAAACAATGTACAACTGTTATACTTTTCGTTTATTAGACTTATTTTCACATTAACAAACATATTTTTATTGCAAAGGCAAAAGATGTTTCCAATATTAGCCTAACTGTTCAAAGTTTCACTTGTACTACAGCGAAATGGTGAAAGTCAGACAACACCACTTCAGGTAACGTTACGCAGTATGGAAACAAATGTCATTGACAAATGGCTTACAGCCTATATCACGTGACTGTACCAAGAGGCTTTGGTATAGTGGTAAGTGTCAATGCTGAGAGATCTGAGAGATCTGGGTTCGATCCCCGCCTGGTACCAAAAAGTGTAATTTCATTTCGGACTAAAACAGTGTGCTCATGTTCTGGTTTTCTCATACAATAATGTTTTTTTTTTATTGTAAAGGCAAAGATATGTTTACAATATGAACTCACTTGTAGCTTGTTAAACAATTCAGTCACTGGACACCATGGCAGTTATGCAATAGCTAACGTTATGGGAACAGGTATCCCATGGCAATTTGTCAAGCAAAGAAAAAAGTTTTAACGCAGAATATCATCTGGTTAACATCGCGTTGTTTCATTAATGTAAAAGAAAATTCAATAAATAACTGTGCCATTGGCTACATGTTTTAATCTCACACAAATACCGACAAAAAGATTTGTCTGTGTGGAGCCTGCTGTGCTCTTGCGGTCATGTCTGACTCACTGTGCAAACCGAACCTTTAATGCTCGCCTCGGCCAACATTTCTTTATTATGTCTTCATTCATTTCTTCACTTCAGCTCTGTTCAGTTTATCCTTTTCACACATAACACAATGTCACCATAAAATGAACTACTAGGAAAATTAAGAATTTACGATAATACATTAAGAATTATTGATAGCCTAGCTACTAAGCTGCAATCCCTTAAGAGATCGGATTTATAAACCTCCAATTCCCCAAACATATCTGTTTCATGGTTAGTCACTTTAAAAAATTACAATAGCCTGGGAACATGGCTCTTGTCTACTACGCTAGTCTGACTGCAGACAATGTAACTTACTGCAAACACTTTTAATTATAATAATAATAATAATAATAATAAGAAGAAGAATCTCTGGTAAGCTACTTTCTTAGTAGTATCTATTGTTTTCTTTCTGGCTAAGATTCCTGGGAAATATGCGTTGTCCAATTAAGTTCGTTAGCCAACGTTAGTTTTGCCAGAGAAACGTAAGTCAGCTGCTAGTCAGGAAGCAGGTCCAAGCTAGGCTACTACGATGCAAATCAACATGCCTTATACATCCATTGCACTACAGAAAACTAAACTAAACCTAGCTACATGGTCCGGTACCAAAAGATTTCCCGTAGGCAACGTTAGGCTACACTACCAGAAAAAAAACTGCGAAGGAATTATGCTGTGCTTATGAAGTCAGCAGCTCTTAGCCCAGACATGGAAGCTTGGAGTTACGCATCCGACAAGCCAGTGTTGAATAGCCTAACGTTAAATGTATTTTTATAAAATACTAATACGCCTATTTTACAACTGTATTTCCATATTTTACTTATGCAAACGATTTAGGCTATACTAACTATTTAGGCTGTATTTATTGCTTTCAGCTACAATGTGTTTGCGTCTAGCCTATTGTGCATGCATGTCTCCATATACGTAGACTTGGTGAATTAATTTACATGCTTCTTCATGATCCAAAGTTCAGGTGGTGCTGTTCATTGTATTTCATTAGACATTAAATACAGCTCATCTAGCTACAAACTCTTTTAATGTAATTGTGGGCTATCGGTAATAGGAGAAATGTTCGCATTCTCGTCAGAACAGGGCATTATAGTTACGCGAATGTCTCCATGCATTTATTTGTAATGCATGTATTCTGTAGACCAATGCATGTCTCTCTCAATGTCATTATCTTCATGCATTATTCATCATACTCCGACGTAAAAAAAAAAAAAGCCAAGTTACTCACGCATAGCCTACAGAGCTCTGTCTATAAGTCCTTCATTCCAATTTGCAAAAACTAGGCCTGCCTTTAAAAGTATTGATATCAAAGGGCTCTATCTTGGCGCTTGGTCTAAGCGCATGGCGTAAAGTCCATTTAGAAAATGGACAAAAAGTCCAAGTCCACTTTTGCTATTTTAACGGCGTGTTTTTTGGGCGCTAAGCACGGCGCAACGTGAAAATGGACTGAACCTAGTCTCTTCATTAATTATAGGTGTGTCTTGGGCGTGACATGCAATAAACCAATCAAAATATCATATCCCATTCCCTTTAAAAGCCTGCTTTTCCACCTTGGCGGATTGCTTGATGGCGAAACAGACATGCTCCTGCGTGTTTAGTGCGATCAAGGAATAGGCTAAATGGATCAATAGTATGATCAATATTATTCGGACTAACCATTAGCCTATGAGTTCCCGGTAATTCCCGACAGGGCTGTTATTTTACAACATATATGCGGTTAACTTTTGTTAAAAGGACCTGCAACAGCTGAGAATAAGCTATCAATGGCTTCAGTCTCACCTTAGAAAACGCCAAATTCGCCTGCTTGTTCAACAAATTTCGTTTGATTATGCAATGAAAGTGTCAAACATCAATTCTATGAGGCTGTTCTCATGGAGTTCTCGAAGTTCAATCTTCATCCGAAGTTCATTAGGCTACCTGCATAGTAATATTGATTAATAACATAAATACCGTTATTTTGCCTTAATGAGGACACTAAATACAATAAAGCTGTCAGGTTGGCAACCCATATGTTCACGCATATTTCCCCTTGTTTTATAATGTCCTGTTTATGGAAATGTGACCAACCTGTTTTACTCGTAGCGTAATGCTTTAAAGCAATCCGCTTTCCAGGAAGATCGTTGTGGTAAATTGCTATTCTAGATATACACGCCAGTAGGTGGCACTATCCTTCTATGTTATGCTTACCTGCTAGGCACCTATACATAGGAGAGGAATTAGTGATAGTTGTTGTTTTCTTAAAAAGACTGGAGGATTAAAAACCCGTTGAGCATTACGTACAGTTGTTGGCTGCTTTACTACATTGGCGACGAGGATGGCTTTACTCGGACTTTCGCCACCTCCTGCATTTTTACAGACTCCTGGTGAGCCCTTAATGCCTTTTAAATCATGGCTCCGCATGTTTGATAACTACTTACTGGCTATTACCGACGGGGATACAGAGATGGCCGAGAAGAGGACACGTACTCTCCTCATTCACTGCATGGGAACCGAGGCTCAGCGAATATTTTACAATCTTACCATTGCTGATGATTCATATGCCGCTGCACTTAAGGCATTAGAGGATTTTTTTGTGCCTAAAGTGAACGTTGTAGCTGAGAGGAATAAATTTCGCCAGCGTGCACAGAGGCCCAGTGAAACAACAGTGCAGTACGTGGCTGCACTGCGCGAGCTCCTTGTTAACTGTGATTTCGGAGCACTAGGTGACGACATGATCAGGGATCAACTCGTTGTGAAAACAACTACTGCTCGCATACGGGAACGGTTGCTTTTGCAAATGGACCTTACTCTGCAGAAAGCTATGGTTATTGCGGGTCAAATCGAATCTGCAGTAGCTGAAGCTAAAGTCATGGCAAGTGGGACTGAAACTGTTGTTAAAGTCATACACACAACATCTTCCCGTGGCGGTGGGAGAGACCGCAAACAGAAACCTAAACCTAACTACAATCAACGTGAAAGGAGGCACACAGACACAGTCTGCACAAACAGCCCAGGGTAAGACATGCTACCGCTGTGGCTCTGCAACGCACCTGGCTAATTACGCCAAATGCCCAGCTAAGACAGCTCAGTGTAGACAGTGTGGTAAAGGTGGGCATTTTGCCAAAGTTTGTTGTGGTGCGTCCACATGCAATGTTAAAGAAGTGTCTGTACCAGATGTAACAATTTTAGCCATCAATACTATTGCAACTGCGCAACAGAGAAGGAATCTTACATGCAATGTTTTACTGCAGCTGCTGGAAGTCAAAATGTGCAGACTGACCTGGTTGTGGACACTGGATCAGCAGTTTCCATTCTCCCTGAGTGCATCTACACTGAACATTTTAAAAATGTACCCCTTTCAGAGCCCAAAGTGCGTTTGGTGACTTACCTGCAGAAAGATATCCCAGTGTTAGGATGCCTTGCCCTCACTGTCACACATGACAAGCATGTCACGCAGACTGATTTCTACATTGTGCCATCTGGAACACCCCTGCTTGGAATGGATCTCTTCACTGCACTCCATTTGGAGATCAGAAATGGTCACATCGTGTCTGCTGCAATGCAAAGTGAGTCTGTACATCAGAATGCGGTGGACAATGTGAATGCAACTGAAACTTTGGGTGTGGCTGATGGTTTTGTGCATAAGGTCAAGCTCTGGCCTGAGGTGCTACCAACTCAACAAAAGCTGCGTCGCTTGCCTTTCGCTGTTCGAGATGCTGTCTCTCAGGAACTTAAAGGGTAAGTTCGCTATTTTGGACCTTGGACCCTATTTGCGGTCCGTCTTCCATGAACCTGACCCATGAAGTCCATTTTTTCGCTGATCGGTCCAGTATTGAGTTCGCTACAGATTTCCTGTAGGCTCTCACTGGGCTACAATAGAAGTCAACGGGGCAATTAGAAATGTTCGATAAATGAGCTTTCATGTACATAAATGAGACGGGAAGCTCAGGGTGTATTTTTACCGGTCTCAGTATGCTCTCCTGTGAAATGTATCTCAATCCGAACATTTTTACGTGCTTGGCATGGCTTGGAAGTAAGCATTTCTCTGTTGCTTGTTTTCGCTGCTCCCGCGGAGTACTATGTGTCGGGGGTAGGGGAGCGGGAAGGTGTGCCGGCCGTTTACGAAACTATCTAGTTGAGCAGTCTGCGTTTGTTTACCTGCAGCAACGTAGGCTACAATTTCCACAAAAAAACTTGGATGATGGATGACTATAATGATTACGAAGACGAAGAATTCGATTTTGACTGACGTTACTCGCTACAGATTTGAGCCAGAATACACGGACACGGAACTACAAGAGATGGATGATAAGAGAGCAAGAGAAGAGAGAGAGGCTGAAGTTGCGCAGGTAATGTTATCCGAAGTCAGTGCGAGGTAGTGCGGTCGGAGAAATAGTTCTGTTTCAAATGGAACTGTTGTTTCAACGTTCGGTTTGCGTTTGCGATAGCCTACATTTCACAGGAGAGCATACTGAGACCGTAAGAATACACACTGAGCTATAAAAGCACATTTATCGTTGTTTTTCCATAACATTTCTAATTGCCCCGTTGACTTCTATTGTAGCCCAGTGAGAGCCTACAGGAAATCTGTACCGAACTCAATACTGGACCGATCAGCGATAAAATGGACTTCATGGGTCAGGTTCATGGAAGACGGACCGCAAATAGGGTCCAAGGTCCAAAATAGCGAACTTACCCTTTAAGAGACTTGAAGCAGAGGGCATCATTGAGAGGGTTGACTCATCACCATGGGTGTCACCTATAGTGGTGGTACAGAAACGGACGGGAGGAATAAGACTTTGTGTGGATCTGCGTGAGCCAAACAAGGCCGTGGTGATCGACAGCCACCCCCTACCACCCATAGAAGAAGTCTTTACAGAGCTCAAGGGAGCTAAGATGTTCTCCACCATCGATCTACAGAACGCCTACCACCAAGTGTCATTGCACCATGACAGCAGGGACCTCACTGCGTTCATAACTCATGACGGCCTGTTCCGTTTCACGAGGGTCCCGTTCGGTCTTGCATCCACACCTAGTGCATTCCAGAAGATGATGACACTGGCTGGACAGGAGGGTGTCCAATGCTACTTGGATGACATTATTGTCTATGGTGAAACTCCAGAGGAACATGAGACACGACTACAGGCTGTCTTGCACCGCCTTCACAACAGTGGCTTGAAACTGAACGTGGGAAAATGCCACTTCAGGAAAACTGAACTTGCCTTCCTAGGCCATCATCTCCGAAACTGGCCTTCACCCCAATCCAGACCATGTGATCGCCGTGCAGGAAGCTCCTCCCCCACATGATGCACAAGCACTGCGCTCTTTTCTTGGATTGACTGCTTGGTACTCCCAAGTTCATCCCCAACTATGCCACGGTGGAAGAGCCTCTCCGTACACTCCTGCGGAAATCTACAGAGTACTGCTGGACCGATGCAGCACAGAAAAGCTTCATGCTAGTCAAAGAACTGATCACCAGCAGTCCAGCTCTTGCATTGTTCGACCTCTCCTCGCCAACTATAGTGACAACGGATGCCTCAGATTACGGCATTGGAGCCGTGCTTACCCAGCTCCATGGAGACAATGAGAAAACAGTTGCATTTGCATCACGTACGTTGTCAGATTGTGAAAGAAAGTACTCCACAGTTGAAAAGGAGGCCCTAGGCTGTCTGTGGGCAACTGAAAAATGGCGTACTTATCTTTGGGGGCGTCAATTCACCCTGCGTACAGATCATAGCCCACTGACTACACTGCTCTCCACCAAGGGTCTGGGACGAGCAGGCATGAGAATCGCCAGATGGTCTGCTCGATTGCTGTCCTTCCACTACAGCATTGAATACAAGCCTGGACGTGAAAACGTCACTGCTGACTGCTTATCACGCTTGCCGCTTCCAGTGACTGATCCTCATGAAGAACCAGACATTGAGATGATAGCTCTGGTGTCTGCTGACTTTGCCGCAGTTACAGCTGAACAGTTCCAAAGCGCTTACAGCTCATGCCCTGTGCTGAAACAGGTGGAAACGTTCATTGCCAAAGGATGGCCTCGCACTTCAAAGGTTCTTGACCCTGCCATCGTGCCCTACTTCAGGATCCGGAATGAGCTGGTGGTACAAGATGGTTACATAATCCGTGGCACTCACCGTGTGACTGTACCAACTGCCTTGCAACCAAGACTCATTCAGCTGGCCCATGACACTCATCAAGGGATTGTCAGGACAAAACAGAGACTCCGGGACATGTACTGGTGGCCAGGAATGACCACTCAGGTTGAAACTGCCATAAAATCATGCGTCACCTGCTCACAGCATGATAAGACTGCCATCACACATGTCTCCCCACTGCAGCCAGTGCCCCTTCCCAATGCTGCATGGGAAAAGCTGGCCATTGTGGGACCTTTCCACACTGCGCCACTGGACTGCCGTTATGCCGTGATGCTTATTGACTACTTTAGTAGATGGCCAGAGGTAGCCTTTTTTTCTGAAGTGACCTCTGCTACGGTCATTAAGTTCTTGTCTACTGTGTTCAGCCGTGAAGGTAACCCTCTCGAACTGGTAACAGACAATGGACCACAGTTCATTTCCACGGAATTTGAGACATTCCTTGCTGATCGAGACATAAAGCACTGCCGCAGCTCTGTCTACTACCCACAAGCAAATGGGGAAATAGAACGGTTGGGGAGTTTGTTCTACATGGCATGCATAGCTATTTCTGACATAATGAGTCTTAAGAGGGTGAATAATTCCTCCAAACATGAAAAGCACCTAATTAAGAAAAATTAACAGCTTGTTAAAATTCTGGGATTACAACTGTGGTTGCAACGAAAACCAGCATGCACAGGGGTCCCCCAGGACCGGTTTGGGAACCCCTGGTCTACGGACTATGTCACTTAAACAAAAAAATAAATTAATTAATTAATTGTTGATTGAAATACTCCATACTGTGATGTGAAAGTTATAGATACTAATAGTCACTTAGCAAAAGATTGATTGTTCTTAAGTTACATTCCAGATATGTACTTACCTTTTCCTAAAAAAGAGGATATGTGGTATATTGCTATTCTAGATATCCACGCCAGTAGGTGGTACTATCCCTCTATGTTATGCTTACCTACTATGCACCTATATATAGGAGAGGAAGTAGTGATAGTTGTTGTTTTACTTAAAAGACTGGAGGATTAAAAACCTGTTGAGCATTATGTACAGTTGTTGGCTGCTTTACTACGAACACAACAATCGTGAAATGGGCGACTTACAGCAGGGGAAACAGAGAACATGCAGCGCACATGCAGAGAATGGCATTAAAATTAATTGTGAATTAATTGTGTAACGTGCTGCAAATTAGTTTTCATTTCTAATTAGACGCTTAGTTCTTTTTAACCCTTGTGTGGTGTTCGGGTCTGTGGGACCCGTATTCAATGTTTACTAAAAGAAAAATGATACAATTCATAATTTTTTCAACCTGAGACTCATTGGCCTTGGCTCATTTTCTGTGATGAACATGTAAAAGAACACAAAAATCACATTTTATCACAAAAACCAAATATCACTTTTATTGATAAATGTGATCTAGCAGAGGTAAATGGTCAATATTAACCATATATGCTGTCTATATTGCTTGTAATTGAGATGAAGTCAATATCTCTGAAGTATTTTTACGTAAATTGTTATGGCTTTATTGTTTTAAAAACCCAATAATGTTGTGGGTCCACCAGACCCGCGAACACTGGGTGAGTAACAAAAACACGAACACCACACAAGGGTTAAAATCGTTTTGTTCAGTTATCCATGGAATAACAGGTGAAATCAGCTGGATTTTAATAAACTGAGAGTATGGAAGCCTGATCACTGTAATTAAAAAAATATGAAGGACGAAGAATACTAAGGTTCAAATTCAGTTAACATGGTGACATTTATCTCCGTTGTTTAACCGTAGGCTATGGAAAAAACCTTATGCACAGCGAATCCGCTGTAGCTTAGGCTATTTGAAAAACAATAAATGCAATATTCACTGGACAAGGTTTTGAACTTTTTTCAGTCAAAACCACTCTATTTACTTACAGGCTGTAGGCCTAGAGAGCGGTATTGTAATGACATGTGAAGCACATTTTCAGAACTCAGATGTCCGTCTATTGCAGTGCGCAAGTTTTCCATTGAATGACAATTCACGCATTAGGTGTAAATGACAATTCGCGCATTAGGCTTGATATAGGTGTTATCAGCAAATGGAAAGACATTTTTAATGGATACCATTGTCCCGTAACAGAAGATTGTCCCCCCAGAAGATTATAGGAATTATTGGCAAATATATGCTAAACCATAGATTGTTCCAGGATAATTGCGAATAGTCTATAGCCTACATGTAGCCTTACACGTACCATCGCACATCGCCTGGATGTTGATGGAGTGGGCTGAAAGAAATTTAATTCGGCATTCCCCTTCCCTGGGACAGGCAGCTATGTGGTCTTTGACCGATGGACCCTTTTATTATTATGCATTTTTTTATATAGCCTACACAATGATAATATTTCACGTTGTAATCTTGATATTTTTAGTCATGCTTGTGCACGCCCCTGTGTGTAACAGTCAGGAGGGTGTATGCGCGTTGTGCACACGCCTATGTAGACGCACATATGCGCCGTTAAAATAACATGTAAACAACTGCGACATGACTTTAGACCAGGTTTGTGGTGGTTTTAGCGCAACCGCTTTTTGCTGGCTCAAGATAGCAATACGCCAAAAATAATCCTGGCCACTCCTCATCTTAAGACCAACACGCCCAGTTCACTTGTAATGGGCGCAAGAATACATGGTATTTAAACGACGTGAAAGCAAGGCGTTATAATGAACCATGCGCCGGGTGTAAGATAGCAAAGACACTTGCGTTTGGGTTAGCGCCACCGGGTGTAAGATAGGGCCCAAAATGTGGCCAAGTTACAACTAACAATATTGCCTATCGTAGCTCACACTAAATAAACTAGCTCTATTCCAAAGCAATGCTATCCAAACTTTCCTAAATTATTTGCAACTTGGCCCTGTGTTTCTTCATCTTAGCATCTGAAGAGATTGTGCCTCATGGAACAACATATGATTTCAATTCATGTTTTTAACAGTTGATGAATCATTACACTCCAGAAAGGATATGGTTATACTTTGTTCGCAAGTTTGCTTTAGAAAATGTACAGGTTTTAAAATTTTAAGTGCTGCTACAGATGTCTTAACAATTCACAAGCCATTTAGCATTGCTTTGGAATAGAGCTAGTTTATTTAGTGTGAGCTACGATAGGCAATATTGTTAGTTGTAACTTGGCCACATTTTGATATCAATACTTTTAAAGGCAGGCCTAGTTTTTGCAAATTGGAATTAAGGACTTATAGACAGCGCTCTGTATGCTATGCGTGAGTAACTTGGCTTTTTTTTTTTTTTTTTACATCGGAGACATTTTTGATCAGATAGGGCTTTACCATGTATAACGTTTTTAAAATAAATATTATAAATGTTATGTTAATTGATAACTAAAAAACCATCAGAACTCTTTTAGAAAACCAAATAAATTGACAAAGGAAGTCAATCTGGTTTCCCCCTGAATTTCTAGCATTATAGCATTTACACTATATAAATCAGAATTAAACATTGCAGCACTGTTAATTATTGATGATTAATGAATGACTCATTATTACATTGGTTCTTTCTGTATTGCTTTCTGGATCACAGGTAGAACCTATGTCCTGCTGTTTAAGTCTGTGACAGTTGAAGATGCTGCTGAAATCAAATTCACAGCAGAAAAGGCTGAATCAACAGCTAAGCTGAAGGTGAAAGGTAACTGTAAGCAATGTGTGTTTTAACCGTACCAAACATGGAAATATCACCTCAGCATGAAAGTAAGTGCAGCCATTACAACACTTGAACACATGAACAGCTGACATAGCTTGGCTCTCTTAACCTGTTGACACATTCTGACACAAGCACATTCAGTTTGTGCTTTGCTGAATTCTTTGCAGTAGACATGCTAGTACTCACAGTGTGTGTAAAACAAACTTTTATAAAACAACTGAGTTTACTGAGATTCCAAACAAATGGCCATGTAATAAATTATTAAAAGCTATGTGACAAGTACACATTTGTGCATGTTAACTGGCTAGTTAGCTATCTGGCTTATAGCTAATTAACTGTGTGCTTTGTTTCCATGGAGACAATATGCCATGGCCTATTGGATGCTAGCTAGTTACTATAGGTACTGTATATATCTATTCTCAGCTGAATATGCTAGTGAGTCTGTGGCCTGTAATGTTGGCTACTGCAAGCCATATTGATCTGGAAAGATCACAAGCTGGTTGGCCAGTTATGATGGTTTCTCTTTGGAAATAAGCACACAATTAGCACAGGCTATGTTAATTTTATTAAGTTAATTTGTGTTTTGAGTTTGTGTTTTCATTTGTAATCTGTGTTTTGAGAATGAAATGGACGACTGGAGAATGAAACAGACTAATGAATACAACATTCTTTTTAATAGCATGCAAAAACACTCACACATTCCCTGCACTGCTGTTTAGAACGTATGCGTCAAAGGGTTACTAAGTGAAGCAACCCAAAACGGTCGCTGGTAGAATGCAAAATTCCATAAGTGAGCTGCAGTACAGGATGAATGGTGATGAACCTGCTATGGTATTGGTGGCATCTGTAGTGTAGAAGTTGTACGATGTGTAGGGTTGTAAGCTTGTAAGCTGGTTGCACAGAATGGCTTGCGCAGACTTGCAATATGGCACGCCGCAGCATTACGGACCCCTGAGCTGACCTCAATCGGGCTGGCGGTCTACACCACGCTACATCGCTGTCTTTGCAGAGCTGCCTGTGCGGATTGTCAAGAAGCTCCGGGACAAGATGGCCATGTACAAACACCGCGGCCACCTGGAGTGCCAGGTTTCTCGCCCCAGCGCCAAGGTCAAGTGGTACAAGAACAAGAAGGAGCTCAAACCCAGCGTGAAGCACGAGATCACGAGCGACGGCATCTACAGGAAGCTCACCATCAACGATGTAGACTCCGCCGACGAGGACACCTACACCTGCGATGCCGGCGATGACAAGACCTCTTGCCAGCTGCTTGTGGAGGGTAAAGGGGGTGTTTCCCAGTATAGGGTGGGTGGGGTGGGTTAGGAAACTGTCCAAAGGAGATCACTAAAGGTGGCTAGGTATATGATTCCTTTCACCATCCAATTTGGAGTCTACTGACAGCCTCAGTGACCCCAAATATCAGCTTTAAACTTGAGGTGCAAGCTCAATCCAAATAGGACCTCTCTCAAACCCAAACAAACATGGCAAAAGCACCGCTTCTGGGAATTCTGAAAAATGTAAAACCGTAGGTTCATCCTCTTGCTGTATCCATGAATTGGTCTCTGGTGTAGGAAGCAGGTTCTGTATTGACATGCCCGCCTCCGCTCCCACCCCCTTCCCCTCGCAGAGCCAGCCATTAGCATTGTGCGAGAGCTGAGCGCGGTGGAGGTCACAGAGCCCGCCGCGGCACGCTTCGAGGTGGAGATCAGCATTGAGGCGGGTAAGCCGCCCAAGTGGACTCTGAGCGGAGAGCCACTCAAGACCGGTGGAGACGTGGAGATAGAACAGGACGGCACAGTGCACACCCTGACCCTCAAGAAGACCGAGCTCGCCATGTCCGGCCCTGTGCAGTTCATGGCCGGGAAGAGCAGGTCTTTGGCCCAGCTCACTGTGAAAGGTTAGAAGCGTCCACTTGCCTGAGCAAGCAGAAAAATGCCGTTCCTTTTTCCACAGAAAGCCAGTATGCTTTTTTAGCATTGTCAATTCAAAGGGCTGATCTAAAATAGGATACCATATTATGAAATCCAATGGATATTTGTAAAGACCTTGATCCCTTGACCTTGTTTAACACAAATTGTCTCCCAGGGGTGTCTCAGCTTCCTGTTTGATCAGTTTGAAAGTGGGTCTGTGGTCTGGTAGCTTACACTTAGAGCCCTATGTCTAATCGACTTTGGAATGTCCAGTAGGACTACTGTAAATCCTTCGGTTGATTTGCCTGATCCTTTTGTACAGGATTAAGTATTGGACATGTTTTGTCAGGAGGCCCATTTTAAAAATAATGTGTTGTTCCTGAAAGTGATGTCACAGTCAGAGGCAGCTCAGTCTCCTGTGATAGGACCTTTGCTATTTTGGCATAGCAGGTTCAAATTCATTACATCCTTTAGCTTACTTTGTAAGACAAAAACACAACTGAATTTCAGACTGTCAGTAATGTTTCTCGAGTTTAGTCAGTTCATATAAGAACCACTGTGTAGTGACAACACTTGGTCCTTTTTTGCTTTTGTTCAGAGCGCCCCCTGGAGGTTGTACGTCCAATCAAAGACACAACGGCCAAGGAGAAAGAGTCGGTTATTCTCAGTTGCAAGTTTTCTGCTCCACCAAAAGAGGTATGCTGGTTCAAAAGTGAAACGGCCCTGGAGAGCTCCAGTAAATACAGCATGAAGCAGGACCAGAGCCGCATGGAGCTGACTATCGACAACCTGACCGGGGAAGATTCTGGGGAATACCGCTGCATGGCCGGAGCCTCGGAGAGCAAGGCTACTCTCACTGTGGAAGGTCTGGAACCCCCCTTTTTACAAGGGGATTTTCTGCCCAAAATACACAGTTTGAACTCACAGGGAATAATCCCATCATAAAAATGTTGTTAAAGCTGGAGTACGCAACCTTTTCCCAATGGTTGCATTTGTTGTCAAAACATTTCAGTCATAACATCCCTTGCATCCCTTAGCCGTGCCCACAAAGAAGAAGACACACTAGTAGAGGTTTTTGACCCATTTCGGTCACACTTTAAGCAAAGTATCCATATAAAGGCTTTATATAGCATATATAAAGCCTTCATAAACGTGACATAATGGCTTCATAAATCATACATAAGCAAATGTCATGCTTAATAAAGGGTGACATAACACCGTATTATGCAACATGTTATGCCAAATGTGACATAACCAACAATGTCACCTGGCTAATGGCCAAACATTATACAGGGTGACATAAAACATGTAGGATGCTAGGCAAACTGTGATACATTTGGAATAACATATTGCATAAGAAGGTGTTATGTCACCCTTTATGAAGCATGAAATGTATAATTTATGAAGCCATTATGTCACGTTTATGAAGGCTTTATTTATGCCATATAAAGGCTTTATGGAGACTTTGTTTAAAGTGTGACCCCCATTACTTATAAGTCATCGAGCCTGCCATTCAAAGACTTCTCTATAGCTTTAATTGTACTTGTGTCAAAAAGGAACCGCAACCAGGAGAACTCTACTGGAACAAAGACATTATAACATTTACAGAATGACAACAATTTAAATTAAGATTAGAGCACATATTAACAAGTACGGTATATCTTTTCTGTGATTTGTGATTTTGAAATTCTTGCTCCCCTCTAATTGTGGGTCAACAGTCCGGGATGTGAAATTCACCAAGCACCTCCAGGACATGGAGGTGGAGGAGGACAGTGATGCCACACTCACCTGTGAGCTCAACTACGCCGATGAGGAGTTGCAGTGGCTGCTGAACGGAACACCGCTCTGCACCAACGAAGTCAATGAGATCCGACACGTGGGCAAGGCCCACACCCTTGCCCTCAAAAACCTGGCTCCCCAAGATGGAGGGACCATCACTGTCACCGTTCGAGAAATTAGTGAATCAGCCACCCTCAAAGTCAAAGGTGAGGGTAGAACTGTGGGATTAATCCCTTTCTAAGAGTACCAGAGCACTTTGCCATACAGCCTGTTACACATAATGGCACTCCGAGTCATCAATCCTGGAGACAGAATGGGAGATGAATTGTGGGTAAAACAGAATCAGGTTGTGTTATCTGCACTGCACTCATGTCATGTTACAACAAATTGTGCAGTATAGTAATGTACAGTACAGAGCAGATATAATGTAATTATTAGAAACTTCATTTTTTAGTTAAAGTGTGACAATTCAGACACAACGTTTGTGAGGAGATGGCTGTTGAACAAATACAGCACTGACAACAAAGAACTATGTATTATTACATGCCATTGTTTTAGTGCTAATGAAACTAATTAGCATCATAGTTTTTGCACTGTTGCCAAGGTTTGTGTGATGCAAGTAAGACTGCTGTGACACTCTTTATGCTATATTTAAACAACATCTTGAGATCTAGGCATGTTTGCTGCATCCCAGGGAGTGTCTAAATTACTCCAAGGTTCCCATTGTCTGTGTCACACCAAACCATAAACAAAATACAGAATTCATAGTAGTAGAAAAAAGTATTTCTTTTCCATCTAAAAACGGAAAATTATGATTTATTCAACTCATTATATGAATAAAGTCTTGTAACTCAATAACTAATAAGGTCTATTATTGAGTTAAGACTTAAGAGTACTTAAAGCTTGATTAGATTTTTAAAAAGCATTCAAATGATAAAAATGGACACAAAGGCTGTGTTCGGAATGGCTCACTCATTCACTCCCTCCCTATACACTACTTAGGGAAATCTACATAGAGCACTAGATAGGGATTCACTAGTGAAAGGAGGAGACAATTTTGGACACCGTTTCTGAGCAGGTTACTTAGCAACGCGTGACGCTTGCGTGACAGCGGTCACCAGCTTGGTGAGAAAGCATGCAAGAAATGGTAAAACAGTGTTCTGTTGTATCGTAGGTTAGTTAGGTAACTGGGTAGCTAGCTAGCTAATTAAGTTATAATTGTTAAAAAAAATAGTTAACACTTTGTAATATATTTAATCTACCTTGTTTATTCATATTTCGGTTATAAAGCTGACTAAACTGATTTAACATACAAGATGAAACTTGCAATTAAATTTACATTTGTAGACCAGAGCAGGCTCAGCCGTCACCATTTTGACAAAAAAATGTCTCCGGTGATGTAGTGTACATCGTTTGTAACCTACATTTTGTGGTGCATTGTGGGGGATATTGAGTGAACTATTTAGCGTGTCAAATTTGACATTTTGAATTCAGACACCCTACAAAATGGCTGATTCCCTAAATAGTGCACTATATAGTGAATAGGGAGCGATTTCGGACACAGCCATAAGGTTTTTACATGACACTGATGAAGTTCCTTGAACATACTTGAAAATCCTGAAATTTCTCAAATTTAGAACAAAATCAATCAAGGACCTAAACACTTCGACCAATGTAAGACAAAGTGATTGGGGTTGGGATGGAAGAGCTATTCATGGAACATTCTTCTTTATTGAAATTTAACTGCTTCATAGGTGCTTGAATTTGGGGACATAAGTAAATGTGGGGACCCCCTCTTTCTCTCTGCAGAGAAGCTGGCCGTGTTCCTCAAGTCCCTGGACGATGTGGTGGGAGAGGAGAAGGGAACAATCACCTTGAAGTGTGAGGCCTCCAAGCCCAGAGTCTCCCCCGTCTGGAAGAAGGACGGCATGGTCTTGGCAGCCAGCGACAAGTACGAGCTGCTGCACTCTGGGAAGTCTCTTGGTCTCATCGTTCATGACCTCACCCAGGACGACACGGGAGAGTACACTTGCGATCTCGGCACCGATCTGGCCAAGTCCAAAGTCACCGTGCAAGGTCCGTTGACTATGTCCACTCACCACTTAGTGCCTGCTGTGAAGTACAAATTATGGCAATTTAACTTCTGAAATGTGTGCTGACCTAACAATCGCAAATAATGATATATACATATAAACCTGTACATGCACCATTAGTGGTTTGAAGCAACCAGCAATATTGGAGTGCAAAATACTCTTAGTATGGAACTAATTACTAATTACATGGAGAGTAATGTACATAGATGAATGCCATATGGCCTGATAAGCCTTTTAGCTTTAGCTTTATTACCTTATGTTAAGTTACATGAAGTTTTATTGTTAGTTATATTGGTTGCTTGTTGGCTTGTGTGTTTTTAGTGCCAGATACAGATTTGGTGGTTAAATGTGTTCCCTGATCACAGATCTGACCATTGGCATCACCAAGCGTCTGAAAACGGCAGAAGTGAGGGAGGGCGAGGCCTGTAGCTTTGAGTGCATCCTGTCCCGCGAGAGCACAGACGAGTGCTCCTGGACTGTGAACGGTCAGCCCGTGGTCAATGGTGGCCACTTCCAGGTCTCCAGCAAGGGCCGCAAATACACGCTGAACATTCCGGACGTGTCCGCCAGCGATGCCGGTGAGGTGGTCTTCACCATAAAGAACCTGAGCTCCAAGACCACACTGTCTGTCAAAGGTGAACTGTCTGCTTGCCCTTTTATCTAAGATTGATGCCGATCAAAGTAAATCAATACTGTATAACGTCTTCATAGATCATGTGCGGCTTTATGAAGGATGACATAACATAATGGTACAGTATGTTGCTGTGCTCAAGAGGGACATAACAGATGATGTCACAACTCTCAAAGATCAGAATCCTTGACAAATTCTTAAGAATGATTGGTAAGGTGTTATACTGTGATAGTGAAAGCATAATGCCATGCCAAGTGGGATTGGTGCAGGGAAGGCTATCAAGGGGGACACTAAAATGTGATTGGTGCAGGGAAGGCCATCAAGGGGTACACTGAAATGTGATTGGTGCAGGGAAGGCTATCAAGGGGGACACTAAAATGTGATTGGTGCAGGGAAGGCCATCAGGGTGGGCACTGAAAAGTGATTGGTGCAGGGAAGACCTCAAGGTGGGTACTGAAGTGTGATTAGCGCAAGGAAGGCCGCCAAAGTGAATACCGAAATGTGATTGGTGCAGGCAAGGCCGTCAAAGTGAGCAGGGAGCTGCAGGACACACGCGTGGCCCCAGGAGAGGACGCCGAGTTCAGCTGCGAGGTCACGCAGCCCGGTGCCCTCATCAAGTGGTCCAAAGACGGGAAGGCCATCAGGAAGAGCAATAAGTACGAGATCAGCCAGGACGGATGCCTCGCGAAGCTGCTCGTCCACAGCACCACCACCAGGGACTCCGGCGAGTACTGCTGTGAGGTGGACAGTGCGGGCACCACAAAGGCCAAACTGGAAGTCAAAGGCAAGTGAAACTCCCTAAACGCGTCCTGCGAACACACGTCTCATTACAAAGTGCTCCTTTACATAATTTACTTTATTACATCAATTGCATGTATTTTTGGAACATTAATCACTCACCTGCTCTGTTTGGTATCCTACAGTGCAGTCCGCAGGTATTTGAACAGTGACACAATTTTTGTTGTTTTGGCTCTGCACATTAGATTTGAAATGGAATAGTGACCATGAGGTTAAAGTGCAGACTTTCATCTTTAAATTGAGGGTTTTTACATCCATATCACGTGAACCGTGTAGCAATTGTAGCAATTTTTATACATACCCCCCCATTTTAGGGCACCAAAAGTAATTGGACAAATTAACATAATCTTAAATAATGACTTCCTGATGTCTGTGACCCAACAACATCAAAAGACTTTTGATATCTTATTTTCAGGTACTCTTACAAGGGATACTATAACCTAGCATTTGAATGGATCTCTATGGGAATTGGGGGGTGGGACTAGATTAAGCTGTAAATTACATGGGAATAGTGTGGAACACATGGTTGGCTAAATGGCTATAAGTCATCAAGGGTCTGAGGCATCAAACGAGCCTCAAACCATCACTCTGCTGCCAGATATGCAGTAGATATGGATGGATCACTTTAAGGTTTGTTTCTCCTGACTTATTTTTCCATAGAGTTCAAATTGCTACAAATTGCATACAATTGCTATGCGGTTCAGCCGATATGGATGTAAAAACCCTCAAATTAAAGATGAAAGTCTGCACTTTAACCTCATAGTCACTGTTCCATTTGAAATGGAATGTGCTGGAGTACAGAGTCAAAACAACGAGGATTGTGTCACTGTCCAAATACTTACGAACTGCACTGTATACATAATTATGTTGCGCTAAGTGTAAAATTGAACATTGTGTGCATTCGTTTCTAAGCCATCTACCTCAACACTTGATGAAGAATAGGCATTTGATGAACAGCATCAGTGATGTCCTCAGCATATATATATATTTTTTTGCACTTCCTTACAGTCAGCAGTAAAGGTACAGTAAGACTGTACTTACAGCTTAGCCCCCCTCTATTGTTCTCTAATCTGTAGTAAGACTGCTTAAATGCTGCGTTTCCCTCCCCTTCTCTGTACAGTTCCCTGGTCTCCAGTAAGACTGTACTTAAATGCTGCAGTTCCCTCCCCCTCTCTGTACAGTTCCCTGGTCTCCAGTAAGACTGTACTTAAATGCTGCAGTTCCCTCCCCCTCTCTGTACAGTTCCCTGGTCTCCAGTAAGACTGTACTTAAATGCTGCAGTTCCCTCCCCCTCTCTGTACAGTTCCCTGGTCTCCAGTAAGACTGTACTTAAATGCTGCAGTTCCCTCCCCCTCTCTGTACAGTTCCCTGGTCTCCAGTAAGACTGTACTTAAATGCTGCAGTTCCCTCCCCCTCTCTGTACGGTTCTGTGGTCTCCAGTAAAACTGAGCTTAAATGCTGCAGTTCCCTCCCCCTCTCTGTACAGTTCTGTGGTCTCCAGTAAAACTGAGCTTAAATGCTGCAGTTCCCTCCCCCTCTCTGTACAGTTCTGCGGTCTCCAGTAAAACTGAGCTTAAATGCTGCAGTTCCCTCCCCCTCTCTCTACAGTTCTCTGGTCTCCAGTAAAACTGAGCTTAAATGCTGCAGTTCCTTTCTCTCTCTCTCTCTCTCTCTCTCTCTCTCTCTCTCTCTAGTTTCTCTGGTCTCCAGTAAGACTGTAACTAAATGCTGCAGTTCCTCCCTCCCATTCCTGCTGTTCTCCGGTCCGCAGTAAGCCTGTATTTGCAGCACTGCAGGTCTCTCCCTCCCTCTACAGTGCTCTGGTATCCCTCCTTGCAGAGCTGGACCTGTGCTTCACCAAGCAGCTGCAGGATGCCGAGGTGGAGGAGAAAGGCACGGTGACGCTGGAGTGCGAGACGGCCAGCCCCGCCGCCGAGGTCACCTGGCTAAAGGGAGTGGTGGAGCTGCGGGAGGGGGGGAGATACGAGATGAAGAAGCAGGGCACCCTCCTCTCCCTCACCATCAAGGGGTTGGAGAAGAGCGACAGCGATGCCTACTGCTGCGACGTAGGGACCGCCCAGAGCAGGTCCAGGCTGACGGTGCAAGGTAAGGCCCACGATGTGGGAGGAGGCGGGGCTGAACAGAGAACCACTTGCTGTGCTGCATTTGAGAATGAAGAATTGTGGGTAGGAAGGTGCCTTCTGTGATCGTTAAGGAAAGTTTAAGAAGAGTGCTGTAGGTGAAATAGAGCTGTAGCCATGCAAAGTAGCAACTTGTTGAGTGCTTGGTGCTTATTGGTTGTACTACTATTGTCTACTTGGGAAGCTGAGAGGTGCAAAACAGTGGTATTGCCAACTTGTTAGTTTTTATTTTACTTTTATTTAATTAGGTGAGTCTCGTTGAGATTAAAATCTCTTTTTCATGTTAAACATTTCATTAGTGTCTCACATTTGCAGTGATATAACTTTTTTTCCATATTATGGTTGTGTTAAGATTTCAATGTAAAAGTTGTTGGATTTACATAAATGTATAAGAGGACAGAGGATCTTGTGACTGCAGCTCTCTCTGCACTGCTTGTGTTGGAGCAGCCATATTTCCCAAATAATTCAGTTTGTGCAAAAAAAAAAAAAAACTGCCGTAATTTATCATACTTGCTGGAAGCTGTGAGGATATCCCGTGGCCACTAGTAAGATTTATCTTGCCGCCATTTTGTGTTTTGTGTCCATATGCTGCCGTCTTGTTTTGTTACTCCTTGTTTTGGCAGCTTTAAATGTTACTGTTAGTGTTACATGCATATCTTACTTGCCTTATAATAACTTCATATTTGTTTTGTCAGTCAATAGGCTCTCTGTCGTCCTGTTGCAGCGCTATACGTTCAGTGCTCTTGCTGACTGCATAATGTTGTCACTGTTGGTCTCAAGTATTGTTCATCCTTATAATTCAGTAGAACCACAGAGAACGGCCTGCGCTGGTACTGTTCCTCCTTCCCTTGACTCACAGTGAAGCCAGTCCAGAGCACCAGTGGCACTGACCCGTACATGATCGCACTTTTATCAGTATCTCTGTGTTGCACCCCAGGTCAGAAAGTGCAGATAGTGGAGGAGTGTTTAGAGTGGGAGTCGGCCACGTTTAAGTGCCGCGTCAGCCCCAGCGAGTACATTGGCGTGCAGTGGCACCTCGACAAAACTCCCCTGCACAACAACGAGCTGAACGACATTCAGACCTTGCCCGGCGGCTACCACACCCTCACCGTCAAGAAGCTCGCCCGCAAGGATTCGGGAACCGTCTCGGTGGAGGCCGGGGACAAGCGGGCGTGCGCTTCCTTGTCGGTCAAAGATAAACTCCTCCCTTTCCGACTCCAAGCCCAATCACATCTCCTGGAGCATCACGCTCTCCTCTCCCTTTCCAAACACCTGTGACATCTTCCGTGAATTATGGAAATTCGCTTGCCTCTCTTGAAAGAGCGGATGTCTGTGAGGAATACCAAGTCTTACCACCATTTTCTCATTTGTTCTTCTACCACGGGCCAGGCTCTGTCCCGCATTGGTCAGCTGCAAGTGGAATGGGATACCGCAATGGGAATATATGTCGCTTAAACCGTCAGTTAGTTCCTCACCAGCTTTAATTATGCTCTGATTCCATCATCAGACCTCTAACTGAACAATCATACAGGTCACTTTTTTCTGACCACTGGAAATAGCTGTTTTTTTAAATCTTACATATGCTCGAGTCACAGTTACCTTTAATCTTTTTTTGTTGAGCCAGTCCTGTGTAAGCTTTTTTATTTGGTTACATGGTAGATGCTTATTAAATTACTTAGGTAAATTACTTAGGTACAGGTAAATTACATAAGACGCTTGCTCCGTGAATCATAAAAGTTACAACCAATTAAAATGAAAACATGTACATTTGATTCTGAGACAGCAATAGCAATAGCTGTGTAGGGTGCCTCGGCACAGCACAACACAGCCTATAACTATAACCACATGCTATATAGCAAATGTAATATGATTTAAAATAGAAAGCACGCTGAAATATGTTAAGCACATTTAAAACCATCTTCCCAGAACAAACATTTTCACACTTAAAATAGTGGTAATATACCCACTTGCCTTTTAGGGCAGGTGTTATTTATTTTCTTACACTGCAGTGACACGCAAATGTAGTCAGGGTCAAACAAATGGTCATGAATTGGCAACATTGTTGGTTTTATGAAACATCCCTTTAATCTCTACAGTCTCAGCAAAAGGAGACTTGGGCTAATGGCCTGTTCTCATTATTTAGCGTTCGTAAAAGTATAAGTTTGTAAGTATACTGGTGGGGGCTGGCAGGTGACTCGTTCTGCTAAACTATGGTTTTTAGCATAAAGAAACCCCACTGTCTGATAACCGGACTATGCCAGTGCCAGTGCTATGGCTGTGACTGGCTGGCATCGCATAATTTGCTGTAGTATTGCCCAAGGAGAGTGTTTCAGATGCCACTGTGCAAGAGTGACTCCTCTGGTTAATCAGACACCTGCAGTCTGCCTGCATTGACTGTGGATGAACTTCCAGACACATAACTGCTGACGAGTGACTGCACAGACAAGTTGCTGGACTACAGAGTAATGAGCAGCACCTGGCTTATCTGCACTCCACAATTGAGGGAGGTATTGTAGAAATGAGACAGGCTTATGAATAAGATTCAGCATTTCAAAATGAGAGAAAGAAAAAGGGTTGGTAAAAAATATCATATTGTTGAGTATTTGCATTAATTTATTCTTTCACATATTTTTGAATCTTATATTGTTACATACAAGTACAGGCAGCAGCAGTAATCTTTTGAGTGGTCATTGATTTGAATACTGTTGAATTTTGCTGATGTGTGAATTTAACATTCTGTATTAGTGGTGGGCTGCAGGCACTATAGAGCCTCCTGCTATGTCTGAATTGTGGGTCAAACAAGCTCAGCTGAGCACATGGAAGATCTTGCTGTGTTATGCATGTGCCGGCCTTTAATTTTCAGAAAGGCCCATCTCTATTACCAAAGAGCTGAAGGACTGTGAGGCTAAAGAGGGGGAGGACTTGGTCCTGTCGTGCCAGACATCCAAGAGCTGCGATGTCCAGTGGTACAAGGATGGGATCTTGGTACAAAACACCTCCAAGCGCCAGACCAGTCGATCGGAGACTGAGGCCACACTGACCATCCGCGGGGTGGGCGAGAGTGACGTGGGCACGTACAAGTGCGAGGCAGGAGGGGCCACAACTAAGGCCCGGGTCACTGTGAAGGGTAAGGACAGAGCCACCCCAGGAACCACACAGCGCTGCTGGAACCCTGTGTCATGTTCCTTATCTGATTATGACATCATCCAAACGTGTGACCTTCTCCCTCACATGTATCAGTCACCTGGCATCTTCAGTACTTGGTTTCTCACTAAATCTTCCCTATGAAAATCTTGCAGAATAGCGGGCCCTGGATTTTCTCTATGCAGAGTAGCTGAGTTTGTTGTAGAGGGTCTGATTGCTTCATTGATATGTTGATGGTAGTCAGCTGTTTTACTATTATGTCACAGGTATATTGTTTTAGCTTTATAGTTCAGCTTGCCTCAGGGAGTTATATATTTTGTATTTATAAATGTTATTCTAACACGATTTATTGATCTAAGTGGTACTTGAAGTGTATACATTATCTTTTATTCAAAAACCTGATTATAGAGTAGTGTTTGTGTTGATATAGTATACAGATCCTTTCCAAAGAATTTGAATATCATGGAAAAGTTGTTTTTTTTCCATAATTCCATTCAAAAAGTGAAACTTTCATAGATTATAGATTCATTACACACAAAGTGAAATATTTCTAGCCTTTATTTGTTTAATTTTTTCATAATTTTGGCTTACAGCTCCAGAAAACCCCCAAAACAGTATTTCAAGAAATTAGAATAGTGTGTCGAACATCAGCATTTACTTCAGTTATTTCAGAGAATTAATGTTTTAGACTGAGTGTCACACTATCATCTAATTTACTCAAAACACCTGCAAAGTTTATCTCAGTTTGGTTCAGTATGGGGAAGACTGCAGACTTGACAATTGGCCAGAAGACCATCATTGACACCCTCCAGAAGATGGGTAAGCCACAAAAGGTCATCGCTAAGGAGGCTGGCTATTCACAGAGTGCAGTGTCCAAGCATATCAATAGAAAGTTTAGTGGAAGGGAAAAATGTGGCAGGAGAAGGTGCAGAAGCAAAAGAGATGACCGTAGGCTTCAGCGGATTGTCAAGCAAAGACGATTCCAAAATTTGGCAGAGATGCAGAGGGAGTGGGCTGAGGCTGGAGTCAGTGCTTCAAAAACCACCATGTACAGACGTATCCGGGACATGGGCTACAACTGTCGGATTCCTCGAGTCAAGCCACTCCACTCATTCTCTGAAATAACTGAAGTAAATGCTGATTTTCGACACACTATTCTAATTTCTTGAAATACTGTTTTGGGGGTTTTCTGGAGCTGTAAGCCAAAATTATGAAAAATGAAACAAATAAAGGCTAGAAATATTTCACTTTGTGTGTAATGAATCTATAATCTATGAAAGTTTCACTTTTTGAATGGAATTATGGAAAAAAAAACAACTTTTCCATGATATTCTAATTTTTTGGAAAGGATCTGTATATGACATCTTGAAAATACTGCTTTTCAGCCATAGTCTTGTTTTCATAGTAGGGTTATTGAGAATACCCCTTCAATTGGATGTTGTATACGTATTCATTCATTATTCCTGGAAATATTCTGGAAACAGCTTTCAGAATGTGGCAAGGAGATAATTTGTCTTGTCTTGGTGAAAATGTTAAGTGCCATTCTCTTCACCATGCTATTGTCCAGTCAAGCCATTCTCTTCACCGTGCTACTGTCCAGTCAAGCCATTCTCTTCACCGTGCTACTGTCCAGTCAAGCCATTCTCTTCACCGTGCTACTGTCCAGTCAAGCCATTCTCTTCACCGTGCTACTGTCCAGTCAAGGCATTCTCTTCACCGTGCTACTGTCCAGTCAAGCCATTCTCTTCACCGTGCTACTGTCCAGTCAAGCCATTCTCTTCACCGTGCTACTGTCCAGTCAAGAATACCAGCATATGCAAAGCCATTGGAGTCAAGTTTAGAAGAGTCCCAAACAAAAGCAATACATTTACTACATGTTAACATTCACCAGCATTCTCAACTTTGGCTTCTCAAGTTTTTCTTTCTGTTAGTTTCCTTAATCTAATTAAGCAAAAGAAATGCTGCTTTTGATAGTGTTGAAGGAAATCACAAATGTTCCACATCTTCTAGGCATCACTGAAGAGGCTTTGCGTGATGTAACATTTAACATCACCCATTCCAAAAATGATTTCATCTCACGCATTTGAAAATATTGAAATGATAGGTTTGTTTTTTTGTCTTGAACCCAAACTGTCAATTGTAGCTCTTCCGGCGGAGTTTGTACAAAAGCTGAAGAACCAGGAGACCAAAGAGGGAGGGAGTATCACCCTGTGCTGTGAATTCTCCAAACCTGGAGGAAAGGCACAGTGGAAGAAGGGAACCGAGGTGTTGACATCTGGAGACAGGTACAAGATGAAGCAGAGTGATACCACCTTTGAGCTGAAGATGAGCAATATGAAGCCAGAAGACTCTGGCGACTACAGCTGTGAATGTGCAGACCAAAAGACTATAGCCAGCATCAAAGTCCATGGTAGGAAACCACCATTGTGTTCCCTTTTCTTCCCAACAAGAGGAACTATTTTTTCTTTTGTTTCTACCAATTTGCCACATCTGTGGCTTTCAGACAATAGTATGAGGAAATTTGAGGAGTACAGTATTTATGTGAGGAAAACCAATACATGTAGACTATATAGTGTGAGTCCATTTCCCCACTACTAATCAAAAACCTATGATTTGATCATAGTATATATATATTTTGGTAAAGGTTATTCCACTCGCCTATGCTTGTCATTCAGTGTTTTTTGTCAAAGAAAAAGAAAAATGCTGCCCACTAGCAAAACTAATCAACTAATAATAAACTAATTGCAACTCATGTGTAGATAGTTTAAAGCACATAAGTTGAAAAATACATTATTTTTGCTGTACCTCAGTATCTTATTTTTAGTGCTCTGCAGACAGCATTTTTCTTTTTCTTGTGCGATTACTTCAGAAACCTGCAGCAGGAACTCTTTTTTACTTAGTCCAACATTTATTTTCTACCATTTTGAGTTTTTTTTTTTCTATAAATGTCTTGCCATCTGCTTCAGAAAGTTTTGGAATTGTGGATTATTCGCCAGTTATTGTTTAAGCTGGTTCTCAAAATCAACCAATGGTTTCCCAGTGGTTCCGGTCACCTTCACGAAAGAGCTGAAGAACCAGGAATGTGAGGAAGGAGGCAGTGTTACTCTGCAGTGTGAGATCTCTAAACCTGGAGCCACAGTGGAGTGGAGGAAGGGAACAGAGCTGCTGAAGTCTGGAGAGAAATGTAAGATGAAGCAGAAGGACTCTTCTGTAGAGCTGAAGATCTGCCATCTGACACCTGAAGATTCTGGAGACTACAGCTCTAACTGTGGAGACCACAAGACTACAGCCAGCGTCAGTGTCAAGGGTACGAACAGTCCGGTTTCTACTCTTTCATGTCAATCTACAGAAGAATCCCCATCACTCTGGTTTGGGAATCCATCACAGTAAATTGGTTAAATTCATTTCAGTATTTTGCTTTTTGTGAGAATTGTCAATAATTTCACCTAGATTGCTTGGCATTTTGTGTTGATATTTTAATGAATAAGTTGGCACATTTCCTTTTCCCATGTGATGTTTAGCTTACCTTGCAGATTAGCGGGCCCTGGCTTTTCTTGTATGTTTTCGCTCATGGCTACTATCAGCATGGTGTATCGAGTAGCCTGTTATGTTTGGTGATTTACACATGCATGTGGTTCCTCAGCACTGCCCATCACATTCACACGAGAGCTGAAGAACCAGGAGTGTGAGGAGGGAGGCAGCGTTACCTTGCAGTGTGAGATCTCTAAACCTGGAGCCCCAGTGGAGTGGAGGAAGGGAACAGAGCTGCTAAAGTCTGGAGAGAAATATAAGATGAAGCAGAAGGACTCTTCTGTAGAGTTGAAGATCTGCCATCTGACACCTGAAGATTCTGGAGACTACAGCTGTAACTGTGGAGACCACAAGACTACAGCCAGCGTCAGTGTCAAGGGTACGAACAGTCAGGTTTCTACTCTTTCATGTCAATCTACAGAAGAATCCCCATCACTCTGGTTTGGGAATCCATCAGAGTAAATTGGTTAAATTAATTTCAGTACTTTGCTTTTTGTGAGGATTGTCAATAATTTCACCTTCTAGATTGCTTGGCATTTTCCGTTGATATTTTAATGATTACGTTGGCAGAATTCCTTTTCCCATGTGATATTTATCTTATCTTGCAGATTAGCGGGCCCTGGATTTTCTTGTATATTTTCGCTCATGGCTGCTATCAGCATAGTGTATCTGCACACAGCCTGTACATTTTTGGTAATTTGCCCATGCGTGTGGTTCCTCAGCACTGCCCATAACATTCACACGAGAGCTGAAGAACCAGGAGTGTGAAGAGGGGGGAAGTGTTACCCTGCACTGTGAGCTCTCTAAACCTGGAGCCCCAGTGGAGTGGAGGAAGGGAACAGAGCTGCTAAAGTCTGGAGAGAAATATAAGATGAAGCAGAAGGACTCTTCCGTAGAGCTGAAGATCTGCCATCTGACACCTGAAGATTCTGGAGACTACAGCTGTAACTGCGGAGACCACAAGACTACAGCCAGCGTCAGTGTCAAGGGTACGAACAGTCAGGTTTCTACTCTTTCATGTCAATCTACAGAAGAATCCCCATCACTCTGGTTTGGGAATCCATCAGAGTAAATTGGTTAAATTAATTTCAGTACTTTGCTTTTTGTGAGGATTGTCAATAATTTCACCTTCTAGATTGCTTGGCATTTTCCGTTGATATTTTAATGATTACGTTGGCAGAATTCCTTTTCCCCATGTGATATTTATCTTATCTTGCAGATTAGCGGGCCCTGGATTTTCTTGTATATTTTCGCTCATGGCTGCTATCAGCATAGTGTATCTGCACACAGCCTGTACATTTTTGGTAATTTGCCCATGCGTGTGGTTCCTCAGCACTGCCCATAACATTCACACGAGAGCTGAAGAACCAGGAGTGTGAAGAGGGGGGAAGTGTTACCCTGCACTGTGAGCTCTCTAAACCTGGAGCCCCAGTGGAGTGGAGGAAGGGAACAGAGCTGCTAAAGTCTGGAGAGAAATATAAGATGAAGCAGAAGGACTCTTCCGTAGAGCTGAAGATCTGCCATCTGACACCTGAAGATTCTGGAGACTACAGCTGTAACTGCGGAGACCACAAGACTACAGCCAGCGTCAGTGTCAAGGGTACGAACAGACCGGTTTCTACTCTTTCATGTCAATCTACAGAAGAATCCCCATCACTCTGGTTTGGGAATCCATCACAGTAAATTTGTTAAATTAATTTCAGTAGTTTGCTTTTTGTGAGGATTGTCAATAATTTCACCTTCTAGATTGCCTGCCATTTTCCATTGATATTTTAATGATTACGTGTCATGGTTTTTGGCAGCCTCCTTTTATTTCTGTGGTTGTTCTTTCTTTTAGCAGCGTCAGGGTACTCTCGCATTTTCCGTCTTCCGTTCCGGTATTTTGTTCTCGCTCAGCGATTATCCCTCGCACCTGTTTTGGGTTACCTGTTGGCTATATAAGCACGTAGTTTCTGTTTTCCTGTGCTTCAGTGTTATTTTGTCACTCCACTAAGCTGGTATTGGTATAGGACTTGGAGTCTGCATTTCTTGTTGTTGCAAATTAAGAAACGCAGCAAGCTTCGTTTAGATTTAGAGTTAGGATTCTTTTATTTCCTTTTCGTTTACTCTGTTTCTAGTTCGTCCTTATCTCTTCCTTTGTTCTTTCCTTTGTTTTGTTCTAGCTCTCTTACAGTTAAGAGCTTCAGGCAAGCTGCCTGTTCTTTTCTGTTTCTCTGCTCAGTTCTACGAGCGTCGCCCTCGTTTGGGGTTGTTTTTATTTGGCTCTAAGCCAAAGAGTTTTGTCCCTCTTCTTTGTTCTTTGTTTTTTTCCTTTTCTGTTGTGGACACTTTTCTGCTTTACTGGTATTCCACTCCGTGGCTTCCTTTTTCTATTCCTCTTTGTCGCGTCTGGTCCTCTGAACCCGACTCCCCATTACAGAACACTGAAGCCTGTATGGAAGGTCCATTGACACAGCAGGGAGTTAAGCAGGCGCTGGCCACACAGAGCTCTGCCTGGTCCTCCCATGAGGAGGGCATTCTGTCCCTTCAGGCCAGATAGCAAGCCATGTAGGTACAGCAGGGTCAGCTCATGAAGCAGCCGCGCTACCAGGGAGATTGTCTCCAAGATTTTGCGGAGAGTCTCAGCACGTTGACCGTCATAGCCTCCCAACCTCCTGTAGCACAAGCACCAGTAGGCCCCGTTCGGTGGGTGCCAGGATGGGCCACCAGCTGTGAAGAGTGACGCCACTGGAGAACCCGCGATCTGATTCGGGGTGGAATGAACAGACAGTGGGAAGGACCCCCATCTGAGCCCAGGTCCGAGCGTAACGCCTTTTGAACAACCACCTCGATCTCCCACATCACCGGAACTACAATCTGGGCGGTAGGTGCGATGGGCTCCGGGTGCGGTTCCTTATCAGCATGGTCGTAGATGCGCGACAGCGCATCCGGCTTAATATTCTAGGGATTTTTTGTCGCGGCACTTTTGGTGGCCTAATATGGAGAGCGACGTGCAGGAATTTGTCGCCGCCTGTTCGGTTTGTGCCCATAGCAAGGGTTCTCGGCTTCCACCCTCTGGCCTTCTACACCCCTTACCCGTTCCCAACTGTCCTTGGTGCCATGTCGCCCTCGACTTTGTCAATGGATTGCCTGCGTCCCAGGGCAACACGGTGATCTTGGTTGTAGTCAACAGGTTTTCCAAGGCGGCTCACTTCATTGCCTTACCCAAGCTGCCATCAGCCCCAGTGACCGCCCAGCTAATGGTGGACAATATTATTAAAGTGCATGGTCTGCCTCTGGACGTGTTGTCCAACCGCGGTCCTCAATTCTCCACCAGGTTCTAGTGCTCCTTTTGTGCCCTATTAGGGGCGTCTGTCAGTCTGTCTTGCAGGTTCCACCTGGAGACTAATGGACAGATGGAGCACACTAATCAGACCTTGGAGAGCACCCTCCGGTGCTTTGCTGCCTCTAAACCCACATCTTGGAGCCACCATCTCGCCTGGGCGGAGTACACCCACAACACGCTGCGCAACGCCTCTACAGGTCTCTCTCTGTTTGAAGCTCAGTTGGGGTATCAGCCTTCCTTATTTCCTGAGTTGGAGAGAGTTATGGAAGTACCATCTGCAGGTTCTTTTGTGTGGAGATGTCGTGCGGTTTGGAAGCGTGTGCGTGCTTCACTCCTTCGCGCCTCAGCTAAACAGAAAGCCATGGCCGACAAGCGTCGTCGTCCAGCCCCCTCTTACCGGGTTTGTCAACGAGTGTTGCTGTCCACACGGGACCTGCCTCTGCGAGTGGAATCCCGCAAACTTGCGCCGCGATTTGTGGGACCATTTAAAATAATCCGCAGGATCAACCCAGTCACTGTGCGTCTCCAACTGCCACGCTCGATGCGTATTCACCCCACCTTCCATGTCTCCTGGTTGAAAACAGGTGCTTGTGAGCACTCTCGCTCTGGTGGATAAGGCGCCGCCCCACCCGCTTCATGGAGGGAGGACTGGTCTACACTGTTCGGCGCATTTTGGCCAAGAGGCTTGTGGGCAGAGGTGTCCAGTTTTTAGTCGACTGGGTGGGCTATGGCCCTGAGGAGCGCTGCTGGGTCCCCTTCAGGAACATCTTGGACCCACCACTCATTAGGGACTTCCACAGAAACAAGGCTGAGGGATCGCCTGGGGTCGTCCCTTAGAGGGGGGGTCCTGTCATGGTTTTTGGCAGCCTCCTTTTATTTCTGTGGTTGTTCTTTCTTTTAGCAGCGTCAGGGTACTCGGATTTTCCGTCTTCCGTTCCGGTATTTTGTTCACGCTCAGCGATTATCCCTCGCACCTGTTTTGGGTTACCTGTCGGCTATATAAGCACGTAGTTTCAGTTTTCCTGTGCTTCAGTGTTATTTCGTCACCCCACTAAGCCGGTATTGGTATAGGACTCGGAGACTGCATTTCTTGTTGTTGCAAATTAAGAAACGCAGCAAGCTCCGTTTAGATTTAGAGTTAGGATTTTTTTATTTCCTTTTCGTTTACTCTGTTTCTAGTTTGTCCTTATCTCGTTATTCCTCGTGGCGGATTTCCTTTGTTCTTTGCTTTGTTTTGTTATAGCTCTCTGACAGTTAAGAGCTTCAGGCAAGCTGCCTGTTCTTTTCTGTTTCTCTGCTCAGTTCTACGAGCGTCGCCCTCGTTTGGGGTTGTTTTTCTTTGGCTCTAAGCCGGGAGTTTTGTCCCTGTTCTTTGTTTTTTTTTTCCTTTTCTGTTGCGGACACTTTTCCGCTTGACTGGTATTCCACTTCGTGGTTTACTTTTTCTATTCCTCTTTGTCGCGTCTGGTCCTCTGAACCCCCATTACATTACGTTGGCAGGATTCCTTTTCCCATGTGATATTTATCTTATCTTGCAGATTAGCGGGCCCTGGATTTTTATGTATATTTTCGCACATGGCTGCTATCAGCATGGTGTATCTGCACACAGCCTGTTATGTTTGGTAATTTACCCATGCATGTGGTTCCTCAGCACTGCCCATAACATTCACACGAGAGCTGAAGAACCAGGAGTGTGAGGAGGGAGGCAGCGTTACCCTGCAGTGTGAGATCTCTAAACCTGGAGCCCCAGTGGAGTGGAGGAAGGGAACAGAGCTGCTAAAGTCTGGAGAGAAATATAAGATGAAGCAGAAGGACTCTTCTGTGGAGCTGAAGATTTGCCATCTGACACCTGAAGATTCTGGAGACTACAACTGTAACTGTGGAGACCACAAGACTACAGCCAGCGTCAGTGTCAAGGGTACGAACAGTCTGGTTTCTTCTCTTTCACGTCAATCTACAGACGAATCACCATCACATGGTTTGGGAATCCAGCACAGTAAATTGGTTAAATTCACTCTGATAGTTTGCTTTTTGTGAGGATTGTAAATAATTTCATCTTCTAGATTGCTTGGCGTTTTGTGTTGATTGTTTAATAAATAAGTTGGCAGATTTCCTTTTCCCATGTGATATTTAGCTTACCTTGCAGATTAGCGGGCCCTGGCTTTTCTTGTATGTTTTCCCTCATGGCTGCTATCAGCATGGTGTATCGAGTAGCTTGTTATCTTTGGTGATTTACCCATGCATGTGGTTCCTCAGCATTGCCCATCACATTCACACGAGAGCTGAAGAACCAGGAGTGTGAAGAGGGGGGAAGTGTTACCCTGCACTGTGAGCTCTCTAAACCTGGAGCCTCAGTGGAGTGGAGGAAGGGAACAGAGCTGCTAAAGTCTGGAGAGAAATATAAGATGAAGCAGAAGGACTCTTCTGTGGAGCTGAAGATTTGCCATCTGACACCTGAAGATTCTGGAGACTACAACTGTAACTGTGGAGACCACAAGACTACAGCCAGCATCAGTGTCAAGGGTACGAACAGTCTGCTTTCTTTTCTTTCATGTCAATCTACAGAAGAATCACCATCACATGGTTTGGGAATCCAGCACAGTAAATTGGTTAAATTCACTCTGATAGTTTGCTTTTTGTGAGGATTGTAAATAATTTTATCTTCTAGATTGCTTGGCGTTTTGTGTTGATTGTTTAATAAATAAGTTGGCAGATTTCCTTTTCCCATGTGATATTTAGCTTACCTTGCAGATTAGCGGGCCCTGGCTTTTCTTGTATGTTTTCGCTCATGGCTGCTATCAGCATGGTGTATCGAGTAGCCTGTTATCTTTGGTGATTTACCCATGCATGTGGTTCCTCAGCACTGCCCATCACATTCACACGAGAGCTGAAGAACCAGGAGTGTGAAGAGGGGGGAAGTGTTACCCTGCAGTGTGAGCTCTCTAAACCTGGAGCCGCAGTGGAGTGGAGGAAGGGAACAGAGCTGCTAAAGTCTGGAGAGAAATATAAGATGAAGCAGAAGGACTCTTCTGTGGAGCTGAAGATTTCCCATCTGACACCTGAAGATTCTGGAGACTACAACTGTAACTGTGGAGACCACAAGACTACAGCCAGCGTCAGTGTCAAGGGTACGAACAGTCTGCTTTCTTCTCTTTCATGTCAATCTACAGAAGAATCACCATCAGATGGTTTGGGAATCCAGCACAGTAAATTGGTTAAATTCACTCTGATAGTTTGCTTTTTGTGAGGATTGTAAATAATTTCATCTTCTAGATTGCTTGGCGTTTTGTGTTGATTGTTTAATAAATAAGTTGGCAGATTTCCTTTTCCCATGTGATATTTAGCTTACCTTGCAGATTAGCGGGCCCTGGCTTTTCTTGTATGTTTTCGCTCATGGCTGCTATCAGCATGGTGTATCGAGTAGCCTGTTATCTTTGGTGATTTACCCATGCATGTGGTTCCTCAGCACTGCCCATCACATTCACCCGAGAGCTGAAGAACCAGGAGTGTGAAGAGGGGGGAAGTGTTACCCTGCACTGTGAGCTCTCTAAACCTGGAGCCCCAGTGGAGTGGAGGAAGGGAACAGAGTTGCTAAAGTCTGGAGAGAAATATAAGATGAAGCAGAAGGACTCTTCTGTGGAGCTGAAGATTTGCCATCTGACACCTGAAGATTCTGGAGACTACAACTGTAACTGTGGAGACCACAAGACTACAGCCAGCGTCAGTGTCAAGGGTACGAACAGTCTGCTTTCTTCTCTTTCATGTCAATCTACAGAAGAATCACCATCAGATGGTTTGGGAATCCAGCACAGTAAATTGGTTAAATTCACTCTGATAGTTTGCTTTTTGTGAGGATTGTAAATAATTTCATCTTCTAGATTGCTTGGCGTTTTGTGTTGATTGTTTAATAAATAAGTTGGCAGATTTCCTTTTCCCATGTGATATTTAGCTTACCTTGCAGATTAGCAGGCCCTGGCTTTTCTTGTATGTTTTCGCTCATGGCTGCTATCAGCATGGTGTATCGAGTAGCCTGTTATCTTTGGTGATTTACCCATGCATGTGGTTCCTCAGCATTGCCCATCACATTCACACGAGAGCTGAAGAACCAGGAGTGTGAAGAGGGGGGAAGCGTTACCCTGCACTGTGAGCTCTCTAAACCTGGAGCCTCAGTGGATTGGAGAAAGGGAACAGAGCTGCTAAGGTCTGGAGAGAAATATAAGATGAAGCAGAAGGACTCTTCTGTGGAGCTGAAGATTTGCCATCTGACACCTGAAGATTCTGGAGACTACAACTGTAACTGTGGAGACCACAAGACTACAGCCAGCGTCAGTGTCAAGGGTACGAACAGTCTGCTTTCTTCTCTTTCATGTCAATCTACAGAAGAATCACCATCAGATGGTTTGGGAATCCAGCACAGTAAATTGGTTAAATTCACTCTGATAGTTTGCTTTTTGTGAGGATTGTAAATAATTTCATCTTCTAGATTGCTTGGCGTTTTGTGTTGATTGTTTAATAAATAAGTTGGCAGATTTCCTTTTCCCATGTGATATTTAGCTTACCTTGCAGATTAGCAGGCCCTGGCTTTTCTTGTATGTTTTCGCTCATGGCTGCTATCAGCATGGTGTATCGAGTAGCCTGTTATCTTTGGTGATTTACCCATGCATGTGGTTCCTCAGCATTGCCCATCACATTCACACGAGAGCTGAAGAACCAGGAGTGTGAAGAGGGGGGAAGTGTTACCCTGCACTGTGAGCTCTCTAAACCTGGAGCCTCAGTGGAGTGGAGAAAGGGAACAGAGCTGCTAAAGTCTGGAGAGAAATATAAGATGAAGCAGAAGGACTCTTCTGTGGAGCTGAAGATTTCCCATCTGACACCTGAAGATTCTGGAGACTACAACTGTAACTGTGGAGACCACAAGACTACAGCCAGCATCAGTGTCAAGGGTACGAACAGTCTGGTTTCTTCTCTTTCATGTCAATCTACAGAAGAATCACCATCACATGGTTTGGGAATCTAGCACAGTAAATTGGTTAAATTCACTCTGATAGTTTGCTTTTTGTGAGGATTGTAAATAATTTCATCTTCTAGATTGCTTGGCGTTTTGTGTTGATTGTTTAATAAATAAGTGTCATGGTTGTGCTTGCCTTTCCCTAGCTCTGCGGGCGTTCGTTACCTGTATTAAGCACTCTATCGGATTTTTCATATTCCACGCCGAGTTTTCGTTTCGCCAGCACTTAGTGATTTCACCTGTTCATGGTTTCCGCCGGCTATTTATACTTTGCGTCTTCCGGTATCGGCGCTTCCATGTTAATTCGCTTAACTGTCAAGCCGGTAAGGTTTAGGATCAGTACGTCCTATCGAACGCTTTGTTTCAGCTTTGCTAAACAACGCGGGTCTTGATAGAAGTACTGTAGTATTCTGATTCCTCTCGCTTTTAGTGCGAGTTAGTTAGTTTGTTCGGTCGCGCTATTTTTGGCTCTTTCCTACGAGCGTTTCGCCCGATACTTCCGGGTTTGTTTTTCCTTTGTTTGTTCCGTCGCCTCTTTAGATTCCTCTCTTCTTGAGAGTAGAGGTTTTGTTTTCTAAAAGTATTTTCTCTCGCTGACTTATTTGTCAGTTCGCCCAATTCGTTGGGTTGTTTTCTTTTCTCTCCCCTTTTAAGTCTCCTTCCTCACTCCCCTGTTTTGGGAGCTGGAGCTTTTCTGTTTTCCTTTTTCCCTCTCCCTCCTACAGAGTCCGCTCTGTTTTATTGGTGTCTCTCCAGAGTCACTTGCCTGAAAACCCTTCTGTCGCGTTTGGTCCTCCAAACCAACTCACTCCCTTACAGAACATGGAAGCCAGTAGAGAGGTTCCAGCGACAGAGGTAGCTCAGCTCTTGGCTATTCAGGGCGCTGCTATAGCCAATCATGAGGAGGGCATGCGTATTCTCCAGGCCTCTCAGCAGGCGTTACTTAGCCAACACGAGCAGCTTATGAGACAGTTGCAGGTACAGGCTGCCAGCCTGCGCGATGTGGCGGAGAGTCTCCAAAACCTGACTCTCGCCACTGTACCCCCCCCAGTCGCACAAGCACCACCTATAAACCCCCCACCCCCCCCACCGGAGGCGAGGGAGCCCAAACTCCAACTTCCCCTTCGTTACGGTGGTGAGCCGGGGAAGTGCAAAGGGTTCCTAACCCAGTGTTTAATTTTTTTCAAAGCGCAGGGCTCCCGTTTTCGTTCTCATAATTCCCAGATAGCATTTATACTCTCCCTCTTAACCGGTACTGCTCTCGAGTGGGCCGACCCGCTTATTAGAGCCAATGCACCGATGATGAGCCACACGGATCAGCTTATGGCAGAGATGACGTCAGTCTTTGACCATGACGTCTCCGGTCAGGAGGCGGCCATGCGACTGACCTGTCTTCGCCAGGGCACCGAGACGGTGGCAGCCTTTTCCATCGGGTTTCGAGCACTGGCAGGGCAGACTGGATGGCCCGATGGGCCACTCAGTTCTTTGTTTTTGAACGCCCTATCCGATCCTGTAAAGGACGCTCTGTCGGTGCTCGAGCCTCCCGCCACGTTCGGCGCCCTAGTTTCCACAGCCATCCGTGTGGATAACCGCATTCGGGAGAGAGAACGTGAGAGGGCTAAAGGGGGAAACAGATATCACCCCACCCGCTATTCACAGTTTTCTGCATCATCATCCCCCACCTCTTCCTCCTTTAGTATGGGAGAACCTATGCAGGTGGATGGGGCAGCGTTGAGCAAACCCAAGGGCGCTAGTCTGTGGAAGGGGAGGTGTAGATATTGCCAGAAAGAGGGGCATATGAGAGATCAGTGCCCCAAGCTAGTGGGAAAAGGGGACTCTCGCTAGGGGAACCGAGGGTTCTAGCGAGAGAGGTTCATGTCCACCCTCGGACCCTCATTTCTGTGCAACTGCTTTGGGGAGGGCGTCAGACCAGCTGTGATGCCTTTTTAGATTCCGGAGCAGTCAAATCTTTTATCGATGCTAAGTGGGTCAAAGCTCTTGGTATTCCTACCTTGATTCTTCCGCGGTCTCGTCTAGTCACGGCTCTTGATGGTCGTCCGTTGGGCACGGGGACCATTTCTCAAATCACCACCAGGGTACGCATGCGCATTCCCTATTGCGACCATATAGAGGAGATCCAGTTCTTCCTGGTCGATTCCCCAGCGTATCCACTTATTTTAGGACACTCCTGGCTTACCCGCCATAATCCTCACATTAACTGGGAGGAGGGCGGGGCTGTTATCCGTCACTGGGGTCCCCAGTGCGGACCCCACTGTTCAGTCCCTAGATTCCTCGTGGCAGGAGGGTCTCCTAGTACTCAGGCCGAGTCCGGCACTGATAGCGCACAGGAGCAGGACGGTTTTTGTTCTGATGGGGAGAACTCCCTGGTCCTCTCCGAAGGGGGCAAGGAGAGCCTAGCCTGGGATTCTCTGGCGGATGGCCCACTTATGTGGGAGGAACAGCTCACTGACTCAGATATTGAGTGGCCTGTGTCGCTCGATTCTCTCTCGAGCGAGGAGAGCGCTAAAGTAGGGGGTGTTATAGTATTTTCCCTCCCTCCCAATGTCCCTGAGCAGTACAGAACTCTTTCTGAGGTTTTTAGCAAGCAACGGGCCACTACGTTGCCGCCTCACAGGGCTTATGATTGTGCTATTGAGCTCTACCCGGGCACTGTCCCTTCCAGAGGGTCCTTGTACTCTCTATCTGCCCCGGAGAGCGCAGCCATGAAGGCTTACATTGAGGAGTCCTTAGCCAATGGATTTATTAGACCTTCCACTTCACCGGCAGGAGCGGGGTTTTTTTTCGTTAAGAAAAAGGACGGGGGTCTTCGCCCATGTATTGACTATCGGTCCCTCAATGACATCACGGTGAAGAACCGTTATCCCCTCCCCCTGATGAATTCGGCGTTTGAACGGCTCCAGGGAGCGTCTATTTTTACTAAGCTCGATCTGCGTAATGCGTACAACCTTGTGCGTATTCGTCAGGGTGACGAGTGGAAAACCGCTTTTAATACGCATAGCGGACACTACGAGTACCTGGTGATGCCATTCGGGCTCACTTGCGCCCCCTCTGTTTTCCAAGCGCTAGTGAACGACGTGCTTAGGGAGATGTTAGAGAGATTCGTCTTTGTTTATCTTGACGATATTTTAATCTTTTCTTCCGATCTCCCGACGCACGTTGTTCACGTCAAGCAGGTTTTGTCAGCGCTCCTTAAGGCTCAGTTATTTGTGAAAGCGGAGAAATGCGTTTTTCACACTAACTCGGTTTCTTTTCTTGGGTTCATTGTTGCTGACGGCGAGGTACGGATGGACCCTAAGAAAGTGTCCGCGGTAAAAGACTGGCCCACTCCGTCTTCTCTCAAGCAGGTTCAGCGTTTTTTGGGGTTCGCAAATTTTTATCGGCGGTTCATCCGCAATTTCAGTGCGGTAGCGGCCCCTATTACTGCGCTCACTAAAAAGACACTCCCCGGGTCCTTTCAATGGAATTCCAAGGCGGAGGCGGCATTTTCGGAGTTAAAGAGGAGATTTAGCTCCGAGCCCATACTCGTGACCCCCAACCCATCCCTTCCCTTTGTGGTAGAGGTGGACGCCTCTGAACTAGGTGCCGGAGCCATTCTTTCCCAGCACTCCCCGCTTGATCACAAGATGCACCCCTGTGCTTATTTCTCTCGTGCATTAACACCCGCAGAGAGGAACTACGACGTAGGGGACCGGGAGTTGCTGGCCGTAAAGCTAGCACTGGAGGAGTGGCGCCACTGGCTCGAGGGAGCTGAGCATCCGTTCACTGTATGGACGGATCATAAAAACCTTGAGTATGTGCAGCAAGCTAAGAGGCGTAACTCCCGTCAGGCTCGGTGGGCGTTGTTTTTTTTACGTTTCAATTTTTTAATCACATACCGCCCTGGCTCCAAAAATGTGAAGCCGGATGCGCTTTCTCGCGTGTTCGACCGTACTGACAAGGATCCCATTCCTGAACCCATTGTCCACGCCGACCACATTGTGGCTCCTGTTATGTGGGCAGTCGAGGCAGCAGTACAGAAGGCTCTGAAGTCTAATCCAGATCCAGGTGGGGGTCCTCCCCACTGCCTGTTCGTTCCTTCCCGGGTGAGGCCTCGAGTTCTCCAATGGGGACACGCCTCCCAGTTGGCCGGCCACCCGGGCGTTCACCGTACTAAGGACTTTGTTTCCCGGCGTTTTTGGTGGCCCGGTCTTGAGAGAGACGTACGGTCCTTCGTTGCTGCCTGTCCTGTGTGTGCTCGGAGCAAGGGATCATGTGCCCAGCCCTCGGGTCTCCTGCGCCCTCTTCCCATCCCTAGCCGCCCTTGGAGTCACATCGCACTCGACTTTGTCACCGGGTTGCCGGTGTCCTCTGGTAACACGGTGATATTAGTGGTCGTAGATCGCTTCTCCAAGGCGGCTCATTTTATCGCACTTCCGAAACTCCCTTCAGCACCAGAGACAGCCCAGCTCATGGTGGACCACGTTTTCCGAGTACACAGCCTCCCTGTGGACGTGGTATCTGATCGCGGTCCCCAATTCACTGCGAGATTCTGGCGTTCCTTCTGCTCTCTATTAGGCGCGTCTGTCAGTCTTTCCTCCGGCTTTCACCCGGAGACTAACGGACAGACAGAACGCACCAATCAGACCTTGGAGAACACCTTGCGTTGTTTGGCTGCCTCCAACCCCACATCTTGGAGCCGCCACCTCGCATGGGCTGAATACGCCCATAATACCTTGCGCAATGCCTCTACTGGCCTCTCTCCGTTTGAGGCGCAAATGGGGTATCAACCCCCGTTATTTCCAGAACTGGAGAGAGATGTGGAGGTACCTTCCGCAGGGTCCTTAGTTCGAAGGTGTAGAGCAGTTTGGAAGCGTGTGCGCTCATCCCTCCTGCGTGCCACGGCCAAGCAAAAGATGGCGGCAGATAGGCGTCGTCGTCCTGCTCCCTCTTATAGGGTAGGGCAACGTGTTTGGCTCGCTACGCGGGATCTCCCCTTGCGAGTAGAGTCTCGTAAACTCGCTCCTCGTTTTGTTGGACCCTTCAAGATCCTTCAGAGGATAAACCCAGTCACCGTGCGGTTACAACTCCCGCGCGCTATGCGCATCCACCCCACATTTCACGTCTCTCGGTTAAAACCTGTGCTTGTTAGCGCCCTCGCTCCGGCAGACAAGCCGCCACCTCCTCCCCGGTTCTTGGACGGAGGCCCGGTTTATACAGTACGGCGTATTTTGGCCGAGAGACGCGTGGGCAGGGGTTTTCAGTTTCTGGTGGATTGGCAGGGCTATGGCCCTGAGGAGCGCTGCTGGGTACCATCCAGAGACATTTTGGATTCGCAACTTATGAGAGACTTCCGCAGAGATAAGACTTAGGGATCTTCTGGGGACGTCCCTTAGAGGGGGGGTCCTGTCATGGTTGTGCTTGCCCTTCCCTAGCTCTGCGGGCGTTCGTTACCTGTATTAAGCACTCTATCGGATTTTTCATATTCCACGCCGAGTTTTCGTTTCGCCAGCACTTAGTGATTTCACCTGTTCATGGTTTCCGCCGGCTATTTATACTTTGCGTCTTCCGGTATTGGCGCTTCCATGTTAATTCGCTTAACTGTCAAGCCGGTAAGGTTTAGGATCAGTACGTCCTATCGAACGCTTTGTTTCAGCTTTGCTAAACAACGCGGGTCTTGATAGAAGTACTGTAGTATTCTGATTCCTCTCGCTTTTAGTGCGAGTTAGTTAGTTTGTTCGGTCGCGCTATTTTTGGCTCTTTCCTACGAGCGTTTCGCCCGATACTTCCGGGTTTGTTTTTCCTTTGTTTGTTCCGTCGCCTCTTTAGATTCCTCTCTTCTTGAGAGTAGAGGTTTTGTTTTCTAAAAGTATTTTCTCTCGCTGACTTATTTGTCAGTTCGCCCAATTCGTTGGGTTGTTTTCTTTTCTCTCCCCTTTTAAGTCTCCTTCCTCACTCCCCTGTTTTGGGAGCTGGAGCTTTTCTGTTTTCCTTTTTCCCTCTCCCTCCTACAGAGTCCGCTCTGTTTTATTGGTGTCTCTCCAGAGTCACTTGCCTGAAAACCCTTCTGTCGCGTTTGGTCCTCCAAACCAACTCACTCCCTTACAATAAGTTGGCAGATTTCCTTTTCCCATGTGATATTTAGCTTACCTTGCAGATTAGCGGGCCCTGGCTTTTCTTGTATGTTTTCTTGTATGTTTTCGCTCATGGCTGCTATCAGCATGGTGTATCGAGTAGCCTGTTATCTTTGGTGATTTACCCATGCATGTGGTTCCTCAGCATTGCCCATCACATTCACACGAGAGCTGAAGAACCAGGAGTGTGAAGAGGGGGGAAGTGTTACCCTGCACTGTGAGCTCTCTAAACCTGGAGCCTCAGTGGAGTGGAGGAAGGGAACAGAGCTGCTAAAGTCTGGAGAGAAATATAAGATGAAGCAGAAGGACTCTTCTGTGGAGCTGAAGATTTGCCATCTGACACCTGAAGATTCTGGAGACTACAACTGTAACTGTGGAGACCACAAGACTACAGCCAGCGTCAGTGTCAAGGGTACGAACAGTCTGGTTTCTTCTCTTTCACGTCAATCTACAGACGAATCACCATCACATGGTTTGGGAATCCAGCACAGTAAATTGGTTAAATTCACTCTGATAGTTTGCTTTTTGTGAGGATTGTAAATAATTTCATCTTCTAGATTGCTTGGCGTTTTGTGTTGATTGTTTAATAACTAAGTTGGCAGATTTCCTTTTCCCATGTGATATTTAGCTTACCTTGCAGATTAGCGGGCCCTGGCTTTTCTTGTATGTTTTCGCTCATGGCTGCTATCAGCATGGTGTATCGAGTAGCCTGTTATCTTTGGTGATTTACCCATGCATGTGGTTCCTCAGCATTGCCCATCACATTCACACGAGAGCTGAAGAACCAGGAGTGTGAGGAGGGAGGCAGCGTTACCCTGCACTGTGAGCTCTCTAAACCTGGAGCCTCAGTGGAGTGGAGGAAGGGAACAGAGCTGCTAAAGTCTGGAGAGAAATATAAGATGAAGCAGAAGGACTCTTCTGTGGAGCTGAAGATTTGCCATCTGACACCTGAAGATTCTGGAGACTACAACTGTAACTGTGGAGACCACAAGACTACAGCCAGCATCAGTGTCAAGGGTACGAACAGTCTGCTTTCTTCTCTTTCATGTCAATCTACAGAAGAATCACCATCAGATGGTTTGGGAATCCAGCACAGTAAATTGGTTAAATTCACTCTGATAGTTTGCTTTTTGTGAGGATTGTAAATAATTTCATCTTCTAGATTGCTTGGCGTTTTGTGTTGATTGTTTAATAAATAAGTTGGCAGATTTCCTTTTCCCATGTGATATTTAGCTTACCTTGCAGATTAGCGGGCCCTGGCTTTTCTTGTATGTTTTCGCTCATGGCTGCTATCAGCATGGTGTATCGAGTAGCCTGTTATCTTTGGTGATTTACCCATGCATGTGGTTCCTCAGCATTGCCCATCACATTCACACGAGAGCTGAAGAACCAGGAGTGTGAAGAGGGGGGAAGTGTTACCCTGCAGTGTGAGCTCTCTAAACCTGGAGCCGCAGTGGAGTGGAGGAAGGGAACAGAGCTGCTAAAGTCTGGAGAGAAATATAAGATGAAGCAGAAGGACTCTTCTGTGGAGCTGAAGATTTGCCATCTGACACCTGAAGATTCTGGAGACTACAACTGTAACTGTGGAGACCACAAGACTACAGCCAGCATCAGTGTCAAGGGTACGAACAGTCTGCTTTCTTCTCTTTCATGTCAATCTACAGAAGAATCACCATCAGATGGTTTGGGAATCCAGCACAGTAAATTGGTTAAATTCACTCTGATAGTTTGCTTTTTGTGAGGATTGTAAATAATTTCATCTTCTAGATTGCTTGGCGTTTTGTGTTGATTGTTTAATAAATAAGTTGGCAGATTTCCTTTTCCCATGTGATATTTAGCTTACCTTGCAGATTAGCGGGCCCTGGCTTTTCTTGTATGTTTTCACTCATGGCTGCTATCAGCATGGTGTATCGAGTAGCCTGTTATCTTTGGTGATTTACCCATGCATGTGGTTCCTCAGCACTGCCCATCACATTCACACGAGAGCTGAAGAACCAGGAGTGTGAAGAGGGGGGAAGTGTTACCCTGCACTGTGAGCTCTCTAAACCTGGAGCCCCAGTGGAGTGGAGGAAGGGAACAGAGCTGCTAAAGTCTGGAGAGAAATATAAGATGAAGCAGAAGGACTCTTCTGTAGAGCTGAAGATCTGCCATCTGACACCTGAAGATTCTGGAGACTACAGCTGTAACTGCGGAGACCACAAGACTACAGCCAGCGTCAGTGTCAAGGGTAAGAGGAGAGGGCCTAAACTTCTTTTTTCCATTTGGAAAAGTAGGGTGCGTTTGGATGGATTTGTTGTTTTACAACCCTTGGGGAAAACTGTATATTTTACTGCACAACACGCACATTTAATGTAGCTGTGCATCAGTGCAAAAGAAGAAAGATTGAGACAGTGGATAACTTCAGTGTTTGTCAGTCAATATTTGTTATGTGTTTGTGCGTGTTTTTTGTCTGTTTTTCGCTATTGGGCGCTCCCTTTGTTTAATGCTCAAACATAAAACCTGATGTCAAACTTAAATCTGTTCTGCCATGGTTACTGTGATGTTTTATTGGCTGTGGCATATGCATTCTTCCTGTTATGTCATTGTCAGTGCTGCACAATATTTGCCATGATGTACTGTATTTGTACCTTTGACAATCACAGCTTTTGCGTAGCCTGGTTCCTGTACTGTCATAACATCCTGAAACAAGCTTGCTGCTCAGTCTGCTCGTTCAGTGGTATTTATCAGTTTCAGTCGACTACTACAACTGAGGACCTTTAACCCTCCTATTATGTTTGGGGTCAATTTGATCACATTCAGTGCTTGGCGTCTCTTAAAAACCAGTTAACCTTATTTTTTCATCCTAATATTATGACTTTTCCTAATTTGGTGGAATTAAATAGTAAACGTACAATAAGCATTATGCTATGTTTTCAAAATGTCTGTGCCAACTTCGTATACAAAGGTGTTGTGTGGGGTCATCTGTGGGACAGCTGTATGAATGTAAGAAAATATACAACCTTTTATATTTTTTAATTTTTTTTATATTCTAATTTTTGCGGATGATTCTGGTGGCACTTTCACATGCATGTTTGGCAAGAGAAGATATTTTGGACTTTTCTTTAGAATGTTAGATCCCATATTTATTTTGTCTCCCAATTTGGAATACTCCTTCGGAACACATGCAGGCAGCTGCTTATAGTTTGTCTATTGTTCAGTTTCTTTGCTATCTTGAGATTTGCAGTCCCCTGCTTAACCTGTGAAATTTACCAAAGAGCTGAAGAACTAGGAGTCCATAGAAGAGGGCAGCATCACCTTTTGAACTAAACATGAAGCCTTGTGGGAGTGGAGGATTTGGAACAAAGCTGCTTTAGTCTGGACAGCAGAAATGTGCTCATCTGTTCAGCTGAAAAGCCTCAATCTGATCAGAGAACATCTAATGTTACAGCCATCAGTTGGAAGAAGTGATCGCTCTGTCATTAAGCTTTAAGTTGTCTAAGATTTACCCTGAAAACATATATTTGGTCAGTTCAGAAGAAGTAAAGTAACATTAATAGAATGTAAGACTGTGACTCTTCAGCACAATTTGTCACTTGTAATTCTAATTTCTCCTTTAAGGGATAGTTAACTTTTTTATATAATATATAAAATATTTTTTTTAAATATATTTTTTTAGTGTGCAACAAATTCTTTTTTCAGTGTGTTTTAGTGTGCAATGAAGGATATTTTAGATACTTTCCAGAAAGTGAACATCTTTTTGGGTCGTCTTTGTCTTATTCCCCTCAGCTTTGTGCTTTTATTTGTTTGTCTGCAGTGTCTCACAGACGATAGCAGTATTGTATTTCTTTTAGTATTTGCTATCAGTTAACAAAGGCATAAGGGCACTGTGAACTGCAGTGGTTAAAGCCAGAGGGCTGTATGTTGTATCTAAGGAGGGCTGTTTAATGTAAACGGCAATCAGACTTTTTGTGATTTACATTTACTCTTGCGAGAAAAAATGTAAATTTTTAATTTTAATAATAACACATTATTGTCTCATATGTATGTTTCTCCTCTTCAAGCAGCTGCAGAATGTCCTCTTTTGTCCTAGTTTGTTCTCAGCTAAGGCTTTATTGAACTTCCAGCATGCTTGTTTTCAGTCTACCGTTGTTTTGAACTTGAACTTTGCTATGCACTCTGTTCTCTGTGTGTACTATAATAGTTTAGCAAAGGATAATGGATTGCCAGGCTACCAAATGGAATATCTTGTGTTTTAAAAATATTTTTAGCATTGCAATGAGGGAAATGCACCCCCTATGTGAGCACTAAATGTAAATAAATTAACATTGGTCTGTAGTGGTTATGTATTGAATTGTCACAGCATAGCATTGCTGGTACTGAAAGGGAGTAGTGGGTAACAGACTGAAAAGCTGCATAGCAAAGTAGAAATGATTTAATTTGTACAATGTGCACTTATAATTTGTCAGTCTTCTGGGCCCTGTTAGTTACATAGACATATTCTTGCTACTGAATTAATTGTGCAATTGTACATTGCACAATTGGCTATATTCAACATTTACTTGCTACAATAATATAAAAAGATGCTCTCATAACTCATATGCTGATATGCATACTGCTATATGGGTTTCAAGTTTGATAGCTTTGATATGGGCTAATCAGGGAAGCAATAAGGAAGTTGATAGTAGAGGGTGAGGGTTGCACCTATAGTTGTTTGCACAAAACGTGTGCGCTGTTTTCAGCAATCAGCATGCACTGCATGTAATACCTGTTGAAGGCTTTATCATCCTGTACAGGAAAATGTTTCACACTATTTTTGGTTTATGTACCTTGACTTACTAGCTATCATTCCATTGTGATATATGAATTAGTAATGGCTTCAGAATTGTGTTGTGTGGGTTTTGCACTCCAATTGAAGTAAGCCATAGGTATATAAGTTTGCTCCTCATGGCTTGTGTTGCGTTGCTGGGGTTTGCTGATGGTGTCTTAAGGAGGTTAATGTTTAGACCAGTGGTGCCCAATCTCGTGCCATGGAGGGCCATGAGTATGCAGGTTTTCATTCCAACCAATCAGCAGGTGTAATGATTGGTTGGAATGAAAACCTGCATACTCTCAGCCTTCCATGGAACATGATTGAGCACCACTGGTTTAGACTGAACATGTCAAGCTAGTTCTAAGCTAGTTCAAGCTAGTTGGACTCCTGATCATAGCCGCTGAGCCTGATTTTGCAGTCACTTCTGAACAAGGGGTCCTGAGTCGAGAGTCCAAAGAAGAAGGATATGCTAATGGTATGAAAGTGTGAACAACCTGCAGTGTTTACTGCACAAAACCTGTCTATGTCTGAACTGTATATTAAACAACCCTGAGGCAACAGGCACATAAATATACTGTTAATAATACAACCAGATGCTTCTGGACTAAACCTCAAGACTTACTTGGATGATAATCCTAGTGCTTATGACTGTTTTGACTCATTTGTCTGACACCTACATTGTTCAAAACAGGGGAATTGTTATAGCTGTTGTCATAGTTCTGCGTCTTTGAGTGTTGCATTGTTCGTTTCTGTAGGGCTGATTACAATGGGTTTGCAGTCATATTCTGTACTTGCTGGAGGCCCTGGGAATTTCTGATGTGTATTTTCCTGTACAATGGCCACTGCTCAATCCGTTTGTAATATTGATGACAGGGTGGCACAGACGTTTGGCTATAAGTATAAGGAACCTTGCTATAGATGGCATAACTATGTTGGTTTAGGCCAGGGGCACACTACTCCTGTCCTGGAGGGCCAGTGTGCATGCTGGTTTTTTGCTGTGTTTTGCACTTTAAGACACTGATTGGCTAAAGAGTCCACACACCTAGTTTCCAAGCTTGAAACTGTCCGCTGATTGAAAGGACGACCACAAAAACCTGCAGACCCCAGGACCATCCAGGACTGGTTTGCACCCTGGTTTAGGTGTAAGGATCCTTTCTGTCTTTGCAGTGACTGTGTTGATTTAGGCATGAGGATCTTTTCTGTCTTTGCGGTGACTGTGTTGATTTAGGCATGAGGATTTTTTCTGTCTTTTGTAGTTACTGTGTTGATTTAGCGGTCAGGATCCTTGCTATCTTTACTGTGACTGTGTAGCATGATGGTGCCTTTGTCCGAGCTGAGAGGTCTTGGATGTTTGCTCGTAATTACAGAGGTCCCAATTCTGCCAGTCACTTCCAAACAAGAACGGGAAGAGAAGGATACCACAGAGGGTGGAGATGCCCATGGTAGGACAGCATGTGCAAATCTGTTTGTCCTCTGTCCACTACCTGCACTGTAAGCCTACTGCTCAATGCACTAAATCATTAGACTACAAGTGCGGTCATTATTATGAGGTTGTATTTGATTGACTGCATGCTTGGTCTTTTGATTTTGATTGTACATTGTGGGAGAATTATTTAGGTCTATGACTTGCTACAGCGCTGTCGGACAATATGTGGCTCTCGTTCCATTGTGAAGTAAGACACGCCAGTATTTTGTGGCTATATTTCCATTCGCACTGGCTTTGGCACGAGTTATCTTTGGAGAAGGACTGTATGAGTCTTGCACTTCAATGAAAGGAGCCAAAGTACTTTCCAAAGGTTTGAGAGTATGGTCATATTCTTTTATTGTGCTGTGTGGTTTAGCAGGCGGTGTCTTACGGTGTCTTAAGGTTAATTAAAGATATCAAGCTATATCTTGCGCTCTTGATTGTAGCCACTGAGGCAGCAGCCGTTTCAGTCACTTCTGAACAAGTGGTCCAGAGTCTGGAGGCCAAAGATGATGGACAGGTTGATGGTACGGAAGTGTAAACAATCCTCTGTGTTTACTGCCCAAAACCTGCCTGTGCCTGGACTGGTTCTTAAAAGTACTATAATGTTATGTTACTGGAACAAAGACAAGAATGTTTGCCGTGGTTGCTTCTGTTATGTTTACAATAATTTAGCAGTCTTTGTCATCTTGTTTGAGCGCTGTGTGTATTCTGTCCACAGCTTTCCTCAAAAGTGGTCACCGCCAGTGGCGGCTGCTGAGCTGAAAATTTACCGGGCCGAAAACTTTCCCTTACACTGATTATTGGTCTCGATCTGTTTTCAATCATTTTCCTTGATTAACAATACAGCAATTAATTCACAAAATGCTCAATACCATCACATATAGCCAGTTCTCCTCAATTAGAGGAGTAATAAAATTCTTTTTATTTGTATCGCAAAATAGTGCACATTTTATCAACATTTGGCTATTTCAAATTGATACATGTAGGCCTACTCTACGTTCTCCGCAGTCACACTCAGAGAATATTCATGGCTAAGATCTGCCACATGCAAATTTTGTTAGATAGCAGGTTGTGCTGAAAGCTAATGAACAAGGCAGTGTATCTTTTTTTGTTAAGTGTACTTAATCATTAAAACAGATTTTTCTAAATTGAACTTATCGTTTAAGCTGGGTGTTTGCTTGCCAAATAATTATTTAGATCATTGACACTTGTCAAGCAAGGAAAATGAATGAAAACAGGTTGAGACCAGTTTAAAGGGAAGTTTTCCACCCCGTCTACTTTCAGCTCACCAGCAGCCACTGGTCACCGCACAGTCTGTTTTTACATAACATTAATGCCAATGTGGCACAGATGTTTGGTTCTGGGACCGTTTCTGTCTTTGCAGTGACCATGTTGGCCACGTAATGTCCTTGCTGTTGATGCTGCGACTGTTGGTTTTGGCTTTAGGTTCCTTGCTGTCCTTACCATTACTGTGTTGCATGAGGGCATCATCATGAGAGCAGGGCCCTGTTATTTATTTTTGTCTCCACGTGGATGTTTGGTCCTAATTCCAGAGGTCCCAGTTCTGCAAGTTTCCACGCAAGAGCTGAAGCAGAAGGATACCATAGAGGTTGGAGATGCCTATGGTAGGACAGTGTGTGCAAACCAATTTGTCGTCCGTTCTTCCACACTTGCCTACTGCTAATAACATCTTTATCTTTGGAGATGTATAATGTGTGTCTTGTGATTCAGTTGCACTCTTAGCTATTGTGTAGTGTTGCTTGGTTTATCCTGAGGTGACACAAGAAGGTCAACTTTTCGTTTAGACTGAAGACTATCAAGCTGGTTTAGACTATCAAGCTGGTTCTAAACATTGAAATCTTGATTGTAGCCACTGAGACACCAGTAGTTCCTGTCGCTTCTGAACAAGGGATCGAGAGTCTGGAATCTAAAGATGAAGGCCAGGTTGATGGTATGAAATTGTGAACAATCCGCAGTTTTTACTGCCTGTCTGGTCCTTAAAATACTGTTAATGTATTGCTACTGGAACAAAAGACAGGACTTATTTTGATTGCAATTATAATGCTCTATGACTCTGATCTGTCTGACATCAGTGTTCTCGCAAGGAAATAAGGCCAGTTTTTAGTCCAGCGACAGAGTGTCCGACGACGTGCGATGGATGTTGCTTGTCGCAGCGGCATTTGGTTTATACTTCGGGCGACTGTCGTCCTGTGGTCACTGTGACATAAAATAGAAAACTTTTGAATGCGAATGCATTAAATTAATTTTCTTTTACAGTAACTTAGACTTAGTTCTCATATTATTAACAGTAGGCTAGCCTATGTGTTTGCCTGTGTTGCACAGACTTTGTGAAATAGCCTCATTTGAATTTCATTTCTCTAACTACAGAATTGTATTCCCCAATGAATGCTGCCTAGTAGCTATCCGTGTTAGCCTACTAACTAACGTTAAGAGCTGCATTGGGGATAAGGAGCTATAAGGAGTTGCATCAATTTTGAGGTTTTATTACAACTGTTTTATTATTTGCTACCTCGTTCAAAACCCACAGACAAATTTAGGCTACGAAGGACACATAGCGAATGATATTTCAAACAATACAGTGCCCTTGAAATTGATATTTATAAACTTTATTTCAGTGGCCTCTGACAAAAAAGGAGGAAGAACCAGCTTTAGGCTAACACATCTCATTATGTCTGCTGCTTTAGCCTAGCTTAAGCTTTTTGTTTTAGCTTTTTTAGGAGTAAAGCAGCAGACATAATGAGATGTAGCCTATTAAAGCTGCTCTTCCTCCATTGTCCCCTGAGTGTCCACTGACACTGGAATATCGCTGGAGTGCGTTTATACTTTTTGCGAACGACAACGACCACAGTCTATGTAGGACGACAGTAGAATATTTGTGAACGTTCTGCGATTTCAGTCGAGCGACACTCTGTCGCTGGAGTATAAACTGGCCTATAGTTTCAACAGTTATCCTTGTAGCCTGGTGATACAATCTGAGTATTTGCATTGGTTGCTTCTGTTTCTGTATGTTGCTTACAATAGTCCCGGGCCTTGTTGTCCTGTTTTTGCCTAAGGTCCTGAAAGTCACAGCTGTATGTTCGGTCTGTGTACAGCTTTCCTCAAAAGTGGTCATTATGTGTAATATTCTATGCAGTATTTATGCCTGTGTGGCACAGGTGTTTGGTTTATGTGTACAAGGATCTTGTCTGTCTGTACAGTGACCACATTGGTGTAGGAACAACGATTCTTCCTGTTGTTGCCATGGCTGTGACAATTATGGTTTATAGATCCCGGCTGTCTTTACCTTGGCTTTGTTGCATGAGGGTGTCATTGTCTGAGCTGAGCAGTTTTGATAATTCTTTGTCTCCACATGGATGTTTGATCATAATTCCAGATGTCCCAGTTATTCCAATTACTTCAAAACCAGAACTGGAGGAGAAGGATGCCACAGAGGGTGGAGATGCCAATGGTAGGACAGTGTGCACAAATCATTTTGTCCTCCGTTCACTACTTGTACTATGTAGGGCCACTGTTCAATGGAGGAAATCATTGGATGTAATCATAAAATGTGCTCTGAGTATTTAAAGGCATATGCAATTAATTCAAAACAAAACAAATCTTCTTGGATGTATCCAACACTGTATCTCAAGATATGCTTTACTTGTTGTATGAAAAGCATGCATGGTAGTGAATGTGGGAGGCTCCTGCAAATGAAAATTAGTTTTATTGAGTGATTGACTCCTAGAGTTGCAATAAATTGGTCAGACATAAAGGTATATGCCTTTTTGTACTTAATGTGTAGGTGTGGGTCGCATGAAGGATGATGACATTCCTCAGTTCACTGAATTATTTTTAAACCTTTTCCCTCAAATATAGTTTATTAATATAACATAATCACAGAGTCTTTAAATATCATACATGGCATAATCAAACAGATTGTTTGCTCATTAAAAACAGCTTTCGCCTCTACCTTGGACATCACAATTTTCAGTCCACATTTTCCTGTTTCGTGGATTTTTCAGATTTTTCCGTCTGATTACTTGAATAGTTTCCTTGAATCTGACAAAAACGTTTGTCTGTTTTGATGGAATTGCACATGTGTGTGTGCCCTTCTGACTATGTATGTTTCAAAGAATCTATGGGTCTGTTTTTAATTTTTTCCTCTTGAGATTTTTGATCATCTAGCTGGGTGGCTATTCCTGTTTGTCCTTTGACTTAGATATTATCTGCAAATTTGTGGCTAATATATTGCCTTATTTACATGTTGAGAATCTTTGACAATTGGCTACTGCTAAGTAGGTGTATTTTAGCAATGTTCAGTGATATACAGTGCTGCTTGAAAGTTTGTGAACCCTTTAGAATTTTCTGTATATCTGCATAAATTCGATCTAAAATGTGATTACATCTTCATCTAAGTCCTAAAACTTGATAAAGTGAACCCAGCTCAACAAGAAACACAAAAAACATTATTCTTTTACAATTTATTTATTGAGCAAAATTATCCAACATTAAATGCTTTGTTGGAAAAAGTATGTGAACCCTTGGATCATACGTATTTATATCATATTTAATATTTGGTCGCATATCCTTTGCATGCTGTTACTTCCTGAAGTCTGTGACCCATCAATGTCAAAAGACTCTCAATATCTTATTTTCAGGTACTGTTACAAGCGATACTATAACCTCTCTGCATTTGAATGGATCTCTATGGGAATTGGGGGGTGAGACTAGATTCAGCTGTAAATTACACTGGTACAGTATGGAACACATGACTGGCTAAATGGCTGTAAGTCATCAAGGGTCTAAGGTATCAAACGAGCCCCAAACCATCAATCTGCGGCCAGATATGGAGTAGATGTGGATGGATCACTGCAAGGGTTATTTCTCCTCATATTTCTTCTCATTTTCCTATAGACCTCTATGGGGAAAAAAGTCAGGAGAAGAAACCCTTAAAGTGATCCATCCACATCTACTCCATATCTGGCAGCAGAGTGATGGTTTGGGGCTCGTTTGATACCTTAGACCCTGGATGACTAACAGCCATTTAGCCAGTCATGTGTTCCATACTGTACCAGTGTAATTTACAGCTGAATCTAGTCTCACCCCCCAATTCCCATAGACATCCATTCAAATTCAGAGAGGTTATAGTATCGCTTGTGACAGTACCTGAAAATAAGATATTGAGATTCTTTTGATATTGATGTGACACAGACTTCAGGAAGTAACAGCATGCAAAGGATATGCGACCAAATATTAAATATGATACTTTAAAAATACGTATGATCCAAGGGTTCACATACTTTTTCCAACAAAGCATTTCATGTTGGATAATTTTGCTCAATAAATAAATTGTAAAAGAATAATGTTTTTTGTGTTTTTTGTTGAGCTGGGTTCACTTTATCAAGTTTTAGGACTTAGATGTAATCACATTTTAGATCGAATTTATGCAGATATACAGAAAATTCACAAACTTTCGAGCAGCACTGTATAATGATTTTAACTTACAAGGGAATTGTGGGTATTGCATTCCAATTTAAGTAAGGCTGGTTCTAAACATTGGAATCCGTATCATGGCAGCTGAGACTCTGGTTGTTCCAGTCACTACTGCTTATACTGTATTGGCTGTGGTATATGTTACAGGCATTTTGATTTATTTGTCTGTGTCCTTCCGCATGGACTTTGTTTTGTTTGCCTTTTGAGGGGTTGTTTCACTTTTGTGGTGTGAAAAGGATTCTAGGATGCGAATTGTGTTTTCTGTTTCATGCAACCTCGTTTTTGGTGGGTCACAAGATTTTGGAGTTGAACTTCATGGTCTGCTTTTTTCCCCCCTTTCCCGTGCTTGTTGATCTCAGACACTGAGCCAGTTCTCCCAGAGCTTGAGACCAAAGAGAAGGACCAACCTGATTGTAGGAGGAAGTGTCCTCTTTTGCCTTTTTTTTTTTTTTTTTGCAAATTTGTCTCTTTGTTTGCACAATCTGTCAGTGAGGAATTTTCCGGTTACCTAGAGCATACTGTCAACTTGACAAAGGGTAAAATAATTAATTGTGCATCTGGACATTTTCTTTTGTGCCATATTACTTATCTTTTTTTGGGTTCTGTTTTTTCAAATGCTTGATCTCGATATCACCTCCGGATGGTTTTGGTTTAAATGTTTTATTGAAATATTATTGTCCATTACACAGTATTTTATTTCCCTTCAAAATATATTATCCTTGCAAGTGGCACATTAAAACAAGAACTCTAGTTACAGTATTGACAAGAATTAATAGTGAATTTAACACTGAAAGTACAAACCCCAATTCCAAAAAAGTTTGGACAGTATGTAAAATGCATATAAAATCAGAAAGCAGTGATTTGTAAATACTCTTTTACATATATTTAATTGAAAACAGTACAAAGAAAAGATATTTTACCTAATCAACCTTATAGATTTTTGTAAATATACGCTAATTCCGAATTTGATGCCTGCAACACAGTCCAAAAAAGTTGGGACAGGGGCAAAAAAAGTTAAAAAAACCCCTGTCCACAGGTTAACAGGTCATGCTATCATGACTGGGTATAAAAGGATATAAAAAGATATCTTGATATCTTATTTTCAGGTACTCTTACAAGTGATACTATAACCTCTCTGCGATAGTGATACTATAACCCTCATTTGAATGGATCTCTATGTGAATTGGAGCGGTGGGACTAGATTAAGCTGTAAATTATACAGGAATAGTATGGAACCCATGGTTGGCTAAATTGCTGTAAGTCATCAAGGGTCTGAGGTATCAAAGGAGCCTCAAACCATCACTCTGCTGCCAGATATGCAGTAGATATGGATGGATCACTTGAAGGGTTGTTTCTCCTGACTGATTTTCCTATTGAACTCCATGGAAAAATAAGTCTGGAGAAACAAAATTTTACATACTGTCCCAACTTTTTTGGAATTGGGGTTTGTAGATAAGTTAACTTCCTTAACATATTATCCACGTTATGATTTTACCTGAAAGTAGTAAGCTTAACAAATCAGACTCTATCACTTTGAGAATGAGGTTGGATGGACCTCAGTCAGTAAATTAACTCAGTTGAACTGTAACACTGGTCAGCACATAAACCAGTTTCTGTCTTTTAGTACTTTAAGATCACTGAACAAAGTAAAATATAATCTTATATAATAATCTCTGATCATTGCTCATGGTTCTTTAGCGTATGTGTGCTCAGTCAGTGTGTAGGCCCTGATTGTCCTGATGCTCTCATAACTAATTTGCGTACTGTTGTATGGGTTCAAGTGTGATAGCTTTGATATGGGCTAATCAGGGAAGCAATAAGGAAGAAGTTGATAGTAGTGCGAGAGGGCTGCACCTATAGTTGTTTGCACAAAACGTGTGTGCTGTTATTAAAATTTTTTCCAGATTTTTTCCTTTTTCTCCAAATTTGGTAGCCAATTGGACCCTATGCAATTCAATTCCCCTGTGTAGCAACCGCTAGAGAATCACTGCTACAACCCCTTTGTCCGGTAGCAGGCAAGAGGGCGGCACTTCCTCTTCGGGGCGTGACTCCTCAAGCTCCTAACCGTGATTCCAGCTCGCCCAGGGCTGTCCTATGTGCGACGATTCTCTCCGAGTCCCTCCCCCCACCCCGGGCAGCCGCCAATTGCCACTCCCTCAAGGCACCGGCCATACTCGGATCTGGCAGGACCGGGGATCGAATTGCCACTCCCTGATTCTCTGGGCGCAACCGCACAGACAGAAAGTCTCCGCCTTTGTCCGTTGCACCACCGTGGTGTCACAGTTTCGCCGGTTGCCGTTACCTCTCGATGGAAGTTGCTTTTGCAGCTTCGGTCCGACATCCTCGCCAGGTTTTTTCTTCCACCTGGCACTCATGGCCCTCATCTGTTCAGGTGTTCCGCCACCTATTTAAGCCATGCGTCTTCCGGTCTCCGCACTTCCGTGTTGTCATTGTACGCTGCCACGAAGCCGGGATCGGTCGTTAGACTAAAAGTGACCACTTTGCTCCATCTGCCTGTTTGGAGTAATGCAGTGCTCAGTGCTCTCTCGTATTGAGGGTGAGAGGTAATTCTTTTCTTTTTTGTCTACTATTCGAGCCTACGAGTTTTTTCTCCCAATTGTTTGGGTCGCTATTATTTGTCCTCTATTTCTTTTACCTCTGTTTAGTACTCTCTCGTATTGAGAGCAAGAGGCGTTATTATTTTTTCTTTTTCCTTTCGCGGATCTATTTCCGCTCTTGTGGTTATTCCCCTACGGGAATAACTTTCAGATTCCCTTCTGTCGCGTCTGGTCCTCCGAACCCGACCCTCCCTTACACACGGTGCCTGTGTGTGCTGTTTTAAGCAATCAGCATTCACTGCATGTATTACCTGTTGAAGGCTTTATCATCCTGTACTGGAAATATTTTGCACTATTCTTGGCTCATGTACTTTGACTTATCAGCTATCATTCCATTGTGATATATGCATTAGTAATGGCTTCAGCATCGTATTGTATGGGTTTTGCACTCCAATTGAAGTAAGCCATTCGTATCTAAGTTTACTCCTCATGGCTTGTGTTGCGTTGCTGGGGTTTGCTGATGGTGTCTTGAGGAGGTTAATGTTTAGACCAGTGGTGCCCAATCATGTGCCGTGGAGGGCCGAGAGTATGCAGGTTTTCATTCCAACCAATCAGCAGGTGTAATGATTGGTTGGAATTAAATCCTGCATATTCTCAGCCCTTCATGGAACATGATTGGGCACCACTGGTTTAGACTGAAGATGTCAAGCTAGTTCTAAGCTAGTTCAAGCTAGTTGGACTCTTGATCATAGCCGCTGATCCTGATTTTGCAGTCACTTCTGAACAAGGGGTCCTGAGTCGAGAGTCCAAAGAAGAAGGATATGCTAAAGGTATCAAACTGTGAACAACCTGCAGTGTTTACTGCACAAAACCTGTCTATGCCTGAACTGTATGTTAAACAACCCTGAGGCAACAGGCACATAAATATAATGTAAATATAATAATGCAACCTGATGCTTCTGGACTAAACCTCAAGACTTACTTGGATGATAATCCTAGTGCTTATGACTGTTTTGACTCATTTGTCTGACACCTACATTGATCAAAACAGGGGAATTGTTATAGCTGTTGTCATAGTTCTGCGTCTTTGAGTGTTGCATTGTTCGTTTCTGTAGGGTTGATTACAATGGGTTTGCGGTCATTTTCTGTACTTGCTGGAGGGCCTGGGAATTTCTGATGTGTATTTTCCTGTACAGTGGCCACTGCTCAATCCGTTTGTAATATTGATGACAGGCACAGACGTTTGGCTATAAGTATAAGGAACCTTGCTGTAGATGGCATAACTATGTTGGTTTAGGCCAGGGGCACACTACTCCTGTCCTGGAGGGCCAGTGTGCATGCTGGTTTTTGCTGTGTTTTGCACTTTAAGACACTGATTGACAAAAGAATCCACACACCTAGTATCCAAGGTTGAAACTGTCCGCTGATTGAAAGGACGACCACAAAAACCTGCAGACCCCAGGACCATCCAGGACTGGTTTGCACCCTGGTTTAGGTGTAAGGATCCTTTCTGTCTTTGCAGTGACTGTGTTGATTTAGGCATGAGGATTTTTTCTGTCTTTTGTAGTTACTGTGTTGGTTTAGCGGTCAGGATCCTTGCTGTCTTTACTGTGACTGTGTAGCATGATGGTGCCGTTGTCCGAGCTGAGAGGTCTTGGATGTTTGCTCGTAATTACAGAGGTCCCAATTCTGCCAGTCACTTCCAACCAAGAACGGGAAGAGAAGGATACCACAGAGGGTGGAGATGCCCATGGTAGGACAGCATGTGCAAATCTGTTTGTCCTCTGTCCACTACCTGCACTGTAAGCCTACTGCTCAATGCACCAAATCATTAGCCTACAAGTGTGGTCATTATTGTGAGGTTGTATTTGATCGACTGCATGCTTCAGCTTTTGATCTTTTTATTGTACATTGTGGTAGAATTATTTTGATCTATGACTTCCTACAGCTCTGTCAGACATATGTGGCTCTCGTTCCACCTTCAAATATGCCAGGCCAGAATTTTGTGGCTATATTTCCTTTCGCACTGGCTTTCGCACAAGTTATCTTTGGAGAAGAGCTGAATGGGTCTTGCACTTCAATGAAAGTAGCCAAAGCGATGGATTTGAGAATACGGTCATATTCTTTTGTTGTGCTGTGTGGTTTAGCAGGCAGTGTATTACGGTGTCTTAAGGTTAATTAAAGATATCAAGCTAGATCTTGCGCTCTTGATTGTAGCCACTGAGGCAGCAGCCGTTTCAGTCACTTCTGAACAAGTGGTCCAGAGTCTGGAGGCCAAAGATGATGAACAGGTTGATGGTACGGAAGTGTAAACAATCCTCTGTGTTTACTGCCCAAAACCTGCCTGTGCCTGAACTGGTTCTTAAAAGTACTAATAATAATGTTATGTTACTGGAACAAAGACTGACTGATGTTTGCCATGGTTGCTTCTGTTATCTTTACAATAATTTAGCAGTCTTTGTCATCTTGTTTGAGCGCTGTGTGTATTCTGTCCACAGCTTTCCTCAAAAGTGGTCACCGCCAGTGCCGACTGCAGAGCTGAAAATTTACCAGACGGAAAACTTCCCCTTACACTGATTATTGGTCTCGATTTGTTTTCAATCATTTTCCTTGATTAACAATACAGTAATGAATTCACAAAATGCTGAATAACATCAGATATAGGCAGTTCTCCTCAATTAGGGGAGTAATAAGATTATTTCTATTTGCATTGCAAAATAGTGCACATTTTATCAACATTTGGCTATTTCAAATTGTGGATACATGTAGGCCTACTCTTCGTTCTCCGCAGTCACACTCAGAGAATATTCATGGCTAAGATCTGCCACGTGCAAATTTTGTTAGATAGCAGGTTGTGCTGAAAGCTAACGTGGTAATGAACAAGGCAGTCTATCTTTTTTTGTTAAGTGTACTTAATCTTTAAAACAGATTTTTCTAAATTGTACTTATCGTTTAAGCTGGGTGTTTGCTTGCCAGTTAATTATTTAGATCCATGTCACTCTTGTCAATCAAGGAAAATTAATAAAAACAGGTTGAGGCCAGTTTAAAGTTTTCCACCCCGTCTACTTTCAGCTCACCAGCAGCCACTGGTCACCGCACAGTCTGTTTTTACATAACATTAATGCCAGTGTGGCACAGATGTTTGGTTCTGGGACCGTTTCTGTCTTTGCAGTGACCATGTTGGCCACGTAATGTCCTTGCTGTTGATGCTGCGACTGTTGGTTTTGGCTTTAGGTTCCTTGCTGTCCTTACCATTACTGTGTTGCATGAGGGCATCATCATGAGAGCAGGGCCCTGTTATTTATTTTTGTCTCCACGTGGATGTTTGGTCCTAATTCCAGAGGTCCCAGTTCTGCAAGTTTCCACGCAAGAGCTGAAGCAGAAGGATACCATAGAGGTTGGAGATGCCTATGGTAGGACAGTGTGTGCAAACCAATTTGTCGTCCGTTCTTCCACACTTGCCTACTGCTAATAACAATTGCCTGCTGCTAAGTGGGCATAATTTAGCAATGGCTGTGGTATGAGTTATCTTTGGAGATGGATAATGTCGGTCTTGTGATTCAATTGCGCTCATAGCTATTGTGTAGTGTTGCTTGGTTTATCTTGAGGTGACACAAGAAGGTCAATGTTTAGACTGAAGGTATCAAGCTGGTTCTAAACATTGAAATCTTGATTGTAGCCACTGAGATACCAGTAGTTCCTGTCACTTCTGAACAAGGGATCGAGAGTCTGGAATCTAAAGATGAAGGCCAGGTTGATGGTATGAAATTGTGAACAATCCGCAGTTTTTACCGCCTGTCTGGTCCTTAAAATGCTGTGAATATATTGCTACTGTAACAAAAGACAGGACTTATTTTGACTGCAATTATAATGCTCTATGCCTGTGATCTGTCTGACATCAGTGTTCTCGCAAGGAAATAAGGCCAGTTTTTAGTCCAGCGACAGAGTGTCCGACGACGTGTGATGGATGTTGCTTGTCGCAGCGGCATTTGGTTTATACTTCGGACGACTGTCGTCCTGTGGTCACTGCGACGGTCGCTGAAGATATTGCTCTGACATAAAATAGAAAACTTTTAATTGCGAATGCTTTAAAAAATAACTTTGACTTACCTCTCATATTATTAACAGTAGGCTAGCCTATGTGTTTGCCTGTGTTGCACAGACTTTGTGAAATAGCCTCATTTGAATCTCATTTTTCTAACTACAGAATTGTATTCCCCAATGAATGCTGCCTAGTAGCTATTTACATCCATGGCATAGCCTAGCTATGCCCTCCGTGTTAGCCTACTAACTAACATTAAGAGCTATATAAGGAGTTGCATCCATTTTGAGGTTATATTACAACCGTTTTATAATTTGCTATCTTGTTCAAAACCCACAGACAAATTTAGGCTACTAAAGAAACAGCTTAGGCTTTTTGTTTTAGCTTTTTTTGGAGTAAAGCAGCAGACATAATGAGATGTAGCCTATTAAAGCTGCTTCTTCCTCCATTGTCCCCTGAGTGTCCACTGTCGCTGGAATGTCGCTGGAGTGCGTTTATACTTTTTGCGAACGACAACGACCACAGTCTATGTAGGACGACAGTAGAATGTTCGTGAACGTTCTGCGATTTCAGTTGAGCGACACTGTCGCTGGAGTATAAACTGGCCTATAGTTTCAACAGTTCTCCTTGTAGCCTGGTGATACAATCTGAGTATTTGCATTGGTTGCTTCTGTTTCTGTATGTTGCTTACAATAGTCCCGGGCCTTGTTGTCCTGTTTTTGCCTAAGGTCCTGAAAGTCACAGCTGTATGTTCGGTCTGTGCACAGCTTTCCTCAAAAGTGGTCATTATGTGTAATATTCTATGCAGTATTTATGCCTGTGTGGCACAGGTGTTTGGTTTATGTGTACAAGGATCTTGTCTGTCTGTACAGTGACCACATTGGTGTAGGAACAACGATTCTTCCTGTTGTTGCCATGGCTGTGACAATTATGGTTTATAGATCCCGGCTGTCTTTACCGTGGCTGTGTTGAGGGTGCATGAGGGTGTCAATGTCTGAGCTGAGCGGTTTTAATAATTCTTTGTCTCCACATGGATGTTTGATCATAATTCCAGATGTCCCAGTTATTCCAATTACTTCAAAACCAGAACTGGAGGAGAAGGATGCCACAGAAGGTGGAGATGCCAATGGTAGGACAGTGTGCACAAATCAGTTTGTCCTCCGTTCACTACCTGTACTATGTTGGGCTACTGTTCAATGGAGGAAATCATAAAATGCGCTTTTGTCCTTTGATTTAGATATTATCTTAAATTTGTGGATAATACATTGCCATATTTACAGTACATTTTGAGAATCCTTGACAATTGGCTATTGCCAAGTGGGTGTATTTAGCAATTTTCAGGCGGCAGTGTAGTATAATGGTTAAGGTACTGGCCTTGTAACTGAAAGGTTGCAGGTTCGATTCCCAGCTAGGACACTGCCGTTGTACCGTTGAGCAAGGTACTTAACCTGAATAGCTTCAGTATATATCCAGCTGTATACAGGCAAGCCGGAAAGTCTGCACACTCCTTTCACCTTCTCCACGTTTTATTACGTTACAGACTTATACTACAATAGATTGAGTTCATTTTTTGCCTCAAACATCTACACACAATAGCCAATAATGACGAAGTGAAAACAGGTTTTTAGAAAATATGCAATTTTATTTTACTGACAAAAAAAGGTTATTTAGGGGTTACATATCTGTACACACCCTTAGCCTAATACTTGGTTGCTGCACCTTTGGCAGCGATTACAGCTTCAAGGCATCTTGGAAAAGAAGCTACGAGCTTGGCACACTTGTTTCTGGACATTTTTGCCCATTCCTCTTGGCATATCCTTGCAAGCTCCGTCAGGTTGGATGGGGAGCGTCGGTACACAGCCATTTTCAGCTCTTTCCACAGATGTTCAATTGGATTCAGGTCTGGGCTCTGGCTGGGCCACTCAAGGACATGCACAGACTTTCTCCGAAGCCACTCCTTTGTTCTCTTGGCTGTGTGCTTCGGGTCGTTGTCATGTTGGAAGGTAAACCTTCGCCCCAGTCTGAGGTCCAGAGCGCTCTGGAGCAGGTTTCCTTGAAGGATCTCGGTGTACTTAGCTGCATTCATCTTTCCCTCTATCAGGACTAGTCGCCCCGTTCCCACTACTGAAAAACATCCCCACATCATGATGCTGCCACCGCCATGCTTCACTGTAGGGATGGTATTAGCCAGGTGATGAGTGGTGCCTGGTTTCCTCCAGACGTGACGCTTGGTATTCAGGCCAAAATGTTCAATTTTGATTTCATCAGACCAGAGAATCTTGATTCTCATGGTTTGAGTGTCCTCTAGGTGCCTTTTGGCAAACTCCAAGCGGGCTGTGATGTGCCTTTTACTAAGGAGGGGCTTCCGTCTGGCCACTCTACCATAAAGGCCTGATTGGTGGAGTGCTGCCTGGATGGTTGATCTTCTGAAAGGTTCTCCCCATTTCCACAAGGATACGCTGGAGCTCTGTCAGAGTGACCCTCGGGTTCCTGCTCACCTCCCTGGCCAAGGCCCGTCTTCCCCGATTGCTCAGTTTGGCCGGGCGGCCAGGTCTAGGAAGATTCTTGGTGGTTCCAAACTTCTTCCATTTACGAATGATGGTGGCCACTGTGCTCTTTGGGACCTGTAAAGCTGCAGAGATTTTTCGTACCCTTCTCCAGATCTATGCCTTGACACAATCCTGTTTCTGAGGTCTGCAGATAATTCCTTTGACCCCATGGCTTGGAGTTTGCTCTGACATGCACTGTCAACTGTAGGACCTTATATAGGCAGGTGTTGGCAATCCCCAATCATGTCCAATCAATTGAATTTATCACAGGTGGACTCCAATTAAGTTGTAGAAACATCTCAAGCAGTATCAGTGGAAACAAAATGCACCTCAGCTCACTTGTGTACATATGATATTTTACATTTTGATTTTTAATAAATTAGCACAAATGTCTAAAAACCTGTTTTCACTTTGTCATTATGGGCTATTTTGTGTAGAATTTTGAGACAAAAAATGAACTCAATCTATTGTAGAATATGTCTGTAACGTAATAAAACAACGTGGAGAAGGTGAAAGGAGTGTGCAGACTTTCCGGCTTGACTGTAAATGGATAATATGTAAAAAATGCTGAAAAGTTGTGTAAGTCGCTCTGGGTAAGAGCGTCTGCTAAATGCCTGTAATGTAATGTAATGTAATGTAATATAATATATATAAGGAGGTAACTTACAAGGGAATTGTGGGTATCGCATTCCAATTTAAGTAAGGCTGGTTCTAAACATTGGAATCCGTATCATGGCAGCTGAGACTCTGGTTGTTCCAGTCACTACTGCTTATACTGTATTGGCTGTGGTATATGTTACAGGCATTTTGATTTATTTGTCTGTGTCCTTCCGCATGGACTTTGTTTTGTTTGCCTTTTGAGGGGTTGTTACACTTTTGTGGTGTGAAAAGGATTCTAGGATGCGAATTGTGTTTTCTGTTTCATGCAACCTCGTTTTTGGTGGGTCACAAGGTGTTGGAGTTGAACTTCATGGTTTGCTTTTTTCCCCCTTTTGGATGGATCACTTGAAGGGTTGTTTCTCCTGACTGATTTTCCTATTGAACTCCATGGAAAAATAAGTCTGGAGAAACAACATTTTACATACTGTACCAACTTTTTTGGAATTGAGGTTTGTAGATAAGTTAGCTTCCTCAACATATTATCCACATTATGATTTTACCTGAAAGTAGTAAGCCTAACAAATAAGACTCTATCACTTTGAGAATGAGGTTGGATGGACCTCAGTCAGTAAATTAACTCTTTTGAACTGTAATGCTGGTCAGCACATAAACCAGTTTTACATGCAATATATAGAACAGATGCTATTCTAAAATGCAGCAAATACTTAATAGATGAGCATTCATATATATTGCTGTACAATGCATAATCTCTTGCATAATCTTCCTTGTATCATGAAATGTAGTACTATCCTATACTACCAATATTTGCACTATATCATTTGTGCTGTGAAAATACCATATTGTATCTTTCTGTAGGCCTGTGTGTGTCATATTGCATTGAAGTTGCAGTTGTTGTCCTTTTCTGTTGTCCTTGGATCTTTGCAGATGGTCAAATAGCATACAGGCTACATGTTTGTCTGCATGTTCTCTAATAGATATTTTAAGTCCTTGTAAGTAGTGATTGTCCCCTGTGATCTTGAACATTATCACAAATTCTCAGTGCGTAGGCCCTGATTGCCTTGATTCTGTGTGTTCAGTCAGTGCGTAGGCCCTGATTGTCCTGGTTCTGTGTGCTCAGTCAGTGCGTAGGCCCTGATTGTCCTGATTCTGTGTGTTCAGTCAGTGTGTAGGCCCTGATTGTCCTGATTCTGTGTGCTCAGTCAATGTGTAGGCCCTGATTGTCCTGATTCTGTGTGCTCAGTCAGTGCGTAGGCCCTGATTGTCCTGATTCTGTGTGCTCAGTCAGTGTGTAGGCCCTGATTGTCCTGATTTTGTGTGCTCAGTTCAGTGCATAGGCACTGATTGTCCTGATTCTGTGTGCTCAGTCAGTGTGTAGGCCCTGATTGTCCTGATTCTGCGTGCTCAGTCAGTGAGTAGGCGCTGATTGTCCTGATTCTGTGTGCTCAGTCAATGTGTAGGCCCTGATTCTGTCCTGATTCTGCAAGCTAAGTCAGAAGGTCCAGCACTTGTATGGTCTTTCAGGGTTGGGTTTGGCGAAGAGTGTAACATGAAGCAGAAGATTCTGTCATTCTAAAGATCTCCTGAAACATGGAAGAAGTGAAGATTCCAGCCTTTAGTGTGTGAGCAAGAAGACCACAACCTCTCAAAGTGAACCATACTATTGAAGTGAACCAACTTCACAAAGGAAGCCATACTATTGCAATGACCATGCATCTGTTCTGAACTCATGTTTGGTCAGCATTCATGCAAGGAACCACAAAGCCACCAGAATACAAAATGTTCATCTGGGAAATACAGCATATCAGGAAATTTAACATTTTTATTTTAGGCTGAGGCTGCTAAAAGCAGATTTAGTTATTGTTATGGAGTCTATAATGCCATGAATGTATTGTATATCATTAAAAATATTTATGTAATTATGTTGGGTTTTTTAATAATTGTCTTGTTTATTGTCTAGAATAGATTTATTTACTATTTATGTTGTTTCAAAGTTTTTATTAATCATAATTTTCTCTCTTTTAGTACTTTAAGATCACTGAACAAGGTAAAATATAATCTTATATAATAATCTATGATCATTGCTCATGGTTCTTTAGCTCTTCTTGTAACATTCACACGAGAGCTGAAGAACCAGGAGTGTGAGGAGGGAGGCAGCGTTACCCTGCAGTGTGAGCTCTCTAAACCTGGAGCCGCAGTGGAGTGGAGGAAGGGAACAGAGCTGCTAAAGTCTGGAGAGAAATATAAGATGAAGCAGAAGGACTCTTCTGTAGAGCTGAAGATCTGCCATCTGACACCTGAAGACTGCGGAGACTACAGCTGTATCACTGGAGACAAGCAGAGCTCTGCTCATGTTAAAGTTAATGGTAGGACGCAAGTACACCCCCTCCCCCCAATTTATCTCACTCTGCACTTCTGGTTTTTGTTTTTGTCACCTTGCACGGGGGTCTAATCACTCTGCATCCTGTATTCTTTTCGGCACTTATTCTCAAATATCATTCTCTTCAGAGAAGCACAGGAGGCATCACTGAAGACATTTTTGTGGCATGTGGAATCCTTTACATTTGAACATCCTTCAATCCATCTCTTTTTTCATGTCGAACATTGATAATTCTCATTGTTGGATTGTGTTTACTACCTGCTTGTCTTTTGTTCCTCTAAAGATTTAGGATTGGTTTTTGATGAAGTCGCATTACAAAAGTATATTCCATATACTGCTCTCGTCATCTTTTTTCCCACCTCAAAAATAATGAGGGATGAGGTCTGATATATTGTTAAATAAAATATTTATTCATAAAAGTCAGTCAACACAATATATACAAATAGGGAGTGAGACATAATAAAATGATGTAAGCCAAAACATTATGGAAGTGTTTTTAAAAGGTAATATAAAAAAAGGAGAAAATAAGAACTAATGAACAGAAGTCATTTTCTGAGAAATCTTCTTGTTCTTGCTTACCCAATTGCCCCATCTTTCCTCAGACATGGCTACTTAATCATATTTTTTGCCCCAAATCATATTTTTATTAGTCATTAGTCATTATAACAAATGAGTGTTGGATCACTGGACAGTGCTGAATGGGGTAAACCTACATGCAGATCGTATTTACTCTTTTTTTCACTGAATGATTATATCAGTTTGGGATCCAGACCATCTTCAAAGACATCAAACCCCATCAATGGGTCATTTGACATAGCCCTTTACTCCATTCCTAATACTTTCTGCGTGCCATGTCTTTGAGGAAACGATATGTCAGAAAAGCTGCCTGGATGTTTCTGTACATTAAAATGTTGATCATTTGGCTTCATTTTCGGCTTTGGTTCCCCAGCCCTCCCACTGACTTTCATAAAAGAGCTGCAGGACCAGGAGTGTGAGGAAGGGGGCAGCGTAACCCTGTGGGGTGAGCTCTCTAAACCTGCAGCTCCAGTGGAGTGGAGGAAGAGGGGCGTGGTCCTGCAGTCCGGAGACAAATGCCAAATAAGGCAGGAAGGAACGGTGGTGGAGCTGATAGTCCGCAATCTGAAGATGGAAGATACGGGCAACTATATCTGTGACGCTGGGGAGATGACAAGCGTTGCGTCTCTGAAGGTCAACGGTAGGAACGAGCCTGACCTCATCTGCTGATTTCACTTATCATTCCCACATTGTGAATCACTTCCATCATGTTGGAGTTCTGCTACTTGCTTGGAAAAGCATCAGTCGATTTGAGCTTCCAAACTTGAGTGGAGACGCACGCCCTCGTGCAGACCAGCTTCATCCATTCCTTCTCATCATTCATACATTATCCATCCCTGGTTTTCTTTTTGTCATTGGAAAACAAGCCAGTGTCTCAGTGTCGAACCACGTTTACATTAACGATACAGGCTCCTTTTCCGTCTTGCCTGAAAATCATTGTGTGCTTTCACGTTTGGAATTTACTCATCCCAAAATTAAAGCGCCCGAGTTGAACCTCATGCTTTCATTTTAGCATGGATGAATAATTTCTCAGTAATCACATGTTCTTCCTTTGACACGACAGCTCTCCCGGTCATTTTCAAACAAGAGCTGCGGGACCAAGAGGCTGCAGAAGGGGGCAGCATTACCCTGCGCTGTGAGCTCTCTAAACCCAAAGCCCCAGTAGAGTGGAGGAAGGGAGGCATGGACCTGTGCCCCTGCGCCAAGTACGAAATGAGCAGAGAGGGCTGCAGTGCCCAGTTAGTTATCCACAGTGTAGATGCGGAGGATTCTGGAGAGTACACCTGTGCCGCTGGAGGACCGGCAAAGCACTGCCCCACCTGACCGTAAAGGGTAGGCTCAACCAGAATGCTTTAACAGTTACATTGCAAGTCACAATCCAATAAAACATATAGGTTAAGATGGTGTGCAGGTTATTATGTATATTTATAATTATGTATTATTTATTTGCTCATGATATCATGTGGGTGGGCAGGTTGTATAAGTATTTTGTGTATATCGACCTAAGACCCGGAAATTAATTTATGTCTCCCGTAGGGGACATGGGTCTGGTCTTAAAGGGATAGTTCGGAATTTTGGACATAATGTCTCAATTACGACTTACCCATGATGTAGTTGATTGATGGAAACCATTTTCAGATAATTCCATGCTGTCCCTTCTTTTGGACATACACACATTGCTAATGCTAGCGCAACTCTAAGGTATCTAGTAGCATCCACTACCAAATGCACTTAAACACTCCACAGTGCACCCAAAGCAAATAAAATACGACGACAGTCTATCGGGGGTTATTTTCAGTGATTATACCATCATTTTTCAAGTCAAACTATCGTTGATTAGCCTGACTGATTGACTAGCTGTAGATTAGCCAGGGTATCTGCTGTACTCCACAGTTGCCGACACAATCCGTTTTGCTGTAAAGTTACATATTTGGTAGACAACAAGTCAGCTAAACACAAACATGCTACAGAATAACACAGCATATACAAGCAAGCACACTGGCTACCAATTTGCAGGAAAAGTTTGACTACTTCCATGACTTCCCAATCGTGGCAACTAGCTAGCTAAATTGAATAGATAGATCACGCATGCAATCATTTATCAGTTACCTACTTGTCAGTTGTTTTCGGTGCATGAAGAAAAACAGGTGATGGCACAGCAGTCTCCTTTAGTAGAGGGTGTCCCGACCGTCCTTTTTTGATTTTCACATAGTTATCCTCCGTGAAATGGTCACTACACACTTTTAACTTTTTTAGAGTCTCAATTGGTGACATCCATGCGAGCAGCAAGAAGCCACAGCTGTTTTCTTTGTTGATCTTCCACTGGAAATCGGTGCATTTTTTTGCATGATTTGAACAATCTTGAAATACACACCCTGATGTTGGAGTTGCTCCATCAACTGGCATTGTTGTTTTTGTAACGTGAGAATGGCCTCCTCGGGGGTAACCCCTGTAGCGCCCTGACTGGGCGGTCTTTTAACAGAAACCTGTGGTTTAGCTGGCCCTTCCCATGTGGCTTCGAGATTCTGTAAGGTGGAGTGAAAGATTCGGTGAACCAAAACGCCACAACCATGGAATCTGAAAGCGTAATTCATTAGAAATACGCCACTAAGCGGACAGCTCCGCAGTAACAGGGGAAATAAAACAAAATAATGGGAATAAAACCCTCCCGGCTAAGCGAACGCAAAACAACCCCAAAAGAGGGCAACTCGGCGATAGTGAGTAGTAAACAACAAAGGAACCTCACGCACTCACACAAGAGGCGTATAACTGGAGGTCAGAGAAAACAAAAGAAAGCCAGTGTAACAAGGGCGAAAGAAACGTAATAGAAAAATAACCTGTTACCTACAGCTCTAGGTGTGAACGAGCTGACAAAAAGGTAAAAAAAAAAAAAAAGGAAACAAAAAGACTAAATAAATCTTTACCCTAACTCCTTAACCGGACTACCTATGTTTCTGACGAGTAACAACCAGAAACATAGAGACCGCTATCCTTTTCCTTACCGACTCCGATAGTCAAAAGCAAAGACAATCTCGAAGCATCGGCAATGCGGAACACCTGTGCTATTTATAACCGGCAGGAAATCCAAAACAGGTGAAAGGAATAATTGCCGGGCGAGATTCAAACACCGAAACGGATGCAGAAAAATCCGATAGATCGCCCCGATGTCGTCAAACAAAAGAACGACCGCAGAAACAACAACAGGCTGCCAGAAACCATGACAAATTGTTGTTGGCCGGCACGACATACGACGGCAGAGCTATAGGCTACTTTACGTTATCTACTAAACTAAAGCCGTACTTCCACGGAGAATGTAGGTGAGCACAAAGTAAGAACTGGTCAACGCTTGCTGGTGAGTTGGGACTTCCGGGTCACTGAGCGGTATCGTTAGTTGGAGAGTGAGAGAGGAGAGGAGCTGAAAAACGCCATTTTGGGGCATTTCGTTTGTTTGTTTGTTTATTGGTTTATTTGTTTGTTTATTTGTTTGATTGATTGACTTTAATTTAGGAATAAAACGACGTTTGACTTAGGATTTGCGGACATCGGGACTTATTAAATTGGGTATTGTGGGGAGCGGTTGTGAGAATATCGACCGACGGCCTGTATAGGTCCGGAACGATATTTTTACGCTGTTCCTTACACACTCTGACAGGATGGCAGGGAGGGAGACGGATGAGGATGATAATAACAGCATGGAGTCAAGTGGGGAAGATGAGAGGAGGGAGAGTGAGTGGGAAGAGGCGGGGTGTAGTAAAGCCAAGAGGGCGAAAAGTCGCAAAAGAAAGAAAAATACATCTAGCGCAGGTGGATCGGAAAGCGAGGGAAGAGAAGGTGAGGAGAAAGTCCCGAAGACAGGATTTAATACATGTAGTGGTAAGATTCGAGGGGGAAGGGGGGAGTAAAGAAGTTAGATCCGCTTAAATTAACAAAAATCATTAGGAGGGAAGTTGGGGGAAGTAAATCATGCGAGAGTTTTAGGAGATGGAAACTTGTTAATAGGATGTAAGATGGGAAGCGCAGGTAGAGAAGGCAAAAAAGATGACTATTATTGGGAAAATCAAAGTGTCCAGGGTTGTAAGAGTTGGAGAACAGAGGTTCAATGGTAGCAAGGGGGTGATCTCTGGGGTTCCCCCTCAGTGTTAATATGGGGGAATTAAAGGAAAACTTGAAGGGGAGGAATAGTAATGTGAAAAATGTGAAAAGAATGACAAGGGGAATAGAGAAAAAGGAGACTGAAACCATATTGATAGAGTTTGAGGAAAAGGTGATTCCAAAGGAGGTATATTTTGGATTTATAAAATATAGTGTAAGAGAATACATACCAAAACCTATGAGATGTTTTAACTGTCAGAAATTTGGGCATGTGGCCAAAGTGTGTAAAGAAAAGAGAAGATGCGCTCGGTGTAGTGGGGGAGCATGAATATGGGAAATGTGGAGAGGGAGTGAGACCAAAGTGCTGTAATTGTGGAGGTGATCACAGCGTAGCCTATTGGGGATGTAAAATGATGAAAAAAAGAGGTGGAAGTACAACAGATAAAGGTGAAGGAAAAAATATCATATGCTGAGGCAGTTAAATTGGCAGGACAGGAAAAACAGAATAAGGAGGGAGGATATAACAAAGAACAAGTGGCAGAAAAAGAACAGCAAGATAAGAAGAAAGCATGGATAGAGAAGAAGAAATTGGTGACCTTTATAGCTGGAGTACTAAATGCAACACATGAGATTAAATCTAAAACTGAAAGGATTCGGGTAATTGTGATAGCTGCAGAACACCATTTGGGTATGATTGGTTTAAAATGGGAAGAAGTAAATGATGAACTCAAGGCACAGTCAAGTCAAGAGACAACGAATGTGGGATGATATTGATAATGTTAATCCTACAATGGAATGCAAGGAGCCTTATTGCTAATGGGCAGGATTTTAAGAAATTTATAGACAGTCGGAGGGAGAAACCGGACATTTTGTGTGTTCAGGAATCATGGCTGAAACCCCACTTAGACTTTGTTATGTATGGGTATGAGGCAGTTAGGCGAGATAGGAAAGAGGGGGGAGGAGGGGGCTGTGTCACGTTTATTAAAAAAGGGACTCCTTATAGAGTACTGGGTATTGGAAAGGAACTGGAGTATGTGGTAGTGGAAGTATGAAGGAAGGAATTAGTGATAGTGAATTATTATAACCCTTGCAAGAAAATAGAATTGAGCAAGCTTGAAGAAATAGAAGGGCAAAATAGAGCAAGTATTGTGTGGTGTGGGGACTTCAATGCACATAACACATTATGGGGGAGTGAGAAAACAGATGTTAATGGCCAGGAAATAGAAGACCTGTTAGATGAGAGAAATTTAGTTTGCTTAAATGATGGAAATAAAACAAGAATAGACATTAACACAGGAAGGGTGTCAACGCTGGATCTTACATTGGTATCAAATAACATTGCTCACATATGCGATTGGAAAGTGTACCAAGAGGGAACTATAGGTAGTGACCATTATCCAATTTTAAGTACGATAAACATTAATGCAACAGTGACTGAAATAGACAGGGGAGGAAAATGGGTGTTTGGGAAAGCTGACTGGGAGAAGTTTAAGGAAGTAAGTGAAGAGTGTCTGAGCCAGATTAATGTTGATATGACCATAGAAATCCTGGATAAAGAAATAGAAAAAGGTATTAGAGTAGCTGCAATGAGATCCATCCCTAAGAGTAAAGGCAGAATAAAGAGGAAGGCAGTACCATGGTGGGATGAGAACTGTAAAAAAGCTGTGAGAAACAGAAATAAGTTGTTTAAAATATTGAAAAGAACCCATAACTTTCAACATATGATAGAGTACAAAAAAGCTCAGGCGGTGGTAAGGAGGACAATAAGGCAGGCAAAAAGGACATACTGGAGAAAGTTTTGCGATTCGATTGGGAACACAACCCCAGTAGGAGAGGTGTGGGGGATGATCAGAAAAATGGGAGGGGACAGAAGGGAGTGGAGTTATCCAGTGTTAACAGATGGAAATGAAGTAGCAGTAACTAATAAAGAAAAAGCTGAGTTATTGGCCAACACGTTTGTTAAGGTACACAGTTCAAATAAATTTATCGGAGGAGGGAAGAAGGGGCAGGGAGAAAACAAAAGCTGAAAACATGGAGGTTGTAAGGAGAAAGGAAAACACTGGAGATGAACAGAGTGTGCCATTTACTTTGGGGGAGTTAAAAAGGGCGCTGGCTAAAGCTGGTATGACTGCACCAGGGAAGGATGAAATATGTTATGTGATGATAAAGAACTTAAGTGCAGAAAGTCTGAACAAATTGTTATTGCTGTATAACAAGGTGTGGGATGAAGGTAGAATACCTGAGAGTTGGAAGGAGGCAGTCATTGTTCCTATAAGGAAGCCAGGGAAAGATGCAAGCAAACCTACAAACTATAGACCAATTGCATTAACTTCTAACATATGCAAACTGATGGAACGAATGGTAAATGAAAGATTGATATATTCTCTAGAGAAAGAGAATATAATTTCAGGGTGTCAAAGTGGATTTAGGAAAGGGAGGGGTACTTTGGATCCAATAGTATGTCTAGAAGATGAAATAAGGAAAGCGCAAATTAATAAAGAAACAGTAGCAGCAGTTTTCTTTGATGTAGAAAAAGCATATGATATGTTATGGAAGGAGGGGCTGCTGATAAAGTTACATGCAATGGGAATTGGAGGTAAGGTTTTTAACTGGGTAAAGGACTTTTTGAATAAAAGAACCATCCAGGTTAAGGTAGGAGCTGAAATGTCCAATAAATATGAGATTGAAAATGGGACACCGCAGGGGAGTGTGATAAGTCCTATATTATTCTCTATTATGATAAATGACATATTTGGAAATGTATCAGTAAATATGGGAAGATCATTATTTGCAGATGATGGCGCTATGTGGAAAAGAGGTAGAAATTTGAACCACATAATTAGGAAATTACAAGAAGGAATAAATCAAGTTGAGATGTGGGGGAAGAAATGGGCCTTTAAGTTCTCAGTTGAAAAGACTAAAGTAATGTTCTTCACAAGAAAGAGGATTAGAGGAAACACTCATTTAAAAATATATGGAAACAATTTAGAGACAGTAGAATCATTTAGATTCTTAGGAGTGTATTTTGATTCCAGACTAACATGGAGGGAACACATTAAATGTATTATGGATAAATGTAAAAAAGTAATAAATGTGATGAGATGCCTTGTAGGCTTGGATTGGGGAGCTGATGTAGCAGCCTTAAAATATATATATGTAGCACTAATTCGATCAAGGCTGGACTATGGGAGTGTTGTGTATGGATCTGCAGCAAAAACTGCACTTGCAGGATTAGATGTGATCCAGGCCCGGGCTCTCAGATTGTGCATAGGGGCAACAAGAACATCACCTGTGTGTGCCATACAAATTAAGACAGGAGAAATGCCGCTGAATTTACGCAGGAAGCAGCTCAGAGTCAACTACTGGATGAATTTGAAGGGGCATGGAGATAACCACCCAACCAAAAAAAGTACTACAGACCTGCTGGGAAAAGGGAGGGTACAGTAAAATCAAGTTTTGGTTGGACAGGGGATGCAGCAGCAAGAGACCTGGGAGTGTATGGGATGGAGTTCTGCCCGACGGTGATGTGGCCTCCAACCCCTGTGTGGGAAATGGAGACACTGGTGGTAGATTTAGAGCTGCTTCAAGATAAGGCAAAGAAAAATGTAGATTTAGTACAAGAGTTTTATAGCTATACAGAAAGTAGATACACAGGGTATGTTCAGGTGTTTACGGACGGATCAAAAGATCCAATAACAGACAGCACTGGCTCTGCAGTTGCAGTTCCTAGCCACAGAGTTGCAGTATGCAAAAGGACATCAAACTCCTTAAGTGTATATACTGTGGAGTTGTATGCCATTTGGATGGCTTTAGAGTGGGTTGAGCAAGTCAAACCTCAAAGAGTTCTGATCTGTAGCGACTCAGCATCTGTTCTATACAGCCTAAAGCTAGGCACATCCAAAAAACGACAAGACCTACTATTTGAAGTAATAAGAATGCACTCGAGAGTAATAAGACAAGGCATTGTGATCACATTTATTTGGGTTCCTGCGCACACGGGCATTATGGGTAATGAGAGAGTGGACAACCTAGCCAAACAAGCTGTTAAAAAAGAAAACATAGACACTATAATAAAACTTTCAAAATCAGAAGGAAAGGGTATTGCATGGAAGAAAATTAATGAAGAGTGGCAGCAACAATGGGATCAGGAGTTAAGAGGAAGACAGCTACATGCAATACAGAGTAGAGTGGGCACTGGGAGAAGCAGGGGAGGAAATAGAAGAGAGGAGGCAGTGATGACCAGACTAAGAATAGGACACAGCAACCTGAACGGGACTCTCCACATTATAGGGAAGCACCAAAATGGATTATGTGACCATTGTCAGACACCAGAAACAGTACAACATGTACTTGTTAACTGCAGAAAATACATAATAGAACGTAAGGACATGATGGAGGGAATGGAAAGAGCAGGACTAGCAGGAGGAGATGTAAAGGGCATACTGAAGTGTGGTGAAAGTGGACAAGGCAGGAAATGTTTGATCAGATATCTTAAGAGAACAGGACTAATAGGGAAAATATAGCAAACCGGACAATGTAGGAGTTAACTAACTCCTGAAGATGGCAGTAGTGCAACACTAAGGATGCAAGCTGCCGTAAAACCCCAAAGAAGAAGAAGAAGGAGCACAAAGTAAAGGATTCAACGATAGTTTGACTTGAAAAATGATGGTATAATCACTGAAAATAACCCAGATAGACTGTCGTCATATTTTATTTGCTTTGGGTGCACTGTGGACTGTTTAAGTGCGTTTGGTAGTGGATGCTACTAGTTTCCTTAGAGTTGCGCTAGGATTAGCAACGTGTGTATGTCCAAAAGAAGGGACAGCATGGAATTATCTGAAAATGGTTTCCATCAATCAACTACATCATGGGTAAGTCGTAATTGAGACATTATGTCCAAAATTCCGAACTATCCCTTTAATCTAAAGAACCATATATTCTCCTATGCTGAAACCTACAATACAAGAGACATTCCATAAAAATGAATAATACTTTTATTTTCACTGCAACATGTTTTTGTCATCCAACACGCTTGTATTATGTTGAAAAAAAATTCTGTCAGGTTTCACAAGGATATGTATTAATATTCCCAGGTTAAGCAGTAATCGGTTACAACATCCTTGTCCTGTTTGTGGGCTTTGTTTTTTTCCACGCTCATAGACAGCAGCATTCTAGCCCATAAATCGATGGTATCCATGCAAATCGTAGTTCGCCGTAATCTTCTGCAAATTGCGCGGACCATAGTTTCCATCCAAACAGGTCACTCAGCCAGAGAACTAATTCGGAGAACTCTCTGCCTCCTCGCCCCGCCCTCGTCCCGCACAGCCTTGCCCGTATTTTTCAGGACCCAGCTGGAGAGCCTGGAGGTAGAGGCGGGGGGCACCGCCACCCTCCGTTGCGAGGTCACCAAATCCGGCGCCGTGGTCATCTGGAAGAAGGGCGACAGGGTCGTGGAGTCCAGCGATAAGTACCAAGTGAAGCAGGAGGGCGCTGTGGTGGAGCTGGTCATCTACAAACTGAGGGGTGCAGACTCAGGAGAGTACACCTGCGATACCGGACACCAGAAGAGCTCCGCCGTGCTCACAGTGCAGGGTAGGAGAGATGTCCATCGCACCATCCAAAGGCCTGCTCCCCAAAGCCACCCCATCCGCCTTCTCCCCACAATTCCCGAATCGTCATCACCTCAGCAAGTCCCCAGCAATGCCACCACCCCCCCCCCCCCCCCCCCCCCCCCCCACCCTGATTTCACACTGGCTGTGGACAACACAAAGGCTGCATGGCATGCTCCACAGCACTGCCAGCTCGTGGGTCTTGTAAAGGATTTTAGCACAACCTTAGTTGTCAAGGCTTTTTAGCACAATTCTGAATGCTGAGCGCTGATATTTAGTAACTTCATTAGCGGCACTTTATACCTGAATGCTGGTTGTTCTGTTTTCTGTGTTGTTACCTCTTCTGTGTTCACACATTTTTATTGTGTGTGTTTTGTAGCATTTTCTTTTCCAGGGCCTGGATTAAATTAAATCTCTGACCTGTTCTCTAATCAGTCTGTTTTTGGAGTGTGTAAGAAACCATAAACAAGACAAGATGTTGGATTCGATGATAGGCCAGTTTTGATTCAGGCCTGGCTTAGATTAACCTTCGTACACGTGTTCGGCTAACTCCGAGCGGTAACTTCAGCCCCCTCGTCGGCTTTTTTAAACAGAGCGGGAAGTGGTCATCATCAAGGGTCTAGAGAGCCTCGCGGTGCACGAAGAGGACGACGCGCTGTTCGAGTGCCACGTCTCCCACGACAACGCGCCTCTGGTCCAGTGGACGCTACAGGGCATCCCGCTTCAGAAAAACGAGATGAACGAGATCGGGGCGGAGGGCCGGGTGCACACCCTAATCCTCCGGAGCGTCACTCAGCAGGACTCGGGCACTGTGGCCTTCAGCGTCGGACCCCACGCCTCATCCGCTCAGCTCACGGTGAGAGGTAAGGTTACGAGGCCCTCACCAAACCCTATTGCGCACTCAGAGTGTCGGAGACCAAGAAAAACCACTCAGCCTTCTTCATCCATTTCCCCACTCTTATCCATTCTTTTATGTGCAAAGCAGCCTCTGATAGGGTGTCTCGGTGGCGTAGCCTGCAAGACCATCATCTACATGCTCATTGCGAGCTGTGACATCGTATCTCTCTCTCTGCACTTCCACTCTTGCACTTCCATTCTTCCTGTCTCTACACTCTGTGCTGAAAAGCCCTTAAAAAGCATCTGGTAGAGTGATGACCAAGCATTCATCCAGCTTCATACTTGGAATCCTCCATCCCCATTTGCTTCATTGGTTTGATACAATAGTCCATGGATGTTCAATCCAGAGAATCTTTATGACTGACACTTCATTTCCATCAATGCTCTACATCCGATCGCATCTGGATATACCCTCTCCCCCTGCCTCAAATGTTCTTGTGCAATGTTGCATCGTGGCGGAGAAGACTTTCCCCTCTGCTTCCTGTCCAGCTGCCGGCGTGCTCTTCACCGGCTGGGTCCAGAGCCAGGAGGCAGAGGAAGGGGGCAGTGTCACCCTGCGCTGCGAGCTCTCTGTGCCCGGAGCCACAGTGGATTGGAGGAAGGGCGAAGTCGCCCTGACGCCCGGGTCTAAGCATCAGATGAAGGTGGAGGGCACAAAGGCCAAGCTGGTGATCAACAGCCTGACACTGCGGGACTCTGGAGACTACACCTGCGACACAGGAGACCAGCAAACCACTGCCTCTGTTGTGGTCAAAGGTTTGATTCATGGACTTGATGGGTTATTGGCGTCCTCCATTGCGGTCCTACAAGAAGATCCATATTAGATTGTCAAAATGACAACATTCTTATTACCGCTGTTTATTAGCTGATGCATATGTTGTATGTGCAATGTGTATTTGTTTGTCCATTTGATCTTGACCGATATTAATTCATCCGTCTTCTACGACATCCAAAGTAGAATTCCAGTGTTGAAAAAAATATGAAGTAAGGTTATGTGGAGTCAGTTTTTGGGTGTTGTGTGGCTGGTCTTTGCGATTATTGTGTCAGTTATGAAAGATGGACTCAACTGAAATGCCTTCAAGACTTACGTCCTGATTTGCTAAGACCTTCAGCATGTGCAAAACCTTTAGCACATGCAAAATCAATAACATGACCAATGATTGGGAATGGTATTTGTTTTGCACCAATCATTGATTGTTTTATTAGTTTTGCATGTGCTAAAAGGTTTGCACACGCTAAAGGTCTTAATAAATCACCCATTTTTAAAAATGTTATATTGTTTTTCTTACCCCCAAAATAGTGTGTAAGGCTTCAGTGATGCTGTTCCAGTCTCACCGCTGTAGATAAAATTGGCTAAACCTGAATTGGAACAACGCTAACGATTAGCATCTTGTTATTTGATTGAATTGCCCCCCCGGCTAACTTTTGTTTAAATAACCACCTAAATCCACTGAAATTGTTAAATAAACAAAGGTTTAGTTTGATGGTATGTAGTATAAATTTTACATGCTCAAATAGCATATGGAAAAGTTGCCAGTTGTCCAAAACATTTCTCGTCAACAGTAGACCTACTTTGTGCAGCAGTGTGCTGTTTCTAGGTGGCTCGTACGAGTTGCGTGGGAGGGGGGAGGGGGTGTTTAACTTGGATGAGCTCATTAGGATGTCCAGTATGAGTCAAATACATTGTAAAAGTAAAATAACTATTTATTTCCTGTCTGACAAACAATGCAGTGTGGGTATTGTTGTGACTAGAAAGATGTGCTGTCAAAATGTCCTATGCATTCCTCAATATTCATCCGTGTCCGGTGCAGAGAGTGACTTGGTGCAGAGAGCTTTCCAGAAAGTGCCTCCCTTAATTGACAAGAGGTAACCCGCTGTCCTCTCTCTCTGTCCGGGCAGCGGCCCCCGTCGTGTTCGAGAAAGACCTGGAGAGTCAGGAGGCCAGCGAAGGGGAGGACGCTTTCCTTCGCTGCACGACCTCCAGCGCCGCCGCCAGCCGTCATCTGGAGGAAGGGCTCGGTAGTGCTCTCCCGGGGGGAGAAGCACTCCGTGCAGGAGAAAGGCACTGAGCGCGTCCTGGTCATCCACAAGCTGACGCCGGAGGACGCCGGCGAGTACACTTGCGACACGGGGAAGAGCACGAGCACCGCCACCCTCACTGTGAAAGGTAAGCCAGCCGTTCACGCACACCTGCGTCTGCTGAGTGCTTAACAGGGTGATGATTTCGCTTTAAACAAGCCTATAAAAAAATACAGCCATATGTCCAGGAGCTTATGGTAGGTGTGAAGGTGAGGAAAAATCTGAAATGGAGAACAACCTGTGACATTCAACAAAGATTAATAGTTTATAGTGCTGTGTGTCACCAAAACAAGTTCATAATAACAGTACTATATTTAATCGCAATACATTTATATCAGTACTGTGTCTAACTACAGAAAGTTTATAAGAGTACTGTGTGTAATCACAGCAAGTTTATAACAGATCTGTGTGTAAACACTGTCAGTATAAGTGTACCTAGTGTAACCACTCAAAGAATAGGACAGAAATTGAACACTGGCTTATACTTAAACAGGGCATTTCAAAATTAGAGGTTGCTCCCTTTTGTATTATTATTTATTAATCAATGTTTAATTGAATAATATTACATCTAAAAACTGCAGGCCCACAGCCTTTGCCAATTTGCATGGAGAGGAACCTAATTGGGAATTTTAAAAAGTGCAAATACTAATGTGATACTAAATGGCCGTGGTGTAGTAAATGAGGGTAACAAGTATTAACAATGAGTTAAAGCACCCTGTTGAGTACTGTTTTGTGCAGCCTTTTTAGCAAATTTAGAGTAATGTAAAGGCGTTGCAAACCGTAGCGTTGCCGTCTTCTGGCTCGGCTCGGCTCAGCTGTAGCCATTCCTGCCAAACGGTGCTCTTAGTCCTTTATGCTGATCACTGGAGTCCCCCTGAGGACCGTGCAGTCATGTGGGTAAGGCATCGCTGCGCCACCCCCTTTCCCCCTGCAGAACACGTGCGGATCACGGTGGGGCTCCTAGACATGACCATCACGACCGGGGAGGACGCGTGCTTCGAGTGCAGCTTGTCCCACATGGGGGTGTCGGAGGGGGAGTGGTGGATGGACTCCAACCTCCTGCAGAACAACGACCTGAACCAGATTAGCTCCGAGGGCCACCGGCAGCTCCTGGTGCTCAAGATGGTGACGCCCGACGAGTCGGGCACCGTGGCCTACGTGGTGGACGGGGAGACCACCACCGCCAACCTGCTGGTGCTGGATAAGAAAGGTAGAGGCAGGATGGCGAAAGGTGGCGCTCGCTCACCTCTCTCCATCGGGAGTGCTCGCTCGCCTCCTCCATCCGCTCAGGAGACGCTGCGTGCCGCCGCAGGTCTCAGCCTGGCCTGCAAAAAGCCCCCCTACCCCCCCCCCCCCCCCCACCTCTGACCGCTGCCCCACTCCTCCCCCAAAATCCTGTTTCCAGCCCCAAATCCTTCATCTCCACCCTGTGTCCCCCATCCTCTGTCCACCCCCTCCCTACCCATATGCTGTGTCTGCCCTCATTTCACTTACTTTTTTTTATCCCAATGAGAGATGGATGCACTTGCTCTTTTTTTGTCTCCTGTCATCATTGCTCATCATTGCTTTTCTGGTCACGTTTACCAAAAAACAAAACAGGACAGTTACACGTGTGCATATCAACGTTACACGTTGTGTGCTACGCATGTACTTACTTTATTTTAGAGTTTAGAATGACATCTGTTTCAAGCTAGTAGCTAGTAGCACCAACCAGTTAGCAAGGCCCTAATCAGGCGTAGATAGCTGTCTCAGGCTGGTTTGAGACTGGATGTGTTAGCCTCTGGACACGGCCGACCCAGAGAGAGAGCGAGAGGGACAAACTCTCTCACGTGACCGAAGACCCCAGCACCCCCATTATTCCCATCGCCAAGAGATGAAACTGCTAGCGGGAGAATTTCTGAGGTGCGTACAGAAGGCGAGCGCCCCAAGCTCTTTAATCACAGTGGAAGAATGAAGATGTGAGGGGAAATGCAGGGGCTCCACCAGGAGTGGAAAAACTCACGACGACCAAATGGGCTCAAACCTGACGGGACTAGTGTCGGCAACCACCCCCGGCACGGAAGCCCGAAGCTGAAGATGAAAGCGCACTTGTCGCGAAGAGAAATCGTCCTCGACCCTTCTGCGTTATACTCCGGTGGGCCGGCTACCGTCTCCAGATGCTGACGTCATCGTCTCTCTCCGCCTGTTTTCCGCAGGGCAGCCAACCTTCTTCCTGCAGGAGCTGGAAAACCTGGAGGCCGAGGAAGGGGACAGCATGACCCCTGCGCTGTGAGGTCTCCAGGCCTGAAGTGCCAGTGGAGTGGAGGAAGGGAGGTGTGGTGCTGCAGCCCAGCAGGAAGTACGAGATGAGGCAGGAAGGCACCGTCCTGGAGCTGTGCATCCATGACCTGGAGCGCGAGGACAACGGATACTACACCTGCGATGTAGGGGAGCAGCTGTCCACAGCCTCGGTGACAGTGCAAGGTAACCCTGGAATAACAGCAACAGCCGAAGCCTCTTAGAACCCATTTTAGGGCTCACATGGAAGGTCTTATGACCTGTGCAGTGCTAGTGGATGTAAGCTGCCACTGTTTACCTGTAGAACCAAGGAGCTCATCAAGGAAAATAAGTTTATTCAACACAAGCAAACACACACGCATGGACGCACACGCACAAAAACACACACACACACACACACACACACACACACACACCACACACACACACACACACACACACACACACACACACAGACACACACACACACACACACACACACACAGACACACACACACACACACACACACACACACACACACACACACAGACACACACACACACACACACACACACACACACACACACACAAACACACACACATACACACACACACACGTATGTGCGCGCACACACACACACACACACACAAGCACATACGCATATGCATACACACACACACACACACACACACACACACACACACACACAAATACCTCCTGATTGACTAGTAGGCACTTGGGGATTGTCTTATGCATTGACAAGATTAAAATGAATTAACATGGGCTGTAAAATAATAAAGCAAATCATAATTGGCCGTCGGCGATGATAATTGATATCCTGAAAAGACCACCCTCAAATTTTCAAAATACACCTTGATAAACCTCAAGAGAGTAAGTGCGCATGTGTATGTGTGTGTGTGTGTGTGTGTTTGTGTAGCAAGGAGAGCCCAAATAAATGTTGTGTTAAGGTATGACTAAGAGGGAGTATTTAATCAGAATCAGTCTGACTGCGAAGCGTGTTGTCCTTAACTCTGAGTAACAAATGTAAACGGATGTTACTGGTTTATCCACACATTTTTGTTGGTATTGATTACCAGTAATGTTGTGAATTTTTTTTTAAATACACCTTGCGTAAAGGTGCAACTCAAAATTAAGGACAAGGCACATGCATTAGAATAGCATCTACAATTGCTTTTCTTTCTGGAAATACTGTACAATAGAAGCTGATGACCTTTGGTTTAAGGATTTCAATTTTGAAACATCAGCTATTGTGCCAATGAGCAGTTAAATTGAATGCTGGAAGTTAGCCAAATCATACTTTTCGTATATAGAGCTGGTCTTCATGTACAGATTTTTTTGCAATTTAGTTTTCGTTTTATTGGTTATTAGATTATTGTATCTGCCTTGGTTTGGAATCCAATCTGACTTTTTACATTAATGGGATTTTATGGAACTTTTTAAAGATGATCTCTGAACAGTCACAGCTTGCAGACCTTTTTTCTCTGATCCATTTTAAACCTGTAGTGGCAGAGTGCTGTAGCAGCAGTTTGATGCAATCAATCACGCAGACAGACGCACAGCCAAATCAAATTAAACACAGTGGCATAAAGCACCAAAGAGGGGAACAAGATGGACACGTAAGGAAAGGGAGGAGTTTGGGGAGGTGAAGCGGCCAGCTGACCCCGGGTGGCTGAGCTGCGGTCTCTCTGCATTGCCCCACAGAGCGAGAGGCGCAGATAGTGCGAGGTTTAATGAACACGGACGTCTTTGTCGGGGAGCGAGCCGAGTTCTCCTGCCAGCTGTCCCGCAGGGCATCTAGGCGGCCGCAGTGGTGGCTGGACGGAAGCGCACTGCGGCAGAGCGCATTCAGCGATATTGCGGAGGGCCAGGGCAACGTGCACCACGCTCGTCCTAAAGGACCTGGCCTCCAACGACTCGGGAACCGTCACGTTCAAAGCTGGGAGCCTGGTGTCCACCGCCAAGCTGTTAGTCAAAGGTACTGTGGAGAAAGAGAGAGAGAGGAGAACAGTTCAGGTTAACCCATTTCCCTTGGGCCCTGCATTCAAATACCAAGTTAGGTTTCAAAAAGGCTTCATTCTTTGACATTCATTATTTTAATACATAGATTACCTGGGTGCTCAAATGCATAGATGTAGGATTCCTTCATAATGTTTGCCTGTCAATATCTACATTGTGGCCATATTTACTGATTGGTACAGTAAGCAGCTTAGAGCGTCATTGAAAGGTTAACCTAGTGAATGAGTGAATATCAGGAGCAATACATTTCGTCTGTACTTTTAGTTCTTAGCTCTAAAGCCCTGTTACTCAAAACGCGGTCCTCGAGCGACGAGAACTGCTGGTTTTCCACCGCCCCTTTACCTGGGAGTCAGGTGTGAAGACAGTCTGGCCAACAAGTAGCTCCAATTGGTCAGTTAATTACCTGGGAGAAAATAAACCAGGTCTGTATTTGGATTGAGGGCCATATTTGAGTATCCATGTCCTAAAGGCTATGAATGCGACGTGCAGGTGTCCAGTCTGAAAAGGGTTAATAGCTGTCTGTGATTTGAGTAAAGATTTGGACAGGCAATGATGTTCTGTGCCTCTACTCTTGCATGAACAGCTCTCTTGGTTACTCCATTTTAACCAAAGAACCACTCAGTGTTTCATGCTGTATGTGTCCATCCCCCTTTGGATTCAAAGTATACAGAGATACAAGTATGAGCAACACGATTGGGTGGTTAGCGATATAACATAGTTCAAAGACTGCTTCATCAATTTTGGCAAATGTCATTATAATAAATAATTGTGACGTTCATAAAATATTACCCCTTTACATGGCTTTAAATGTGAGGCTTCTATGAAGGGAAGGTGCATCCTTTAAATATAGACATAGGTATAGATGTTTGTGGAATCCTTTTGTTGTGATAAAATGTTTGTGTAAATCTAAATAAAATGCTTAATCAGGAAGAACTCTCGGGTGCAGATGATAGAAGTCTCTGGTGCAGATATGTAATTGCGCGACATCGAACTTTGCACACATGACTGACGGATATATTCTCAGCACCAGCAAAATACAGGAAATTGAGTGCATTCCCAGGTATATACCGTGATGCAAATCGTCTGTACCCCGAATTTTGACGTGCTCAGTGATTAAGGCTGAGTTTCTATCAGCATTTGTCCTTCACTTTGACTATGAATAAAAAGCAAATATAGTTTTTTTCTTCACAAACACAGTTTGGCATGTTGAACTAACTTACTAAAACTGAATTTATGAAGAAAACGTGTGACATTTGAATTCACTTGTCTGACTTAAGGACATATGTTGATTTAATATAGTCTTATCACATAAAATAGTGTTGAAATTAGTGTTAATTATGCATATTCTGCAACTGAATAATCACATTATTTGTGCATTATACTGTTCCTATTTTATTTTATAATCAATAAACACAGAATTATTGAAATACATTTTCAAGATAATTGAAGTAAAAAATATTCTTGTAAGCGTGTAGATGTTGTTACTATAAAAAGTAGGTAACTAAGATCAAATGTTTTAGAAATAAGCAAAGCTCTTAATAGAAAGCCTTTTCAAAAGTTAATCTGGTAAATTTATACTCAGATAATTGTAAAATAATACCCAATTTATTTTGCAATGTCAGAAATAATCAGAGTTTCCTCCATTTGAGTACCATAAAACGACAAGGATCCATAAATTAGATATGTCGACATGTGGCTCTCCGGAACTGATTACATTCATGTAATTGAGGACATAATTTGGTATTTTTTAAATTTTCTTATTTGAGAGGGATTTCTTGGTACTTACCTCAATGAATGTAATGAATTCTGGTTATTTACCATATTGACTCTGAAACTTCACTTCACATTATAAAAATAATTTCCTATGGTGTTATTAGTAGTAAAAAAAAGTTTGGTGCAGTTAGTATATTGGTATTATATTCAGTATTCAGTTTCCCATTAACCTATGTTAAGCCAAGATAATGATAAAAAGCCATTTTAATAGGTTTTCGGTTTGTTTTAATAGCTACCGTGTGTTGACGACGAAGGCGTATTAAACAGCGGTCCGATTGTAACGGTAAAAACAGTCTTGGAGTACTGAGGAAAATTCATGTATAAATGCGGCCAACAGAAGGAAAACCCGTGACGTGTTGCTCCTGCTCCACTCGAACTGGCCAGATCCACCACCAGCGCTCACCCTCACCTCCCACCTGTCCTGTTAGCACTAAAAACTGGCTGAATCCTCCACCCCTTGTGTGTACCCCCCACTCGCCCTGACCATCTCCCCTTTTTGCTTATGGCACTTGTGGTGTGGGTGCTGTTGCAACCAGGTATCACTGGGGACACTGCAGTGTTTTTTTTTTCTAATTCTGCTTGGGCTAATTCACTCATATTTGTGAAGACAGTATGCTCTGTCACATTTATTGGCTGACTATCATCTGTCTACAAAATGAATGACTTCCTGAGGAGTTTCCTTAATGGAGAGATTTGATTGTTCGACAAAGTAACAGATTGCAAATGGCCCCTCACTTCCCTCCTCAGAATAATGTATGAAGTCAGCCAATATAGAGGATGTTTGGACAGAAAAAAAACTGCCCCAAAGTGTCACAGGTTTTTTGTAGCAAATACAGTCACCCTACTTGGGGGTGCATGTCCTGACCCCCGGCATGTGCTCGAACCTGGCCCCCACCCCAAAAAAACCCCCCTCAGATCCCACAGTAGAAGTGGTCAGCGCCATGGAGGACCTGAGAGTGGTGGAGGACCAGCCGGCCGAGTTCATCTGCCAGTACTCGCGGCCGGTCAAGGCGGTGTGGAAGAGGGACGGGCTCCCGCTGGAGCCAGACGGCCAGCGGGTGGTGGTGGAGCAGGACTGGAACGTGGCCCGGCTGCACATCAGCCGCGCATCCGCGCAGGACAGGGGGACGTACTCCTGCGAGGCAGAGGGGACCTGTGTGGTGGCCCACTTGGAGGTGCAAGGTGAGCGCCCACACGTGTCCCCCCCCTCTTTGGACTCCTCCCTTTCCTGCGCGCGGTTTAGGGTACCCAGCTCGAGCTCCGTCACCTCGCCGTGTCAAGATGAATACTCTATGATCTTGTTTCCGTATACTTTTCGCCAGCAGTTCGGGTGGGTGGGAGGACATAAAGTCAGCTCTGTACATACATAAAGATTGTTGGTGGATGTTTAAATGGAACAGTTTCCATATAATTACAATGGACCATATCTGCAGATGGGCTCTTTGTGCATACTTGTGACAGAATAATTTAGTAGTGGTGTCATCTCTGATTGTGCGTGTGTACGCTTTCGCGTTTTTGCTCATTTGCGTATTTGTGCGTTAAGTGGCTGTGCTAGCTTTACATTTTTTCACCTCTACGCTCTTTACTTTGGGCTTTTGGAAAGGGTGCATGAACAAGAAACAATCCCCTCAATTGAAGACTCCTGCAATGTCCTTATTTGCTTCTATGTTCAATTTAAGTTGACTTAACATACCATTCAGCGTTGTTTCACTTCCACAGCCAAGCCTATCGACATCGTCCAGGGTTTGGAGAACGTGGAGACCTTTGACGGTGGGGAGGCTCTGTTCGAGTGCTCGCTGTCCCGGCCAGAGAGCCAGAACTGCCGCTGGCTCATCGATGACAAGCCAGTGAAGGAGTCAGCAAACTTGGAGATTGTGACTTTTGAGAGCGGCCGGCGCCACCTCCTGCTGCTCAAGGAACTGCATGTTGGAGACAGCTGCAGGGTCACCTTCCTGGCCGGCAATGCCGTCTCCTCTGGCTTCCTGACTGTCAAAGGTCTGTATAGAATTCAGAAATTATCATTAACTCAGATTGCAGTAATTATTTTAACGGTTTGATAAGAACTGGAACAGTGTGTTTTGTCAACACAAGACTATTACAATTAAATTAAGAGTGGAAAGGGAAAAATTTGTTGTGAAATGTAATGGCTGGTTAGATAATTTAGAAGAAAAATTTCAGAATTTTGATTGAAGGTTTAGCTTTCGCTGCACATATTCACCGTGCCGGTCTTGCAACGGTAGGCTGGCAGCTCAATATCGTGAAGCCCCTGGAGGATAAGGAGGCAGCCGTGGGAGAGCAGGTTGAGTTCAGCTGTGTGCTAAGCGAGGCGGTGCCAATCAAGGAGGTTGCCTGGTACGCCAATGGCACGGAGCTCCGCTCAGACGACAGCTGGGCCATACAGACAGACGGCTGCATTTACCGCCTCATCGTGAAGAAGGCCAGAGCCCAACCCCCTCTGGAGATCACTTTTGCCGCCCGCGACGCCATCTCCATCGCCAAGCTCACGGTCATAGGTGAGCTGCCCCTGCCCAAATCCTGTCCATATGTCCCTTTGTCTGTGGTAGTTACTTATCAGAGGGTAGTTGTTTAATTGGCAGTCCAGCATTTGGAAGATTAGTATTCAGAATTCAGAGGCGTCTACAACTTAAAAGCAAAATGACAGTAACCATTTCCACATATTTATGTTTATAATATGCACTATATAGCTCAGAGAATCCATACACACAGTACAGTTTGCTAGACAGGAGAATCGCAAAGCACACAGTACATGTTGTACATATTCATATTATGTACACAGCAAAACGAAATGAATAAAGTCTCACTACAGAATTCCACGATTAATATTAGTTTTAGATTAGATTAGATTTTATATTAGATTTTTCTTTTGCCCATAAAGATGAACAACTTCCATGGCTATTGTGTCTCCACTAATTCATGTTATTTCGTTCAAGGGATCATCTCATCTCATACTTGTATTTTAATTTCAGCATTAATAGTAAGAGATCGTTTGGAAGGGTTTTGAAGCCAAATCGGAATGGCATATGTCACAGCTGAAAGTAAAGGCAAAGCCAGTGATTAGGAATTTAAAAACCATATGAGATTGGAGTATTGTAACAGACTTTATTTATGATAAGAAATTACCTTTTTATTATAATTTATATGACGGTTTCTGTTACTCATTCAGGATTATCTTATAGTGCATATTTTTTCACTATTCCCCAAATCTAAAATCTGGTCAGAAAAATCCACTGGTTTTCCCTCTGCCTTCTATGTTAGCACCAACCTCATTCATGCTGACCCCACCCTCCCCTCCCCCACCCTTCGCCACCCCCCAACACCAACCCCCCCCACCCCCCCCTCCTCCATAGCTCTCCCTGACCCCCCTGAAGACCCTGAGGTGGTGAGTAAGAGCGAGCAATCGGTGACGCTGTCCTGGTACACGCCCCTGAACGATGGGGGCAGCCCCATTCTGGGCTACAGGGTGGAGATGCGGCTGGCCGACAGTGCTCTCTGGCTGCCGTGTCACACGGAGCCTGTCCGCAGCACCGAGTTTGTGGTGGACAACCTCATCCCTGGCACGGGGTACAGTTTCCGAATGGCGGCGCTGAATCAGGCCGGTATAGGGGAGCCCGTCCAACTGCCTGATACTGTGCAGCTAGGTGAGACGGGGCTCCCGTGGGTCCCTGGAAATTTTTTTTTAAAGTGCCTGGTTTTGAATGTGGAAGACTCAAGATTGTGAAAGTGCTTGGATTTTGCACTTTGGATTTTGGACTGCTTGAAGGGGCTTGATTTACATTCGGTTTATGCATTTTACAAAACTTTTTCCATAAACACACGCATACTGTACAACAAAAACCTAAACTGCATACGAGATCCCTATTAATAAAATACAGTTTTCGATCTTAACTGGGCTGCTGGGTGGCTCATTCGGTTAAGGCACCATGCTGTAGTGTAGGGATGCACCGCATGGTCTCGAATTGAATTAGGACTGTGCCATTGCCGAATGTGGCCGGTAGCTCCATAGGGCGATGCACAATTGGCGGTTGTGTCGCCAAGGGTATGGGAGAATTTAGTTAGGCTAGGCGTCCGCATTTATCACTATACGTATACTTAAAATGGACCAATTTAGTTTTATAAATGACCTAAAGTTATACTATAAACTTGACGTAGCTTACTTAAGTATGCATAAAAAAATAAACCCTTTATGTTCTACTTTTTTGTAAGGGAACACTTGTAGCGAGACTAGCCATGTTCCTGTTTCTGTTTGACGTAGCATGGTTGCATAAACATAATATTTCATGCATGGCAATGTATATCTTTCGAGCGATTCATTATCGCTGTAGTTATCTAAAGGGTGGGCGCGATCACTGAAGATTTTTTTGGAGAAAACATTGTGCTTGAGAGGAAAGAATTGGACGTGCGAGAGGTGACTTGCAAGCGTTGCATTTCGTGAAACTGGTTTTGACAAGATATTGCGAAATGAAAATTCTTGCAAATTGCTTTCGTGAAATGAGGCCCTGTTCTGTGGTCATTCGTTTGCAAGGACAATCTGAACATCTTGAAAAGTCCTTGAAAGTCCAAGAAAAGTCCTTGAATCTTTCATTAGACATACTGTAGGAGCCTGGGGAAAAGTTCTGTGCATAGACTGTGCAATTTGCAGACTGGTACTGGTCCCCCTGCAGCTTATTTGCACTAAAGGTTTAGAAACTGCGCAATGGAATTTCAGTTTCTTAAAGGCATACTATGCAGGATGTTTAGCCCTTCTGTGGACCTGTGTTTACACTCTAATAGGTCGCCTCCTCAGTCCTCAACCCCTCCCAGAATTGGATAGCTAGAGGTAGCGTTACTTACAGGTCCAACAGAAACCATGCGAATTCCGGGTCGCTTTTCATCCCCTTTGTGAACCTCAGCTGTCACCATCATGCAAAAGCAATTCCACAGTTAACTCTTGTTTTTGAACGAGTCCTGTCGGCTTGTCATTTCGCTTCTCTGTACTTGTGCTTACCTCCACCATTGCAGTAGCTAGCTTGCTAGCTACAAACGATCCGCTGAAACCTGATCCCAAACACCCACCCCTCCCCAAACAGAAAAGAGCGTCACACCCAGAAACTTCCCAAACACATCTTAGAAGAAGAAATACAGGCAGAGGAGCATGGATTTGGTAAATGTGTGCAAAGACAGAGATTGCCAGTGCATCATAGATATGACTGAGCATGGTTAAATTATAATATTTTCAAGGTAAATATCCTGCATTGTATGCCTTTAAGGAGTATGTCCCTATTCTGTTTGTACAATAAGAAGAAGCTCCATATCCATCTCACCTGATAAATATGTCCATTATGGATTGTAGAACATATTCAAGCACCCATTACTCTCCCGATCTGAAATTCCCAGCATCGCTTCATTGTGACCTTGCTTCATTGTAAATTTGCTTAATCATCTGTTCCTTGCATGCCTGCCTGAAATATTGATTAACTGCATTATTTCACTGTGCCTGTCAGCTTTGTTAAAATAGCACTATTAGCACTTACCTTGTCCTTAATATTGCATGGGTTCATAGTAATCAGATGGTACAGGCAAAAACTGTATGCTATGATTTCATAAATATATTTTATATATATATATATATATTATATATATATATAGTTTCCTGTGTATCTGGCACAGCATGAACTCATATTTATTCTTTTCAACAATAAAGTCACTAACATGATGTAAAGATAATAATCTTTTAAATAATGTATTGCAATAGCTCTAGTTGCCTCCCTTGAAACCTTGATTGCTCTGCAGAAGTCCCAGTGACAGTGACCGAGCAGCTATCCAGCCCGCTGCCAGAAGCGGGCAAGGCCGGCCCGCCTGGAGTGCCAGCTGTCCAGGGAGGGCAGCTCTGTCACCTGGCTTAAAGACAGCCACGAAGTGGACTTAGGGACAAAGTACCAGGCACTCACAGAGGGCACGAAACAGGTGCTGCTCATCTCGGAGTTCCAGTCCAGCGACCAGGGTGTTTACACATGCGTGGCGTCTGACGAGGCAGAGACCTCGGCCAACCTCTACCTGGAAGGTACTAACCACCTCTCCTTACTGGTGTCTGCGTCCACACCTCTCTTCATAACTTTTTCAGGCTGTGGAAGCAGACATGATTGCTGTTGCCGGCTTCTGTTTTTCAAAAGGGTATTTGTACTGAAGTAATTCAGTTGATGTATAAGGCATAAGTTAATCAAGGGTACAATGAATGCATCCCACCTTGAAGACAGACCTGTAATTTCCCGGTTACAAAGTTCAGTTCTTTAAACCATTTTTCTGCACTGTCATCTCGAAACACACCGCAGTACAGTAAGAGCAATTTGTTTAGTAGAAAATTGCCAGCAGAACCACCGCAAAAGTTACGCTTCAGTTACTCATACAATCGTCCCCTGAAACTTGATTAAATTTCCAGACTATGTGGTTATGAGTTGAGTCTGCAGGTGGCTGTATGCTTTGAGTAAAACCAGCTTTGCTATGCAGGAGCAGAGGTTTGCCAGACAGGCTTGGGACCGGACGAGGAAGGCGGTCAGCCCAGCCTGCCCCCCGGAAGCTGCCATGGAGGGAGATTTGCACCTCCTCTGGGAGGCTAAGAAACGCCGCATGAGCCGCGAGCCCACGTTGGACTCCATTTCCGAGCTACCCGAGGAGGACGGCAAGGAGTCGAAGGAGGGAAAGAAGGTGGAGGTGAAGGAGAAAGCAAAGCCCGCTGAGCCTCAGCCCAGGAAAGAGGTGGAGCCTAACTTGTACACCAGCTCGGATGACGAGTCCCCCTCCCTGGTGTCCTACCTCAAGAAGAGCAGCAATCTGCCACAACCATCGCTGCCAGCCAGATCGAGACTACCTCCCATCGAAAAAAAGTTTTATCAGCTCTTCCATATGACAGAGGAAGTGCAGCAGGCCCCAGCGGAGCCCCGCAGCAGAGCCTCCAGCTAAGGAAGATGACACAGAGATGCTGGATGCAGCCATCAAGATCCAGGCGGCCTTCAAGGGGTACAAAGCCCGCAAGGACATGCGTCCCACCTTCAAGGACGTTTTCAAGGATCAGACCAAGGAACCCGGCGGCACCATCCACCTCGAGTGCGTGGCGGTGGGGAAACCGGACAAGGTTCGCTGGTTGAAGGACGGCGAGGCCCTGGCGGATGGCAAGCACCACCACCTCGACATCTACAACGACGGCACCTGCTCCCTGGTCATCACAGGCGTCACCACCAAGGACACGGGCGTCTACACCTGTGAGCTGACAAACAAGTTTGGCGTTGACACGCACAGCGGAAAGGTGACGGTGGGCAGCATGAGGGAGTCGTCGGGACGCCGCCCGCTGCAGCTGCCCTATGGCTACAGTGCCGACAGCGAGCCAGAAAGCTCGTCGGGCAGCGAGATGGACGAGTCCCTGCGGCAGGCCAGCAAGCGGCTCCGGCGGCTGCTGCGCAACCGCTTGCCACCAGACGTGGAGGAAGAGCCCTTTGTGAGTGCCGACGAGGGCGACCTGCCGCCCCCAGACCCGCACTCGTACCGCGAGGACGACAACTACATCTACATCCGCTTTGACACCCTGTCGGAGGCCCAGACGGCCTCGCAGCGCTTCCAGGAGATGTTCACTGCACAGGGGGTCCCCATAGAGACCACCATCCTGGAGGGGGGTCCACGCAAGGTGGAGCTGCGCATCATGAAGATGGCCTACTCTCAGGACGGCACTCAGACCCCCACCCAGGAGAAACAGCTGCCCGCCATCATGACCGGAGAGCCCGGTAAGCCTCCGCTAAGCTAGTTCAATATTGTCTGTTCAGTCTTTGAAGCCAGTCCTGAAACAAATTAAATCAATCAATGTGCACCCATTTATCAAATTAAAAAGGTGTCTCTTAAACTGACCTGCTTCTATTGCGGACCATATGGTTGAAGCGTTACATGGACCACATTAATAGCAGTTGTAGGGAGATTATTCAAAATGAAGATTTTCATTCCTTCATATTGCAAAGTGCATTGACCGCATTGCTTTACATGTCCAATCAATGTTTCCAGTTCCTGACCGTAAACTATGTTTTGAGTGTCCATAAGAGTGGACAAAGCTAAAAAAAGCAGGAAAGCAGGAAATTCAAGCAAGAGCCCCACTGCTGTTTTACTTGACCTGGTCATGACAAAGTTAGCCACTGTTGTTACAGTGTGGTTTTTTTTCACCTCCCTTTTCCTGTGCCTCAGCGGCCCCCGTCTTCCTGACTGAGCTACACAGCCAGGACGTGCCTGACGGCTACCCCGGTCAGCTTCGACTGCGTGGTCATCGGCAAGCCACCGCCCACCGTGCGCTGGTTCAAGGACGGCAAGCTGCTGGAGGAGAATGACCACTACATGATCAACGAGGACCAAGAGGGCTGCCACCAGCTCTAGCAAAAGACTGATACAACCTCGGTGCACCATGGAACGCCACAGGAAATCTTTCCTGCTGGTGGCCATTAAGCTTTACAACTCATCTGCCTCCCGCTGAGAGATGGACGGCAGAGACGTGGTTTCTGAGGTTGGTGCTAGCCTTAGCGTTTGGATTACCATTCTATGGGATTATACTTCCGTTTTGGGACTAATCATTGGTCACTTTACTTTTACCATGGCACTTTCTGATATATAGTTTAATATTTTTATAGTTTTAGTTAATTTATTAATCTATGAACCTGATTACTGCATAGATTTGATTGCTATTGATAATGATATTGTAGTTGATTGTTTTCTACCTCGTTTACTATGATATCTTGCAACTGTTGCACATCAATTTCCTTCGGAATCAATAAAGTACTATCTTATCTTATCTTATCCTTCACTGAATTCAAATAACAAAACTTTTTGCCAGATCTTCTTTTTCTTTTATAATATATATACATATATATATATATATATATATATATATATATATATATATATATATATATATATATATATACTGTATATCACGTTCTCTTTAATCGATGTATTATTCGCCGTTTGTGCTTTAAAATTATAAATTTTGGTTGAGGTGCCGAAAATGAATGGGAAAATGAATGGGAGTGAACCAGG